>OY728140.1:256179377-257429377 GCA_963277665.1 Viscum album | reverse complement strand
ACCTCGGAGCGGGGAAGGCCCACGCTCTGTGGAGTGGTGGTACGGGGAGGACCTCCGTACGGGGTGGCATCACCGCGGGTTAACTCGCGGCGATCACTACTTGGGCCTGCAACCCGAAGAGTCAACCCGACCTGCCCGCAGGGCGGTTGGGGTCTCGATCCTGGTTGGGCGAAGGGGTGCCCCTGCTCAATGTAGGCGGGGGCTTCATAATGTACGTCGGCGGTGGCTCGGGCCACTGTAGCTGTCGACGTGGACGCGGCTAGGCGAGCGTCCTCAGCCCGGGCCCGGCGCTGACGTCGGGTCAGGCGGGCCGGTGCAGGTGGTGCAGGGACGTAGTCTACCTGTTCTTCCTGCGGGGCCGGACGGCGGCGCTGACGTGGCCGGACGGGAGCTCTCGCCTGGGATTCCTGGGTCGGGGCCCTGAGCGGGCTGAGCCGGACCGCACCTGCCTCTTCAGCATAAGGCGAAGAGTCGTCAAGGCGTTCCGGGGATAGGCTCCCGAAACGATTGAATGTCTGGGTGGGGAGCGGGGGCTCCCTGCGCGGCCTGTTAGGGCGGCGTTGACGGCGGGGCCTGGAAGCCTCCAGGTCCAAACGGGCCATATCCCTGGTCGGGATGACCCCTTGTTCCTCATACCTGCGCACGAGGCTGTTGATCACCCTTCGTTGGATGACCTCTGATGGGGAAAGGGGACGTGGACGTCCCGCCTCCCGCGACGTGCCAGCCATCGTGGCGGTAGTGGCGCCATGTGGGGTGGTCGTAGTGGTGTCGCCCCTGCCCCTGCGCGGGCGAGGAGCGGATGGTGACCGCATAGCAACCTGATTCCTGACAAACGAAGGGATCAACTCATTAGTACTGAGAGGAAAGTGATTGACAGCCAGTGCCCCAGCATTCTTCCATCCCCATGTCTGTGAGAAGGATCCACGCCAACACGCTGCAGAGCGGAGCGCCCCACGTTCTACTACCCCGACTTCTGGTGAGTTCCACGATAGGCCCGCCATTTGCTTGGCGGGGCCAGGCACCGGATACCTGGATCCGGTGACACGTCAATCTACCGGTGTCTCGAACGCTACTAATCTCCATGCTGAGGAGAAGAATTTCACGTCGGGTTCACCATTTCTGTTTCCGACGCTTTCGCCGGGGCGCGCGCGCATCCGTCCGCGGAGGAGGGGGACGCGCGGCTTCATTGCCCCGCATTCCCGCTTTCCAAAGGCGGGCGGCATTCGTTCCTTGTTCAGGTACGTCTGCTCCTTGATCGAAACGGGATGATGGGATGTCGGTTCTTCCTCCTGTGGATTCCTCCTCAGAACTCGTCACCTAGTCCGGGTCTCCCTTATAGATTTAATACGTAGTTCGTGAAACTCTTCCCAGTGCCATATTGTCATGGACACCGGTTAATTACGCTGCTTCTGTCGGGACATTCCAAAGGGTCCAGTCAGGGCAGCTACCTTCGGTCAGGGGAGTAATCACGTTCGAGGCATCGGTAGCGTGTCTGGATGCTGGGGTACCTGGCATGTCTGTCTGTTATCCTCGATCACGAGGCTTCTCAAGGGCGTGGAAACCCGAGGCATCCCACATCGAGCGCGGGGGGTTACATGTCATAGACACGTACCTGAGGTTTTCCTCAGCTTCCCGTGTTCAACACAGGGTATGTTTGCAAGATTAACGTCTAGCAAAGACGGTTACGCCAAAGGCGTTCCATCCGAGGTTTTCCTCAGGCATCTCGTGTTTACCACGAGGTAGGTCGCGAATTTAACGTCTCGCGGAGACGGTTGAGAATGGAATGGGACCATCGCAGGGGTGGTGACGACGAAGTTGGGCTTGAGCCTTAAAGGGGCTTCCTACGTATCCCCGTGGCAGGGAATCAAAGTCCGCGTAGTTCGGGATGGTGCCGGTAAACCGACGTGATGGTGGACCTTGGTCCGATGGGCATCGTCAGCGTACCTACATGAGGGTGGACCTTGGTCCGGTGGGGGTTGGGCTTGAACCTCTGGGAGGATTCCTGCGTACCATGCCTTGACATGGATCAAAGTCCTCGCAGTTCAAATGATACAGTTTAACGTCATGCGGGACGGTAATGAACCCTGACGTGAATAAACGACGGGTGGTGGGTGTCGGTGAGCCGACATAAGTGAGGGACCTTGATCCACTATTGTTGGGCTTGAACCTCGTGGAGGCTTCCTACGTACCATGCCTTGACATGGATCAAAGACCTCGTAGTTCAAATGGTGAGTCGCAATGGCTTACCACTGGACCGGGGTGCAGTTTAACGTCGTGCTGAACGGGGGTGAAACCCGACGTGAAAGACGGGTGGGCTTGAACCTCGTGGAGGCTTCCTACGTACCATGCCTTGACATGGATCAAAGACCTCGTAGTTCAAATGGGGAGTTTGTCGGTAAACCGACGTGAAAGCAGACCATGGTCCACTGATGGTGGGCTTGAACCTCGTGGAGGCTTCCTACGTACCATGCCTTGACACGGATCAAAGTCCTCGTAGTTCGGATGGGGAGTAGACCTTGGTCCACTGATGGTGGGCTTGAACCTCGTGGAGGCTTCCTACGTACCATGCCTTGACACGGATCAAAGTCCTCGTAGTTCGGATGGGGAGTAGACCTTGGTCCACTGATGGTGGGCTTGAACCTCGTGGAGGCTTCCTACGTACCATGCCTTGACACGGATCAAAGTCCTCGTAGTTCGGATGGGGAGTAGACCTTGGTCCACTGATGGTGGGCTTGAACCTCGTGGAGGCTTCCTACGTACCATGCCTTGACACGGATCAAAGTCCTCGTAGTTCGGATGGGGAGTAGACCTTGGTCCACTGATGGTGGGCTTGAACCTCGTGGAGGCTTCCTACGTACCATGCCTTGACATGGATCAAAGACCTCGTAGTTCAAATGGGGAGTAGACCTTGGTCCACTGATGGTGGGCTTGAACCTCGTGGAGGCTTCCTACGTACCATGCCTTGACACGGATCAAAGTCCTCGTAGTTCGGATGGGGAGTAGACCTTGGTCCACTGATGGTGGGCTTGAACCTCGTGGAGGCTTCCTACGTACCATGCCTTGACATGGATCAAAGACCTCGTAGTTCAAATGGGGAGTAGACCTTGGTCCACTGATGGTGGGCTTGAACCTCGTGGAGGCTTCCTACGTACCATGCCTTGACACGGATCAAAGTCCTCGTAGTTCGGATGGGGAGTAGACCTTGGTCCACTGATGGTGGGCTTGAACCTCGTGGAGGCTTCCTACGTACCATGCCTTGACATGGATCAAAGACCTCGTAGTTCAAATGGGGAGTAGACCTTGGTCCACTGATGGTGGGCTTGAACCTCGTGGAGGCTTCCTACGTACCATGCCTTGACACGGATCAAAGTCCTCGTAGTTCGGATGGGGAGTAGACCTTGGTCCACTGATGGTGGGCTTGAACCTCGTGGAGGCTTCCTACGTACCATGCCTTGACATGGATCAAAGACCTCGTAGTTCAAATGGGGAGTAGACCTTGGTCCACTGATGGTGGGCTTGAACCTCGTGGAGGCTTCCTACGTACCATGCCTTGACATGGATCAAAGACCTCGTAGTTCAAATGGTTTGTCAGGGTCGGTGCTCGCTCTAAGCCCACGTGAGTCATGCTCGGTGTGAGAAACAAGAGGTTGCAAGGACCTGACGATCACGTCGCGAAGGGTGCGTCCGTGAGAAGCGAAATGGGGCTTACGCGTTGAGCGGCCCATGGTGTTGGGGCTTACTCCAGGATGGAGGCCCATGGCGCGGCAAAGCGCGGGGAAGATGGACCTTGGTCCGGCGATGGGAGGTGCCTCGTTCCCTATCACGTCCTCCACTGACCTTGGTAGTGGGGAAGTACCGAGATGCACGGGTGCAATCATCCGTACCAAAGGTTAGGGATTTACGCTCTGAGGCGACCCTTCCCCTGCGAACATACACCACTCCGACAAGGAGGATCTCATTCCATGTGCGGAAGAGTTCCATTCCCGTGGAGACGAGTGGTGTAAAAAATGTTCGACGTGGGGAAACCCTTCGTGAGGGAGATGAGGTTGGGTCACAGTTTAACGTCATGTGTTGAGGACGTGGTGCTTGGCAGTTTAACGTCCTGCAGCTCGGACGAGGTGGGTTCACTCCACACCCCTAGGGCTTACATAACCGGTACCCTCTGGTCCTTGGGAAAGGGAAGGTGTCGGTAAGGCCATGGTAAAAGGGGGTCGCGGGAGGAATCATCGAGGGGTCCACGTTAGCGTGGCTATGCGAAGAAGCAATAGCCGTTAGCGTGCCTATGCGAAGGAGCATTGGGCGAAGCAACGCTACGGGAGGTGTTGTCCATGGGACTTTGAAATCACATCGTGCAAACCTGGAGGGTCGCACGGAAGGAGGAATCGCTAAGCATAGGAGTGTGCTTTGCGAAGTGGGGTGCCTTGGCCTTAGCATGGGGCATAGGTGGAAGTGGGAGGTGCTTCGCGAAGTGGAACAGTGTTCGCGGAGCACTGCCTCGCGAAGGAGTGGTTCGCGAAGCAGGGTCCTGCCAAGCA
This sequence comes from Viscum album, assembly GCA_963277665.1. Lineage (NCBI taxonomy): Eukaryota > Viridiplantae > Streptophyta > Magnoliopsida > Santalales > Viscaceae > Viscum > Viscum album. The sequence continues at coordinate 257,424,842 of OY728140.1, read as the reverse complement.
AAGTGCTTCGCGATGCATAGTTATCCTGCCTTGGCATAGGGATTACTAGCATGGGTTGGGTGTTTCGCGAAGCACGAGTGCTCCGCGGCTGCCCGGGTTCCCTTGGGAATCCCCTTCCTTTGCGAACGCCCTTGGGCTTCGCGAAGGGCATCCCTCTCGGAAGAGGGGCTCAGAACGAAACAAATCAGAGTCGTCTCGCGAAGTAGAAATACCTCGCGGAGCTCATGATTCCCGGGGCAAAGCTTGCTTCGCGATTCGGGAGAGGAGAAGCCGAAAGGTCGGATTGTCCGTCTCCGGGACTCAGGGGGAGTCGAGTATTTATAGGGAAGGGGCGCCGCGAAGCAGGGCTCGCGCGCCGCCTCTTGAGCTTCGCGGCGCGCTCGCGAACGTCAAACGCGCCCGCGGAGGATCACCGCCTCTGGTGCTTCGCGGCGGCTCGCGAACGTCAAACGCGCTCGCGGAGGATCACCGCCTCTGGTGCTTCGCGGCGGCTCGCGAACGTCAAACGCGCTCGCGGAGGATCCCCGCCTCTGGTGCTTCGCGGCGCCGCCAGGGCTGGGGCGCTTCGCGGAGGGGCTTCGCGGCTGTGCTTCGCGGCTGTTCTTCGCGATGCAGCATGCCGGCTGTCTTTTTCGTTCCTTCCTTTCGGGCCATATTTTTGGCGCCAACATATACCTCATGAAATCATATGATTTATTAATAACACATAGAAATAATAAAACATAATGGTATCTTTTGACATCCATAACATACTTACATTGTAGCTTTCGCAGCTATAAATGGAGTTACATTTGGTATACCCATCAAAGTATATTTTATAAATCACTTAGGATAAACATTAATGATTACCTTAGTCACATTACCCAAAGAATTGGAGAGCTATTATAGGATCTCCTAGCCTAGTATTATCATGGAACCACCCGTATATGTAAACAATGCCCATGAACCATAACATATTCACAACACATAAAATAAACATAATGGAAATAAAAAATTTCCACATTGCAATCAAAATATATCATTTAAATATATTGAATTAATAAATCCATTATCAAAACCATTTTCAATACCAAAATACTTAAAAGAGTATATTTTATTTATTTTCCCTTTAAAAACATTACGACTTGTTAAGAAATCCAAATATCAAATAATGCTCATAGTGTTGGAAAGGTCATTGTCACCACATACGTTAAAAAGAAACATTATAATTTTAATTTACTAAAATTATATGTAGAAAAATATTAACTTTGAATGAGATGAAAGTTCTAAGGGGTTTATACACTTTATAAAAGAAAGTCGTGTATAAATCAAAATAGACCTTAATGAAAGGAGATGGAGACGAATTCTCTTACCTCGTGTCCGACTTGACTCTTTCAATCATTAATCTCCTGAATAATAAAATAAAGTAAATTTATACATTTTTCAGAACATTTTTCATGTTTTTATTCCTTTTATATCACTTATTACCATGTTATAAACATTACCTAATCCTTTATGTTAATAATTTTCATTTTGTCGATTATTGGTACTTGAGTTAAAATTGAACTTCTTATAATTAAAAATTGTCCATGTGGTCAAAATTATATTATATACATAATTATATTCATGATTTAGATATCATATATATCCAGTATATATTTTTATTTATAATAGTATATACAATTTGGAGATAATAAATGAAATGCACCATTCACGGAGATGGTAAGCTGTACGTACACATAAACACTACTTTAATTTCAATTTCTTATTTAATGGAATGAAAATATAATAATAAATATCTACATTATAATTCCTGTATAATATAATATATAATTTTATAAATTCCATTTTTTATATATTCCACGTATGGCATGAACGAATCTGATCACTTTGAGGGGGCGGGAGTATGTACTTACAGAAATGAAATAATCTCATTTACCCATTATGGAAACCATAAAGATAAGATATAAATGAAAAATAAAAAAGCAAATATACAATATAAATATAATATATACCACATATAAATATAGTTCCACCTTAATGTCCCCCATAAGAGGTTGTAGGAGAAGATTTAGCAATCATCGTTTCGTGAGGCAGTAGTTCGCCATCAACAGAATCAGAATGTTCATATGCATTAGATGGAGGTGTGTAGATGTGTAGTTATAATAATTATCATAAAAAAACCTAGTATATTGAGGATACTGGTGTTGTTATGTAATCAAATAATAATAAGATCATAGTTAGTGAATAAATAGAATAAAAGAAAAGAACATGAGGGAAGACGTTAACTTTAAATCAGATAACTCCCATTGGTTTGAAACAAAAGGCTTTCTTGAAGTGCCTTCTACATAAGGTAATGCTTTTAAGAGGAACACCAGGGTTTTGGGAGCTTATTCGGTAAAAGGTTTGATGAGATGAGGGGATTGAGAGTTGTGAGTAATGGATCAGAGGTGATGGCTTTTTATATGGGAGATGAGGGGCTCTTTAGGAATGTTTGAAAATATTATTTTATTATAAGCTCAATTTTGATTTCAAAATGATCCAAACACATTAAATTAGAAGATAAGATGACTATTATTCGAAATAATCTCAACTAATAGTTTTTAGATAAGTTTTGGTTTCAATTTTAACCTTATCATTTATCTTTAACCCATAGTTAACTTATTTATCTTTGACCATGTCCTCTTGTATATTAATACTAAATGACTAATATATTTACTATAAAATTTAAAGATACCCAATATGGATAATTAATTACATTTTAAACAACATATATTTCATTTTCCCTAATCTTAGATTTTTATGGCTATTTTATCATTTAATAAAATATTAATTTATTTAAAAAGTCATTTATGTCAATTTTTATACTATTCATATCATGACTTTTTAAAAACCCCAAACCAAATTTATTGTTTCACAAAAACATCATTAATATAATGATAACAAGTCATCCTTATATATAAAATTAGTGGGTGGAATAAATAGTTTAAAAAAAATTATTTTTATATTTATCATCTCATTTATTTAAAACATTCATTAATGAGGTAATCATTACATCCACATTGTGACATAAATAAATAAATTTATTTTGTTTATAAAAATTATAAATAAAATTCAATGATCTAGGAAATATTTTTCAATTTAAAATGACTATTTATAGTCAAATATATAAATTATATAACCCCACGTTAAAATTGTTTTAGAAAAACAATACTTGTTTATGATTTTTTTAATTTTACTTTTTTTAAAAATAGTTATTAATGTAATTATCTTACCTAAATGTATTTCAAAGGAAAAATGTTATACCCAAGGATTGTATTGGTTGGAAATAACTCATTCAATATATTTTGGACAAGTGTTAACATAATTTAATATTATTATAATATTATTATTACCTTTATTACCCTATTTACCTTTAATCACGGTAAATAAACTTCAAAAGTTATTATTCACAAAAAATTATTTTCATCCCATTGAACCAAATTTAACATAATTATTACAACTAGGTATGTCAGATTATTTATATTCAATTCAAAAATGTTTTAATTTTTCAATTAAATGAAAAAGTCAGTTTTTAACTACTATAAAGTATTTTTCACAATTCATAAAAAATTGAACGGTTTCAAAAAAATACCAAATATTCAGACTAAGCTAAATTTTATATTCCGAATTCAAAAATGATGTCTGTTTTACCAGATTTAAAGTATTTAGATTGAATTAATTAATTTAAAATTAATTTCCGCTGTTAAAACCAAAAAGCAGGTTTTTAAGAAATAATAACTATCAAAACATTGAGACTTGTTTATTCCAATTTCAAATTGAAATTACATTCAATGACCAAAATTGGATTAAATGGTAAAAATATAATCCAATTACACTTTAAAACTATTTAAAAAGATAATCTAATGATATAATTAAATTATATTAAAAGGCAGTTTTGAATTAAAATGCAGTATATTTCACTATTCATTAAAAAAAGAACTTTATCAGAAAAATACCAAAATTTAATCCAATGTAAATTTTAATGCTCTGATTCAAAATAAGAAATTTATTTTGTCAAATATAACATATAAAAGTTACAAAAACTAGATTTTAAAACGGGTTGTCCATCAAAAGGTGCTAAATCGACCTTTTAAAGAATATTAGAAAATACACGCTTAAAATTGGATTCATTCTTATTTTAAACCTCTGAAACATATTGGATAATAGTAAAACCATTTAACACACATTTTTAATCATATTGTAGATATTTCTGTTCATTCCCGCCAATACAACGGTTATGCATTAACTACCTTTTAAAATAATAATATTATATTATTAATTTTCAATATAACTCAACACTATGTGCAACGTAAGATTTCAAGGGAAATTATTGTTGCATGTTGAGTACACTATAAGACATATCATCCCCTTTAAATTAAAATTAATATTTTATTCAAAAATATTAATAAATATGAAAATTTCATATTTTTTATTTACCTGGGATGTTACACTTATAGATATCAGACATAATACCTTTATTTATATATCGAAAAAAGGTAACATAAGAAATTATGATCTCATATTATCAGTAAGGGTAAACAAGGTATATATCAATAAAACATTGTAATATAAGTATGATAACTTGAAAATAACATATAAAAACCACACCATACAAACCATATATCATAAACATCAGTCATGGCATTAATAGTGGTAGTTCAAAAGACATGATTCGTAATGAAATAAATGAACATGAGACATGAGAGCATAAAATTGACATAAAACATAGATTATTTTCATACATATATGTATATAAACTCTTATGTCATGGTTACCAAACAAGATATTCATAACATTTCAGGATTGGGTTAACCAACCAAGTACCTAATCTTATTTTCGGATGACATCTCATGTACCAACATTTTGGCTTGGGATAACTACACATGTACCCTCGATTTTTGTATTGGGATAACCAAATATGTACCCTTTGAGCTCATAAAACATTTATTTTTTCCCAAGGCATTTGATGGAGAAATAGGTTTTCCTATCACATAATTAAAATCATACACATGTATCCCACAAGATCATAAAACATTTATCATATCATATCTAATTAAATGAAATGGGGTTTATAAAAATTTCATCTTATCATAACCTATAGAAATATAAATGTTCCATAATCATTTCAATATCTCATCATTTCATAACTCATGTAAAAATTAGAGGGTTTTCATAAGAATTTTATCATGGTCTTACCTATGGAAGAGAAGATGGTTTCGTAAACGTCTTTTTCATTATAAACATAAACCATTTAGAGAAACAAAAATAAAGGTATTCTTCTATCTTAATAATATTAAATCATACATATCATAAAATTATTTCATCTTAGGTGTAAAATGATTTTTAATGATTTTTTAAAATTGTTTTTGGGGAATATATCCATTCCTCTTTGAAAAACAATTTTTAAAACTAAAAAAAATTAAAAATCTTTTTCATTGAAAATAACATTTAAAAAATAAAATAGATTCTTAAAATAAAATATTTTTCATGATGGAAAGATGTTTCATTAATGTCATACACATTAAAATAATTATTTCATTCATATTTTTCAATAAAATAGAAATGGAAATTGATATTAAAATAGCATGAATATACCGTTTAATTTTTTTAAAATAAATTCCACCATGGGAAATAATATATTTAAAAAATTATTTAGAAAATGAAAAATAGCTTTCGAAAAAAATTCAAGGATATCATGTCTATGAAAGAAAAAGTATTGTGGACCAAAAAGATTATTTTTCCTAAATACATTATTTATCTACTCATCAGTTCATAAATAGATGATAATAAAGGGAAAATATTTATCATAATGATATACATAGAGTAAAATATAAGTAATATATTTATTGATAATTGTTATCAATATTTTATCCTAAAAAACATAACCATATGAATCCTGATAAATGATGGGATCGTAACATCAAATATTTTCAACTCTGGTATATATGAATCATAATAATATTTATAGAATAACATAAAATGAAACATAAAATATCTTTAGGATAAATAAATTCACGATATTACTTGTAAAAACAGATTTATATACACCTTTTAAAAGAAAATAGGTGCATAACTTTACAAATGTCTCAAAGAAGTAAAATTGTGACAACAATTTATAACTATTATCATAACATTGAAAATATAAAATCAATAAAAGTTATAACATAAAATGGATATATAAATCAAAAAATATTAAGGATAATCATAATAATATAAATTCATTGGATCTATATAAACCCCATAAAAGAAACATGTGGTGAATATGGCATGTTTGTCAGAGAAAATTATAAGTGAGATAGAAATCCATTCCAATAAGTCTAAACATCCTTGATACAAATTCATACTTCCTCTATAGTAAATATATGTTAATTATAAATCTATCATAGAACCATTATTTAAAATATCCTACCACATATTATTTACTTATCATCATTTTTACCCATTTATTAACAATTCCTTGTTAAAACCATGTTTCATGTAATAACCACATTGTTTTTTGAATATGTTTTTATTTCTTATTATTGGCCCGTATAAATTGATCATGGATACATAATATCCGGAGTAATTATAATGAAATAATTATTATATTTATACATCAATTATAATTTTAATACCAGTCATGAATGATGGTTCTCATAAATTAGGTGTCTTACGATCATGGAAGTTATAGGTTATTCAGATGCATGAGTAACATTCCCATTTTTTATTGATCATTGTGGATATGAGGTAATTAATATAGTATCATTAAATAATTTTAATAATTTCATAAATAATATATTCTTTCATTATATATTCTTAAACATATCATCCATGGGGTTTGGTGATGAAATGTGAGTCATATAACTTCCTAAAGGCTATTTTACACACATACACCAAATAGGTTATCGTCTTTTAGTGACTGAAAAGGTTGAATATAAAATAATATATTATTTCTATAGATTAATAAATATGACATTAATATCATAATATTTCATTTAAATCACATATATTTATCCTTAATATCATTCATTTATAGAATTTTTTAAAATTAATGACATTGTTTTTAGAGGTAGTATTCCACCACACACATGAGGGACGTTGTCTTATCCCCAATGAAATAAAAATTAAAATTTTTTTATATGATAAAATTAATCCCTAGGTATAATAATGATAAAATACCACATATATGTATGTATAATTTATGTATATCTGCATACCTATCCATTATATGAGGTAAATGAAAAAGTAATGGGATCAGTTTGCGAGGCGGTAGTCCACCGTACACACAAAAGGTAATTTTCTAAACCATTTGATGGAAGGGGAGACGGTTGTAGGTAAGTAAAATAACATAAAAACGTATCATTATATGAGAGATAATATTTTTATAATATCATCATGGTATAATATTAATTGACGGAAGTTGAAGAAGAAATAAAACAAAAATGCTCGTTGATGAAGGTTATATCTTCTTTAAGTATCATTCATAATTTTTCACCAAAATGAATCATAGGTAGGATTTAAATACATACTAATGCTTTTATGATTAGTTTAGGGAACATGGGAAGTTATTTAGGTTTGTTTTGGCTGATAAAAAGGTTTTATGGTTTGAAAAGATAGGATATGGTTGTTCTTTTATAAGTGAGGTGCGTGGAAAACATGTAATTTTTTTAAATGAAAATGTCTACCCACAAGTTTCACATGACACTAGGGTACAAGATAGATAAAATTAAAATCTTAAAAATGATATATTATAAATATATCCAAATAATATATTTTATAAAATTTATATTTCACTTAGACCCTTGTCTTTTTAGTTTAAGCCATGATAATCCCATTTTTACCTTAACCGTGATAGATAATTTTTACTATTCCTACACTTAATTTTGGTAAAAAACAAAATTGATCTTATTAGATAAAATAAATTATTTTTATTCCAAATATTGATTCCATTTGACAAAAATAAATTAAAAAATTTCATATTTTAATTTAAAATTAATCGCACAATCATGATGAGAAACTAGGTTTTATAAGAGAAAATGGTGAAATGTTTACAATCTTTTTATATTGAATTTCAATATAAAATTGACTAAAATTAACTAAATTATATTAATTGATGTAAAATTTAGATACTTTATCTTTAAAAATAATTAAAAATTTAATTTAAATTTATAAATAAATTGAAAAAATTGATAGTTTTCAATTAAAATTCAGTAATTTTCACTTTTTGTGAAAATGAATTTTTCAGAAAAAACACAACAAATCACCCTAAGATAATTTTTTCATGACTATTCAAAAAATTAAGTTAATTATTTCGACTATATTTTCTATATTTGAAAAAAAAAGAATTTCAATATTTGTTCTCTAAAGATTACAATAATATATTTTTTCGAATAATTCAGTTTTAATCATAAAGGTGGATTTATTATAATTTCATGGATAGAAAACATGTCATATAAATATAAATAATATAATTGAAAATATAATATTTAAATTTCATTTAAATCATTCAAAAAAAATTATTAGTTTAATTCATTAATATAAAATATAATTATGTGCACAAAAAACGTTTTCCTAAAATGATTTCATTTAATTTCCAAAGGTTTCTAGTACCATTTATAATTAATTATTCACCAAATAATTAATTATATAAATATTTTTAAACCATATAGTTTAATAAATTAGTTAATTCTATTTATTCTCTCCATTCCAATTTTTAGGTGATAAAAATCATTTTAAAAAATACTGTTTGAATATTATCTCATGTTTCAGTCATATTCGGTATTGTGTGTAACACGTGCTAGACATTGTATTTTATGTAACAATATTAAATCATAGTGTTGTCAGTAAAAAAATAAAAACTTAATGATGGGGTTAATGAAAGATAAAGGTAATATTTTTTGAAATGAAAAAATAGAAATGATTAAAATTATTTAAAATAATGATTTCACAAATTCTAGGGGTGTTAAATATAACGGAGTACTAAAATAATGTAGTAATAAAATCTAGACTCATGAGGTAAAACATTCATCTTATTCTAAGAAAATTGAACTCAATACTCCATGAAACCACACCACCTAATCCACATACCTATTAGCCAATGAATCCACCAATCCAAACTCCATTATTCCTATGAAGTGAGTTTATTTTATCAAATGATCACCGATTACCCAAATGAAATCACATCACCCTGATCTTAGGATAACCCTAAAAAAATCCATCGATATGCCATCACATTTTTAGTCGATAATTTTTAATTGATACAAAAAAATCACAAGGAAAATTATACTCATCCTTTACCTTCTATTAAATGAAACACCATGCTACCAACACCACCACCACCTATTTGATACCAGACCACCAAAATGACATTCTAATGAAATGGTTTGTCATGGATACTCTTATGTGTACCATTAAAGATGATATATGAAACACATGAAGTGATCCATCACACGTCACTACTAGAACAAAGATACTCCCACGAAAAAACTTCTAGTTCTGACCATTCCTATTGAGTATCACCATGGACAACAAGATCATGCATCACTAATGTCTTTGTGTCTCCCCACTACAAATCCTCCATCTACTACTTCATAGAAGACTACCGCATCATCTAAAACAAATATTCTAAACTATCAGCCACTATTTAATCTATTTAATAGTGTTCTGACTTCTTCATCCCTCAAAAATAATATCAAGACTCCTATAAAACCATCCATGACTTCCTTATCAATGCATCATCCATAACATTCTATCTTCTTCTGGTGTATGAGATCTCTCAATCATTATCCTGAAAAAACTCTACCCACCTATTATGAAAAAAATTCAGATCAAATTGTGATAAGATATAACTCAAACTCTTATGATCTATGAATACATTAATGTAATCCCAAATCAGGTAATGCTACATGGAATTTTGTGAAAACACAACCCCTACAAGATTCATATAATGGGTTTCATAGTTACAATCATGGGGAAACATCTTCCTAGTACCATAATATATCAATTCCACTATTACATAAAAAAGGATCACATTCATATGTGTGAATCACCCCAAATCACCACAAACATCACACACTCTTCACGAATATAATGCATTATAGCACAAACCAACATCTCCTTAAGGTAAAAAAATACTACATGGAGATGGTAACACCAAAAATATCCTGGTACTTCTCAGTAAATGCTGTCAATGATGCCATAACCTGAGATAAATTAGGAACAACACTTTGATAATAGCTTTAATGTCCAAGGAATCTATGAATCTCTGCCACGTTATTTGGTTCCACATTAAAATAACTACCAAGAAATTTGATGGTTCTAATACAAAACACTACTAAGATAAGACAATATTGAGTAAATACACCTACCATGTCCAAAACATACACATGGATAACTTTCTATAAATCTCTTGGGGTTAAAAAAACATACACCAAAACTCTGATATGATCGAAATTCTCCTCATATGGATTCCAGTATATCAATATATAATTGATGAACATAACTATGAACTGGTCAGAGAATTAAAATAACATGGAGGTCGTTGGTAACATGAACATATATGATTCTTTAGTGACATCAAACTCCATGAATACCAACTTGATGTTCCTATACTTTCATATAAATGTGGACTTCAATATATCTCCCCTTCACCATCAAATGGTAATATCCAAGAAATAAATGAATCATTGAAAACCAAATCACCCCTCTCAAATAGTTAAAAAGGTCATTGATCCTTAGTATAGGTATAAGATCTTGACTATTACCTGATTCAACATCCAGTAGTATATAAACATCTTGAGACTATCATTAGCATTCATTGAAAACAATGTTGTAGTACCACCGACTAGCATAATGGGCCAGATAAAAACATTTTAAGTCATATGAACAATCTAAATCATCATATCCCACAACTCATAAGTTTCCATAATTTATGGAGCCATTTAATTTAGATAATCAATAGGCTGTATGTAAATCTAAAACTCAACATCAAGTCAAGGTCTTATTATCACAAAAACTTCAATGAAAGTACCCAAAAACTCCTCAATGATATAAGGGAAATCCTCTATCCAAGAATCCAGTAATTTGATTGACATGTCAGACATCATATGAAGAAGGGGATTTATATGTTAATTATACACTTGAAAACCAAACTCACTAATGAAAACCACACATTGATTATCCACATCTGATAAAATGAAAATCCTCTGGAAGAAGTCGATAATAGTAATTATTGAATAGAGATAATTGACACCTATGATAAAATATTTTGGATAAATCATGTAAAGAAAATATTTTCATGGTATTAATGTGTCCAATTCATTAGTTTACACCTATGGTGCACATAAAACATGCTAGTCTATCATCTGACTAGCCTAGTCCACACCAGGGGAAAGGGAAGCCTCTCTACATATTGTCCTAGATCATGGAGTAAAATGGGTGAAATAGATGGGTATGTAGTTCCTAAATCAAAAAAGACATAAAAGTTTGTATGAAACAAACCCAACATAATATAAATGATCTATGGACCCCCTAATGTTGATGCCTCTACATCATGGAACTGACACATTTGATGACTACCTCTATGACCATTCACGATTAGAGGTCAATAAACAGAAGGAATACCCAAAGGTCTGCCTCTTCCCACTCCATCTACCATAGAAAAAGAATAATCCTATTACCCTTACTGATAAAATAGTCTCACTATAAAACGTCTCCAAAGGCTAGAATTGAACCTATCCACCACCATTAAATTCATAAAAAATAATCAATGGGCATTGATTCAAGATATTTCAGTGATCCATATAGACAAAATACACCAAACTAATATCTAGAGGATAATAATAGAAAGCATGGTCTCTAGAAAATTGTAATGTATGTTATTGAGGTCAAAAACCTACTGGTCAAAATCTTGATGGTCCAGATTCCTGAGAAACCCATTAAAAACTATACCCCTCGAGGAACCTGAATGGTTCCCCTCTAATAGAAAAAATCCTCAAAGTTGCATCTTCCTAATCACCTCTACCTTATTTCAAACATTGAAATTCATTGGAAACGTACAATGAGTAACTACATATATGATAGTAGGATATATAACCTCGCCAAGATGTATAACATGAGACTCCTCATCTATAAATAGATTTGGAGAAATTTTAGAAGTCCCTTGAACTTGATTCCCAAATATCACACTAACATACTCAACTGCTGAAGAGAAGGAAGCTCTTAACTCTTCCATGCCATCAAGTTATTTGAAATTAATACTTATCTAATTTTTTTTTAAAATTTTGACTGATGAAACATATTCCTCATTCAACTGACCTAGATAAAACATTAACCACCAACTTTCATATTATCGCAATAGAAAAACAACCAATGTGACCCAGTATCAAACCTAGGACAAAATCAAACTCTAATTTTCACCATCTCCACCAAACTATTCTATGCCTCCCCATTAAAAACACAACTGTCATACTTTTACAAATCCTACAACTAAAATTCATTAAATTACCTCTTCTATTCCGTATCATCCACTACTAGATCAACTCTATACTGATAAAATGATTCATCTAGCTAAAACACAACTTCTTGAGAAACATGAGGATGATATCCATGAGCGATGGATGAAATGAAGATGAGACTTTACTTGTACTATAAGTATGAATGTTTATTTATATTTATTTTAATTCACATTGTACATTATAACCTTATAAAAAATAATAATTCAAATAGAACACAATCAATCATGATGTATGTACCACTCTTATGAATCTACCCTAAAAATACACCCACCTCACTTAGTCATTCATTATTCTCGGAGTCCATGCCCATGATCCTAGAGGGGCCTAAAATCCAATGTCCTAGACGGTCTATCTAGAATCACTCATGCACTAATGTCAACTTCTATTATTTCTATACCAAACCATATAATCCTTATAGTTCCTAACTCAAACTCCATCACATCTTTCAACAATCACTTCTAATACAACTCTGTCATTAAACCCTCCCACCAAATGTACCTTAATGATGGGAGAGAAATAATGACCCCCTGTTTCACTTATTCTGTGGGACATGAGTTGAATACAATCACCAAGGATATAAAAATCTCATTAAATTAGTGGAATTACCATGTATAATAATATATATTTTAGAGATTGTATTAATCATTTAAAAATAACTCTATGATATATTATAAAATAAATCCAAAAACCACCACACAATGTATATATAAATAATCCTGAAATAGATAAAAGTCTCCAAAAGTAAATTCCCAAAATTAAACCTAATGAAATGACACAAAACTATGAAAACATATGAGATAGTATGGTCCAACAAGGTTCATGTAATACTCCTACAAAATTGGAAACCATTTTACATATAAAGGGTTAGAATTTAAGTATACTAAAAAGGAAAACCAATATCTATAGTGTGCATATGTGAGATTCATGATAATAAACCCATAATAAAATATAAGGATGTAAAACACCAAAATAAGTCAACTCTCCACACTAACATTACCAAGGACTGCTCACTAAATAACACAATCCATATATAATAACATAATAAGAACCATATCGATTAATGTCACCCTAAACTGATATCAAATTGATTTTCTAGTCTCACACATCAACATCGTACGCCAAGGCCCTACCACCACTTTTGAATAAAATATACCACCTCCATACAAGAATGACCACAACACTACATACCCATAGACACCTAAAAAACTACCCCAGAAGAATGGTAACCCATCACCTCGCCCAAATATTCGTGATCCATCACAAAAAAACCAATTATATAACCAAGTAGAAGAGTATCATAAACATGAAGGAAACAAACCTCATTACCCATTCTTACTATGTATGACCCCCAACATAATCCACCACATAGAATGGTCATATCACAACTCACTCGAAGATACCTGTTCCACCTCCCCACAATCACTATCACATCACATCTTGACTGAAGACAGTCAGGCCACCACCTAGTGTAGTAACATACCTCCGAACCTCAAATATTGTGTGTATCTCCGGAATGGATCGAATGCCTTCTTTTTTTATTGATTTTTGATAACCCCCATTTAGAGAGATGAGGGGGAACCCATACAAGGCATGTAGGCTTAGATATTACATTTCCTTTAGTCTTAGTGATTACATTTCCCTAAGCCTTGGAGACATTATAGGACCTGTAGGTATTAAGTAAATCATACAGACTATGACTACTTGAAACCACTGATCCCTAGTATCTGCATTATGATTAGCTCTCCACCACTTAATGGATGTTTGGCTAGCTATCTTGTGAAGTTATGCATAAGCCTGGTACTGATGGCATTCCATACCCTCTCAAAATCTGTTTAGCCCTTCTCTGGTGAATGAGTATTGCTCTTGAATCCTCCTCTAAAGCTAGTTCCTTGTAGAATCTATCTGGGAATGTTTATATCATGAGGCCCAGAAGGCTTTGAGGTGTCTTAAAAGCCTTGAGGTGTCTTAAAGGCCATAATGTTGTCCCTAAATATTTACTATCCCAAAGGTCTTGGTGGCCCAAAGGCCTCAAGGAATCCATGCCCAAAACTGTGGCCCAAAGTGAATAGTTCAGGCTGCTACAATACTGATCAATAACTGCTATAGTAACTTCTAAAATACCTACTATAATACCCACATAGTAAGGCTATAGTTCCTTATATAGTGCCTGCTACTATAATATTATATTACTTGGAATTATGCATCCACCTGGTTTCAAATTTTAGTCTCATGGATGCACTTAGAGAGACCTCACCAACTGTGTTGATGCTGATGTGTTTGTGTGTATCTACTCTTCCAAGAAAGAGTGATGGAATGATTATGTATCAATCCATCCATCGACATAATCAAGATATTTGAAAAACCATCCCTTTTGAATAAACAGGTGTCGACACATAATAATCAATGTGGGTAGATTTCATATAGAAATCACAAGGAATATTCACGTATATACATATAACCACATTCTATACCAACACATGGGTTCAAAAAAACACAAACTAATTCACAACATCCCTACATTCATTTCCACATATATATGAATTACACCACACAAACTAGAAGTGACACCTCAAACCACCAACCAATTCAATTATCCATCCCATTCATTTCATTATTAACCATCATCAACATTTAACCACACAACCCATCATTTATTTATTCACTAATCATTACTATTACATTAAAAAAATCAAATCCCATGTAATTTTAATCATTAATTACAAGTTATTCCATCACGTTTTAGGCCTCAAACACAACACAACCATAATACAAAATAATATCCTTATTCCCATTGAACCATCACCTCACTACCCTAAATACATGGCAGAAAAAGTACCACCTCACCACTATTAATGTAGAGATATAAAACCATAACCCTGACACCCCTATAGCACACCCAAACAAACCATCACCGCACATACAATAAATCACAACTAAGAAAACCATACATCACCCAACTCTACCTCATAAAAAAACATCACTCACCCACAAGCACGACCACACATCACAAAACATCGATGTGATTTTAATATATTTTATGAATGGTAGTTTATTAAATTTAACATTATTTTTTGGGAATTATCATAAAATCCATAAATCCATGGAAAATAATTTTATTATCTGAATATAAGTTGTTAAGTAATTTCCATTTGTGATGACATCACATCAACATGGAACATGGTTTCCATATCATAAGAAATATAGTGCAATAAAATGATCAAAAAATTGTAAAGACCGTAAAATTCAAGGGAAATTTTTTCTTAATTTTCTTTGGATTTTTACAAGAGCGCGGTTTCAGACGGCACCTGATTCCGAGGCCCGGAGTGCCCGGAATTAATTTCCGAAGTTTGGCTCGGGTACGTTCAGTGAACGAACGAGCGGGATTTCCTAACTTTTGATCCGGTGCTCGGAATTGAAATCCGAGGGCACCGATGAACTCGCAGTGCCGATATTCGCTTAAAGAGACCCTTTCGGGAGTTGCGTATGTTGCGGGTTGAAAGTTAGTTTTGGGGATTAAAAGATAAGTAAAATAAAATTGTGTGTGAATTTTATTTTATTCTAGGTGGTTAGACTCTCTCATGGGAAGTTGTTGGTGGGGCCCGCAACCACCCAACTTCCCATGTGTGGTTATGAGGGAGGTGGGGCCCACACGAACCCCCCCACCTTTTTAAATTCCCTAACCCCTCTAAACCCCCTCTTTATTTTTGTGACTCTCCCCTACATTAAAACTTGCCAACTTATCTTTCCATTTAATTTCTTGACAACTCAAGATTTTAATTAATGTAATAAATTCAACTTTTGAATTTTTTGAAAGGTGGGCAAAGTGAAAATAAAATAAGGGTAGCTTATTTTTATTTTGGGGGTTGCTGTGTTGTGTGGAGATTTGAGAGAGGAAGAGTTCTACACTTTGAAGAACTTCTTTTTCCTCCTTGAAGAACGCGAAGAACCTTCGAACAACGACGAAGAACGCCACGTACTCGGGAATCGTCTTTCGCGACGCCATACCCGCGACACCGACGACGTCTTCTTCCGCGTCATCTTTTCCCGCGACGAAGTCGTCGTCAAAGAACTTCGAATCCTCGCTTCACGACATCGACGTCCTTCTTCTGTGACGCCGACCACCGCGACGCGTCTTCCGCGGGTCGTTGACGATCTTCGTTCTTGAAACCAGAGGTAGGGGATGATCTTTATTGATTATTTTTATTCCTTTCTTGAATCGTGGATTTTAGCGTGACTTAACGTGTGACTTATTTTATTTAAGTTCCGTTTTTATTTCTTTAACGTGAGGGGGACCGGACCGCACGAACACGGCCGAATCCCCCTCCATCGTTCATGTTGTTCATGCTGGAGGAAACAAGTAACGTGGTGCCGTCGCACCACGCGGATGAACGTTCAGATATTTTCCGCAACGCCGTCGCGCTTCGCCGAGGAGAGATTTCAAGAACGCGACGCCGTCGCGCCGCGTTGGGAGGATTCTTGGCACGGAGAAAGGGGCGCGGTGCCGTCGCACCGCGCCGGACGACGAACACCGCGGCCGGTTCCGGGCCGCGGTGAGACGAGGAGACCGCGGCCGGTTCCGGGCCGCGGCGGAAGGAAAGACCGGCGGCCGTGCCGCCGGCGTCGGAAATCAAGGGCGGGACCGGAATTTCCCGGTCCCGTTAGTAAAAACCGGCCGGCCAGCGGGCCGGCCGGATGTCATAAAAACCGGGGGATTAAACCCCCGGCCGGTCCATCAAGACCCCCCTCTTAATGAGGGGGGCGGTTCAATTAAGAAGGGGGGGGCAAAGCCCCCCGGTTTTATTCAGCCGGCCCCCATTTGCGGGGGCCGTTTATTTTTGCAAGGCACGGCTTAAAGCCGTGCCGTTTGTGAAACGCGGGGCTTAGCCCCGCGTGCCTCCCGCCGCCGCCACGCGGCCCGCCAGCCGCCGCCGCCACGCGGCCCGCCAGCCGCCGCCGCCACGCGGCCCGCCAGCCACCGCCGCCAGCGCGGTCCGCCGCCGCCAGCGCGGCCCGCCGCCGCCGCCACGCGGCCCGCCGCCGCCACGTGGCCCGCCGCCGCCGCGCCACGCGGCCGCCGCCGCCACGCGGCCCGCCGCCGCCACGTGGCCCGCCGCCGCCGTCCGCCGCCGCCGGCCGCCGCCGCCGGCCGCCGCGCCACCCAAGGGGGGGGGTCGGGCCGGGTCGTTCCGGACCCGGACCCCCCCGTTTCGGACCAGATTCGGTTTTTGGCTCATAACTTGAGCCTCGGACCTCCGAATGACGAACCGTCTGCGGCAACGCGATCCTTGGAACGAGACGGTCGTTTCGGTATATCGCACTCAAGGTTTCGGTTTACTTTGAGTTCGGCCGGGTTGGTTCGTTCACGAAACCAACCGAGCCTTCGGAGCGGAAACGCTCATATCTTGAGCTACGGACGTCTGATTGACGCGCCGTCAGTCGCGTAGTGTTCCTCTTAGTGAGACGGATCTTTTGGCATACTCCGCCCGAGGTTTGGACGCAGGTGGAGTACGGTCGGGTTGGTTTTGCCTTAAAAACCAACCGGGCCCCGGAGACGAAAATGCCATTATCTCTCAGACCGGGCGTCCGATCGACGCGCCGTCTGTTGCGTTGAGTTCCTTTTGACGATACGGAACTTTTGGATACATCAACTTCGGTCTTCGTGACAGTTGATGTATCAGCCTCTCGGCTCGTGGAGCGGATCCTCCGTACGAGCTTGCTGTGTGCGGGAACCCTAGTGCTGGCTGCGACTGTTCTACTGCTACGACTGCTACTGTGACTGCGACGACGACAGTACAGAGATCCTGTGTGGATTCGACGACGACAGTACAGAGATCCTGTGTGGATTCGACGACGACGACTACAGCACTCAGCGATCCTACATGGATCAGTGCTACAGGTTCTGTGTGAGCCCGATCCTGTGTGGGTCCTTGCGCTCAGCGGTTCTGTGTGAGCCAGCGCCTACAGGTTCTGTGTGAGCCCGATCCTGTGTGGGTCTTGCGGGGGTTAGTTACCTATCGATCCTTCGTGGGTCCGACGACTTAGATGGATCAGTGATCATCTTTATCGTCCCTGAAGAAGTATACCTGTGTGAGCTGAATCCTGTTACTTTCCTTTGTGGAATACGTATACTTTCCTGCGTGGACTGAGTTATACTTGGGCTCGGAGGTTGGAGCGTATTTGAATTGATGACTTAGGTATATGTATGGGCATATACCTAAGCAGTGTTGGTTGTTACTTCGTGATTGTACTTTGCTTCGTGGTTTATCCTTTGTGGATTTTGGAGAGACCTTCAGGGGTCTCGGGGACCCTACTGAGTAGCTTATACTCACCCCTGCACGGGCTTCGCCCGCACTACGTTGTGTTGGTTGCAGACGACGGACAGCGTTGACCTTAGCTGAGGTTTGCGGAGCGGGACGGTACCCGGAGGTGGACCACTGGGCGGGACGAGCACGGAGCGGACGGTGGGACCCGTGGAGCAGAGGAGCTATCTGTACCCACCCTTCAGGTGGGATTTTCCAGTGGACAGCACGGAGTAGCGGCCTTTACTTTTCAGTTGCTGTTTTTCCCTTTTCGAGTTGTACTTTACTTTCAGTTTGGGTTTGTATTCTGGCCCATTTACTTTTCCGCACTTCAGTTGTACTCTGCTTGCTTAGTGTTTACTTTCCGCTTGTTTACTCTGTGGTGTGTGTTTTCTTTTCAAAGGCAATGCCTTCCCTTTTTACCGGGATTTACGCCTTGGTGCTAGTCGCCAGCCCCTGGCCTATGGAAGGCGGGCTTGGGGTAGTCACGGCTCGGACCCCGAGGGCGGGTCGTGACAAATTGGTATCAGAGGAGTTCGGTTCTACCGCGAACTCTGATCTTTTCTATGTGAAGCAATAATGTTTAGCGTATTGAGTGTGGTTATCAGTCCAGGGAGTCCAGTGTTGGTGCGGCGGCCGACGTATCCATACACCAGGACCCTGACGTCTGATTTCCGACTTAATACACGAAAACATTGATTGCGTGTGTGTTTCAAGTTTTCTTTGTGATTACTTATATCAGCTCACCAGGTATACTGTTCTAACCGTGGCGCACCTGTTTCCTTTTCAGGATGGCCCCACGACGGCAGCCAGCTAGGGTTCCGATGGTCGAGCGAGACGACAGCCCACCGAGCGACGAGGCTTCGGTGCAGGGCCCTTTTCCAGTAGTGGCACCGGCGGTAGCTTTACCCGCCGAGCCCCCGATGCTTCCAGCAGCAGCCGCTGACGATGCACGTCGCCTCAGCGCACTGCATGAGTTTCAGCGACAGCGACCGCCCAGGTTTCGCGGGGAGACGGATCCCCAGGCAGCAGAGGACTGGCTGGAGGCAGTGGTTCGAGTGTTTAGGCTAGTGAGGACACCAGCAGACCTCATGGTGATCCTCGCTGCGAGCCTACTACACGCAGCAGCAGGACGATGGTGGAGCCTGATGCTCCAGGTGCACGATGAGGCATCTCTACTCTGGACGGACTTCGAGAGCCTCTTCCGCTCTGAGTTCGTCCCGGCCACCCTTCGAGCGGTGCGTATCCAGGAGCTTCTACAGCTGCGGCAGGGCAGCATGACGGTCGCCCAGTACTCGGCGAGATTTACCGATCTCTCGCGCTACTCGACCGACATGGTACGGGACCCATTCTTCCGGGCCCGGACCTTTGAGCAGGGTTTGAGACACGAGATCAGGGCATCGCTGATCTCCCTCAGCATACCGACTCAGACAGGAGTACTGGAGCGGGCTCTTCTGATCGAGAGCTTCCTTGCTGAGTCTACACCAGCACAGCGACCCACCGCAGGGCGGCACGTGGCAGAGTCATCTGCAGCAGGCAGTCGACGGATGACTCAGGGGTCCAGGCAGACCAGACCTTCAGGCCGACGATCTCAGGGCACTGGCTCAGCAGTGCGGGGCACACAGCGCGGAGCCAGTCTTCCGAGAGGCAGGCAGTGCTACTCGTGCGGCGGGCAGGGCCACATGGCTCGCGACTGCCCGACCCGCCGTGCCGAGGAGCAGCAGTCAGTTGATGGACCACCGAGGCAGAGGCAGAGGGTCGACCGTGGCGGTCCGCAGGGAGGAGGCGGACGAGGCAGAGGAGCTGGACGAGCAGCTGGTGGTGGCCGACGCTTTGAGGCTTTACCACCACCACCACCAGGAGGTCCACCCCGACCACAGGGAGCTGGCGGGCAGCGACAGGCACAGCTCCAGGCAGCAGAGGCCTACGACCACGGCGCACCCGAGATGATTCGAGGTACTATCTGTGTCTATTCCACCCTTGCTGCAGTTCTTATAGACACAGGAGCGAGTCACTCTTTCATAGCCGCTGCCCTTGTTCGGAGCTCGGAGATTCCGACAGAGCCGTTGGCTCGATCCTTACGGCTAGAGACTCCTACGGGAGCAGACTCGACGATCACGCACTGGTGCCGGCAGTGTGAGCTTACTCTAGGAGGCGAGAGCTTCGGCTGGGATCTTCTTGTAGCAGCGTCGAGGCCTTACGACGTCATCTTGGGCATGGATTGGCTGTCCACGGTCCATGCACAGATTGACTGTTTTAGGCGCAAGGTGCGATGTGTACGCACCGACGGGAGCAGGTTCACCTTCACCGGCGAGAAGGGAGCCTTAGCAGCACAGGATGGACTTCCGCGGAGGAGAGGACAGCCCATCACTCATCAGTTGGCTAGCCTTATCCTTGGAGCAGTTGACGTGCGGAGTCCTAGTTTTCCTGCAGTGGTGGATCAGTATGCGGACGTTTTTCCCGACGATGTTCCAGGGCTACCTCCTCACAGAGAGGTAGACTTTTATATTGACTTGTACCCCGGGACAGCCCCGATATCCACTCCAGCATATCGGATGGCCCCCGCCGAGCTTCGAGAGCTACGGGTACAGTTGGAGGACTTGCAGGGCAAGGGATTCATCCGACCCAGTGTTTCACCCTGGGCTTCCCCGATATTGTTCGCCAAGAAGGCGGACGGGAGCTTGCGACTTTGTGTTGACTTTCGTCGCCTGAACCAGGTGACAGTGAGGAACAAGTATCCGCTACCGAGGATTGATGACCTCTTTGATCAGCTCAAGGGAGCACGGTGGTTCTCGAAGATAGACCTCAGGTCAGGCTATCATCAGCTCAGAGTCAGAGACGAGGATGTGCAGAAGACGGCCTTCAGATGTCGGTATGGCCACTATGAGTTCTTGGTTATGCCTTTCGGTGTAACCAATGCTCCAGCAGTGTTCATGGCTCTCATGAACAGGATCTTTCAGCCATACCTCGATCGGTTTGTCGTGGTTTTCATCGACGACATTCTGATTTACTCTACGACAGAGGAGGAGCACGCCTATCACTTGCGAGTTGTTCTTGATACACTCCGAGAGCACCAGCTTTATGGTAAGCTCTCGAAGTGCCAGTTCTGGATACGTGAGGTCCACTTTTTGGGACACGTTATCTCTGAGGCGGGAGTTGCAGTGGATCCCGCGAAGATTGAGGCTGTGTTAGCATGGGAGCCACCCAGGAGCGTGACTGAGGTTCGGAGTTTCTTGGGACTAGCTGGATACTATCGGAGATTTGTGCCGAACTTCTCCAGAGTTGCGGCATCACTCACAGCGTTGACGAAGAAGGGGAAACCCTTCGTGTGGTCAGACAGTTGTCAGCAGAGCTTCGAGGAGCTGAGGCAGAGATTGACTAGCGCACCTATCTTGAGGTTGCCTGAGGAGGGAGTAGGGTACGTAGTCTACTGCGATGCATCAGGGACCGGACTCGGATGTGTTCTGATGCAGGAGCGGGCCGTGATCGCCTATGGATCACGTCAGTTGAGGCCGCATGAGCAGAACTACGCTACCCATGACCTAGAGTTAGCAGCAGTGGTCTTCGCTCTGAAGACATGGCGACACTATCTGATGGGCGAGCGCTTTACGGTCTTTTCCGATCATCAGAGTCTCAGGTATATCTTCTCGCAGAAGGACCTGAACCTGAGACAGCGACGATGGCTCGAGTTCCTCCAGGACTATGACTTTGAGATAGTCTATACTCCTGGGAAGGGGAACGTAGTAGCTGATGCCCTCAGCAGGAGGACGGGCATTCAACTACTTGAGGAGGCGACGGAGCAGCTAGCCTCTTTGCAGATATCCTTCGTGGATAGAGATGGAGCAGCCTTTCTACAGTCTCTCACAGTCACTCCTCCACTACTGCAGCGAGTCAGGGAGGCACAGCATGGGGACGCTGACTGTGAGACACGGCGTGCACAGATATCCTCGGGACAGACACCTGATGGTTTCTCCCTTGGAGCAGAGCACGACATCCTTTTCAGAGGACGTACCATGGTACCAGTCGCTTTGCGAGAGGAAGTGTTGAGGGAGTTTCACACTTCACCTTTAGCGGTACATCCTGGAGTGGCGAAGATGTACCAGGACCTCAGACGACAGCATTGGTGGCCGGGCATGAAGAAGGCTGTAGCAGAGTTCGTTTCTCGATGCCTTACCTGTCAGCAGGTGAAGGCAGAGCATCAGGTACCAGCAGGCTTGGTACAGCCCTTGGAGGTTCCGGAGTGGAAGTGGGACGGCATATCTATGGACTTCGTGACTGGACTTCCACGCACTTCCAGAGGTCACGACTCCATCTGGGTGATTGTTGACCGACTCACCAAGTCGGCACACTTCTTACCCATCAGAGAGCAGGGCTCGGTGGAGAGCTTGGGACGTCTCTACGTTCAGGAGATTGTGCGGCTCCACGGCGTGCCATCATCTATCGTTTCTGATCGTGATGCCCGCTTTACTTCCCGGCTTTGGAAGGGGTTGCAGGAGGCGTTCGGGACGCAGCTACGTCTTAGCACAGCTTTTCACCCTCAGACGGATGGTCAGACGGAGAGGACCATTCAGACTCTCGAGGACATGCTCCGCGCATGTGTCCTCGACTTTGGTCGTAGCTGGGAGGACCACCTACCCTTGGTGGAGTTCGCATACAACAACAGCTACCACTCCACCATCGGGATGGCACCGTACGAGGCGTTGTACGGCCGACCATGTAGATCTCCTTTGTGCTGGACAGACCCAGGGGAGTCAGCACTAGTGGGACCGGAGATGGTCCAGGCCACGACAGAGAAGGTCCAGGTCATCCAGGAGCGGATGAGGACAGCTCAGAGCCGGCAGAAGTCATATGCTGACAGGAGGCGGAGACCACTAGAGTTCGAGGATGGCGACCACGTCTTCTTGCGGGTCTCACCTCGACGTGGTATTCGGAGATTTGGCCGAGGCGGCAAGTTATCTCCGCGCTTCATCGGACCTTTTCAGATTCTCAGCAGGATTGGCGAGGTGGCTTATCGCCTGGCTCTACCACCTCAGTTGCACCGGGTGCACGACGTCTTTCACGTATCCCAGCTGAGAAGATACGTGCACGACCCGACGCACATCATTGACCATGGGGAGCTTGACGTTGACGATGGGGCGACTTTTACGGAGGTCCCGGTGGAGATAGAGGATCGACAGGAGCGGGTCCTACGTGGGCGATCGATTCCTCTTGTGCGCATCAGATGGCAGCACGGGAATCTCCAGGAGAGCACTTGGGAGCGGGAGGCTCAGATGCGTGCTCAGTACCCTCTTTTGTTCCCCTAGTTTTTGTTGTATCTTTACGGGGACGTAAAGCCCTGAGGTGGGAGTAATGTAAAGACCGTAAAATTCAAGGGAAATTTTTTCTTAATTTTCTTTGGATTTTTACAAGAGCGCGGTTTCAGACGGCACCTGATTCCGAGGCCCGGAGTGCCCGGAATTAATTTCCGAAGTTTGGCTCGGGTACGTTCAGTGAACGAACGAGCGGGATTTCCTAACTTTTGATCCGGTGCTCGGAATTGAAATCCGAGGGCACCGATGAACTCGCAGTGCCGATATTCGCTTAAAGAGACCCTTTCGGGAGTTGCGTATGTTGCGGGTTGAAAGTTAGTTTTGGGGATTAAAAGATAAGTAAAATAAAATTGTGTGTGAATTTTATTTTATTCTAGGTGGTTAGACTCTCTCATGGGAAGTTGTTGGTGGGGCCCGCAACCACCCAACTTCCCATGTGTGGTTATGAGGGAGGTGGGGCCCACACGAACCCCCCCACCTTTTCAAATTCCCTAACCCCTCTAAACCCCCTCTTTATTTTTGTGACTCTCCCCTACATTAAAACTTGCCAACTTATCTTTCCATTTAATTTCTTGACAACTCAAGATTTTAATTAATGTAATAAATTCAACTTTTGAATTTTTTGAAAGGTGGGCAAAGTGAAAATAAAATAAGGGTAGCTTATTTTTATTTTGGGGGTTGCTGTGTTGTGTGGAGATTTGAGAGAGGAAGAGTTCTACACTTTGAAGAACTTCTTTTTCCTCCTTGAAGAACGCGAAGAACCTTCGAACAACGACGAAGAACGCCACGTACTCGGGAATCGTCTTTCGCGACGCCATACCCGCGACACCGACGACGTCTTCTTCCGCGTCATCTTTTCCCGCGACGAAGTCGTCGTCAAAGAACTTCGAATCCTCGCTTCACGACATCGACGTCCTTCTTCCGTGACGCCGACCACCGCGACGCGTCTTCCGCGGGTCGTTGACGATCTTCGTTCTTGAAACCAGAGGTAGGGGATGATCTTTATTGATTATTTTTATTCCTTTCTTGAATCGTGGATTTTAGCGTGACTTAACGTGTGACTTATTTTATTTAAGTTCCGTTTTTATTTCTTTAACGTGAGGGGGACCGGACCGCACGAACACGGCCGAATCCCCCTCCATCGTTCATGTTGTTCATGCTGGAGGAAACAAGTAACGTGGTGCCGTCGCACCACGCGGATGAACGTTCAGATATTTTCCGCAACGCCGTCGCGCTTCGCCGAGGAGAGATTTCAAGAACGCGACGCCGTCGCGCCGCGTTGGGAGGATTCTTGGCACGGAGAAAGGGGCGCGGTGCCGTCGCACCGCGCCGGACGACGAACACCGCGGCCGGTTCCGGGCCGCGGTGAGACGAGGAGACCGCGGCCGGTTCCGGGCCGCGGCGGAAGGAAAGACCGGCGGCCGTGCCGCCGGCGTCGGAAATCAAGGGCGGGACCGGAATTTCCCGGTCCCGTTAGTAAAAACCGGCCGGCCAGCGGGCCGGCCGGATGTCATAAAAACCGGGGGATTAAACCCCCGGCCGGTCCATCAAGACCCCCCTCTTAATGAGGGGGGCGGTTCAATTAAGAAGGGGGGGGCAAAGCCCCCCGGTTTTATTCAGCCGGCCCCCATTTGCGGGGGCCGTTTATTTTTGCAAGGCACGGCTTAAAGCCGTGCCGTTTGTGAAACGCGGGGCTTAGCCCCGCGTGCCTCCCGCCGCCGCCACGCGGCCCGCCAGCCGCCGCCGCCACGCGGCCCGCCAGCCGCCGCCGCCACGCGGCCCGCCAGCCACCGCCGCCAGCGCGGTCCGCCGCCGCCAGCGCGGCCCGCCGCCGCCGCCACGCGGCCCGCCGCCGCCACGTGGCCCGCCGCCGCCGCGCCACGCGGCCGCCGCCGCCACGCGGCCCGCCGCCGCCACGTGGCCCGCCGCCGCCGTCCGCCGCCGCCGGCCGCCGCCGCCGGCCGCCGCGCCACCCAAGGGGGGGGGTCGGGCCGGGTCGTTCCGGACCCGGACCCCCCCGTTTCGGACCAGATTCGGTTTTTGGCTCATAACTTGAGCCTCGGACCTCCGAATGACGAACCGTCTGCGGCAACGCGATCCTTGGATCGAGACGGTCGTTTCGGTATATCGCACTCAAGGTTTCGGTTTACTTTGAGTTCGGCCGGGTTGGTTCGTTCACGAAACCAACCGAGCCTTCGGAGCGGAAACGCTCATATCTTGAGCTACGGACGTCTGATTGACGCGCCGTCAGTCGCGTAGTGTTCCTCTTAGTGAGACGGATCTTTTGGCATACTCCGCCCGAGGTTTGGACGCAGGTGGAGTACGGTCGGGTTGGTTTTGCCTTAAAAACCAACCGGGCCCCGGAGACGAAAATGCCATTATCTCTCAGACCGGGCGTCCGATCGACGCGCCGTCTGTTGCGTTGAGTTCCTTTTGACGATACGGAACTTTTGGATACATCAACTTCGGTCTTCGTGACAGTTGATGTATCAGCCTCTCGGCTCGTGGAGCGGATCCTCCGTACGAGCTTGCTGTGTGCGGGAACCCTAGTGCTGGCTGCGACTGTTCTACTGCTACGACTGCTACTGTGACTGCGACGACGACAGTACAGAGATCCTGTGTGGATTCGACGACGACAGTACAGAGATCCTGTGTGGATTCGACGACGACGACTACAGCACTCAGCGATCCTACATGGATCAGTGCTACAGGTTCTGTGTGAGCCCGATCCTGTGTGGGTCCTTGCGCTCAGCGGTTCTGTGTGAGCCAGCGCCTACAGGTTCTGTGTGAGCCCGATCCTGTGTGGGTCTTGCGGGGGTTAGTTACCTATCGATCCTTCGTGGGTCCGACGACTTAGATGGATCAGTGATCATCTTTATCGTCCCTGAAGAAGTATACCTGTGTGAGCTGAATCCTGTTACTTTCCTTTGTGGAATACGTATACTTTCCTGCGTGGACTGAGTTATACTTGGGCTCGGAGGTTGGAGCGTATTTGAATTGATGACTTAGGTATATGTATGGGCATATACCTAAGCAGTGTTGGTTGTTACTTCGTGATTGTACTTTGCTTCGTGGTTTATCCTTTGTGGATTTTGGAGAGACCTTCAGGGGTCTCGGGGACCCTACTGAGTAGCTTATACTCACCCCTGCACGGGCTTCGCCCGCACTACGTTGTGTTGGTTGCAGACGACGGACAGCGTTGACCTTAGCTGAGGTTTGCGGAGCGGGACGGTACCCGGAGGTGGACCACTGGGCGGGACGAGCACGGAGCGGACGGTGGGACCCGTGGAGCAGAGGAGCTATCTGTACCCACCCTTCAGGTGGGATTTTCCAGTGGACAGCACGGAGTAGCGGCCTTTACTTTTCAGTTGCTGTTTTTCCCTTTTCGAGTTGTACTTTACTTTCAGTTTGGGTTTGTATTCTGGCCCATTTACTTTTCCGCACTTCAGTTGTACTCTGCTTGCTTAGTGTTTACTTTCCGCTTGTTTACTCTGTGGTGTGTGTTTTCTTTTCAAAGGCAATGCCTTCCCTTTTTACCGGGATTTACGCCTTGGTGCTAGTCGCCAGCCCCTGGCCTATGGAAGGCGGGCTTGGGGTAGTCACGGCTCGGACCCCGAGGGCGGGTCGTGACAAAAATAAATTATTTTCTATGGGGAAATCATCAAAAATAAACCCAACATCATAATAATATAAAATATATAAACACATGTGAATCAATACACTACCCCATTAAATTTCAATTATCTAAATAATTATCATTAATTCTGCCAAAAAATCTATACCCTATAGATAAATAAGATAAATATCTTCCTATGTGATATAAAAAATGATAAATGAGGGATTCAGTACCTCAAAATAGATATATAATCTCATTACATACTGTAGAGTGGAGAAGAAATTCCAACAAACCAAAACCACATGAAGAACCCACATATCAACATAAATTTCATTAAATGTTATCAGAAATGTAGACCAAATCACCACTCAAACCAAGACTGCACCACTATAGTGGATCCCCATGATGGAAACAAAAGAAAAATGACCAAGAAAATAGAATAACATACCAACATTATCCAATTAGAATCTTACTAAATGATCAGATCATGGATAGGTAATTAGGGTCAGATGATCCTCCAGAATAAAATAGGGTTCAACTAAAAAAAGTGATAAATGGGTATGATCAAAATAATGATGTGAAATCCATGAATTTTCCAAAAATGACCACTTTTATAAAAAAATTGCATCAATATAGCATGATTTAATTACATGTAATGTATTCACATTTAATTGAATGAATCCTTTTCATGGGATCCATCTAAGCCGCATACAGTCCACGAAACTAGCTAGCTACTCATGTTTTGAATCAAATTTCCACATCATGTACCACATTCATGATGTGACTTTCTTACATGAACTCTACTGCACCACCAAAAACTATGGAATAACCTCATACATCCTTTGAAACACCATCAACATGGAAAACCAAATAGGGAACACACCAAGGAGGGATGAGCATTAAATAATTCCCATATGTTGGTAACTAGAAATAGGGAATCATAAAATGGTCAGGGGGAAATTTTTTAACCAGAACAGACAATAAATATATATAATAAAGGAATATAAAACCCTGACTTGTTAGTATACAAAAATCTACATAAGGAAAATAGTGTACCAAAAAAAATTAAAGATCCCAAAGCTAGACATCATACAAAAGTAGACAGAATAACCACAAATATGAAAACTCAGAATATCTGAGATATGATTGGATTAAAACTCCAATGATCTCCACCATCACCCAATTTACAATTAATAAAGAACATCCATACCCTTTATGTGGTTCATTATTTTTTCTTGGAGTTTTCATAACATAATACTCATGTTACTAATGATAAATGTTGGGTGTGACAAAAATAACCTATTAGGATAACAAAAAATGTTACTTAAGATGTATCATAAGAAATAAACCATTTATAATTCAACTTAAATAAATAAGAAAAGGAAAATCATATCATATTTCGATTAAAAACATGCTTCAAATCATGTTATTTGTAAAT
The DNA here is from genome assembly GCA_963277665.1 of Viscum album. Lineage (NCBI taxonomy): Eukaryota > Viridiplantae > Streptophyta > Magnoliopsida > Santalales > Viscaceae > Viscum > Viscum album. The sequence continues at coordinate 257,395,665 of OY728140.1, read as the reverse complement.
ATATCAAATACTAGCTTAAATGAACATCTCAATTAAACAGAATATAACAACACATGTTTTTATTATAAATTACTTATGATTTAATAAATAATATTTCACAAGATACAACCTAGAATATTAATAAATATAGTTTATTTTTGGAATTTGGTAAATTACATAACAACATAAAACATGGGATATATCGTCATTATTATAAACATCTTCAACATGCTCATATTATTCCATTTTTCTTAAGAATTCGTCTGACTACCTAGGGACATAAAAAAAGAAACATGTGATATATAAATCCTAGTAAGGGAATAATAATGGAGTTAAATTAATAATTTTTTAAATGATAGATAATAGTAAAATAAATGGGAGATAAATGGGGTGAGAATAATAATCATGAATAATGAGGTATGATATAGCGTGATAATGTGAAAGAACCATGGGAATGTGGAATCAAATTTGAACATGAAATCAAAATAAAAAGTCACGGTTAACCATTGAGACAACATATCATAATGCTGTTCATATAACATCCTATGAACCATACATCAGATCTCTTGATTCTGATACATTACCCAATGCATTTTGGTGCAATCTAGGAGAACCCAACATTTTTATATCATGTACATGGATAAGTGTGCGAGATTGATCATATACATAACAAAATTTTTAATCAAATTTAATTGCATGATATTGGATTGTGTATTAAATAAAAGTGAAACCCTAATCAAAAAATTATAAGTGAATAATGGTGAATACCCTTAAATAGAAATGGGGATATGTATTCACTATATAATTATTTGAAGGGACAATAATTTTGAAATTTTGGTATTATAATAGGGGAACATAAATGTTAATGGGAGGGATTAGTGAAATTGATTGTGGTATCTCTTCATTTATAAATTATAATGTAGGTAATGGATAAATGGAATAACACATACAAACATTAGGAATTCGATATAAAAGTCATAATATTAAGAAACATCGTGAATAAAGAGGAGAAAGAGAGGATACTATACCTTGTGAGGGAGATTATAAAAGCGTGGGAGGAGCATCTTGAATGTTTGAGGATACCTTGGGATGACTCTACAGATAGGGTTTCAAAGTGAGGATACAATCCAAGGTTATTGAGTGATTATCAATGAGAAAATGGGTGGGTTCATATAGAAACATAGAGGGGAGTTCTTTATTATTTCCTAGACCTAGGTTTTAGACTCAAAATAAAAAAGTGATAAAAAACACAAACCATAACATTGTTTTTAAATTATTTATTCAAAAGAATACTATATTTTCATTATTTTATATGTATAATGGATGGCATCATTAATGTATTACCCATGGCGATGTTGATATGAGTCATGTTATTATAAAAATGATTTTAAATCCATAAAATATATTATAGGTCTTGGTGTATATTTAATGGATTTATGAAATTATTCAAATAACTTGAATAACCTACAATTTGAAAGGGGAAATATAGATTTTTCCATTTATACCCTTATAGAATTTATTATATACCTTTTGGGTCATTGTGATGTCATGATACATACCATATATTTATTATGTTTTTAATTTTCTAATTTTTTTTGATTCTATCAGAAAATTATGAATCATTCACCATTGGATAATTTAAACATGCTGAATCCAAAATTAATATTATTTTAGGAAAATAATTTTATAATTATAAATTAATTTTCACTTTTAACGTAGATTCAAAAATTATTGTGAAATTATAGGGTCTTTTGACAACAACAATTTTCAAACCCTTATAAAAAATATTTTTGATTTTGTAAAAATATATTATAAACTATAATTAATAAATTTTTATTAAAATATAATTTATTTAAAAATTTATTCCAAATTTATGTATTAATTTAAATTACATATTACCCCAAAATATAATCCTTGTTTTATTAAATCAAAATCAAAATCATATATTAAGTGAAAACAGCAAAAAGTAATTATAAATATTAATATTTTGAAAATAAAATATTTATATTCATATTATTATGGTCTTGATACATAACCCTTTATTGTTACAGATTATATCTTATGGGTATGGTGCATGATGGTGTTATTTTCATGGGGTAGTCAGCATACATGGTTTGATTCAAGATGTAGATGAGCTTAATCTTCTCCCATAAATTCTTTTACTCATGATTTAGTGGTTAGATCTCAACATGGTATTGGTAAATCATAAATACAAGTTATTATATCTCCCTCAAATGCTTAGATAAATTGGCATCATATGGAATGATTCTACTAGATGAGGCCATCACTTCCTTTTTCTCTGTCAATTGAATTTATCAAAAGCTTATATTTACACTAATCATATGATATTTGTTTAAAGGATATATTATAAATGGTTATAATTCTAAATAATATTTTAAATATGATACGATATAACAAAATAAAATAATTTCATGTGTTTTCTATAACCATTATACATAATAGGGTATTTAATATAATCATAAAGGAAAATTTATTTTTAAACATTCAAGTCATTTCAATCTTACCCCTTCATAAATTTCACCATTGAAATATTTATTTCACACACTAAAGAAGAAGATGATAGTTTTATTTTTTCACCACCTTTGATTTCCATGGAGCTTCATCAAACTTGTGTTTTTATTTATAGGGAATTGACCTGATTGATTCTCATATTTCATAAAAAAATATCCCTATGATCTAATATATTCAATAGATTACCCTCATTTTAAAGATCAATATCCAATGGTACCTCCTATTGATTAATCACATATAGGGTGTCCGGTAAATAATTCCTCAATATGGATAAATTTAACACATCATGTACTTGAGATTGGTTAGGTGGGAATGATGGTTAATAGGCCACTGCTTCTATACAGTGAAGTATCTCAAAGGGATTAATGTATTATAGACTATGAATTATATTCTTCCCGACTCCCATGTCATTTAAATATATATATATATATATATATTGGAATACATTATACAACATCAAACTCTAGGAATCATTAAATATTATTATCATACCTCATTTATCAACTCAGAGTAGCCCGATGTGCTGCTAAATGGTCTTGAAATTTTTTACCATTTCCAAAACCATTTTAGGACTATGTAGTTTGTGTTCACTAACATTATCCCATCATACAGGTTTCTTGGACCTCTTCACATAAAGGAACTCATAAGTATCCATTTTGATGATTGAGTATAAGATATTGTATTAGGATAAAAATTCCAAAGGAGGATGTCAACCCCATTCTACTTTTGTGTACATTGAGTATGATGTCAAAATATCCTTCAATTTTTGGATTGTCCAATCATATCAGAAATTAGTTTGTGGTTAACAAGCTATGATGAAGTTAATCTCGGTATTTATATCATTCTGGAAACCCTTACAAAACATATAGATAAATATTAGATCATGATCAGATACAATCTATAGTGGTGTTCCATGCATCCTAACCAATTTTCTAGTGTATATCATTGCATTTTGCTCAAGTGAAAAGTCCTCTTAAATTATAATGATATGAGATGTTATTGTAAGACTATCTTCCACAACCCATTTATCAGTATTTCCTATATATTTCTTTGTAAGACCATTGAAAATTTCAATGTTTCTGTTTTCCCATATCAACATAGGGATGGGTAATAGTTTCATAATACACTTTTATTTTTTCAATTTTTCTTCAATTAATGAAATACAAGTCACCTTGATGTATAATCTGTGATATCATTTTTTATATTTTCCCACTAATATTTCTTTTAGGGATTTTGTAACATATGTGTACTTTCTAGATGGATAGAAAAGGTCGATCTGTGTGTGTTATCCAAAAAATACATCTATAACGTAGGATCTTATGGTACACATAGTCATGCCCCAAATATTAAAGCTAATTTTTCCTTAATTTTGAACATTGAGGATTTACATTTTCTTATTTCTTTCACATTAGTTTGAATTTCTACATTATCTCTTTTAGAATCCTTTATCTTCTCCATAAGGGATTGTTGTGAAATCATTTATATGTTAATTGATGGGGTTCCTTCCTTTATCGTTCCAATGTCCATCATCATCATGTCTAAAATGACTGTATCCTTCAAAAATCTCATCAATGAAAAACAATTACTGAATAACTTTTACATAGATTGATTACCACTTTATTTTCATTCATATGATGGTTATAGATTATGAAAGCATTGTCCTCAATCCGCTCAAACCATATTTTCTGGTGAATATACTTCTTCTTCTTTTTGAATAAATAAATGAGGCTCACATTATCTATATATATTTCAAATTTCTCCATTGAGATATACTACAACCATATATTCAATTTCACTATTACTAAAGACAACTGCAGGCCATGTGTTGGGTAGATTTTATCATGAATATTCAATTTTCGTGATGCATAGGCTATCACATTTTCATTTTATATTACTACAAAACTAAAACCATTATTTAAAGAATTTTTTTATAACATGAAGTTCTTCCCACTTGTGGGTAGCATAAGTATAGGTCCATTTGTAATGCCCCGACCCCAGTTACCCAGAGTCGGTGCATTATTACATAACATTGGCATGATCATAAAAGATAAAGTCTCAAAAGACCGATTAGTTTAGTTTCCTTGGAAACACTAAATACATTAATAAATGTTAAATTACATCATAAAGTGAAAAAATATAATAACATAGTCTCCATATTCCACACTCATACCCCCTTTATAAAATCCCAGTAGGTCAGTCATAAAATATTTTTCACATCCTAGGATAAATAAAACATAGAAAGGGGTGAGCTCAGATGCTGAGTAAGGATAACAATATAGCGGAAACTTTCATAAATAAACAAAAACATTTAAGGAAATATATAACTAAAACAAAAGCCGTTTAAGCTTGAACATCAACATAATATGGAAAAAGTAAAATGATATAATTCCATTTACTTATTCACATGGATATTCTACTAGTCGAAAAAACACATGCAATATCAATAACCTATTTTATAATGATGGAATGCATAATTCCAGACTATCATAACCACATAGTCAAGCCCTTGTGCCAAGACTGCAAATAAGATTTTTTCAAGGCCTTGTGCAAAAACACTAGTTTGTCTCATGGGACCTACCGATGCATCTAGGAGCTATAGAGGGCTCCACACGTCAGTTATTAAGTTCAATGCATTCCTCATATGAAGATGTTTAAACATATCATAAACCATAACATAATCGTATCACATAAAACATGCATAAAGGAAACATAATTTTTCCACATTTAAATCACAAGATATCAATACAACACATTGATATAATAAAACAATTTTCAATACAAGAATAGATGAAATGTAAAACATGGTATTTATTTTTCCTTTTTTAAAATAATTATGGATTATAGAGGAAGCCGAAACTCAAATAATGTTCACGGCGGCGGAAAGTCGTTGTCGCCACATACATATGACAAAAAAAACATTCCATTTTGTCATTTAGTAAAACTCTTCATATAAAAAAGATTCATTTTGAACACACATAAAGGTCTATGGGGTTTATACACCGTATAAAAGAAAGATCTGTATAAAACAAAATATGCCTCAACAAACGGAGATTGAGACGAAGTCCCTTACGTCGTGTCATACATGACACGATCATTATATAACCTCTTGAATAATAAACTATATTTAATTTATTCTTGGTCAAGAACCTTTTTATAGATGATTATTCCTTTTATATCACTTATTACCATGTTATGAACATTATGTAATTATTTAAGTTAATAAGAGTCGTTTTGTCGATCTTTGGTACATGAGTCGATAATAAACTTCTTGTAATTACAAGTTGTTAATGTGGTAAAATATCCATTATATCCAGAATTATATTCATGATTTAGATATCATATATATCATATATATACAGTATATGCATGCATTTATACTATTACATAACAATTAAGGGTAAGAAATGAAATGCACCGTTCTTGGAGACGGTAAGCCGCACGTATGTATGATCGCTACTTTCATTTATATTTCATATTTAATGGAATGAAATCATAATGATATTAAGGTATATTATAATTCCAGTATAACAGAATATATAATATTATTTACTCCATCCTTTATACAGCCCAAATATGACATTAACGATTCAAATCACTTTGAGGGGGTTGTAGTCCACACTTCCTAAAATGAAATTATCACGTTTACCCATAATGGAAATCATAAAGGTATGCCATAAATGAAAAGTACAGAAGCACAAGGAAAACATAAACATAATATATATCATATATAAATATAGTGACATCTTAATGGCCACCATGATAGGTGTTAAAAGAACGTTGAACTATCATCGTTTCGTGAGGCAGGAATTCGCCACCCACAGAAACAATCTGTTCATTAACCTTTAGAAGAATTTGTGTGTATGTTTAAATAAAATAAATATCATAAAAGCATCATATTATATTTAAGACACTGGTTTTGTTACAAAGTAAATGAATAAAAAGATTTTAAGGTGTTGGAGAAGAAAAATAAAACAAAAGAACATAAGAGAAGACATTTCTTTAAAATTAGGCAACTCTTTTTGATTTGAGCCAAAGGCTTCCTTGTGAAGACTTCTTCCAAAATTGAGGCTTCTAGGAGTAAGAGAGGGATGTTGAGAGAGTATTTGGGTAGAGGTTGGCTGAGCCAAATGTCTTTTAATTTGTTAATAATGTGGTAGAGGTGGGGAATTTTATTATAGGAGAGGAGGGGCACTTTGGGAAAGTCATGAAATGTTACTTTATTAAATAACGAGTTTCGAATTTTAAAGGTCCAACAATGATATATTTTGATTTTAAGGTGATAAGGGTTCGAAATCCACCCATCCAATAGGCTTTAGACAAGTTTATGTCTTATATTTTACCTTAACTTTTCCTTTTATTAAAATAGTTCATTAATGAGGTAATCACAGAATCATCATGGTGTCATAAATTAATTAATTTATTTAATGAATAAAAATTATAAAACAATTACCATGATGTATGAAACCTTTTTAGATTTACAACGAATATTTATAGTTGAAAATTTAACTTATATAACCCCATGTAATAATTGTTTTAGTAAAACAACACATGTTTGTGCCAATTTTTTTTACATTAAATAAAACTTTATTAATGTCAATTTCTAACCCAAGTGGATCCATGGGGTCCCCATGTTGACACATGGATTGTATTTGTCTACCATGACTCATCCAATAATGGTATAACAAGTTTAAAGGTAATTTCATATTATTATAACATTATATTTACCTTAAATTACACTAATTACCTTTAATCGCGATGAATAAAACTTAAAAGTTAATATTCACCAAAAATTATTTTCATCTCATTGAAGCACATTTTACTTACTAATGACAACCACGTATGTCGGATTTTTGAAATTCAATTCATAGATGTGATAAAGTTTCATTTAAACGAAAAATGAGTTTTTAACTACCACTTAGTGGTTTCACTATTCATCAAAAATTGATGTTTCTCCTAACAATACCAAATATCCACCCTAAGATATAACTGATATTCCGAATTCTTAGATGATGTATATTTTACCAAATTCAAAACATATAAGTTTAATTAATTAATTTTATAATTTATTTCTGTTGTAAAAACAAATAGCGTGTTTTTAAGAAAGAATATCAATCAAAAGATTGACAATTGTTTATGTCCAAATTCAGTGTGAAATTAATTCTAATGACCAAAATTGGATAAAATGGTAATAATATATTATAATTATACATTAAAACCACTAAATAATATGTGTTATCACTATAAATTATTATGATTAAAAAAGTTTTTTTTATTTAATGTTTAGTATTTTACAATATTCATAAGAAATTTGAAGTTATCAGAAAAAACAAAAAATTCATTTTAAGATAATTTCATTATTTCAAATCCAGAAATGGAGTCCAATTTGAAAAATAAAATTTATAAAATTTAAAAAAGTGGGTATTATTATTCATAATGGCTACTTTGATTGGTCGCGGTGTGTTAGAATCATGAACTTTCATACAATGCAAGCTATTACATTATTGAAAGAGAAGCGTACCATGGAAGCTAGGGGTGTTAAATTCTCCCCTACTTCAATAAATTGCTTCCTCACAATTTGAAAATGTTCTTTGAAAATAAAAGGTTGAAAATAGAAAATTCTTTTGTGTAAAACCCACATTGGAAATAAGGTTAATAAAATTTATCCTTAATAAAAGGGAAAGGGAAATGAAAAAGTCTCCACCAAATTATAATCTCGATTAGGAGAAAATTTGTGGAAATTAGAGACATATAATTGGATGAAAAATGTAAATATTTTTAGGGAGTGATTGAGGTCATCTATCACAAACAAGTGTAAAATTGAGGGCCTCAAAGCCTTCAATCTATATTGATTTAAAATGTCATCAGTTCAACAAAACATAAGGTATTAGGATAGCACATATTTTGTTTTAATATCCCTATCCTAAATTTTAAGAATAAATTTATTCATATAATAAAAGATAGGTATATATATATATACATGACATGTAGAGTTTCAACCTTCAACTAATTTTTACCACAAACTCATCTTTCACTCAAAAAGATAATAGAACTCTAAAATATTATATTTATCCTAATCGTACAAGGTTCAAAATATTAACAAATATCATTTAGATTAGGAAAAATATTTTGTAATAACCAAGAACTGACTGTAGGCTAGTGGATGTTAATAAAGGCCTGTTTCACTATGGTTGTGGGTTCGATTCATGCAGCTTTGTCCGACGTGACGGGTTATCCCCCAACCTGTAGGTTGTCCTTTTACTGAAACTATAGTATTATAATATTCCAAAAATAATCTTCTGAAATGTTTTAACCATAAATAATACTATCCAACTTTCAACTTAATCCATTCCAACCTTTATAGTTATCCAAAATATCTCTGTCAAGACTTTCCCTAAAAGGTCTCTAAATTCCAAAATCAATTGTAACGTCAGATTTTCCAAACAAAGTAAAGTTTCACTTATTTTCACATAATAAAAAAAGGATTACCGTCATCATATTATAACCTTAATTAAAACAACAAGTACTTCAGTACAATACTCATATATATAACATTATTCTTATAACCATAATATAGTTCTTGAGTCCAAAAACCCAAATACAATAATTATTCCACATTAACTATAGTAACAGCATAAGATTGGCCTTGATCCCTTGGCCTTTTCTAAGGTATTGTTCCCTGACACTTAGGACATTCATTTGCATGATGGCCCATTTCCCTAAAATTGTAGCATTCAACATTGATAGCCTCTTTCTTTCACTTGCAATCACAAGCCTGGTGACCTTTTTCTCCACATTTATAACAGACTCCCATTCCTTTTAGACAAGTACTAGGGTGATTATTCCCACAATTATCGCATAATGGAAAAACCTTCTTTCCATTTTTTCCTTTATTTGTCTCTTGTTCCACCATTCTCTTCTTCTCTTGCATTAATTTATTGTCATAAGATTTAGAGAATTCATTTTCTATCTTGATAGCACTTGAGACTATATCTTCATATATTGAGAAATATTTTGATACTAATGCTCAGTGGAGAAACGGTTTTAACCCGTCAAAGAAATGATCTATTTTACTTCTTGGATTACATATATAATCTACAGCATACCTCACTAACCTTGTCAAGATTGCCTCATACATTGCGACATTTTCCTCCTCCTTTTGTATATGACTCAAAAATTACCCTTCAATATCTGCTCGATGGTCACGAGGAAAGTATTTTTCTAATAAAATCTCTTTGAAATCCCTTCATTCCATATTTGATACTTCATCATCTTCCTTTGTGTTTTTAATCATTTACCACCATTGATCAGCATCTCCAATGAGGCGGTAGACTGCCATGACAACTTTTTCCCTTTCACTACTCCCTAATGCCTGCAATATTCTCTCTAGGGAATTTATCCATTGCTCAGCTACTAATTGATTTGTACACCCATTAAATGTTGGTGGTCATTGCCTCATGAAGCAGTCTAACATTGATCCTCCACATTGTGGATCTGGGTGCTCCATACGAGTAAGGATATTATTAATAACCTGAGTGAGTTGTCCTAGTATGGTTATAAGATGATCGGCACCAGTTGCATCACCAGCTCCACTATAATTATCTTGAGATTGATGGAAATCCCTACATGGAGTGCGTGCATTGATATGGTTTCCATTCCTTCCACTAGGCGCCATTTCTAAACAACGACATAAAATATATTATTTTATGAATCAAAATACAAAATAACAAACTTTTCAAACACCTAACAAAAAGGGAATAGTTTATGGATATAATCCATAATCATAAAAATATATTCTTTATGTATGTATAAACTCATAAACTCTTCATAATGGGTTCTAAAGAAATTGTGAATTATCCTAATCATATCCCCCAGGACTGTCGTAACCAAGAGTGCAGTAAGGCCCGTTGTTGTGCACCAGTTCCCATTCAAGTCGAGCTCAAAGAGGTGTTTTCGGGTTTTACCCCTTGGTACATATGTGCTAGATCCACCTCAATCTGCTCATATCTAGACAAGGATGTATTGCTCGTAAAACTCACATAATATCTACAATACCAAAATTCAAGGAAGTTCTTATATAATAATCCTAAAATTCTATCTTAGTGTTATGTGCTATAATCAGAGTTTATCTAAATCTAGCTTCCAAGTTTAGTACTAAACTGCCTCTGATACCAACAGTAATTCCCTGACCCTAGTTACCCATAGTCGGTGCATTATTACATAACATGTGCATGATCACAAAAGATAATGTCTCGAAAGACAGATTAGTTTTGTAGCCTTGGAAACACTTGATACATTCATCAATGTTACATTACATCATAAAGTGAAAAACTAAAATAACATAGTCTCCATAGTCCACACTCATATCCCCTTCAGAATATCCCTGTAGGTCAGTCCTAAAATATTTCTTCACATCCTGGGAAAAATAAAACATAGAAAGGGGTGAGCTCAGATGCTCAGTAAGGATAACAATATAGTGGAAACTTTCATAAATAAACATAAACATTTAAGGCAATGTATAACTAAAAAAGCCTTTTAAACATGAACATCAGCATAGTATGGAAAAAGTAAAATGAAATAATGCTATTTACTTATTCACATGGATATTCTACTATTCGAATAATCACATGCAATATCAATAACCACTTTCATAATGATGGAATGCATAATGCCAGACTATCATAACAACATAGTCAAGGCCTTGTGCCAAGACTACGAATAAGATTTTTTCAAGGCCTTATTACAAGACCTACCGATTCATCAAGGAGCTATAGCGGGCTCCACCAGTCACATATTAAGTCCAATTCATTCCTCATATGAATAGTTTTAAACATATCATAAACCATAACATAATTGTATCACATAAAACATGCATAATGGAAACATAACATATCCTTATTTAAATCACAATATATAAATAAAAAACATTGATATAATAAATCAATTTTCAATACCAAAATAAAAAAAGAAAAACATGGTATTTATTTGTTCTTTTATAAAAAAGTTATGGCATGCCGATGAAGTCGAAACTCAAATAATGGTCACGGCGGCCGAGAAGTCATTGTCGTTGTATACGTACGACAAAAAACATTCCCTTTTGTCGTTTAGTAAAACTCTACATATAAAAAATATTTTTTTTGAATAAATTTAAATTTAAAAGGTGTTTATTCACTGAATAAATGATAGTTGTGTATAAAACAAAATATGCCTCAATTAAAGGATACTGAGACGAAGTCCCTTACCTCATGTCCGACTTTACTCGATCGTTCTTCAACATATTGAATAATAAACTAGAGTTAATTTATACTTTCTTATGAAACATTTTCAAGTTAATTTTTCCTTTTTTATCACTTATTACCATTTATGAACATTATGTAATTATTGAAGTTAATAACGGTCGTTTTGTCAATCTTTGGTACTTGAGTCAAAAATAATCTTCATATAATTACAAGTTGTTCATGTGGTAAAATATCCATTATATCCAGAATTATACTCATTATTTATATATCATATTTATCATATATATCCATTATATGTATGCATTTATAATATTTCATAACATTTAGAGTAAAGAAATGAAATGCACCGTTCATGGAGACAGTAAGCCGTACGTACGCATGAACACTACATTCAATTATATTTCATATTTAATATAATGAAATCATAATGATAAAAAGGTATATTATAATTCAAGTATAATATCATATATAATATTATTTACTCCATCCTTTATATGCCCCATATATGGCATTAACGATTCAAATCACTTTGAGGGGGAGGTAGTCTGCACTTCCTAAAATGAAATTATCGCGTTTACCCATAGTGGAAATCATAAAGGTATGATATAAATGAAAAATACAAAAGCATAAGGAAAAAATGAACATAATATATATCATATATAAATATATTTACATTTTAATGGAAACAATGAGAGGTGTTAAAAGACGGTTGAACAATCATCGTTTCGTGAGGTAGTAATTCGCCACCCACAGAAATAGTATGTTCGTTAACCATTAGACGAATTTGTTTGTAATATTAAATCAAATACATCTCATAAAAACATCCTAGTATATGAAAGATACTGGTTTTGTCCCAAATGAAAAGAATAAGTAGAGTTTAAGGGGTTGGAGAAGCAAATTAAAACAAAAGAACATAAGAGAAGACAATACCTTAAAATCGGGTAACTATATTTGATTGGAGCCAAAGGCTTCCATGGGAAGACTTATGCCCAAATTGAGCCTTCTAGGAGTAATAGAGGGAAGTTGATAGAGTATTTGGGCATAGTTTGTCTAAGCCAAATGGCTTTGAAGGTGTGAATAAGGTGGTAGTGGTGGGGGCCTTTTATAAGAGGAGAGGATGGGCACTTTTGGAAAGTCAATAAATATTACTTTATTATATAATGAGTTTCAGATTATAAAGGCCCCACAATGATATATTTCGATGTTAGGTGATAAGGGTTATAAATCAACCCATCCAATAGGCTTATACAATTGTAAGGCTAATATTTTACCTTATCTTTTCATTTTATTTAGATCGTTCATTAATGAGGTAATCGCTACATCATCATGGTGTCATAAATAAATTTATTTATTTAATGCCTAAAAATTATAAACAAATTACCATGATGTAGGAAATTATTTTATGATTCCAATGAATTTTGATAGTCGAAAATGTAACTTATATGACCCCATGTAATAATTGTTTTAGTAAAACAACACTTGTTTGTGACAGTTTTATTTTTACTTGAAATAAATCATTATTAATGTCAATTTCATACCCAAGTGGCTCCATGGGGTTCCCATGTTGACCCATGGATTTTCATTTTCATCCATGACTGATCCAATAATGTTAGGACAAGAGGAAACGTAATTTCATATTATTATGACATTATATTTACCTTTAATTACACTAATTACCTTTAATCACGATTATTAAAACATTAAAGTTACTATTCACCAAATATTATTTTCATCCCATTGAAACACATTTTACATACTAATGACAACCATGTATGTCGGATTTTTTAAATTCAATTCACAGAAGTGTTAATGTTTCATTTAAATGAAGAATTAGTTTTTAACTACCACTTAGTGGTTTCACTATTCATCAAAAATTGAAGTTTTTCAGAACAATACCAAAAATCCACCCTAAGCTATAAATGATATTCCAAATTCAAAGATGATGTCTATTTTACCAAATTCAAAAACATATAAGTGTCATTGATTAATTTTATAATTAATTTCCGTTGTCAAAACAAATAGCGTGTTTTTGAGAAATAATATCAATCAAAATATTGACAATTGTTTATATCAAAATTCAATGGGAAATTAATTATTATGACAAACATTGGATAAAATGGTAAAAATATATTATAATTATACTTTAAAACCACTAAATTATATAATTTATCACTATAAATTATTTTGATTAAAAATGTTATTTTTAATTAAAGTTTAGTATTTTACACTATTCATAAAAAATTGGAAGTTATCAGAAAAAACGTAAAATTCAACATAGGATAATTTCAATATCTCGAATCCAGAAATGAAGTCCAATTTGAATAATAAAATTTATAAAATTACAAAAATTGGGTATTACTACTCATAATGGCTACTTTGATTGGTCGCGGTGTGTTAGAATCTCGAACTTACGTACAATGCAAGCTATTGCATTATTCAAAGATAAGCGTACTATGGAATCTTGGGGTCTTACATTCTCCCGTCATTCAATAAATTAATTCCTTGATATTTGAAAATGTTCTTTGAAAATAAAATATTGAAAATAGAAAATACATTTGTGGAAAACCCACATCGTAAATAAGGTTAATAAAATATAGCCTTAATAAAAGGGAAAGAGAAATGAAAAAGTCACCACCAAATTATGATATCTATTAGAAGAACATTGGTGGAAATTAGAGACATATAATTAGATGAAAAACGTAAATATTTGTTGGGAGTGATTGAGGTCATCAATCACAAACAAGTGAAAAATTGAGGGCCTCAAAGCCTTCAATCTATGTTGATTTAAAATATCATCAGGTCAACAAAACATAAGGTATTAGGATTGCACATTTTTTGTTTTAATATCCCTTTCCTAATGTTTAAGAATTAATTTATTCATAGAATAAAGGATAGATATATATATATATATGATTGACAAGTAGAGTATCAACCTTCAACTAATTTCTACCACAAACTCATATTTCACTCAAAAAGGTAATAGAACTCAAAAATATTATATTTATCATAATCGTACAATGGTCAAAATATTATCACTTACCATTTAGATTAGGAAAACTATTTTTTAATAACTAGGGAATTACTATAGGCTAGTGGTAGGTAATAAAGGCATGTCTCACTATGGTTGTGGGTTCGATTCCTGCAGCATTTTTCAGCGCGATGGGTTATCCCCCAACTTGAAGGTTGTCTTTTTCGAAAAACTATAGTTTTATAATATTCCAAAAATAATGTTTAATATTTTTTTAACCTTAAATAGTACTATAAAAAGTTCAACATAATCCATTCCAACATTTATTGTTATCCAAAATACCTCTGTCTAGTATTTCCCTAAAAGGTCTCAAAATTCCAAAATCAATTGTAACACTAGATTCCCCAAACAAAGTAAAGTTTCTCTTATTGTCACATACTAAAAATATGATTACCTTAATAATATTAAAACCTTATTGAAAACAACATTTATTGCATTAAAATCCTTATATATATCACAATATTCTTATAGACATAACATAGTTCTTGGGTCCAAAAACACAAATATAATAATTATTCCACTTCAACTATAGTAACAACATAAGATTGGCATTGATCCCTTGGAATTTTCTGAGGTAAGATTCCCTTATGCTTAAGAAATTCATTTCCATATTGCCCCATTTACCTACAATTGTAGCATTCAACATTGATAGCCTCTTTCTTTCCCTTTCAATCACAAGCCTGGTGTCCTTTTTGTCCACATTTATGAAAAACTCTCATTCCTTTTAGGAAAGTTCCAGGGTGATTCGTCCCATAATTATCGCATAATGGAAAATCATTATTTCCTTTTTTTCCCCTTTAAATGTCTCTTGTTCCACTATTCTCTTCTTCTCTTTCTTTACTTTGTTGTCATAAGATTTAGAGAATTCATTTTCTGTCTTCATAGCACACGAGACTATATCATCATACGTTGAGAAAGATTGTGATACTATTGCTCTATGGAGAAACAGTTTTATCACATCAAAGAAACGATCGATCTTACTTCTTGAGTTACGTATATAATCTGCAGTATACCTCTCTAACCTTGTAATGTTGGCCTCATACTTTGCGACATTCTCATCCCCATCTTGTCTCAGATTCTGAAATTGCATTTCCATATCTGCTCAATGGTCACAAGGAATGCATTTTTCTATGAAAAGCGCTTTTAACTCCCTCCATTCCATATTTGATAATTCATCATCTTCTTTTGTGTTTTGAATCAATGGCCACCATTGATCAGCATCTATGATGAGGTGGTAAACTGCCATGACAACTTTTTCCCTTTCACTACTCCCTAAAGCCTGAAATATTTTCTCTAGGGAATTTATCCATTGCTCAGCTACTAATTGATTTCTACTCCCATTGAATGTTAGTGGTTGTTTCCTCATGAAGAGGTCTAACATTGATCCTCCACGTTGCAGATCAGGGTGCTCCATACAAGTATGGTTATTATTCATAACCTGAGTGATTTGTCCCAGTATGGTAACAAGATGATCGACACCAGTTATATCACCAGATCCACTATAATTATCTTGAGCGGGATGGAAATCCGTACATGGAGTTTTTGCATTGATACAGTTTCCATTCCTTCCACTAGGTGCCATTTCTATACAATGGCATAAACTATATTAGTTTATGAATCGAAATAAAAAATAACAAACTTTCCAAACACCTACCATAAATTTAATAGTTTTTTGATATAAAACTTAATCATAAAAATGTTTTCTTTGAGAAATTATATACTCATAAACCCTTCATAATGGTTTGTAAAGAAATCGTGAATTATCCTAAGCATATCCCCCGGGAGTGTCGTAACCAAGAGTGCACCAAGGCCCATTGTTGTTCACCAGTTTTCGTACGAGTCGAGATCAAAGCGGTGTTTTCAGGTTTTACCCCAAGGTACATCTTTTCCAGAGCAGCCTCTACCAGCTCATATCCATATAGGGATGTATTTCTCGTAAAACTCACAAAATATATACAATTCCAAAATTCTAGTAACTATTTCAATACTAATCCTCAAAGTCTTTATTAGTGTTATGTTCTCTAATCAGAGTTTATCTAAATATAGCTTCCAAGGGTAGTACTAAACTACCTCCAATACAAACTGTAACTCCTCAACCCCAGTTACCCAAAGTCGGTGCATTATTACATAACATTGTCATGATCACAAAAGATCAGTCTCGAATGACCAATTAGTTTAGTAGCCTTGGAAACACTAGATACATTCTTAAATGTTACATTACATCATAAAGTGAAAAACTACAATAACATAGTCTCTATAGTCCACTCTCATATCCCCTTTAGACTATCCATTTAGGCCAGTCATAAAATATTTCTTCACATCCTGGAAAAAATAAAACATAGAAAGGGGTGAGCTCAGATGCTCAGTAAGGATAACAATATAGCGGAAGCATTCATAAATAAACATAATCATTTAAGGCAATGTATAACTAAAACAAAAGCCGTTTAAACATAAACTTCAGTATAATATGGAAAAAATAAAATGAATTAATTTCTTTTACTTATTCACATGGATATTCTACAAGTCGAATAATCACATGCAATATCAATAACCACTTTCTTAATGATGGAATGCATAATGCCAGACTATCATAACCACATAGTCAAGGCCTTGTGCCAAGACTACAAATATGATTTTGTCAAGGCCTTGTGCCAAGACAGTAGTTTGTCTCATGAGACCTACCGATGCATCGAGGAGCTATAGAAAGCTCCACCCTTCACTTATTATGACCAATGCATTCCTCATATGAACATGTTTAAATATATCATAAACCATAATATAATCGTATCAAAGAAAACATGCATAAATGAAAAATAACATTTCTATATTTAAATAACAAGATATCAATACAAAAAATTTATATAATAAAACCATTTTCAATACCAAAATAAAAGAAAAGTAAAACAAGGTATTTATTTTTCCCTTTTTTAAAAAAGATATGGCTTGTAGAGGAAGCCAAAACTCAAATAATGGTCACGACGGTGGAGAAGTTGTTGTCGCCGCATACGTATGAAAAAAAAACATTACCTTTTATTATTTAATAAAACTCTTCATATAAAAATGATTCCTTTTGAATAAACTTAAAAGTCAAAGGGGTTTATACACCGTATAAAAGAATTTTGTGTATAAAAGAAAATATGCCTCAATGAAAGGAGATTGAGACGACGTCCCTTACCCCATGTCCGACTTGACACGATCGTTCTTTAACCTCCTCAATAACAAACTAGAGTTAATTTGTACTTGATTAAAACCCTTTTTCAAGTTAATTATTCCTTTTATATCACTTATTACCATGTTATGAACATTATGTAATTATTGAAGTTAATAATGGTCATTTTGTCGATCTTTGGTACTTGAGTCAAAAATAAACTTCTTATAATTACATGTTGTTCATGTGGTAAAATATCCATTATATCTAGAATTATATTCATGATGTAGATATCATATATATCATATATATCTAGTATATGCATGAATTTATAATATTACATAACATTTAGAGGTTAGAAATGAAATGCACCATTCATGGATACGACAAGCCGTACGTATGCTTGAATGCAATTTCATTTATATTTCATATTTAATGGAATGAAATAATAATGATATAAAGTTATATTATAATTATAGTATAATATCATATATAATATTAATTAATCCATCCATTATAAGTCCCACATATAACATTAACGATTAAAATCACTTTGAGGGGGCGGTAGTCCGCACATCATAAAATGAAATTCTCGTGTTTACCCATACTGAAAATCATTAAGGCATGCCATAAATGAAAAATACAGAAGTATAAGGAAAACATAAACATAATATATATCATATATACATTTAGTGACATCTTAATTTCCACCATGAGAGGTGTTAAAAGAAGGATGAACAATCATTGTTTCGTGAGGTAGTAATTCGCCACCCAAAAAAACAGTATGTTCTTTAACCATTAGACAAAGTTGTTTGTAAGTTTAAATAAATTACCTCTCATAATAAAATCCTAGTATATTTAAGATACCGTTTTTTTTACAAAATAATGTAATAAAAAGAATTTAAGGAGTTGGGGAAACAAAATAAAACAAAGGAACATAAGAGAAGACAGTACCTTAAAATCATGTAACTCTATTTGATTTCAGCCAACGACTTCCTTAGGAAGACATCTTCCCAAATGGACTATTCTAAGGAGTAATAGTTGGAAGTTGATAGAATATTTGAGCATAGGTTGGGTGAGCCAAATGGCTTTGATGGTGTGAATAATGTGGTATAGGTGGGGGCCTTTTATAAGAGGAGAGGAGGGTCACTTTTGGAAAGTCAAGAAATGTTACTTTATTATATATTGATTTTTGGATTTTAAAGGTCCCTCTATGAAATATTTATAGGATAAGGTGATAATGGTTCTGAATCCACCCATCCAATTGGCTTTAGACAAGTTTAGGTCTTATATTTTACCTTATATTTTCATTTTATTTAAATCGTTCAATAATGAGGTAATTGCTGCATCATCATGGTGTCATAAATAAATTTATTTATTTAATGCCTAAAATTTATAAAACAATTACCATGATGTAGGAAATAGTTTTAGCTTTCCAATGAATATTTATAGTCGAAAAGATAACTTATATAACCCCATTAATAATTTTTTTAGTAAAACAACACTTGTTTGTGACAATTTTATTTTTACTTTAAATAAAAAGTTATTAATGTCAATTTCTTACCCATGTGGCTCCATGAGGTCCCCAAGTTGACAAATTGATTGTATTGGTCACCAAGGACTCATCCAGTAAGGGTAGTACAAGTGTAAAGGTAATTTCATATTATTATAACATTATATTTACCATAAATTACACTAATTACCTTTAATCACGATTAATAAAACTTAAAAGTTACCATTCACCAAAAAATATTTTAATCACATTGAACCAAATTTTACTTACTAATGAAAACCATATATGTTGGATATTTTAAATTCAATTCCCAGAAGTGGTAAAGTTTCATTTAAACGAAAAATTAGTTTTTAACTACCGCTTAGTGGTTTCACTATTCACCGAAAATTGATGTTTCTCAGAACAATACCAAAAATCCACCCTAAGCTATAAATGATATTCCAAATTCAAAGATGATTTATATTATACCAAATTAAAAACATATATGTTTCATATATTAATTTTATAATTTATTTATGTTTCCAAAACAAATATCGTGTTTTTAAGAAATAATATTAGTCAAATGATTGACAATTGTTTATTTCCAAATTCAAAGTGAAATTAATTCTAATGACAACCATTGGATAAAATGGTATAAATATATTCTAATTATACTTTAAAACCACTAAATAATATAATTTATCACTATTAATTATTTTTATTAAAAAACATTTTTTTAATTAATGTGTAGTATTTTACACTATTCATAAAAATTGGAAGTTATCAGAAAAAATGAAAAAATCACCTTAGGATAAATTCGATATTCTGAATCCAGAAATGAATTACAATTTGATTAATAAAATTTATAAAATTTTAAAAAGTGGGTATAACTATTCATAATGGCTACGTTGAATGGACGCGGTGTGTTAGAATCTCGAACTTGCGTACAATGTAAGCTATTGCATTGTTGAAAGAGAAGCGTACCATGGAAGATTGGGGTGTTACATTCTCCCTCATTCAATAAATTGTGTCCTCGTAATTAGAAAATGTTCTTTAAAATTAAAAGGTTAAAAATAGAAAATACCTTTGTGCAAAACCCACATCGGAAATAATGTTAATAAAATTTATCCATAATAAGAGGGAAAGAGAAATGAAAAAGTCACCGCCAAATTATGATCTCGATTAGGAGTGTAGAGACCCGAAGCTTGACATACATGAACATTACATTAATTTTGTAGAATACTTAATACATAACAAAAACAAACACACAAGGACCGTAATAGTTTAGTGTCTTTGGAAACTTGGAACGTAATCTTCTAATCGTGGTGAAAGATCTTCAATATCTCCCTTAAAGATCTTCCCCCTTTTTTAACCTAAAACCTCTCTTTATATCCTGGGGAAAAGAAAACATAAAAAGGGTGAGCTCAAATGCTCAGTAAGGGTAATAATGGATAAAATAAAACATACAATATACATTTGAACATAAAAACATGAACATAATGTTTAAACACCAAAAGCTTGAGAAATGACATAAAACATGTAAGTATGTATGGCGTAGATCATAATGAATCATTAAGAATGATAAAATAGCATGGGAATAAAACTTTTAATTGTGGAAACCTTTCAGCACATGTCATGATTTCCATAGTAGCCAAGGCATTGCTTCCAAGACCATCTTGGTGGACAAAGTCCCTTTCTAAATCGAGTTCACTCCTCGTTTCAGTCCTGTAACACTGAACCGGATTAACATACAGTTCCATCCATGTCTATCTAATGAGATATAAATCTTTACCCAATGAATTGGAGGGATATATAGGTCCCACCCATCCCATAATGAAATCATTCTTACTTATGCCACAAAATAAACATACATCATTCATAATAACCCAATAAATAAAATGTGTTTCATAAACATCATCCCATCATCACATAATCCATATAAAATAAATGAATATCATTTCATAATAAAAAAATTGAAACCATGTAAATCATAGATACATTACACTTGAATCATACACATGTGAAATAATGTCATCTTAGATGAAAATGGTTTTGATAAAACGCATTAAATGATTTCTTGAGGAAAATATCCTTTTTTCTTCAAAATCATTTTCTTTTCACAAAATGTAATGCAATTTTAGAAGAAAAGGTTTTTTTTTGAAAATAGTAATGAAATCTATTTAAGGAAGCTTCATGAAAATAAGGCTTTATAAAACCATAAAAATCCTATTCATGCCGTATACGTTAAAAAAACATTCTTATCATACCTTTGTCGGGAAAGTCAAAAAAAGTACCTCGTAACATAAACAAAAGATAGATTCTCTACATACCATGTAGTAAAAGTCATAAGTGGGTAAAAAGGACTTTAAAAATACATGAAAACATTTTTAGGAAACATGTACATGGATGATAACAATAACCCCAGTAAATAATTACGAATAAGCAATCTCGGTTAAAATGAGGTTTGCAAAATTATCCCTTACCTTAGGTCTGATATGCTTCGTACATATCTGAACCCCCTGTATATTAATTTAAATAATGTTATTGACTTATTACAGAATCATATTCATTGTTATTATATCATATATGGTCCACTTATGACATTATATTACCCGTTCTTTTGTAAATTCATGTTAAAGTAGCGTTTTGGGTAAAATCGTCTCATTTGTCGTTCGTGTTTTAACTTGTAATTATTAATATGATTACTTGGATCATGATTAATTATATCCAGAATGTAAAACCTGATTTATATATAATATATTCAGAATATACATATATATAATATATCAATAAATGGAAAGAAATACACCGTTCATGGAGACGGTAGGTCGTATGTACGCATGAACGCTGTTTTCGTTTCATTATTGAATTGAATGGAATTAATTTGATGACATACATATATATATACCTAAATACAGTATCATTATTATGTCATATATTTCATTATTAATTTTTTTTACTTATTATATATACTTTATAATCATTAATGAATGGTTAATCATTGAGAATTAATCTCATCGCGTCGTGGAGACGGTAGTCCGTACGTACGCACGAGTGATGATATCATTCCCATGATTGTGGAATTGTATTCAAGTATATGTATAATATTTAATAATTAATATCAAATTAAAATAATCATATATAGTCATTATTTACACCATTATACCCATCCAAGTAAGGTGGTGATGGAAAATAGATTACAGCACGGCGTGGAGACGGTATTCCGTATGTACGCACGCGCGGTGATTTCATTTTCCGTAGGATGGATAAATTGTGAAATAGGATTGTTACATACTTATAATAACATATCAGTATATGAGTAATACTTATGTTATTACTTCATAATGAAACAACTAAATAAGAAGAAGTGGAAGAAGAAATAATGTTGAAAGAATCGATAATGAACATTGCCTCTTCTTTGAAGCACCTCTTTGAGACCTCCTCTTAGGGCACTAAAATTGGTCTTTGAAGAAGACCAGGACCTCTAGGATGTTTCTAGGGAAGTGGAGAATAGAATTTGGTAGGGTTTGGCCGAGAATTAAGGCTCAAATTGGTGTGAGGAAGATGGGGAGGAGGTTCCCTTTTATAAGGGAGGAGAGGGGCACCTTTGGAAATCTTAAAAATATTAATTTATAATAAATATAAACCCACATAAAAACCTCAAAAAATGACTCATATTCAAATATAAGATGATATTGTGTTTTAATATCATCAACCAATAAAATTTAGACATGTTAGGAAATTATTGTAAACATTATCAACTTGATTTTTCCTTACTTAATCAATTTAATTTTATTTGTGGTAATAACATTCTAAATTTTAACTTATAACAAAAAATTACTTATTTTTTGTGAATTGTCCATAATTAGATACTTTATAACATTATAGACCATATAAAATTAAATTTATAATTTTTAAATAGTTTTGTTATTTTTAATCAATTTTATAATATGTTATTTTTATAAAATAACAATAGTGTCAATTTTGACACTATTCATTTATATGAATTTAAATAAAATATATACAGAAGATATTTTCGAACTAAAAGAATTAATAGAATCATAAAAGGCCATATGTGTCTAGAAAATTAGTGGAGAACATTAAATAGTTCATATAATATTTATTTTATTATTTCTAAAACCATTTATTTGGTTTATCTCTTAATAAAATAAAGACTACAACATTTTGGTATAATTATTTAATATACTTATATGTTGCATAAAAATTAAATATAAAATCCTATGATGAAGATAAATCTATTAAATTTCACAATAATACTTTTACTCGAATTTATCATCTTAAAATCACTATAGTAAAATTGTTATATTTATTAAGTTATAAAGGTGACAACTTTGGAATCATTTATAATAAAACAATATAAGTGTCATAATTGCTTGTATAAGACTCCAAATGGTCAAATATTCGACCATTGGATGATTATAGTTTATATTTACATGACCAATAAGTTTTGGTCAGGGTTTTCTGCCATTTATGGTAACTATTAGTTTAATAAATACCACATTCTTGATTTTTCACTAGATAAATAATTCCTACATCACTATTGTGTCACAATTAATGATAAATATTTAATCCCAAAAAATTCTAAATAAATTCTCATGATGTATTGAATTTTTTTAGCCTTCTGGAGACTATTATTTTTAGAAGTTTCATGAAGTTTATTACTAACATAAAATTATTATACTTATAGTATTTTAGAGAGTGACATGTTGTCACTTTCTTTGGTTTTAATAATAATTACATTATTTTCATGGAAAAAGTTCATTAAATGAATCTAATCTGACCCTTAGGTGACATGGGTCGACTTGTAGTCATCCAATAGGATTTTTCCAAGTGTTCGGGTAATTTTATAATCTTATATTTACCCTTAATTACCAGATTTACTTTTAGCTATGGTAAATAAAAGTTACTGTAGTTACTATTCACAATGCCAAAAAAAAGTAGCTTATTAACATAATTTGGACCCACTGATTCCAAATATGGAATCCAATTTTCCAAATTCAATACACAAAAGTTGCAGAAATTAAATTAAAATTAATCCCGTTGTCGAAAGAAAACGGGTTTTTTCTTTAAAACATTGCAAAAGATTTAATTGATTTAACCTACGAATTCAAGGTAAAATCAATGATAATGACATAAATTATATTTAATGGTAAAAATATATTCTATTTATACTTTAAAACCATTCAACATTATAATTTAACCACATAAGATATTACGAGGAAAAAATTTGTTTTTAATTAAAATATAGCGTGTGTTTACTATTCATTAAAATATGAAAGTTATCAGAATAAAATGAAAAATTTATCAAAAGTAAATTTTTATTTCTTGATTCCAAGAATAATTTTATTTTGTCAAATGGAAATTATAAAAATTTCAAAAACTAGATTTAAAGTTGGTGCGCCATCAAAAGGCGGCAAAACTGTATTTTTTTGAAAATACTTATTTTACCCGAAAAATTTATTTTGTTCTTATACCATGTTCTAGAAAATCTGTAAGATGAATAATAATTTTATAAAATTAAAAATTTAGTTAATACTATTCATAACGGCTAGTTCATAATAATATTATAATAATATATTGTTGTTTATTAAAACCAGTTATTGCGTTCAACACACGCTATCAGGGAAGGTCACGATTGCGTGTAATGCAAGCCAAGTCAGGGTTGCATGTAGTGAAGGACTCCTTCGTTGTTGTGTATAACAGAATCCAACCATATTTTATTTATACATTGAATATATATATATATACACTCAATGTTGCGTAGAATAACTTCTATCAAACGAACTTGAAATTGTGTGTAACACGAGCCAAGAATAGTGTTGTGTATACTGCAAGCTAATACGGTGTTGCGTATAGCGCAAGATAGTCTTGGTGTACCATACAACAGAAGATATGAATGAAATTAAAAATAATGTATCTTATAAAATCTCGGGTTTTTATATTCTACCCCCCTTAAAATGAATTTCACCCTCGAAATTCGTCGGGGTTATAAATCATTTACTATTCATAGAAACCCACACCGTAAAAAGAAATACCAAAACTGAACATTAAAAACTAAAGTATGAAATATAACGGTTACCCAAATTAACTCATCACTGGGTTTCCATATAGGATAACATTGGTTAAAATATGGATATGGAAGAGAAATCTAACCATCATGTTCTGATAGAGAGTGGTAGAGAACATGGATATGAAAAATTCAACAATCACAAATCCATAAATTTGTGATGATCTAAGGCACCATCTGATTAATCGGATATAAAGGCACTATGACAAAATTTTTGGTTCTCAAGATCATTTCCCTAAAGATGATGAAATTGGAATTAGAATAAATACTTTCGTGATTTTGGTATAGTCTCACTATTGGTCGTTATTTGGACAATTTCAACTTCATCTCTTAAATAAATGAAGTTGAATTTGTCATTAGTGATGTGTTAGTAGATCATGTGATAGAATGATGGGTCATTCCATCTATCTTAAACAAAAAGTTAGAAATGTTATCCAAACTTACATAAGTCCATCTATAGTGAGATTAATCATATATGGTTCTTAAAATGGACTTACACTTCATATATCATACCTCTTAATATAATAAAACTAGTTTCTACTAAACAGGGACTTCCTATAGGCCAGTGGTAGGCGATAAAGGCCAGTCGCACTACGGTTGTGGGTTCGATTCCCACACCCTTGTCCGACATGATGGGTTATCGGCCGTCCTGCAGGTTTTCCTTTTTCTAAAACTACATTACAATAACATCCAATCAATTATATCAAAAAAAAAATTCTTTTTTCATTAAACAATACTAACTTATGTACAACATAATTCCATCCAATCTTTAGGCTTATCTAAAATACTTTGGTCCAAGATCATAGTATAAAGAAAACGATTACTTGAAATTTCATCAACCAAACATGCGAATATCATCACTTATCCCCCGTATATCTTGTTGGTAACATTCCAATCATGTGAATACCTTAATCATGTATTCTTTTGAAAAATGAATACCCATTGAACCATAGTGAAAACATAAAGGCAGTTAAAAGTTAACACTTTCCACATACCAAAATCCTCAAAATTCTATATACTCAAACCATGATATCACTTAGTCCTTATATCATCATGAGCTCATGAATAATATCAAACATTTCATTTTCTCCTTATACCTTCATTATGCGCATATCATCTACTTCCCAAAATATTTGAATCACTTTTCATGATTACCGGTACCTTAAAATTATTGAAAACCACTATAGACTAATACAAAAATATTATAATACACAATAAAAGTACCTCAACAACATTATTCTTGAATACCAATACATAAACAATTCAATCCATCCTCTTCAATGATTGTCCTGGAATAATTCCTTCCTTGATTTGGAATTATCTTTTTAGGTCAGGGCATTGAGTTGGGTAATGACCATGTTCTCCACAAATAATACATTGAACTCCATAACAGTCTGTCACTCTATGACCCTTTTCTCCACACAGATAACATTGGTCCCTCCATTTGAGGTATTCCTCAAGGTTTTTCTTCCCTACTTTAGAAATATCAATCTTCCTTTCTTTATGCTCCTCAACATGAGAACATGCATAATAGTCTATCTTCCTCTTATTTGATGAATTAGGCATACCACTAAATTTAACCTTGTTAATCATATATCACGATGATTGATTCGACAAAATCACATTATCTTTCTCTCTAGGAATTACACAATTTTTTTCTCATAGTCACCAATTTGTCCATTGGATTCAATGTAAACCGAATACCTTCTGGTTCCTTCCATTAACTAAAACACAAAAAGAATTTTGTGAGAGGCAAAATCATGCTAGAGAAAACAACATAGTAAAGGGGTAATACCGTCAATATCTGACTTCTTAGGTGAAATTCTAATATCGTTAGTGCAATTCTAGGACTATAACCTATATGTATAATTAACCTTAGGGACATCCTTCGATATACGTTAGACATATCTTTAGGGATCTCACTAAAGTTCTCACATCCTAGTTTCCAAAGGTGACTAAACCTTTCCTCCGATACCAACTGTAGAGACCCGAAGCCTGACGTACATGAACATTACATTACTTTTGCGGAATACTTAATACATAACAAAAACAGACACACAAGGACCTTAATAGTTTAGTGTCTTTGGAAACTTGGAACATAATCTTCTAATCGTGGGGAAAGATCATCAACATCTCCCTTAAAGATCTTCCCCCTTTTTTTACCTATAACCTTTCTTTATATCCTGGGGAAAAGAAAACATAAAAAGGGTGAGCTCAAATGCTCAGTAAGGGTATGCATGGATAAAATAAAACATACCATATACATTTGAACTTAAAAACATGAACATAATTTTTAAACATCAAAAGCTTGAGAAATGACATAAAACTTGTAAGTACATATGGAGTAGATCATAAAGAATCATTAAGAATGATAAAATAGAATGGGTATAAAAAATGTAATTGTGGTAACCATTCAACACAAGTCATGATTTCCATAGTAGCCAAGGCATTTCTGCCAAGACCATCTTGGTGGAAAAAGTCCCATTCTGAATCGAGTTCACTCCTCGTTTGAGTCCTGTAACACTGAACCAGATTAACATACAGTTCCATCCATGTCTATCTCATGAGATATAAATCTTTACTCAATGCATTGGAAGGAGATATAGGTCCCATCCATCTCACAATGAAATTATTCTTACTTGTTCCACAAAATAAACATACATCATTCAAAATAACCCAATAAATAAAATGGGTTTCATAAATATCATCCCATCATCACATAATCCGTATAAAAGATATGGATATCATTTCATAATAGAAAAAGTGAAACCATGTAAATCATAGAGACATTACACTTGAAACATACACATGTGAAATAATGTCATCTTAGATGAAAATGGTTGTAATAAAACGCATTAAATGAATTCTTGAGGAAAATATCGCTTTTTCATCAAAATCATTTTCTCTTCACAAAATGTCATGAAATTTTAGAAGAAAAGGTTTTTGTTGAAAATAGTCATGAAATCATTTGAAGGAAGCTTCATGAAAATAAGGATTTATAAAACCATAAAAATCCCTTCTTGCCGTATACGTTAAAAAAACATTCTTATCGTACTTTTTTCGGAAAAGTCAAAAAAAGTACCTCGTAACATAAACAAAAGAAAGATTCCTTACATACCGTGTAGTAAAAGTCAAAAGTGGGTAAAAAGGACTTTAAAAATACATGAAACCATTTTTAGGAAACATGTACATGGATGATAACTATAACCCCAGTAAATAATTACGAGTAAGCAATCTCGGTTAAAATGAGATTTGGAAAATTATCCCTTACCTTCGGTCCGATATGCTTCGTACGTATCTCAACCCCCTGTATAATGATTTAAATAATTTTATTGACTTATTAAAGAATCATATTAATTGTTATTATATCATATATGGTCCACTTATGACTTTATATTACCCGTTCGTTTGTAAATTCATGTTAAAGTAGGGTTTTGGGTAAAATCGTCGCATTTGTCGTTTGTGTTTTAACTTTTAATTATTAATATGATTACTTGGATCATGATTACATATATCTAGAATGTAAAACATGATATATATATAATATATATTCATAATATACATATATATTATATATCAATAAATGGAATGAAATACACCGTTCATGGAGACGGAAGGCCGTACGTACGCATGAACGCTGTTTTCATTTCCTTATTGAATTGAATGGAATTAAGTTGATGAAATACATATATATATATATATATACATAAATCCACTATCATTATTAGGTAATATATTTCATTATTACTTATTTTTACTTATTATATATACTTTATAATCATTCATGAATGGTTAATCATTGAGAATGAATCTCATCGCATCGTGGAGAGGGTAGTCCGTACGTACGCACGAGCGATGATATCATTCCCATGATCGTGGAATTGTATTCAAGTGTATGTATAATATTTAACAATCAATATCACTTTACAATAATCATATATAGTCATTATTTACACCATTATACCCATCCATGTAAGGTGGTGGTGGAAAATAGATTACACCACGGCGTGGAGACGGTATTCCGTAAGTACGCACGCGCGGTGATTTCAATTTCCGTAGGATGGGTAAATTGTGAAATAGGGTTGTTTAATACTTATAATAACATATCTGTATAGGTGTGATAATGATTTTATTACTTCATAATGAAACAAATAAAGAAGAATAAGTGGAAGAAGAAATAAAGTTGAAAGAATCGGTAACGAACATTACCTCTTCTTTGAAGCACCTCTTTGAGACCTCCTCTTAGGGCACTAAAATTGGTCTTTGAAGAAGACCAGGGCCTCTAAGATGTTTCTAGGGAAGTGGAGAAGATAATTTGGCAGGGGTGGCTATAACACCCGAGGCTTTTATGTTATATAAATTATCAAAGGAATCTTTTTCTACACAACACTTGCTTGACTTGCTTTACACGCAATCGTGACCTTCCTCGATAGCTTGCATCGTACGCAATACCGAGTTTCACTAAACAACAATATGCTATTAAAACTAGCCGTTATGAATAGTAATAACCACTTTTTGAAATTTTATAAATTTTATTTTTCAAAATGGACTTCATTTTTGGACTTTGAATATCGAAATTAGCCTAGGGTGAAAATTTGGTATTTTTCTGAAAACTTTCAATTTTTGATTAATAGTGAAACCACTAAGTGGTAGGTTAAAAACTGAATTTTGCATAAAACTTAATTTTACCGCTTCTGTGAATGGAATTTCAAAAATCCGAGAAACACGGTTAATATCAAGGACTAAAATGTGGTTCAATGAGATGAAAATAATTTTTTGGTGAATAGTAACTTTTTACGATTTTTACCGCGGTTAATAGTAAATAGGGTAACTAAGGGTAAACATGATATTAATATTACCCTAACACATGTCTTAATTCTATTGGAAAAGTGTAATTCGACCAAAAACAAACTTAGGAATAAAATATGACCATTTAGGCCCACTTGGATTAGATTAGGACATTTATTATTAATTTATTTAAAGAAGGGTTAAAATAGTTAAAATCAAAGTTTAATAAGTAAATCATTTTTAATATGGGGTTATACATAAGATAAATTCAATTGTAAATATTCATTAGAAATCTAAAAAGATTTCCTACATGATGATATTTTATTTTTAATTTTTAGACATTAAATAATTTAATTTATTTATGACATAATGATGATGCAGTAATTATCTTATTAATAAAATATTGACATAATTGATGTTATAAACACCAAAATAAATGTAATTTGAGACTTTTTATGAATTCCACTAATTTTCTAGGTTACTATGATATATTAGTGTTGATATAATCAACTTGGTTCGAACATATAATTCTGTTATGACTTTCAAACAAATCATATATCAAATAGTGTCAAAATTGACACAAAATAGTTTTTAAATCAAATATTATATTATTAATTGTTATTTTCTTCCTAAAAATCTAAGGTTCGGCAAAATGACTTAGATAAGGATATATATATTAATAATAAACAATTTGGGGTTCGTTTGGCATGTTATAGTAAGTTTATTAACCATTCAGTGAAGGAAAACAAAAAGACACGGTAAAAGTTAAAATAATTAACTTACAGTTAAATCTAATTGATAAGGTTAAAATAATACCCTAAACTTGTCTAAATCCTATTGGTTGATAGGATTTCGACCCATACCCACTTTATCTTCGAAATAAGACCCTTTGGAACCATTATAAACCGATTTTGACTTTAATATAAAATAATATTTTGAGATATTCCTAAGGTGCCCCTCTCCTCCCTTATAAAAGGGCACCTCCTCCCCCTCCTCCTCACACCAAATTGAGCACTCAAGCTCGGCCAACCCCTGACATTTTCTCCTCTCCACTTCCCTAGAATAATCCTAGAGGTCCTGGTCTTCTCCAAAGACCAATCTTAGTTCCTTAAGTGGAGGATTCAAAGAGGCGTTCCAAAGAAGAGGTAATATCCATTACCGATCTTTTCAATTTCTTTCTTCTTCAACTTCTTCTTCTTTAGTTGTTTAATGATAAAATAATAACATCAGTATTACTTACATACTTATATGTTATTATAAATATGAAACAACCCTAATTCACCTTCTATCCATCCTACGGAAAAATGAAATCACCACGCGTGCGTACGTACGGAATACCGTCTCCACGCCGTGGTGTAATCTATTTTCCACCATCACCATACAAGGATGGGTATAATGGTGTAATGAGTAACTACATATGATTATTATGAAGTAATATTGATACTGAAATAATATATATATACTCCAATACAATTCCACGATCATAGGAACGATATCATCACTCGTGCGTACGTACGGAATACCGTCTCCACGATGTGATGCGACTCATTCTACATGATCTTCATTTCATAATGATTATATAAATGAATTTAATAAATTAATATGTTATATACTACACTAATACCATTCTGGAAATGAATTATCTATAACCTAAAGATAAGAATAAGAATTTATTCGACAAAACACGCATAAGAACAAAAAGATATAAAGACCCGAGTAACAAGTAACAATGAAATATTACTAACAAGAAGCTAATAATATGACCATATACGATATCATATAAATATGTATGATTCTGGAATAAGTCAATAACATTATTTAAACCATTATACAGGAGCTTCGGACACGTACAAAGCTAATCGGACCTAAGGTAAGGGAAAATACCACAATCTCATTTTTATCCGAGATTGTTTATTCATAAGTATTTACTGGGGTGTATTTTATCATCCACATCCATGTTCCCTCAATATGTAATATTGTTTTCATCCACTTACAATAGTTTAAATCCAATTTTACCCTTCGGTGAGTTTTTAGTAAAGAATATGAACGAAATCTATTGTCGTTTTTTTTCGTACGAGGTACTTTTTGACTTTTCCGACAAAGGTACGAAGAATTTTTTTTTAACTTATACGGCATGAATGGATTTTTAAAACATTATTTCAAAGAAGCTTCCTTTACAAGTATTCAAGTTTATTTTTAATCATCTTCTTTTAGTTTAAAATTGTATGACATGTTAAGAAAGTAAAAGTGTTTTTGAAGAAGAAAGGATATTTTCCTCAAGAATGAAGTACAAGTATTTTATCAAAAATAATTCCATCTTAGATAATAAAAGGGTTCTATTTTTATCCCTATTATTACATTGATTTGATCATGTTGTGATGTAATTATTTTTATGAATTCCTTTATCTTATATGAATTGTTTTATGATGTCATGTTGTTTAAGAATTCCATTTTTTGTTACATGTGTTATGCGATGATGTATGTTTTATGATTATGTGGCACACATAAGAAAGGATTCATTATAAGATGGGTGGGACCTATATCTCCCTCCAATGCATTGGGTAAAGATTTTATATCTCATGAGATAGACAGGGCTGGAATGGTAGGTTATACCGGTTCAGTGAAACAGGACTGAAACTAGGGTTACTCGATTCAGAAAGGGACTTTGTCCACTAAGATAGTCTTGGCAATGAGTCTTGACTAACAAGAAATGATTTTCCATGATTATGTGTGCATGCCACAAAGTTTCAAGTTTCATGTTATGATTATGGTGATCTCATTTTTACTTCTATGATTTGTTCCATGTTAAGATATTATGATCTCTTTTGCAGGTTATGATTTTCAAAAAGATATGATATGATTTTTATTTCTTTTGTATACCCTTACTGAGCATTTGAGCTCACCCTTTTATGTTTTCTTTTCCCCAGGATATAAATAAAGGTTTTAGGTAAAAAAAGGGAAGATCTTTATGGGAGATATTGAAGATCTTTCACCACGATTAGAAGATTACGTTCCGAGTTTCCAAAGACACTAAACTATTACGATCCTTTAGTGTGTTTTTTTGTTATGTACTAAGTATTCCGCAAATGTAATGTAATTTCCATGTACGATAAGCTTCGAGAACTCTCACATGTTATGGTGAAATAGGGTTGTTTCACATGTAATGTATCCGATCCTTGGGAACTCTCACATGTGAGCGTTGGACGAAGCATGGCTCTCCGCCCAAGGGCTTCATGAGGAAATGGCTGCCACTGGGGATGGTGGTGTGTCCCGCCCAGGGGGTGTAGCCGCCCATGGAGTGCCCTGATAGGTATCAATTGTAGTCCACTGGAAGTAATTCTAGACTGTTATAGTTGGTATCAGAGGAAAGGTATAGTCAACCTTTGGAAACTAGGATGTGAAAGCCTTAGTAAGAACCCTAAGGATAAGTCTAAGCATAGAACACAATCTTAGAAATGGCCTTGAATAACCTAGGATAAGACCATAAGCATGAAAATTATATTCTTGAATTATGTGGTTTCCTATTATAATTAGTGTTGCTCACACTATTCTTCTTGGTTTTAGTCAATGGCTGGAACCCGAAGGAACCGTGTTAATGCGGAATGCGATGGGAAATGCAATGATTGTCCCCCTGAGCAACCAAACGATATGGGAGCTAGAATGCAAAATCTTGTAGCCATGCTCACACAACTTTCTCAAGTTATGAATCATGCAGGATTTCCAAACGATCATAGGAGGGAGCAACATTCTGTTGAATCCTTCATGAGGCAGCGTCCACCTTCTTTCAGCGGGTCTACTGATCCATTAGTTGCTGAACAATGGATTAGTACTACTGAAAAGATATTTTCAGTTCTTCAATGTTCTGAGCATGATAAAGTCATCCTAGCAGTGTATCGTTTGGAAGGAGATGCGGATCAATGGTGGAATCTTGTTTAGAATACGAGGCAAAGGGATGAAATTGAGTCTATGGAATGGGACGAGTTCAAGA
Organism: Viscum album; assembly: GCA_963277665.1. Classification (NCBI taxonomy): domain Eukaryota; kingdom Viridiplantae; phylum Streptophyta; class Magnoliopsida; order Santalales; family Viscaceae; genus Viscum; species Viscum album. Next base: position 257,361,386 of record OY728140.1, on the reverse strand, counting down.
ACTTATTTTTCAATAAGTACTTCCCTCGTATTCTCCGAACAAAGATGGAGAAAGAGTCTCTTGAACTGAAGCAAAGGGATGTTGAATCTGTTAGTACCTATGAAGCAAATTTTACAAGACTTTCAAGGTACGCTTCTGGTATTATTATCCAACCTGAGAGTAAGATCGATCGATTCTTTAGTGGCTTAAAACCAAGTCTTCGAAGGGCGTTAGCCATAAGGGACTTCAATAGCTACGAGGAAATCGTTCGATGTGCTCTCAAAGTCGAAATGGAGATTGGAGTAACCCATCAGTCACATGGGTTTGATAAGAAGAGGAAGATGGAATTCAAAGAAAAATCTAAAGAGCACACGGAAAAGAAGATGAGCTTTTCCTTATGCTCAAAGTGTGGGAAGAAACATGGAGGGAGTTGTCTTAAAGGGACAAGTAAATGTTTTAAATGTGGAAAGGAAGGTCATCGGGCATTTGAATGCCGTGATAATGGGAATAAGATGTCTAATGATGCAAACAAAGGAAGGGATACACAGAATGAACCTACTACACTTCAATGTTTCAAGTGCAAGGAGATGGGGCATTATGCCAATCAATGCCCAAATCCAAGGGTTGATGATGATGGTCGACGTCAACAAAATCTTAAGGCTAAAGACAAAGGAAAGTCACATGCAATTTCTATCAGTGATGTGGAGTACGATAACGATGTGGTGAATGGTACACTTACCATCCACTCTAAAGTAGCAAATGTTTTATTTGATTCTGGATCCACCCACTCTTTTATTTCTGAAGACTTTTCTAAGGGTATCACCGTATTACCTCAACAATTAGATGTTGAGTTAGCCATGACAACACCTAATGGCACATCAATCGCATCAAAAGTTTATAATTCTTCTCCGATCGAAGTTTGTGGGAAAGTGCTTCCTGCAAATCTTTTGATCCTTCCTTTAGTGGAATTTGATGTGATTCTTGGCATGGATTGGCTTTCTCTACATGGAGCTCATATCAATTGCCAAAGAAGGGAAGTCACATTTCATATTCCAGATCAATCTACGATCGTCTATCAATGCAAGGATGAACATAACCTTCCAGTGGAAATTTCTTCCATCTTATGGGTATTGATTCCACTAAATGAAGGTTATTTATCTCAAATGGTTGGTGAAAAACTCACGATTAAGAATATGCCCATTGTACGGGAGTTTGATGATGTCTTTCCGGAGGAATTACCAGGTCTTCCACCAAATCGTGAAGTTGAGTTTTCAATAGAACTCGTACACGGTGCTTTGCCTATTTCAAAGACACCTTATAGAATGGCCCCAATTGAGTTGCAGGAATTGAAGAAGCAACTCCAAGAGAATCTTGATAAGGGATTCATACGCCCTAGTGAGTCACCTTGGGGAGCACCTGTTCTATTTGTTAAGAAGAAAGATGGATCAATGAGACTCTGCATTGATTATCGAGAACTTAACAAGATCACTATCAAGAACAAATATCCTCTCCCACGCATTGATGACTTATTTGACCAACTACGCGGAGCTCAATACTTTTCCAAGATTGATCTTCGTTCAGGGTATCATCAATTAAGGGTCAAAAGGGAGGATATACCAAAAACGGCTTTCCGTACAAGGTATGGACACTATGAATTTATAGTGATGCCATTTGGTCTTACTAATTCCCCTGCTATCTTCATGGATCTAATGAATAGAGTCTTTAGAGACTATCTTGATCAATTTGTGGTAGTCTTTATAGACGATATTCTTGTCTATTCAAAGAGCAAGGAAGAGCATGAAGATCACTTGAGAATTATATTGAAGACCCTGAGAAAGGAGAAGCTTTATGCCAAATTTACCAAGTGTGAATTTTGGCTTCAAAAAGTTGCATTTTTGGGTCATATAATCTCAAAAGAGGGGATATCTGTGGATCCAGCAAAAACAGAGGTTATCGAAAGATGGTCAAGACCAACAACAGTAACTTAGATCCGAAGTTTTCTTGGTTTGGATAGATATTATCAACGTTTTGTAAAAGATTTTTCACGATTATCTAATCCACTCACCAAGTTGACTCAGAAAGGAGTTAAGTTTGTCTGGACAGTGGAATGTGAAGAGAATTTCAAGGAGTTGAAAAGAAGGTTATCCAGTGCACCTGTGCTCAAACTGCCTTGTAGTGGAGAAAGGTTTGTGATCTACAGTGATGCATCCAAGAAGGGATTGGGGTGTGTTCTTATGCAAAATGATATGGTGATAGCTTATGCCTCACGACAGTTGAAAATCCATGAGCAAAATTACCCAACACATGATTTGGAGTTGGCTGCGGTAATCTTTGGATTAAAGATTTGGAGGCATTACCTTTATGGTGAAAGGTGTGATATTTATACTGATCATAAAAGTTTAAAGTATATATTCACACAAAAGGAGTTGAATATGCATCAAAGAAGATGGTTGGAGCTGATTAAGGATTATGACTGCTCAATCCATTATCACCCTGGGAAAGAAAACAAGGTGGCAGATGCATTAAGTCGACAAGACCATGCTAGTTTATCCATGATTAGGATCACAAAAGATCCAATATTTATGGATTTACAAAGGATGGATCTTAGAATTATACTGCAAGGGGAAAAATCTTATCTTTCTCAAATGAATATTCAACCATCTATACATGTGAAGATTAAAGAGGCACAGAAAGAAGATGCCGAGTTACAAAAGAAGGTGAGAAATATTCCTGAATTCAACCTTGATTTTGATGGGATAATAAAGTTCAGGAATCGGGTTTGTATTCCTCCCATCCCCGAATTAAAGAAGGAGCTGCTGGATGAGGCTCATAGTTCTTCATTCTCTATTCATCCTGGAAGCACGAAGATGTATAGGGACCTGAAAGAGTACTTCTGGTGGGATGGCATGAAAAGAGATGTTGCTGAATATGTCTCTCGATGCTTGGTTTGTCAATAAGTTAAAGCTGAGAGACAGAAGTCTAAGGGGATGTTACAACCATTACCCATACCCGAATGGAAATGGGAAAACATCACTATGGACTTTGTCACAGGACTTCCTAAAACATCCAAAGGAAATAATGCTATCTGGGTCATAGTTGATCGTCTTACAATGTCTGCACACTTCATTGCTATTAGAGAGGATTTCTCTCTAGATCAGCTTGCCAGGATATATGTAAAGGAAGTGGTAAGATTACATGGAGTACCACTTTCTATTATATCTGATCGGGATCCGAGATTTACCTCGATGTTCTGGCGAAGTCTTCAGCATACTCTGGATACAGAGTTGAGTTTCAGCACTGCTTATCATCCCTAGACAGACGGTCAATCTGAGAGAACAATTCAAACCCTAGAAGATATGTTGAGAGCTTGCTCTATAGATTTCAAAGGAGGTTGGGATCAACACCTACCTTTGGTGGAATTTTCTTATAATAATAGCTTTCACTCCAGTATTCAGATGGCTCCTTATGAAGCTCTCTATGGAAAGAAATGCAGGACTCCAACTTGCTGGGATGAAGTTGGGGAAAGAAAGCTGTTAGGACCTGATCTCGTTGATGAAATGGCAGAAAAAGTCAGATCTATTCAACAACACATAAGAGCAGCTCAGAGTCGACAGAAAAGTTATGCCGAAAACCGAAGAAAAGACCTAGAGTTTGAAGTGGGTGATAAAGTGTTCTTACGAATATCTCCCTGGAAGAGGGTTATGAGATTTGGAAAGAAGGGGAAGTTGAGCCCTAGATATATCGGTCCTTTCGAAATACTGGATCGTGTTGGGAAGGTAGCTTACCGATTGGCGCTTCCACCGAATCTCTCTCAAGTTCACGATGTGTTCCATGTATCTCTCCTGAGAAAGTACATACCAGATCCTTCACATGTACTCAGCTCAGAAGTTGTACCGCTGGAGCAAGATCTTTCTTATGAAGAACAGCCGATAGAGATTCTGGATCGTAGCGAAAAAGTCCTACGAAACAAGAGCACTCGCTTGGTGAAAGTTTAATGGAGGAACCACCAACTTGAAGAAGCTACATGGGAGCTTGAGGATATGATGAAGGAGAAGTATCCTCATCTGTTTGTTACAAAGTGACGAATTTCGAGGGCGAAATTCTTTTTAAGGGGGGTAGAATATAACACCCGAGACTTTTATGTTATATAAATTATCAAAGGAATCTTTTTCTACACAACACTTGCTTGACTTGCTTTACACGCAATCGCGACCTTCCTCGATAGCTTGCGTCGTACGCAATACCGAGTTTAACTAAACAACAATATGCTATTAAAACTAGCCGTTATGAATAGTAATAACCACTTTTTGAAATTTTTATAGATTTTATTTTTCAAAATGGACTTCATTTTTGGACTCAGAATATCGAAATTAGCGTAGGGTGAAAATTTGGTATTTTTCTGAAAACTTTCAATTTTTGATGAATAGTGAAACCACTAAGTGGTAGGTTAAAAACTGAATTTTGCATAAAACTTAATTTTACCGCTTCTGTGAATGGAATTTCGAAAATCTGAGAGACACGGTTAATATCAAGGACTAAAATGTGGTTCAATGAGATGAAAATAATTTTTTGGTGAATAGTAACGTTTTACGATTTTTACCGCGGTTAATAGTAAATAGGGTAACTAAGGGTAAATATGATATTAATATTACCCTAACACATGTCCTAATTCTATTGGAAAAGTGTAATTCGACCAAAAACAAACTTAGGAATAAAATATGACCATTTAGGCCCACTTGGATTAGATTAGGAAATTTATTATTAATTTATTTAAAGAAGGGTTAAAATAGTTAAAATCAAAGTTTAATAAGTAAATCATTTTTAATATGGGGTTATACATAAGATAAATTCAATTGTAAATATTCATTAGAAAGCTAAAAATATTTCCTACATGATGATATTTTATTTGTAATTTTTATACATTAAATAATTTAATTTATTTATGACATAATGATGATGCAGTAATTATCTTATTAATGAAATATTGACATAATTGATGTTATAAACACCAAAATAAATGTAATTTGAGACTTTTTATGAATTCCACTAATTTTCTAGGTTACTATGATATATTAGTGTTGATTTAATCAACTTGGTTCGAACATATAATTCTGTTATGACTTTCAAACAAATCATATATCAAATAGTGTCAAAATTGACACAAAATAGTTTTTAAATCAAATATTATATTATTAATTGTTATTTTATTCATAAAAATCTAAAGTTCGGCCAAATGACTTAGATAAGGATATATATATATTAATAATAAACAATTTGGGGTTCGTTTGGCATGTTATAGTAAGTGTATTAACCATATAGTGAAGGAAAACAAAAAGACACGGTAAAAGTTAAAATAATTAACTTAGTGTTAAATCTAATTGATAAGGTTAAAATAATACCCTAAACTTGTCTAAATCCTATTGGTTGATAGGATTTAGACCCATCCCCACTTTAGCTTCGAAATGAGACCCTTTGGAACCATTATAAACCGATTTTGACTTTAATATAAAATAAATTTTGAGATATTCCTAAGGTGCCCCTCTCCTCCCTTATAAAAGGGCACCTCCTCCCCCTCCTCCTCACACAAAATTTAGCACTCAAGCTCGGCCAACCCCTGCCATTTTCTCCTCTCAACTTCCCTAGAATAATCCTAGAGGTCCTGGGCTTCTCCAAAGACCAATCTTAGTTCCTTAAGTGGAGGATTCAAAGAGGCGTTCCAAAGAAGAGGTAATATCCATTACCGATCTTTTCAATTTCTTTCTTCTTCAACTTCTTCTTCTTTAGTTGTTTCATGATAAAGTAATAACATCAGTATTACTTACATACTGATATGTTATTATAAATATGAAACAACCCTAATTCACCTTCTATCCATCCTACGGAAAAATGAAATCACCACGCGTGCGTACGTACGGAATACCGTCTCCATGCCGTGGTGTAATCTATTTTCCACCATCACCTTACAAGGATGGGTATAATGGTGTAATGAGTAAATACATATGATTATTATGAAGTAATATTGATACTAAAATAATATATATATACTCCAATAAAATTCCACGATCATAGAAACGATATCATCACTCGTGCGTACGTACGGAATACCGTCTCCACGATGTGATGCGACTCGTTCTACATGATCTTCATTTCATAATGATTATATAAATGAATTGAATAAATGAATATGGTATATACTTCAATAATACCATTCTGGAAATGAATTATCTATAACCTAAAGATAAGAATAAGAATTTATTCGACAAAACACGCATAAGAACAAAAAGTAATAAAGACCCGAGTAACAAGTAACAATGAAATATTACTAACAAGAAGCTAATAATATGACCATATATGATATCATATAAATATGTATGATTCTGGAATAAGTCAATAACATTATTTAAACCATTATACAGGAGCTTCGGACACATACAAAGCTAATCGGACCTAAGGTAAGGGAAAATACCACAATCTCATTTTTATCCGAGATTGTTTATTCGTAAGTATTTACTGGGGTGTATTTTATCATCCACATCCATGTTCCCTAAATATGTAATATTGTTTCCATCCACTTACAATAGTTTAAATCCAATTTTACCCTTCGGTGAGTTTTTAGTAAAGAATATGAACGAAATCTTTTGTCGTTTTGTTTTCGTACGAGGTACTTTTTGACTTTTCCGACAAAGGTACGGAGAATGTTTTTTTAACTTATACGGCATGAATGGATTTTTAAAACATTATTTCAAAGAAGCTTCCTTTACAAGTATTCAAGTTTATTTTTAATCAACTTCTTTTAGTTTAAAATTGTATGACATGTTAAGAAAGTAAAAGTGTTTTTGAAGAAGAAAGGATATTTTCCTCAAGGATGAAGTTCAAGTATTTTATCAAAATTATTTTCCATCTTAGATAATAAAAGGGTTCTGTTTTTATCCCTATTAGTACATTGATTGGATAATGTTGTGATGGAATTATTTTTATGAATTCCTTTATCTTATATGAATTGTTTTATGATGTCATGTTGTTTAAGAATTCCATTTTTTGTTACATGTGTTATGCGATGATGTATGTTTTATGATTATGTGGCACACATAAGAAAGGATTCATTATAAGATGGGTGGGACCTATATGTCCCTCCAATGCATTGGGTAAAGATTTTATATCTCATGAGATAGACATGGCTGGAACGGAAGGTTATTTCGGTTCAGTGATACAGGACTGAAACGAGGAGTGAACTCGGTTCAGAAAGGGACTTTGTCCACTAAGATAGTCTTGGCAATGAGTCATGACTAACAATAAATGATTTTCCATGATTATGTGTGCATGCCACAAAGTTTCAAGTTTTATGTTATTATTATGGGGATCTCATTTTCACTTCTATGATTTATTCCATGTTAAGATATTATGATCTCTTTTGCAGGTTTTGATTTTCAAAAAGATATGATATGATTTTTATTTCCTTTATTTGCCCTTGCTGAGCATTTGAGCTCACCCTTTTATGTTTTCTTTTCCCCAGGTCAGGAAGATGGATATTAAGTAGAATATGCTAAAAGGGACCCTAGATATGATGAAATAAATGGGAGACACTGTAGAAGATTTATGAACCAGTTGTTTATGTTTCCCAGTTTCTAAAGACACTATACCTATACGGTCCTTTGTGGTTTTGTCATATGTTGTAATAAGTGTGCTTCAATTTTTGAAGTATTAAAAAGGTATGTAAAGTATGGGTCGTTATAGTGGCCGATCATGAAGGCTCAAATTGGTTTGGGGAAGAGATGGAGGAGGTTCCCTTTTATAAGGGAAGAGAGGGGCACCATTGGAAATCATAAAAATATTAATTTATAATAAATCTATCCCCACTTAAAATCCTCCAAAAATGACTCATATTTGAATATAAGATGCGATAAGGTTGTAATATCATCAAACAATAAAATTTAAACATGTTAGGAAATTATTTTAAACATTATCAACTTGATTTATCCTTACTTAATCAACTTAATTTTATTTGTGGTAATAAGATTCTAAATTTTAATTTATATCAAAAAATTACTTATTTTTTGTGAATTTCCCATAATTGGATACTTTATAAGATTTTAGAACATATAAATTTAAATTTATTATTTTTAAATATTTTTATGATTTTTAAACAATTTTATAATATGTTATTTTTATAAAATAACAATAGTGTCAATTTTGACACTATTCATTTATATGAATTTAAATAAAATATATACAGAATATATGTTCGAACTAAAAGCATTAATAGAATCATAAAAGTCAATATGTATCTAGAAAATTAGTGGAGAACATTAAATAGTTCATATAATATTTATTTTATTATTTTTAAAACCATTTATTTGGTGTATCTCTTAATAAAATAATTACTACAACATTTTTGTATAGTTATTTAATATACTTATATGTTGCATAAAAATTAAAAATAAAATTCTATGATTAAGATAAATATATTAACTTTCTCAATAATAATTTTACTCGAATTTATCATCTTAAAATCACTATAGTTAAATTTTTATATTTATTAACTTATGAAGGTGACAACTTTGGCATCATTTAAAATAAAATAATATAAGTGTCATAATTGCTTTTATAACACTCAAAATTGTCAAATACTCGACCATTGAATGATTAGTGTTTATCTTTACATGAAAAATAAGTTTTGGTCAGGTTTTGGTGCCTTTTATGGTCACTATTAATTTAATAAATACTATATTCTTGAATTTTCACTAGATAAATAATTCCTGCATCACTATTGTGTCACATTTAATGATAATTATTTAATCGCAAAAAATTCTAAATAAATTCTCATGATGTAGATAATTTTGTTATGTTTCTGGGGAATATTAATTTTCGAAGTTTCATGAAGTTTATCACTAACTTAAAATTATTATACTTATAGTATTTAATAGAGTGACATGTTGTCACTTTCTTTGGTTTTAATAATAATTAAATTATTTTCCTAGAAAAAGTACATTAAATGAATCTAATCAGACCCTTATGTGACATGGGTAGACTTTTAGTCATCCAATAGGATTTTTCCATGTGTTAGGGTAATTTTATAATCTTATATTTACCCTTAATTACCCGATTTACCTTTAACTATGGTAAATAAAATTTACCGTAGTTACTATTCAAAATGCCCAAAAATAAAAAGTAGCTTATTAGCATAATTTGGACCCACTTATTCCAAATAGGGAATCTATTTTTCCAAATTCAATACTCAAAAGTCACAGAAATTAAATTAAAATTAATCCCTTTGTCGAAAGAAAATGAGTTTTTCTTTAAAACATTGCAAAAGATTGAATTGATTTAACCTACGAATTCAAGGTAAAATCAATGCTAATGACTTAAATTATATTAAATGGTAAAAATATATTTTATTTATACTTTAAAACCATTCAATATTATAATTTAACAAATAATATATTATGATGAAAAAAGTTATTTTTAATTAAAATATAGCATGTTTTTACTATTCATTAAAATATGAAAGTTATCAGAAAAAAATGAAAACTTTATCCAATGTAAATTTTTATTTCATGATTCCAAAGAATAATTTTATTTTGTCAAATGGAACTTATAAACATTTAAAAAACTAGATTTAAAGTGGGTGCGCCATCAAAAGGCGGCAAAACTGTATTTTTTGAAAAATACTTATTTTACACGAAACATTTATTTTGTTCTTATACCATGTTCTAGAAAATATGTAAGATGAATAATAATGTTATAAAATTCAAAATTTAGTTAGTAGTATTCATAACAGCTAGTTCCTAACAATGTTATAATAATATATTGTTCTTTAGTAAAACTAGGTATTGCGTACAACACACGCTATCAGGGAAGGTCGCGATTGCGTGTAATGCAAGCCAAGTCAGGGTTGCGTGTAGTGCAAGACTCCTTTGTTGTTGCGTATAACAGAATCCAACCATATTTTATTTATACATTGAATATATATAAATATATATATACACTCAGTGTTGCGTAGAATAACTTCTATCAAACGAACTTGAAATTGTGTGTAACACGAGACAAGAATAGTGTTGCGTATACTACAAGATAATACGGTGTTGCGTATAGCGCAAGATAATCTTGGTGTATCGTACAACAGAAGATATAAATGGAATTAAAAAGAATGTATCTTATAAAATCTCGGGTTGTTACAAGGAGAACATTTGTGGCAATTGGAGACATATAATTTAATGAAAAACATAAATATTTGTAGGGATTCATTGAGTTCATCAATCACAATCAAGTGTAAAATTGAGGGCCTCCAATCCTTCAATATAGGTTGATTTAAAATATCATCTCTTCAAAAAAACATGAGGTATTAGGATAACACATTTTTTGTTTTAATATGCCTTTAATAAAGTTTAAGAATTAATTTATACATAGAATAAAAGATAGTTATATATATATATATATTCTTGACAAGTAGAGTTTCAACCTTCAACTACTTTCTACCCCAAACTCATCTTTCACTCAAAAATATAATAGAACTCAAAAATATTGTATTTTTCCTAATCATACAAGGTTTAAAATATTAACACATACCATTTAGATTAGGAAAACTATTTTTTATAACCAGGGGCTTACTGTAGACTAGTGGTTAGTAATAAAGGCCTCTCAAACTATGGTTGTGGGTTCGATTCCTGCAGTTTTGTCCGACGCGATGGAATATCCTCCATCCTACAGGTTGTCCTTTTCCTAAAACTATAGTATTATAATATTCCAAAAATAATATTCAGAAATGTTTTAACATTAAACAATACTATCCAAAGTTCAACATAATCCATTCTAACCTTTATAGTTATCCAAAATACCTCTGTGTAGACATTCCCTAAAAGGTCACTAAATTCCAAAATCAATTGTAACATCTGATTCCCAAAACAAAGTAAAGTTTCACTTATTATCACATACTAAAAATATGAATACCATTATCATATTAAAACCTCAATTAAAACAAAATTACTGTAGTACAATCCTTATATATATCACATTATTATAATAACTATAATATAGTCATTGAGTCCAAAAACACAAATACAATAATTATTCCACTTAAATTATAGTAACAGCATAAGATTGGCCTTGATCCCTTGGCCTTTTCTGAGGTAAGTTTCCCTAACACTTAAGACAATCATTTTCATAATGCCCCATTTCCCTACAATTGTAGCATTCAACATTGATAGCCTCTTTCTTTCCCTTACAATCACAAGCCTGGTGACCTTTTTCTCCACATTTATAAAAAACTCCCATTCCTTTTAGGCAAGTATCAGGGTTATTCTTCCCACAATTATCACATAATGGAAAATCCTTCTTTCCTTTTTTCCCTTTATCTGTCTCTTGTTCCACCATTCTCTTCATATCTTTCTTTAGATTATTGTCATATGATTTAGAGAATTCATTTTCTATCTTGATAGCACACTAGACTATATCTTCATAAGTTGAGAAAGATTGTGATACTAATTCTCTACGGAGAAACAGTTTTAACCCATCAAAGAAACGATCGATCTTACTTGTTGGGTTACGTATATAATCTGCAGCATACCTCTCAATCCTTGTAAAGTTGGCCTAATACTTTGCAACATTCTTATCCTCCTTTTGTCTCAGACTTATACATTGCCTTTCCATATCTGCTCGATGGTCACGGGGAAAGTATTTTTCAAAGAAAATCTCTTTGAACTCCCTCCATTCCATATTTTATATTTTATCATCTTCCTTTGTGTTTTGAATCAATTACCACAATTGATCAACATCTCTAGTGAGGCGGTAAACTGCCATTACAACTTTTTCCCTTTCATTACTCCCTAAAGCCAGAAATATTTTCTCTTGTGAATTTATCCATTGCTTAGATACTATTGGATTTCTACTCCCATTGAGCGTTGGTGGTTGTTTCCTCATGAAGTGGTCTAACATTGATCCTCCACGATCGGGCCAGGGTGCTCCATACGAGTAAGGCTATGATTCATAACCTGAGTGAGTTGTCCCAATTTGGTGATAAGATGATCAACAGCAATTGTATCACCAGCTCCACTATAATTATCTTGAGCATGAGGGAAATCCCTACATGGAGTGTGTGCATTGATACGGTTTCGATTCCATCCACTAGGCACCATTTCTGAACAATGTCATAAAGTAGATTAGTTTATGAATCGAAATACAAAATAACAAACTTGAAAAACACCTAACATAAATTGAATAGTTTATGGATATAATACATAATCATAAAAATGTTTTCTTTGAGGATGTATATACTCATAAACCCTTCATAATGGTTTGTAAATAAATCGTGAATTATCCTAAGCATATCCCCTGGGAGTGTCGTAACCAAGAGTGCAGCAAGGCCCGTTGTTGTGCACCAGTTCCCATTCGAGTCGATCTCAAAGCGGTGTTTTCAGGTTTTACCCCAAGGTACATCTGTGACAGAGCCGCCTCTACCTTCTCATATCGAGACATCGATGAATAGCTAGTAAATCTCACAAAATCTCTATAATAACAATATTCTAGGATGTTCTTCAATACTAATCCTCAAAGTCTATCTTAGTGTTATGTGCTCTAATCAGAGTTTATCTAAATATAGCTTCCAAGGTTAGTACTAAGCTACCTATTATACCATCTATAACGTCCCGACCCCAATTACCCAGAGTCGGTGCATTATTACATAACATTGGAATCATTACAAAAGATCATGTCTCGAAAGACGGATTAGTTTAGTATCCTTGGAAACAATAGATACATTCATAAATGTTACATTACATCCCAATGTGAAAAACAACAATAACATTGTCCCCATAGTATACACTCGTATCCCCTTCAGACTATCACTGTAGGTCAATCATAAAATATTTCTTCACATCCTGGGAAAAATAAAACATAGAAAGGGGTGAGCTCAGATGCTCAGTAAGGATAAAAATATAGCGGAAACTTTCATAAATAAAGAGAAACATTTAAGGCACTATGTAACTAAAATAAAATCCTTTTAAACTTGGACTTCATCATAATATGGAAAAAGTAAAATGAAATAATTCCATTTACTTATTCACCTCGATATTCTACTAGTCAAATAATCACATGCAATATCAATAACCACTTTCTTAATGATGGAATGCATAATTCCAGACTATCATAACCACATAGTCAAGGCCTTATGCCAAGACTACAAATATGATTTTGTCAAGGCCTTGTGAAAAGACACTAGTTTGTCTCTTTAGACCGACCGATGCATCGAGGAGCTATAAAGGGATCCACCCATCACTTATTAAGTCCAATTAATTCCTCATTTGAACAGGTGTAAACATATCATACACTACTGGAAAAGTAGGCTATAACAACAGTTTATAACTATTTCTATAGGATGGAAAACCATTGGTATAGGGTATACCAATGGTTTTCCAAACCGTTGGCCAGTAAGGCGTGGGGAAATCCCATTACCAACGATTTCATTTAAACCGTTGGTATAGGTGCTCGAGAATTCTGGAAAACAATTTACCAACGGTTCTAAACCGTTGGTACAACTTTTTCCAGATTTCCCGAAAAATATTTACCAACAGTTCATAACCGTTTGTAAAGAGTTTCCCAAAACTGCTACACAGCAGTGCCCGGAAGCCCCCCCAGAAGCTACACCTGCATAAAAAAACAGTGCACAACATCCCTCTGTATACCCTCCACTATACACCTGCATAAAAAATATCACAAAATCCACATACAGACTTCAAACAGTATAAAAAACACCTAAAATAGCCCAAAAAAACACATATGACAACAATCATCCGGTGGTAATTCACCTCACCCATCAAATTCTAATAAGTAGAATAGTTTGATAAATATCTATTAGAGTTGAATAAGACATTCAAATTGACTCAAATCCCATTTTTTGTGATACTAGGTTTGGGTATGTAATGATTTGTGATGGATTTTTCATTGAACTTGTATTTTTTATAATATATGGTGAAAAGATATTTTCTTAGGAGTCTCGTCACTTATGACCCCATGAGTGAAACTACCAAACTCATGAAAAAGAGTCGTTGATGAGTGTAAATTTCAGTTGTATTCACTTAAAATGATTTCCTTTTGAAATAAAAGAGAGACATTGAGTGGTGTCGTCCACACCACGCCTCGGATTGAGGAGGAGTTGACTCTTACACATCACAAATGACCCATGGATACATATCCTAAAGTATCAACAGTATCCGAATGCCTTTGGTCTATTTTCCATATGTCAGTTGTTGTTTTAACTTAAAATGTTTTCAATTTCAAAGAAAAGTGAAACACTTTGAGTGGTTCCGGCCACACCGCGCCTCATATTGAGGCGGGGTTGACTCATACATGTCACAAATGACCCATATATCATTGTCCTAAAGTTTCAATAGAATCCGAAAGCGTTTGGTCAGTTTTCTGTATGTCATTTTTTGACTTAAAAGCGCATTCATTTTGAACAAAAGAACGACACTTTGAGTGGTGTCGGCCACACCGCGCCTCGGATTGAGGCGGGGTTGACTCGTACACGTCCCAAATGACCAATGGATACATGTACTAAATTATCAACTGTATCCAAATGTGTTTGGTCAGTTTTCCATATGTGGTTTTTTTACTTAAAAGCGCATCCATTTTAAACAATAGAAAGACACTTTGAGTGGTCCCGGCCACACCAGCCCTTGGATTGAGGCGGGGTTGACTCGTACACGTCACATATGACCCATGGATACATGTCCTAAAGTATCAATAGTATCTGAATTCCTTTGGTCCGTTTTCCGTAAGTCAGTAGTTGTTTTAACTTAAATTGTTGTCCATTTCAAAGAAAAGTGACAAACTTTGAGTGGTCCTGGCCACACCTGCCCTCGGATTGAGGCGGGGTTGACTCGTAGACGTCACATATGACCCATGAATCATTTTCCTAATGTTTCAACCGAATCCAAATGAGTTTGGTCGGTTTTACGTATGCAAGTTGTTGTTTTCACTTAAAATCATGTCCATTTCAAGTAAAAGTTAGACACTTTGAGTGGTGTCGGCCACACCACGCCTTGGATTGAGGTGGGGTTGACTCGTAAATGCCACAAATGACCCATAAATTATTTTCTTAAAGTTTCAACAGAATACGAAAGTGTTTGGTCGGTTTTCTGTATGTCGTTTATTTTACTTAAAAGAGCATCCATTTAAAAAAAATACACTTTGAGTGGTACCGGCCACACCGGCCCTCATATTGAGGCGGGGTTGACTCGTACACGTCACATATGACCCATGGATCGTTGTGCTACAGTTTCACCAGAATCTGAATGCGTTTGGTTGGTTTTTGGTATGTAAGTTGTTGTTTTAACTTAAACTGGTGTTCATTTCAAAGAAAAGTTAGACACTTTGAGTGGTACCAGTCACACTGCACCTCGGATTGAGGCGGGGTGACTCTTACACGTCACATATGACCCATGGATCGTTTTCCTAATGTTTCAACAGAATCCGAATGCGTTTGGTCGGTTTTCCGTATGTTAGTTGTTATTTAAACTTAAATTGTTGTCCATTTGAAAGAAAAGTTAGACACTTTGAGTGGTGCCGGCCACAACGCGCCTCAGATTGAGGTGGGGTTGACTCGTACACATCAAAAATGACCCATGGATACATTTCCTAAAGTAGCAACAGTATCGAGTGTGTTTGGTCAGTTTTCCATTTGTGGTTTTTTTACTTAAAAGTGCATCTATTTTAAACAATAGAAAGACACTTTGAGTGGTACCGGCCACACCGGCCCTTGGATTGAGGAGGGTTTGACTCCTAAATGTCACAAATGACCCATGGATAGATTTCCTAATGTATCAACAGTATCTGAATGCCTTTGGTCTGTTTACCGTTTGTAAGTTGTTGTTTTAACTTAAATAGTTGTCCATTTCAAAGAAAAGTGACACACTTTGAGTGGTCTCAGCCACACTGGCCCTCAGATTGAGGATGGGTTGACTCGTACACGTAACATATGACCCATGGATACATTTCCTAAAGTATAAACAGTATCTGAATGCCTTTGGTCTGTTTTCCGTATGTCAGTTGTTGTTTTAACTTAAACTGTTGTCCATTTCAAAGAAAATTGACACACTTTAAGTGGTCCCAGCCACACCGGCCCTCAGATTGAGGTGGGGTTGACTCGTACACGTCACATATGACCCATGAATCGTTTTACTAAAGTTTCAACAGAATCTGAATGCGTTTGGTTGGTTTTCCGTATGTCAGTTGTTGTTTTAACTTAAATCGTTTTTCATTTCAAAGAAAAGTGACAAATGTTGAGTGGTCCCGGCCACACCGGCCCTCGGATTGAGGCGGAGTTGACTCGTACACATCACATATGACCCATGGATCGTTTTCCTAATGTTTCAACAGAATCCGAATGTGTTTGGTCAGTTTTCTGTATGCAAGTTGTTGTTTTCACTTAAAATCCTGTCCATTTCAAATAAAAGTTAGACACTTTGAGTGGTGTCAGCCACACCATTCCTCGGATTGAGGTCGGGTTGACTCTTACAAATCAAAAATGAACCATAAATCTTTTTATTAAAGTTTCAACAGAATCCTAAAGTGTTTGGTCGGTTTTCCGTATGTCATTTTTTTACTTAAAAGCGCATCCATTTTAAACAAAAGAAAGACACTTTGATTGGTATCGGCCACACCGGCCCTCAGATTGAGACGGATTTGACTCATACATGTAACAAATGTCCCATGGATACATTTCCTAATGTATCAATAGTATCCGAGTGCGTTTGGTCAGTTTTCCATATGTGGTTTTTATTACTTAAAAGCGCATCCATTTTATACAAATGAAAGACACTTTGAGTGGTACCGGCCACACCGGCCCTCAGATTGAGGCGGGGTTGACTCGTACACGTCACAAATGTCCCATGGATACATGTCCTAAAGTATCAATAGTATCCGAGTGCGTTTGGTCAGTTTTCCATATGTGGTTTTTTACTTAAAAGCGCATCCATTTTAGACAAAAAAAAAGACACTTTGAGTGGTACCGGCCACACCGGCCCTCGGATTGAGGCGGGGTTGACTCATACACATCCCAAATGACCCATGGATACATGTCCTAAAGTATCAATAGTATCTAAGTGTGTTTGGTCAGTTTTCTATATGTGTATTTTTTTTACTTAAAAGCGCATCTATTTTAAACAAAAGAAAGACACTTTGAGTGGTACAGGCCACACCGGCCCTCGGATTAAGGCAGGATTGACTCCTACACGTCAAAAATGACCCATGGATACATGTCCTAATGTATCAATAGTATCTGAATGCCTTTGGACTGTTTTCTGTATGTCAGTTGTTGTTTTAACTTAAACTGTTGTCCATTTCAAAGAAAAGTGACACACTTTGAGTGGTACCGGCCACACCGGCCCTCGTATTGAGGTGGGGTTGACTCGTACACGTCACATATGACCCATGTATCGTTGTCCTAAAGTTTCAACAGAATCCGATTGCGTTTGGTTGGTTGTCCGTATGTCAGTTGTTGTTTTAACTTAAACCGCTATCCATTTCAAAGAAAAGTGACAAACATTGAGTGGTCCTGGCCACACCGGCCCTCAGATTGAGGTGGGGTTGACTCGTACACGTCCAAAATGACCCATGGATCGTTTTCCTACAGTTTCAACAGAATAAGAATGCGTTTGGTCAGTTTCCGTATGTCAGTTGATGTTTTAACTTAAACTGTTGTCCATATTAAAGAAAAGTTAGACACTTTGAGTGGTGTCGGCCTCACCACGCCTCATATTGAGGCGGGGTAGACTCGTACACGTCACAAATGACCTATGGATACATGTCCTAAAGTATCAACAATATCCGAGTACATTTGGTCAGTTTTTCATATGTGGTTTTTTTACTTAAAAGCGCATCCATTTTAAACAAAAGAAAGACACTTTGAGTTGTCTCAGCCACACCGGCCCTCAGATTGATGCGGGGTTGACTCGTACACGTCACATATGACCCATGGATACATTTCCTAATGTATCAACAGTATATGAATGTCTTTGGTCGGTTTTCCGTATGCCAGTTGTTGTTTTCACTTACAATCATGTCCATTTCAAATAAAAGTTAGACAATTTGAGTGGTGCCGGCCACACCGCTCCTCGGATTGAGGCGGGGTTGACTCCTACACGCCAAAAATGACCCATGGATACATATCCTATAGTATCAACAGTATCTGAATGTGTTCGGTCTGTTTTCCGTATGTGTTTTTCTTCTTCTTAAAAGCGCATCCATTTTAAACAAAAGAAAGACACTTTGAGTGGTACCGACCACACCAGACCTCGGATTGAGGCGGGGTTGACTCGTACATGTCACATATGACCCATGGATCGTTGTCCTATAGTTTAAACAGAATACGAATGTGTTTGGTCTATTTTCTTTATGCCAGTTGTTGTTTTCACCTAAAATCCTATCCATTTCAAATAAATGTTAGACACTTTGAGTGGTGCCGGCCACTACTTCAAAGCACATTTTCCATATCATCTTCCACATGCATAAACATGAAATACATGGATAACTAAAAAAGATAAGTAAAAAAATAGGAAAATGTGCATCACAGTACCAAGGAATACTAAAGGTCTATCTAGTAGACTAATCATACAATAAGAATCAAGTGCAAAAAACATAATCTGAATGCAACGTCCCTATGAAGCAGAGGAAAACCCCAAAGTGGAAAACCATGTTCAAAAATACAGAGTTATACAGAATTCAAAAATGTAATGGATCAATATGTCTTTGATCACCATCACCATCAATACTATCATCATCAGCCTCATCCTCGTCGCCATCTCTATCCTCGTCGTCGTCCTCGCCCTCTGCATCATCCTCTCCCTCGGCCCCATCCTCGCCCTCGGCCCCATCCTCGCCGTCGTCCACATCCTCATCCTTGCCCTCTTCCTCTTCAGCATCCTCTTCATCACCAGGAACGTCATCAACTCGATTTCCACTAGAGCTGCCGCCTGGTGCATTGGATGATGCACCCATCGACGACATAAATGTCTGACAAGCCGCACTAGCCTCTGGTGTAAGTGATGAAGATAAAGCTCTCATCAGTTTAATAAATTATCTGTCTCTTTTTTGAACTTGTACTTCCAACTCTGTGACCCTTTTATCAGACTGTCTTGCATGCTCCTTGACCTGTTCCAACTCGGTGATACTAGAATGGATACCTGGAGATGACCAATAACTCATCGGGACTATATTCTTACCAGGTCGGCAGCGTACTCGACCAGAGTGCTCATCTCCCAAAACCTGATATAAATGATCGTGTGGCCCAAAATTGTTAGGCTCCTGGGCATCAAGAGCCTCTAAAGCATCATGTAAAAAACATTAATAGATTATTAAATTTCAAATTAGATATTAAACTTTGAAATAAACAAATTAAAACATACAATCTTATCTTGGGTCGGTTCATTTACCGCAGTTCCATCTTTTTTTCTTCTACTTGAGCAAAACAATTTTTCTCGAGGGATACGTCCTTCAATATTCATTTTGTGCTTCTGTAATGACATTGTAACAATATAATGTGAAAGTATAATCATATATTCATTATTCAATAAATCACATAATTTAAGTAGGATCCAATAAAAAGGGAAAGTCCTAAAGAAAAATTATAAAAAACTATATCGTACCTGCTGCCTCTCATGATATGACATTGTTGTATGCCCCAAAGTGTGGAGGCATTTCTTTGAATCAATGTTTTTTTGTTTTTTTTTTCATAAGATTCCTAAATAATGATTAATAATTAATAAGATTATATTAATGAAAAATATGAAAACTCTCATTTAAATAACTCAAATGAGATTAATATCTTAAATTTGGCAGTCGCCCAATGGGTAATCATTTGGCGATATTGCTCTATCGGGCAGTCATCCACGATAGGTAATGTCTCTAACTCCATGCCGACTCTATCACACCATCCAACATACAGCTCATGCTTATAAGCTCTCCAAAGCTCTCCTAGCTCTTTTAAATGTGCTGGTCGTGAACCTTCGCCATCAGGGAAGTTAAACCGAAGATGAAACCAGATTGATTAGTTCATTTAAATACAAAAATATACTACATTAAATCCAATAGTTTTTTACCTATATTTTTGCCCACGCGTTATCCTTGACTTCGGGTGGCAGATGTCTCCAAAAAGAGAGGGCTGACCGGAATGATAACGGAGTATTTGGCTAGTGTCGCCAAAAAACCCTGACATTGCCTCCTAGATTTCTCAATCATTTGTCCATCAACATTGTATTATACCATCAAATGTGTCTGGCTGTTCCATACCGCACGCATGTGAGTACGCCTCCTCCCCCGCCTCCTATCTGTAGATGAATCTGTTATTAAAGAAAAATAATATCAATACATGTTATAATAAAAATAGATTTTGGTATAAAAAGTTGATAGAGTTATATAAATATACCTGTGGTAGTCGGATCAATGGGTGCAGAAGAAGAAGGAATATCCTGTACAGGTGGAGTGTCCCTCAGTGTATGCTCCTCAGCCACATACTGTGTCGCAGCAGGAGTCGAAGAAGGTGGAATATAATAACATGGAGATAATGAACCCGAAGCAAAAGGTGATGGCATAAACGTCTGTCTAGCTGGTAGTGTAAACATCGAAGGTTGAAATATCTCATATGTCCCTGAAGACACGCCAGGATCAAAATAGGGTGTAGAAGATATGTCTGTGGTAGTGGATCGTCTAACTCTCACCCCACGAGCCCTCGTACCACCAACCTCTCTAATAGAACAATATCAGGCTCCTCGTCAGATATCTGTCGTCTAGGGGGTGGATCCTGAAAAAAAATTGATAGAAAAGTAAACACATGATATTATAAGTTATTGAAATATTTATATTTGAAATAGAATACTCACAATAGGGATGAGTGGAGGAACACCCATCTGTACCATGCGACAATTATTATCTGTCATCTTTTTCCGCCGCCTCTCTTCAATGGGTGTCATTTCCTGCAATGAAAACAAATATGGAAGTAATTAGAAATAGATAACTAATGTGTAACCGAAAAAAAAAATATATAAAAACCATTATGATAAAAAGAACATAATGAAACAGAATAATTATGGTGTTATGAAGGTAAGTACTAGGATACACAGTCTGAATGATGTAGGTGAAACATGTAGGTGAGAACACGACTGTATGATTCTATATATTTCCCACCACAAATTCGGGTTCACAGTCAACTCTAACAATTGAGCTGTTGGGGTCATTATAAGTAATAAACAAATTTCTTCCAATTGCAGTAGGGATAGTGTCAACTTCATCATCACCATCATAAAAAACATGTCTGGGATTTACTTTAATAATTACACTGAATTTAGGATGACGATGATCTTTGACATAAAAAACTTGTTTCACCATTGATGCCAATACATATGGTTCATCGGTGGCAAGAGTGCGAGTCATTTCAATAACTCGAAATCCACAATCATCAATAAGGATGCCTTACCTCGTCATTGAATCAAACCATTGACATTTCATCATCGTGACTCGACCATGCGAGTAACAATCCAAAATTATTATTTTCTCCACGACACCATAATAAGAATCATTTTCATAATGAGGTCTAGTGTCCGATGAACTGGCATAATAGTTTGTTGTGGCAGTTAGCATAACACCATTATGTTTTGTTCTCATGTTTCTTGCTCGTTCAGTGATAACAAATTTGTATCCATTGATCACAAGTGATTTACAAGCACGAACCATGGTATTAGGACCAAAAGCCAAAGCTCTTATTTCCTCAGAAACAGAGTCGGCAGGCAAACTCGACACCTAAAATATAAACAAATAGTAAATTTAATTACATATTATTTTTATTTAGTTATTACAGAAATATTTTTACCTTCAATTTCAACCAAGCCGAAAACCCTTTGCTATGCAAAGTCTCCTTCTTTATAAAAGATAAAGAACGATGCTTTCTATATATCAATTATTTATGTTCCCTATAGATAAAAATAATAATAGTTTAACAAATATTTAAAATTACAAGAGATAAGATAAGAGATACATTTACAATTAACTTAATTTATATACTCATCGAACAAATCACAATTAAACAACACTATGCGATGTGCCATCTATCACTCTTCAAGGCTTAATGTTGTCAATGTATATGATCCTGGAATTCCTCATGTCTGAGGAAGTGATGGAAAACTGGGTTCAATTTTCCCATACTATTCTTATTCATTTCTCATTGGTCTGTTTATTCTCGTAGTATGATCAGAAAAATACATTGAGCAGAAATCCATATATTCTTGAGCCAAGTAACCATTCACAATAGAACCTTTGGGATAATTCTTGTTCCGAACATATGATTTCAATGTGCACATGTTTCTTTCAGTTGGATACATACAACAGAAAGCAACAGGTCCTCCAAGAAGTATTTTGGTCTGAAGATGGATAGTCAGATGCAACATGCATGTAAAAAATGATGGAGGGAATATTTTCTCTAACTCATACAAAATTAATGGTGTCTCTTCCAACAGTTTTTGCACGAGGGATTTGGACAACGTCATAGCACAAAGATCTCTAAACAAATAGTACAACCAAATAACTGAGACTCTAACATTATTGGACAAGAGATGACGGATTGCTATTGGAATCAACTCATGCAAAAGGACGTGATAATCATGAGTCTTCAAAGATTTCAACATCAACTATTTTCTGTTGACCCATTTTGATATATTGATTGAATAGACATTAGGATCTTTAATAGTCTCTAGCACTTCCAGAAATTGATTTTTTTCAGTAGGAGTCATCACATAAGAAGCACATGGAACTTGCCAATTATTTTCACTGATACAGACAGGATGCAATTCTGCTCTGATCCCCCAATCTACCAAGTCGCGCCGAGATCGTAAATCATCTTTTGTCTTCCCCTTTACATTTAGAAGAATCGAATGCAACATTTGACATATATTCTTTTCAATGTGCATTACGTCTAAGAAATGATGTAACAAGTTGGTTGACCAATATGACAACTCAAAGAATATACTCTTCTTCTTCCAATTGTAACAGGTATCATTGGAAACATTTTTCCTCTTTCTAGATTTCATTACACTCTTCCCAAATGAATAACTGAAATCTTTCAATTCATTAAGCACATCAGTTCCAGACATACGCTGAGGTGGATCGTCATTCTCCATGGTATTGTCAAATCTTCAACGATTGTTTCTATATGGATGGTTCATCTGAAAGAATCATCGATGTCCCATAAAACTAAAACTACGACGATATTTCAGTATTCTCGATCGAGTATTCTTCATAAAAATAGGACATGACAATTTTCCTTTTTTGATCTATCCAAACATCATTGCATAAGCAGGAAAATCATTGATAGTCCACATAAGTGCAGTACGCATCTGAAATATGTCTTTTGAACATGCATCGTATGTGGGCACACCCACATCCCAAAGAAGTTTCAACTCTTTTATTAATGGTTACATGTATACATCTATATCATTGCCGGGATCAGAAGGGCCAGATATCAGTATACTCAAGAAATTGTAATGCTTTTTCATACACAAACAAGGGGGAAGGTTATAAATGTGTATAAAAACTGGCCATGTGCTATGCGAAGTAAGAGTCTGCCCAAATGGATTAAAATCGTCACATGAAAGACCCAGTCTCACATTACGCACGTCGACTACAAATTCAGGATATCGAGCATCAAATCTCTGCCAGGCAAATCCATCTGCAGGGTGAACCAAATCTTCATTATTCTTTTTTCTCTTAGTGTCATTCCATCACATTTTTACGGATATTTCATCAGACATGAAAAGGTTCTGTAATCTGGGGATCAATGGAAAGTGCCACATTACTTTTTGTGGCACAGGAGATGGTGTTCCATCATCTTTTGGCTTCCATTGGGAGGTTCCGCATTTTATACAATCATTTCTTTCATCAGTTTCCTCCCAAAATAAGCTGAAATAATTCGGGCAAGCATGAATTTTTTTTTGAGATTCCATGTTCATCAACCAACTTCCATGCCAAATAGTGGTTTGAGGGAATATCTGCATTATCTGGAAGTAAGTCCTTCAAGAAGGTAAGAATATAATCAATTGCAATATTTTTAATCCCATACATAGTTTTCCCATGAAACAATCAGATTAAAAATTCCAACTTTTTCATTTTATCACATTGCCGATATACTGGAGTCATCGCAGCATCATTCAATTTTTTCACCCTATCAACATCATCATTTTCATTGGACGCATCATGTGTACTTGTATTGAAATCCTTTTGGCTGGACATCCTTTCCTTCTCATGATGTCGAATAAATGGAAACCAATCATATATCAAACTCTCCAATTCAGCCCTATCATTTGGATCATCAACATTTTGAGATTCCATTTTCTCTCCATTGTGATACCACACATAATAGTTTGTTTGGAAACCATAATTGGTTATATGATAGCTAACTGCTTCATGGCTCAACCAAGTCCTTCCTACACAATTAAAACATGGGCAGTGTATGCGACCACTATCTGAAGCCTTATCAAATGCAAAATCTAGAAAGCTGTTCAAAATATTTTGAAAATCGGTTGAAATCCGATCAGTTTCGTACATCTAACTTCTATCCATTCTGTAAAAAAAGCGCAATAAGTCATTTCAAAGCAATTAAGTAATATTAAAGTTTAATCAAAAAAATATTTATGTAAATGACAATTGTTTACTCTATATAAAATCATAAATGACACATTACTCTATATGAGAATCATATTAAGAAATACAACAAAATGCAGTGTATATACGAAAATAAGATACAAAATTTATAATGCCTATATTCACGGATTGACTAGTAAGATATTGGAAGTGGATCAAGGAATACATCATCCTTAAGGGCCTTTTTGGGAGTATATGAGTTTTATACTTTAACATCTACAAGTAGATCAGGATGAGGAGTAGGATGAGGATCATGGGAGTGGCAGGACTGTCCAAGGGAGGTGTGGCGTGTCCAGGGGGTGCGGGGTGTCTAGGGGGTGGTGGGGCCGTCCGGGGGGTCGGAGGTGTCCAGGTGGTGGGGGGCTGTCTAGGGGGGTCGGGGTGTCCAGGTGGGCTGGTTGTCCGTGGGGGTGGTCAGGTTGTCCAAGGGGGTCGGGGTGTAAAGGTATATTTATATGAAAAGAATACCCACGCAATAATCATGCAGCCCTATCATTAGTCTAAACCCCTAGAACACATAAAAGAAGCTAGTATGAACAGTTTCTAAAATATTTAACACCATGCGAATCAAAATACAATCTAAATATAGTTTGAGAGGATGTAATGGTGTGTGTGAAAAAAATGATATTAAATCAATTTAAATGAATATGGAACAAATGAGGGTTTATAATACACTAAGAGTACCTCAAACAATCCAAAACCACTATAGCACCACCCCCTTGGATAGCCCGCCCACCCCCTCGACACCCCTTCTCCCTATGGACAGCCCCCCACCCCCTTGGATAGCCCGCCCACCCCCTGGACACCCCTACCCCCCGTGGAAAACCCACCCACCCCCCCTGGACAGCCCGCCCACTACTCCTTGACAGCCCGACCACCCCCATGGACAGCCCGTCCACCCTTGTGGACAGCCCGCCCACCCCCGTACCCCCTGGACACCCCGTACCCCCCCGAGATAGCCCCGCCCACCCTCCCCAACAGCCCACACCCCCTCCGATGCAACCCCACCACCACCACCTAGACATATAAACCCCCTGGACACCCCACACACCCCTCCCCCACCAGGACACCCCACCCAGACCCCCAGGACAGCCCACACCCCCTGGACAGCCCCCCCCCCCCCCCCCCCCGTGGACAGCCTTTCCCACCCCCGTGGACAGCCCCTCCCACCCCCATGGACAACCCACCCACCCCCGTGGACACCCCCTACCCCCTAGACTGCCCAACCACCCCCATTGACAGCCCACCCACCCCCCTCGACATCCATTCTCCCTATGGAAAACCCCCCACCCCCTTGGATAGCCCACCCACCCCCCTGGACACCCCTACCCCCTGTGGCCAGCCCACCCACCCCCCCTGGATAGCCCGCCCACCCCTCCTTGACAGCCCGACCACCCCTGTGGATAGCCCGTCCACCCTTGTGGACAGCCCGCCCAACCCTGTACCCCCCTATACACCCTGTACCCCCCATGGATAGCCCCACCCACCCTCCCAAACAGCCCACACCCCCCTTCCCTACAACCCCACCACCACCACCTAGATATACCACCCCAACTGGACACCCCACACACCCCTCCCCCACCAGGACACCCCACCCAGACCCCCAGGACAGCCCACACCCCCTGGACAGCCCCACCCACCCCCGTGGACACCCCCTACCCCCTAGACAGCCCAACCACCCCCGTGGACAGCCCACCCACCCCCCTCGACACCCCTTCAACCTATGGACATCCCCCCACCCCCTTGGATAGCCCGCCCACCCCCCTGGACACCCCTACCCCCCGTGGCCAGCCCACCCACCCCCCTGGACAGCCCGCCCACCCCTCCTTGACAGCCCGACCACCCCCGTGGACAGCCTGTCCACCCTTGTGGACAGCCCGCCCACCCCCGTACCCCCCTGGACACACCGTACCCCCCTGGATAGCCCCTCCCACCCTCCCAAAAATCCCACACCCCCTCCCCTTCATCCCCACCACCACCACCTAGACATACCACCCCCTGGACACCCCACACACCCCTCCCCCACCAGGACACCCCACCCAGACCCCCAGGACAGCCCACACCCCCTAGATAGCCCCGCCCACCCCCGTGGACAGCCTTTCCCACCCCCGTGGACAGCCCCACCCACCCCCGTGGACAACCCACCCACCCCCGTGGACACCCCCTACCCCCAAAATCCATTATCCAAAACATATCAAATTGGTTTGAACACAATCCATAATTCCCACAATCCATTATCCAAAACATGTGAACGTTCACGATAGCCTCCCCCAAATCTGATTTACATGTTGTGAACACTCTCCTTCCAAACATAGAATATAAAATAATCAAAGAAGTCTTCACAAACACAAACAATATCCTATTTAGATATTAATTTCAATAATCAAGTAAACCACCAACACCTAGAAAAAATATATTCATTAAAACAACAACAACAATATGGTTGAGGTCAAATTTTACATATTTGGATGGGGGTGTGCCTGTTGGGATGGGGGGTGATGGTGTTCGGATGGGGGGTTCGCGAGAGCAGTGGAGCGAAAGAGATTTGGATGGGGTTAGTGAGAGCAGCGGAGTGAATAGATTAGGTCTCTGTCCGAATGGGGAGAGGAGATCATGATCTGCATTTTGGGGAAAACCATTACCAACGGTTTATAAAAACCATTGGCAAAGGCACACCTTTCTGAACGGTTCACTGGAACTGTTGGGAAATGTGTGAGTTTAGCACCCATTTCCCAATGGTTCCAGTGAACCGTTGGGAAAGGGTCCACCGAAATTCCCTTTTCCAACGGTTTAAATAAACTGTTGGCAAAGGCTCACTATACAAACGGTTTAAATAAACCGTTGGTATACTACCGTTGGGAAAATACCAAATTCCAGTAGTGATAAACCATAACATAATCATATCACATAAAACATGCATCAAGGAAACATAACATTTCCAAATTTAAATCACAAGATATAAATATAACACATTGGTATAATATAACCATTTTCAAAACCAAAAGAAATGAAAAGTAAAACATTTTATTTATTTTTCCTTTATAAAAAAAGTTGTGGCTTGTGTAGGAAGATGAAACTCAAATAATGGTCACGGCGGTGGAGAAGTCATCGTCACCACATATGTACAAAAAACATTCCCTTTTGTCAATTAGTACAACTCTTCTTGTAAAAAAGATTCCTTTTGAATAAATTTTGAAGTCAAAGGGTTTTATACATCGTATAAAATAAAGTTTTGTATAAAACAAAATATGAATCAATGAAAGGAGATTGAGATGAAGTCCCTTACCACGTGTCCGACTTGACTCGATCATTTATTAACCTCCTGAATAATAAAATAGAGTTAATTTCTACTTTATTAATAACCATTTTAAAGTTCATTATTCCTTTTATATCACTTATTACCATGTTATGAGCATTATGTTATTATTTAAGTTAATAACTGTCATTTTGTCGATCTTTGGTACTTGAGTAAATAATATAATTATTATAATAACAATTTGTTCATGTGGTAAAATATCCTTTATATCCAGAATTATATTAATGATGTATATATCATATATATCATATATATCCATTATATGCATGCATTTATAATATTACATAACATTTATAGGTATGAAATGAAATGCATCGTTCATGGAGACGGTAAGCCGTACGTACGTATGAATGCTACATTCATTTATATTTCATATTAAATGGAATGAAATCATAATTAAATAAAGGAAAATTATAATTACAGAATAATATCATATATAATATTATTTACTACATCCTTTATACGTTCCACATATGGCATTAATGATTCAAATCACTTTGAGGGGGTGGTAGTCCACACTTCTTAAAATTTATTTATCATGTTTAACCATAATGGAAATCATAAAGGTATTCCATAAATGAAACATACAGAATCATAAGTAAAACATAAACTTAATATATATCATATATAAATATAGTGACATATTAATGGCCACCAAGAGAGGTGTTAAAAGAATATTGAACAATCATAGTTTCGTGAGGCAGTCATTCACCACCCACAGAAACAGTATGTTCTTTAACCATTAGACAAAGTTCTGTGTAATATTAAATCAAATAATTCTCATAAAAATATCATAGTATATTGAAGATACTGGTGTTGTTACAAAATAATAGAATAAAAAGAGTTTATGGGGTTGGAGAAGTAAAATAAAACAAAAGAACATATGAGAAGACATTACCATAAAATCAGGTAACTCTTTTTTATTTGAACCAGAGGCTCCCTTGAGAAGACTTCTTCCCAAAGTGATGATTCCAGGAGTAAGATAGGGAAGTTTAAAGCGTATTTTGGAAGAGGTTGGCCGAGCAAAATGGCTTTTATGGAGTGAATAAGGTGGTAGAGGTGGGTGCCTTTTATAAGAGGAGAGGAGGGGCACTTTTGGAAAGTCAAGAAATGTTACTTTATTATAAAATGAGTTTTGGATTTAAAAGGTCCCACAATGATATATTTCGAGGATAAGGTGATAAGGGTTCGAAATCCACCCATCCAATAGGCTTTAGGAAAGGGAATGTCACATATTTTACCTTATATTTTCATTTTATTTAAATCGTTCATTAATGAGGTAATCGCTCCATCATCATGGTGTCATAAATAAATTTTTTTACTTAAATTATAATAATTATAAAACAATTACCGTGATGTAGGAAATCTTTTTAGCTTTAAAATTAATATTTTTAGTCTAAATTTTTACTTATATAACCCAATTTAATAATTTTATTAGTAAAACAACACATGTTTGTGACAATTTTATTTTTACTTTAAATAAAAAGTTATTAATGTCATCTTCTTACCCAAGTGGCTCCATGGGGTCCCCAAGTTGATCCATGGACTGTCTTGGTCGGCCATGACTCATACAATAAGGTTAGGACAAGTGTAATGGTAATTTCATATTATTATAACATTATATTTACCATAAATTACACTGATAACCTTTAACCGCGATTAATAAAACTTAAAAGTTACTATTCAACAAAAAATATTTTCATCTCATTGAACCACATTTTACTTACTAATGAGAACCATGTATGTCGGATTTTTAAAATTTAATTCACAGAAGTGGTAAAGTTACATTTAAATGAAAAATTAGTTTTTAACTACCACTTAGTGGTTTCACTATTCATCAAAAATTGATGTTTCTCAGAACAATACCAAAAATCCACTTTAGCTATAACTGATATTCCAAAATCAAATATGATGTCTATTTTACCAAATTAGTAACATATAAGATTCATTAATAAATTTTATTATTAATTCACGTTGTCAAAACAAATAGCGTGTTTTTAAGAAAGAATATCAATCAAAAGATTGGAAATTGTTTATGTCCAACCTCAAAGTGAAACTAATTCAAATGACTACCATTGGATAAAATTATAAAAATATATTATAATTTTACTTTAAAACCACTAAATAATATAATATATCACTATAAATTATTTTGATTAAAATAGTTGTTTATAATTAATGTTTCGTAATTTACACTAATCATAAAAAATTGGATGTACTCAGAAAAAACGAACAATTCAACTTAGGATAATTTCGATATTATGAATCCAAAACTAAATTCCAATATAAATAATAAAATTTGTAAAATTTCTAAAATTGGGTATTACTAGTCATAATGGCTACTTTTATTGGTCGTGCTGTGTTAAATTCTCGAACATGCGGACAATGTAAGCTATTGAATTATTGAAATATAAGCATACCATAAAAGCATGGGGTGTTACATCAGTTATAAGACTCGTTTTTAAATCCATGAAGCATTCTTCACATTCATTTATAAAAAATAACTGGACAATATTAAAATTTATACTAGTAAAAGGGTTTGACATTCATGAGAAATTTCTCACAAATCAATGATAATACCCATTTAATGCAAGGAGTGTATAGATTTATATCATAGATAGTGTCCTAGGCCATACATAAAATACATATTTCATTTAAGGGTCCATATATTTCCTCTTACTTCTAATAATATTTTCCAATAATAATACTTCCTTCAACTAGAACTTATTTTTAATGTACCTTTCATAATGATTCTCCTTTGAAATGGTCATTGGCATAGTGCTTAAATTCACATCAAGGTCCTCATTTATTTGAGAGTATATTATAATATCATTTATAAATACTACAATTAATTTTTCAATGTGATATATAAATACTATATTCATCAAGTCGATGAAGATTAATGAAGCAATACTGAGTCTGAATGAATCTACTATGAACTCATTCTTCGCATACCCTTCATGGAAAGAAATCTTGGGTATATCCTCATTCAGCCTTACTTGATAATTCTTAAACTAAAGATCTGCATGGGAATAGTATTGACATCCATTTAGTAGATAAAATAATTATTCAGTCCATTGAATAGGTACTGGTTCATTACCATGATCTTGTTTACATCATGATATCTAATGGAAAGGTGCATAAACCAATAGTTATTTTTCACAAAGTGGACTGGAAAAACCCAAGGTAAAGCACATGGTTGTATGAAACCATTATCCAGATATCATTATAGATGTTTCTATTGTTCATCAAGTTCCACAAAAACCAATATATATGATTTATTAGATAATTTAAACACCCCATTCAAAAGTCCAATGGAATATTAAACCACTCGATAAAGAGGAAGACATAAAAATTGATCGAGAAATACATTAGTACATTCCCTCACAATAAGAATTTATTCAAGGATGATATCTTCCATAGTCTTAGTCATTTAAGCTCGATATTCGTTCTCATATATCCACTATTTTGATATTAGTTCTAAACAAGATTCATCTTCCTACTTGCACTCGTACAGAATAAGAAGATGATCCGCGATACAAAATGTGATTTATTTCTCATGTAATTTTTTGTTAGATCTATATAAGGAATGAAAATGAATTCCAAAATTGTAGAAAAATAAAAAAAAGGGATTATAACATGGTTTTCTAGGAGGTTTAACCCTAAAAATTTTATAGGGGAGGATTTATATTCAATAATTTCCCTATTTTTTTATTTTCACTGACATCTCTACTACCATGTTCATAGTGTATTAAAAGTTCAACTGAACATTTTGATATAAAGAATGTGTAGAACCCGAATAAAAAAAAGTAAATTCTCTATTATTTAATGAATAAATATGATACATGTCGCATCTTCTTTTTCAGGATCCACCTTAGTAGTTGCAATGGTATAAGTGGTTCTTTTCTTCATTAGAGGTTATTTGAATATTTTATCTCCAAAAACCGTTGGCTTATTGAAGTGGTCCACATAGATTCGTTGTTTCATGAAATTAAAAATTTCTAAAATATGCTCATCATAGGTTGGAGAATTCATCTCTTCTATTGAATTGTTTTGTTTCTCTCATCGGTAATCTCTAGATAGGTTCCCATCCTTTCTACATCTAAATAATTTTCTTCTTCCACTTGTGTTATTATTAGGGTTCTTATTTTAGAAATTTAAGAAGTGGGAAGTTTAAATTTCTTACCAGTATCATATATTTTCATTGAACCTATAGAGTTAAACACTACATTCCTCTTCTTATCCCCTCAGATACACCGTGTATTAGTATATTTTTATTTCAACATTAACAGTACACCAGAAAATTTCCTCCTAACTATCAATTTCTCAAATCATTATATATTTTCATAAATAGTATTATCCATCCAAAGAATCGTTCTACATTTTATTAGGGGGTAATAACATAGTATGAGGTGTATTTTTCATGTAATTTAATGTTTACATCATATGGTTTTATGGATTTATCATTATATTACATGAGATAATGGAAGTCCCTTAAACTGTTAAGACCGAGAGTACGGGGAAAATATTTTTTGAATATAACATTCCATAACTCCTTTCACTC
Source organism: Viscum album (assembly GCA_963277665.1). Taxonomy (NCBI): domain Eukaryota; kingdom Viridiplantae; phylum Streptophyta; class Magnoliopsida; order Santalales; family Viscaceae; genus Viscum; species Viscum album. Next base: position 257,328,849 of record OY728140.1, on the reverse strand, counting down.
ATTCGCATTGATCTATTCCTCATTCTTTATAATATTTATCAATGTCAATCGCAAATTAGATTCTACCTATATACTATAAACAACTACTATAACTATCTATTTCTCAAAACAATGAAGGATATAAATGATCTTAAAATGGAATTGGTTTGTGGTTTCATTATTATGGAATAATATAATCCATTGAAATTTGTATTCCTTTTTTCCATAAAGGTATCAATTGTATATTTTTATTTTACATGGGTATTTGGAAACTATTACTAATTCAGTTTTCTATTCATAAACTGTTTCAACAGGGAGGATATCATTCCAAATTTTGCAATTCCTTCTCCCATCAGGGTGAGATATCTTTTTGGAAGTCATCGCATTTCCCTCCACATTTTCCATTTACATGATTCCTATTATTTCATGCCATTGGATAGAATAATGGAAAAATTTTGTATGATTATTCTAAATTATTAAAAAATATATGATAATCCCACAAAAGTAGAAGTATATATTATAAATTTCATTTATTTCCTAAAGTTAGATTTTATAGGCTCCGATCTAACTTACCAATTATATATTTCATATCATAGGATATAATGGGACTTTTAGACCCTTAATAATAGTTCCTAATGAGCTTCTCAATATAGTATATAATATCCTCTTGGAGTATCAACCTATGTGTCTAACAAGACCCATTGTCGTGAAACAATCCCTAATCGATTCTAGATCAATACAGTGTATTCAGGTTTTAATTATAGGTTCGTATGTTCCAAATCCACATCCACTTATAGAATCTAGATGAGGATTTATTTTATCATAAACAACATACTCTATAAATTTACAAAATTTTAGGATTTCTTCTCATGTTTAGTCTTGTCCTAAAAAATTTCACTATAGTTTTCTAGTCCTTATACCAAAAATAATTAATCCTTATTTTGATTCCAGCATTAATTAAACTTGTTTTTATTGATCATTAATATATTATTTAATATATAATAATTCTAATAATATGAACTAGATATTTTAGAGGTCTAGTTTATTTGATAATTAGGTGCATTACATAACAACATAAAAATGGAGTAAATTCTTATTATTGAAATCATCCTTAACATGCTCATATTCTTCCATCATTCTGAAAATGACATGGGATAACCTTGGGACATACAAAAGAAAGGGATGAGATTTAAATCCCATTAAGGTAATAAAAAAGTAACAACATGAAGATGTCATTAAATGTTATAAAATAGGTATAATAATGGGGCATAAAAGCTGTGAGAGTCATAAACATTAATATGAGGGATGATATAGAATTATAAAATGATGGTAACATGGGAATGTAGAAAACATTTCACAAATGATATAGTAAGTATAAGTAAAGGTTAAACACCAAAAAAAAATAATATAATGTGCATTATATAACCTCATGTGAACCATAAATAGCATATCATGAGACTAAAACATTATCAAACACATTGGAGACCTATCTGGGTGTGCCCATAATTATCATATCAGATACATGAATAAGTGTGCCACATACAACATATATTATAACATATTTCATTACTTTTAATATCTCAATAATATAGTGTGTGTTATATATGTGTATGTACCCAATAAAATTATTATAAGTGCATAAAGGTTTACACCTTTGATAGTATATGGGTACGGGTATTTAAAGCACAATAGCTTGGTATAAAAAATGACATTAAAATATCTGTAGCATCACGAGGGTGCATAAATGTTCATGAGAGTAAATAACGATAGTCAATGGGGTCTCTCATAATTTATACATAATAAGTGAAATTAGGGGGATATGGAATAACATATTCAAAGATTATGAATTAGAGATAAAAGGAATATGGAAATGAAAATACTTTAATTAAGAGAATAGTGAGAGGATAACTTACTACAAGACAATGACTCCAAATGCATGGGAGGAGATTATTGAGAGCATGAGTTACCATATGACTAATCTATATAGGGTAGTTCAGAGTAAGGTTATTATCCAAGGATTTAGAGTGATGTAGAATGGGATCTTGTGTGGGTTTATATAGTAAAATATAGGGGAGTTATTTATTATTTCTCAAACATACGTTTCGGTCTCAATATCGTACTATAATCAAAAAGGAAAACCAGTCAATTTTTCTTCCCATGGATTTTACCAAAATGGAGTGCTTTTAATTTTTTACATGTCCAAGGGTCTAAATAATTAAAATAGTATCCTTGGTGATGTGGATGTGGTTCATGTTATTAAATAAGTTATTTTAAAACATTACAATATAATATAGTTTTTAAAGGATTCATAAATTCATTATCAAATTAATTAAATAACCTCATGGAAAAAGTATTTTAAATGTAAAGAATATATGTGGTCTTGGATACCATTTATATTATTTATTACATAAATTTTGGGTCATTATGATTTCATAATAAATATAATATATTTATATCGTATTTATTTTATTACCCGAATATTCATCTGTCTTAAGAAATTATGATGAACTAATCATTACGTAATTTTTAAGTTATTATTCAGAAAATAATATGTATTTTATCAAAATAATATTCTAAATATTAAAAATTTCACTTTAAAAATATAATCATTATTTAGAATGAAATTTTGGGTATTTTTACAATAACATTTTATAACCCCTTATAAAAACTATTTTTTATATCATAAAATTTTCATATCAACTATAATGAATAAATATAATTTAAAAGTAATATATTATTAAAATATGATTTATTCAAAAAATTAATTAATTCATCAAAAATAATCTTTTAAATGAAATTAAAAATTTCCAAAAAATATAATTTGTTTTCAAATGAATCAAATTGAAGTCCATTTATAATGCATCAAAAATAAAATGAAAATATAAATATTCTACTAAAATGAAAATATTCATATTAATTTTATTATCGTCATGATACAAAAAACATTATTACATCTGTAAAATCAATAAGGGTAAGGTTTATTATGGTGTGATTTTCTTGGGGTGGTTCAACGTGCATGGTTTGGGTCGTCATCTCGATGATCTTGAAATTCTTTCATTAATGGTTTTAGTAATTCTTTAGTTCCTGGAAATCATTCTGGGATTGGTCAATGGAAATTAATAATGATTCTATTCCCCTTGGGAACTCTGATGAATGTAATTTACATGGAATGATCCTACTGGTCAAGGCCATGACTTCCTTTCACTGTGTTAGTTGGATTTATCAAAACATTATATTTAAACTAATTGTATGATCACAATTCAAGGAATATTTTATAAATGGATGTATGTCAAAACATTAATTTAAATCCAATATGATATAATAAATTGAAATTACTATATGTGTTTTCTATAACCATAATATATTATAGGGAATTTAATTTAATCACAATGGGAATTTTATTTATAAAAGTTCTTGTTGTTACACATAAGGACAATAATAAAAAAGTTCTATAATCACAGTCTTGTAAAAATAAACCTAAACAATGCACCACATTTATATGACCTATTATAATTTAGTTACATGAGCTAGGATCCTGAAACTACCCAGTAAATCTTTATTGATCAATGTTTTCACATTCCTATAAGGCTCTAGTCATTGATATAGATTAAATAAACACCCAATATGGGATATTCATGACGAATTTCGTATGGTTAGACCTTTCTTCATCATTATGTTTTTTAGGGTCATAATCCAAAGGGTATATTCCAAATCACTCACTAACTACCTAGAATAACAAGTTATTTCTGTCAATTAATTAATCATTTGAAACTCAAATTTCTTATCAATTCATCATTTATAGTTCCAAGGCCTAATTTTAATTTTTGGCATAGCATGGGAATTTCAATTCCAAGTCTCCAATTTCTATCCAATTAAATCCGTAAAAAATCATATTTCATTTAAAGGATTTTGTTTCAAGAATCAATATCAAATCTTATAATCAAATCGCATATCATTTCAAGTAATCATTTCTCTAAATCTTCCAAATATTTCAAATAATTTGAATATGAGTAATTTTAAAAATCAGTGGATTTTTAAAATAATGTAACTATTCTCAAATTACTGTTCATTAGTAATTGATAATATATTTTAAATGAGGAATAAAATGATGGTTTCATATGTAGGTGAAGGCCTCAAAAAATCAAATTCCTTTAGACATACAATAATGTAATATACTGAAATGGGAATTGAAAAAAGAGATTTAAATGAGAGGATAATGAAATTCGAATCACTTGAATAATTATCCATCATGTCAAGGATTATATCCTCTAAAAACATTGGTATTAAACAGTCAAATGGTGAGATAATATACAAAGGGATGATTCTAAAAAAGATATACTACACTTACTTAAGAGATATAAACCACATCTACCATCACATCAATATGTGAATAAAACACTTGATAGACCACAAATCCTACTTATAGATCCTCTAAAATCAAAAGAGATGAATATTATTTTATCAACATGCGATTAGAATTTACAATGTTGGTTTTTATACCTTAATTACAATTTTCAGTGGATTATAAATCTCATCACACTATTACCTATATTTAACCAGATAGTTGGTGCTAACTATGAACCTAACCATGAACCCATAATAAGATTATAGATAGTTTCACATATTTAGGAAATATATTTAAACAAGAAATCCACCAACCATGAACCACTCCTGGTACACTAGAAAAAAGTATTATATTTTGGAATATGGTTTACTGATTTCCCACTAAATAAGATCTCCTCCACAATCCCAAGATGTATAGTTTAAGGGGGAGGATTTGTGGTTTGTTATATATATGGGTTCCTTTTTTTATAAACTCATGAAAGGAAAATTGTTTCTTGGGCTGACCTATAATGTTTCACAAGACCATGTACCAACCAAACATATCCCAAAAACATTCAATATTTTAAAAAGGTACCCTAAAAAACTCAAAAAGGTTGCAACCAAAATACGATCTGAACAAGGGGTTAAAAGTAACTACAATCTAGTAACATGATGTTATATAATAAGTGTGGGTGCACATTAAAGAAAAATGAAAATACTAATACATATGATGATATAAATGTTTTTGGATATAGTTGATCTGAAGAATAGAAGGATGTTTTCATCTTGAAGGTATTTTTTCAATACTCCTATTTTCGTTAAAAAACTGAAGTAAACCTTTTATAAGGGACGAATGTATTTATGATAGATAAGTGAAAAATGTCATTTCATGGGTGATAAATATTATTACTTATTCTTGAAAAATTTTATCTATATTTTTATATGGATGATGAAAAGTTTGTCGAATTAAAACACAACGTACTGCCCATAAAATAAGATTTTGTAAAAGGTTTTATCACTCGTTCAATTTTTAAGGATAAATATCATGTATAATTCAATCACATAGGTATTTTACAACATGAATTGCTCATTTATACTTAAATATGGTTTATATATGGCTCATTACTTTAAGAAAATTAATTCCATTATTATCTTATGAAATCTAATACAATGGAATAAAGTAGGAGAAGATGAAAAAATGTGAAATTGTTTTCCTCCCCACACTATGATGTCAATAAGGGTAATTAAAATTCATATAATTAAGTGGGAGATAAAAAATAATATCCAGAATGGGATAATATTTTAATTCATTATCATCAAGGGGGATATAATACTCATTGAATTGTGGAGATTTTATCTTTGAAAAAAAATCCAAAGGTGCTGAGTGTAGATACATAGGATAATTATAATGAACATTTTGTTTTCTTCAACAGATTATAAAAAATTAAATGGGTATTTTTGAGTAAAATGAATGATTAAGATTATAGTAATTCTTATTATGGAATTTTGGAGATAATAAGATGATTTTAAAGAATTAAGAAACATACATTACGAAGGTTGATAACCATTCCATATGAGTTGTTAAATTGCGATAAGAAGGATTACATACATTGTAAGATGACTGTATTTTGATCTTATAGTCCCTAAGATCAAGAAGAGACACATGATCCATGATGATTTTGTAAGAGATTTTACAAATAGGAAAATTTTCAAATGAATAAGATGTTAATGGTGTGAGAAGATAGAGTTGTAAATGCACAATGTTATTTCTATATTTATAATGAGGTTACCAGAAATACAAGGTTTATGAAGTTCCCATGAAAATGATTTATTGTTACAATATGTATGATGTTCTAATTCATGAATCCTATTGGATTCTTCTGTAGTAAGGCTATCAATATTATTCCCTAAAAAAGATACATCATAACAGTTTTTTTATACAAGAGATATCTTCTCCAATTAGAAAGTGATTTTAAAAATATATTTATAAATATAACCTAACAAAAAGGTATAATGATAAATCATACACATACTTATAATGTTCATAGAGAAGAATAAAGGATTATGAATGTTCATGAGAGTAAATATTATATAAATTGTTTTGTTTCAGTGATCATGTTACAAATGTGAAATTGTATCTGTATGAAGTTTATGTAACAAATTTTATGATTAAATATATATAACGATCATGTAATAAGGTTTTTGATTAATTCTAAACAATTTTACAGTAAAAATGAATATGTTTTATGATGTAAAAATTTCATGTACATAATCTTTTGTTTCCTATTGGAGAACGATGAAGTTAAAATTTTAATATTTCAAGTTATGTAATTTTGAAGTTACAAAGATGAAGTCATAACCTATACAATGTACAAAAATTGATGTACTTGAAAAATTGATGTTATAAAGATGGAGTGGAATTTGTAAAAATTTTAAAGTATGAAGTGGTGATTTTAATTCTAATGATTGAATGGAGGTGTATGAAAATTAAAAGTGGTATGGATTTCATGTAGAGTTTATAGAAGATTAATAAATAGAATGTTAGAGTTCTTAATGAATTCATCATATTGAATGTTTTAAAAAATAGTTCTAAGGATATTTATATAAACATTGTAGTATCTATTGTAACGATTCCATTGAAGCTATTATTTAAATTTTTATTTATCTTTATGAGGTTAATATATTTTAGATAATTTCATTATTTGTTACTTATGTATGTTTGAAGAAGGTTTCAGATATAGTGTTTGAAATATATATCTAGAATTTTCTATAATGTATGAAAAGATTCCAATTATGTCGATTTGAGTATGATTTATGGAATTATAATTTGATTTTTGTTGGAGAAACATTCAATTTACCATATTTTTAAGCCATATGTGCACCTATATAAAAAAGTGTATGAAAACGATTTATGAGAAATATTCAAGCATGGTCAAGATATTGAAAGTGATGGACGTTTTGTATTGTGATTTTCAAATTGATGATTCTTTTTTTTGGAGATGTTATTCCAGATTATGGTATTGTGAAATGATAAAAGAAAACTAGATAAAGTTATACTATATGAAGAAAATAAAATCTAATGGATTAATTCAAGATATATATGTACTATTTAGAGATTACAGATAGAGATTTAGTGAGGTATCAAGATATGTTTCATATGTGGTTTTTTCTCGTTGTATAAGAAAAATTTATTACTAATGGGTTTCATTAAAATTATATATCCGTATATAGAGGGATACTTATGAGAAGTGGATCATTTGTAAATAATTTATAATATAGTGAATATAGAAGGACCAATGTGTGTCAACATGGAAAGGAAGTAGGCTCTAACATTGATCCAAAACCATGTTAACAATCCATTTCTTGTATTTATTTCAAATTATATTCATATCATATAGAAAATTTGGGTGGGTTAGTTTTTAATTTATATAAATCATAACATATAACTTAGGTTTGATCAACATAAATAAAATAAGATCATATGTTGAATATATTCATTAATGTGTTATCCATCCCTAATTCACCCCTTCCTCCTCGTATGGTGACTACAAGATTCACTTGGGAATCAAAAAAATAATTTCTTCTATGAGATGAATGATAGACCATCATCATTATTATTTTTTATATTTTATTTAAAATCTATCAAAATAGCTCCATACTTATTCAAAATTTGAAAAGTTGTGTCCAATATAGCGAAAAAATTGAAACATTGTGAGTGAAAATTACATCTCAATTTCAATCATTCATGTGTTTCTAGAAATCAAATTTATAATTAGTTATTGATTAATATTTAATGATTGTGTTTTATTAAACCTCTATTTTTTGGATTGAAGTTACAATTTTTAATTCTTATGGTATATTAGTGTTGACTCTAAAAACACAGTGACTCTAATTTATTTTCTTAATGTAATTTTTACTTCTATAGATGTATCAAAAACATAACAGACTAAATTTTCCCCTAAAATCATATAAATTTATATATTCATTACTTTTCCATCCTTTTTTTCTTATATTTTAAATTTATTATAACTCCACATCATATAATTTTTCAAAATAAATCATATTATTAGGTAAACTTTTTTTCATTTCAGATTCAATTTTATTTTTCAATGTAACACCCTCTACCTTATAAAATTATATGTTATTTTATTTCTCCTTTACACAAGAGATTATGTCCTAAATCATCTATTCCACTCCAACAATTTTCATCTTTAATGTTAAATCATCCTCCAAATTCACTTGATTAACAAATTTAACTTTTAGAAATTTTATATTCATTCAAGATTACCTTCATGATGATCCAACATCTCAAAACATTAATTATACAAACCCCTAGTTTTTTTAGAAATGATCTCTTTGAGGGACCCATACAATTAAACTTTTGGATCAATGACACCTTTAGGTTTGTTAACGTCTTCCTATTCAAAATCATCATTTTTAAAAACATTCATCTTAGGATCTTATATATCTAATTTAAATTTTATTTTGACTTATTACTGATATAATTTGGTAGTGTATTGCCCTATTTTTTCAAATATCTTCTTGTGAAACTTATTTATGAACAAATTTCATGATTTAATGTCTCTTTTAGGGGGGATTCTTATTTATCAATTTTTTAATAATTCTTCTTCATATCCATATTCATATAGTCTCTTTATAAAACTTATTTAAGTATAACCGTGTCAACTACCTCAAAATCTTTACAATGGTAACTTTACATCAAAATTTATATTTTATCTCTGGAACACTCATCCCACAAGGGTTTTGAATTCATCATCCAAATCCTCTTTACTATGTCTACCATTATAAATGACATGTATTCCATAGCTTCAAAATTACTCCAAATAATAGGTTGACTTGATTTTTCTTCCATCTGTATATATATTATATAAGAAACTAGACTAATATAACGATCACCCTGTGAATGTTCTACAAAATTACTCTCTTAAAGAGAGGGATCATTTTCATTATAATGTGTTATAAGTGTCTACATGTCCACTTTTAAAAATATATATATATTTTCACTTCACTATGTAGTCTAATGTCTCCAATAGACTCAATGATTTTTTTGAATAATTCATCAACATGTTTATCTATGAAAATTTTCAATTCATATAACATATTATGTATCACTTGAATCTTTTGTTCCGTAACTTTGTCGTTTCATTATTATATCTTGGATAATATATCCCACATGGACATGGTTTTAAGTCTATCATCAACATTATATAAATCTGGGTAGACATAACTCTAAATGGTCAATTTTTTGTTTTATCATCAACCTCAAGAAACATATTTTCTTCTTCAGTCATATATTGTTTCCTTACATCCATAAAAGATATCCCTTATTCTATAGAAGATAAATATTCAATACTAATATATCGTAATTTTCATCTATTTATATTCTTTTGAATATGATCATTTATTTCATAAAATATATTAATCCGTTTAGAATTCACTGTGTTCTCCATATTGATCATAAAATGATACATTGAACATTATTAACCTTGGCTATGATACAACTTATTTCCACCCATGAATTGTTTAATGGGGAGGGATGAATCATTGTGTGATGGTTTTCCAATTTTTAGCTTTCCATATTCTATATGTTGAGGTAACCCATTAAAATAATCATCATTAATCACACATCTCCCATAAAAGATATCTCAAAGGAAAAAATCATGACATAACAACCTTTTCGTACTTTATAACTAAGAGATAATCCAAGAAAAAATTTCTATGATGTGTCAGTTGTATTAGAATACAGTATGTTTCACTACTCTTAGTGGATACAATATTTGGCCAGGGTTAATCTTTTTTAGACTCACTGTAATTACAATATGGTTTAGGGATTAGTGAATTTCATCCGTCAGATCATATCTATTATATCCATCAATGAACATTATTTCAGATAGAATTTTCATAAATTTATTTACATCAATGTCTCTATCATGTAATCAAAAAATGTATTACATTTTTTTCAACATGAAAACTGGAGTATTATGCTCCGTTGTAACCCATAATGTCAAGAATTGATACTAGTTATAATTTCCTAAAATACTTGTTTTTTCATATGAACCTTATCTCCACATTCACTAAGGAATTTTTCCTAGGTACTGTATCTTATGTATAGTTCATTTAATTGTAATAATTATTGTCACTTAATGCAACATATATTTCCAAATGGCTTTCCATCTATTTTTATTTAGGGTAGTCCCTTCATTGAGGAATGCTCACTAAAACCTGTTATCCCAAATATCCTCTATCTACCCTCATTGCTTTGCTGGCTTCACGCTACTATATTCACTAATCTATTAGTAAATAGTATTCTTATTTGAAAACTCTTAAATCTAATGAATCCTACAAACCTTATTCATGGAACTATCTTTTTGAAAGTTCTTTTAAAGTAATATTTTATTAAAATTCATTCAGTAAAAGTTTATATACTCACCTGAGCCTATTGTGAAGAGAGATCATATAATGCATGTATAAATTTTAATTTTCTCTTCCATAATTTTAATTATTTATATTATATGGTATTTATAGGTAACACACATCAAATCGTGTATCCCATCATTATCATGCCTTTACAAAATATCATTCATGTAGGCAGCCTCATGCGGGCACTGACCAATGTGTGGATTATCTCATACACTACTCCTGACCAGTACATGATTAACTAGCTCACGGTTTCTTAATATTCAAAATCATGTATACATCATATTATATTACTATCTTGAAATATCTCTAAGGAGAATCACCCCCTTTAGTTTCAATGAAGTCAACTTTGATCTTCCACCAAAAAACTCATATACATCCAATGGTCTATCAGGATTCTATCCTTATTCTAAAACTAAAAGAACAAGATGAATCATAATCATGCACAAGATTACATTTTAAACGCCACTTAATAACATAAAATATAATCACCAAAAACATCTCAACTAAAACGAAATTAACAAAACATACAAATAAATATAAAATTACATCTCAAACCACCTTATTTACAACTAATTTATATATTCATTTCCCTTCTAAAACATTGAAAATATTGATCGATACCTATTTATTTTCAGATCCTATTATACATAATTTTCATTTCACATAAACTACTTCTCAAATTGTCCATGATTCCAATTTATATTACAAATCCAATTTTTTTATCCATTTTGGTTCCGTAATACAATTAAAATTTATTATGAATCACAATGAATTCATATTCATTTAGTTAATTCATGATTTCTATACATACACCATAATGGAAATTTTCCCAAACATAAATGTACTTTATATCAACTATAATCATATAAATTAAATACATAGGAGGGGTACTTCATAATTCTCCTCGAGATAGGGAATACATACCATTATAGTGAACTAAACCTTGACATCCTAATAACTTCAATTCTATATCAATGTTTATCATTTCATTGTGATACAACTTCTAAAAGGATTATTCTAGATATTTCATCATGTATCCTCCTCCTTATTTGTCTTGGAATCTATACCCATTATGATAATAATCCGACTAGAATATTTTTAAGCCATTAATGGAACATTACTACATATTTTAGTATGGTTCCTTCTCTGTAAAATGTTAATTTTGTGGGACTTTATCAATTTCCTTTTAGTAGATTTTCTGAAAATATATAAGAATTATTTATTCTTATTATATTTAATATCCATTAAATCTATATAATATTTTATTAACCTTTTTGGGTCTTTATTCACGTGTTTAATCATTTACATCAATAGTTAAATTTTTCTTATTCATCCTCAAATATCTAAATTATTATATCCAAGATGATGAAAAATAAAAAAATTCCAACAGTGAATAATGCATATTCTATTTATTTATATCCTCAAAATCAATGAATTACTTAATTTTATTAATGTAATATATTACTAGTCCATTTCATCTTTCCTCCTTCATATAATAGGAATATGGTAATTTATTCACTAATTTATATAATTTATCATACAAATATAGATTGTCATATATTATGGGTATTTGAAATAAATTATCTCCAGATAAAACTATACCTTATTTTAAATTTTATTGTTTGTGATGATTCAATATGTATTCTTCTATATTTTATGTTGTGGGAACCAAACAAAAATTTTATATGTTTGTAATATATGTATAGTAATATAATATTAATCAAACATTCCATTACTTATTATTTCAATAACACCCTGAGATTTTATGAAAAGTATTATTTTTAATTGATGTCTTGTGTTGTGCGCTACACCAAAAGGATCTTTCACAACATGCACCCCTGACTTTCCTTGCATTACACGCAATCACGACCTTCCTCGATAGCGTGTGTTGTACGCAATACCGAGTTTTACTAAACAATGATATATTATTATAATATTGTCATGAACTATCCATTATGAATAGTGTTAACTAAATTTTGAATTTTATAACATAATAATATATCTTACACATTTCTAGAACATGGTATAAGATCAAAATAAATTTTTCGGGTAAAATAAGTATTTTTCAAAAAAATGCAGTTTTGCCGCCTTTTGAAGGCACACACACTTTTAATCTAGTTTTTGACATGTTTATATGTTCAATTTGACAAAATAAAATTCTTATTTTGAATCAGTATATAAAAATTTACATTAGATAAAGTTTTGATATTTTTCGGATAACTTTCATATTTTAATGAATAGTAAAAACACGCTATATTTTAATTAAAAACAACTTTTTTCATTGTAATATCTTATGTGGTTAAATTATAATATTGAATGGTTTTAATGTATAAATAGAATATATTTTTACCATTTAATATAATTTATGTCATTAGCATTGATTTTACCTTGAATTCGTAGGTTAAAACAATTCAATCTTTTGCATTGTTTTAAAGAAAAACCCGTTTTCTTTCGACAACGAGATTAATTTTAGTTTAATTTCTGCATCTTTTTTGAACTGAATTTGAAAAAATGGATTCCATATTTGGAATCAGTGGTTCCAAATTATGTTAATAAGATACTTTTTTATTTTTGGACATTGTGAATAGTAACTACGGTAAATTTTATTTACTATAGTTAAAGTTAAATCGGGTAATTAAGGGTAAATATAAGATTATAAAATTACCCTAACACTTGTAAAAATTCTATTGGATGGCTAAAACTAGACCCATATAACCTAAGGGTCGGATTAGATTTATTTTATGGACTTTTGTCCATGAAAATAATTTAATTATTATTAAAACCAAAGAATGTGACAACATGTCACTTTCTTAAATCTTATAAGTATAATAATTTTAATTTAGTGATAAACTTCATGAAACTTCGAAAATTAATAGTCTCCAGAAATATAATACAATCATCTACATCATAGGAATTTATTTAGAATTTTTAGGGATTAAATAAATATCATTTATTATGACACAAAGATGATGCAGTAATTGTCTTATTAATGAAATATTGACATAATTGATGTTATAAATGCCAAAATAAATGTAATTTGAGACTTTTGATGAATTAAATTAATTTTCTAGGTTACTATGACATGTTATTGTTGATATAAGTAACTAGTTTGGATCTTATCATTCTGTTATGAGTTTCATAAAAATCATGTACCAAATAGTGTCTAATTTGACATAAATTAGTTTTTAAAACAAATATTATATTATGAATTGTTATTTAATTCCTACAAATCAATGGTTCGGCCAAATGACTTAGATAAGTATTGATATATTAATAATAAACAATGTGGGGTACTTTTGTCTTGATATATTATGTTTATTAACCTTATAGTGTAAGAAAACAAGAAGACACAGTAAAAGTTTAATTATCTAACTTAATGTTAAATCTAAATGATAAGGTTAAAATTGATACCTAAACTCTTCTAAATTCTTTTTGATGAAAGTATTTCGACCCCTACCCACCTTAGCTTCGAAATATATCAATTTGGAGCTATTTAAAAAGGAACTTGACTTTATAATAAAATAATATTTTTAGTTTTCCCAAAGGTGCCCCTCTCCTCCCTTATAAAAGGGCACCTCCTCCCTCTCATCCTCACACCAATTTGAGAATTCATGCTCGTACTACCCCTCAAAAAATCTTCTCTCCACTTCCCTAGTATCATCATAGAGGTCATGGTCTTCTTCAAAGACCATCCTTAGTTCTTTAAGTGGAGGTTATGAAAAGGCGCGTCAAAAAGAGGTAATATCCATTTCCGATCTTTTTCAATTTATTTCTTCTTCAACATCTTTTTCTTTAGTTGTTTCATGATAAAGTAATAACATCAGTATTTATTATATACTGATATGTTTTTATAAATATTAAACAACACTATTTAACCTTCTATCCATCCTATGGAAAAAGGAAATCACCGCGCGTGTGTACCTACAGAATACCGTCTCCACACTGTGGTGTAATCTATTTTCCGCCACCACCTTAATTGGATGGGTATAATTGTGTAATAAGTAACTATATATTATTATTATAAAGTGATATTGATACTGAAATAGTATACATACACTTCAACACAAGTTCATGATCATGAGAACGATGTCATCGCTCGTGCGTACGTACGGACTACCGTCTTCACGACGCGATGACATTCATTCTCCACATTAATCATTCATGAATGATTATAAAGTATATATAATGAATAATAATGAAATATATTACATGTTAAATCTAATGAATTAATGTATATATATATATATGTATGTCATCTACTTAATTCCATTCAAGACAATAAGGAAAGGAAAACAGCGTTCATGCGTACGTACGGACTACCGTCTCCATGAACGGTGTGTTTCATTTCATTTATCTATATATTATATATATATATATACTAAATATATATGATATATAAATCATGTTTTATATTCTGTAAGTATGTAAATCATGATATAAGTAATAATAATGTCAAGAACAAGAAGTCCAAACACCTACGATAAATGAAACGATTTTACCCAAAATGATTCTTTAACAAGAAATTTACAAAATAACGGGTAATATACAGTGATAATTGAACCATATATGATATCATAACAATGAATATGATTCTTTAATAAGTTAATGACATTATTTAAATCATTATACCGGAGGTTCAGATATGTACAGATCATATCGGACATAAGGTAAGGGAAATATCACAATCTCATTTTCATCCGAGATTGTTTATAACTTGGTATTTACTGTGGTGTATTTTATCATCCACATCCATGTCTCCTCAATATGTAATATTATTTACATCCACCTACAATTGTTTAAATAAAATTTTACCCTTCAATGAGTTTTTAGTAAAAGATATGAAAGAAATCTTTTGTCGTTTTTCGTACAAGGTACTTTTTGACTTTTCCGACAAAAGTACGAGAAGAATGTTTTTAACTTATACGTCATGAATGGATTTTTAATACATTATTTCCAAGAAGCTTACTTTACAAGTTTTCATGTTTATTTTTAATCAACTTCTTTTAGTTTATAATTGTACAACATGTTAATAAAGGAAAAGAGTTTTTGAAGTAGAAAGGATATTTTCCTCAAGAATGAAGTTCAAGTGCTTTATCAAAATTATTTTCCATCTAAGATAATAAAGGGTTATATTTTTATACCTATTATTACATTGATTTTATTATGTTGTGATGGAATTATTTTTATGAATTCATTTATCGTATATGAATTGTTTTATGATGTCATGATGATTAAGATTCCCATTTTTATTGAATGGGTTATGCAATGATGTATGATTTATGATTTTGTGGCACACATAAGAATGGTATCATTATGAGATTGGTGGGAAATATATATCCCTCCAATGCATTGGGTAAAGATTTTATATCTCATGAGATAGACATGGCTGGAACGGTAGGTTATACCGGTTCAGTGAAACAGGACTGAAACGAGGGTGACTCTGTTCAGAAATGGACTTTGTCCACTAAGATAGTTTTGGCAATGAGTCTTGACTAACAAGAAATTATTCTTTATGATTATGTGTGTATGCCACAAAGTTTCATGTTTTATGTTATGATTATTGGGATTACATTTCACTACTATGATTTATCCCATGTTATTAAATTATGATCACTTTTGCAGGTTAAGATTTCCAAGAGATATGTTCTTATGAATATGACGTGATTGATATTTCTTTTGTTTACCCTTACTGAGAATTTGAGCTCACCCTTTTATGTTTTCTTTTCCCCAGGACATAAAAGAAAGGATTTAGGTTTAAAAAAAATAAGATCTTTATGGGAGATGTTGAAGATCTTTCCCCACGATTAGAATATTATATTCCAAGTTTCCAAAGACACTAAACTATTACGGTCCTTGTGTGTCTATTTTTCTTATGTATTAAGTATTCCACAAAATTAATGTAAAGTCTAAGTACGTCAAGCTTTGGGTCTCTACAGTTGGTATCAGAGAAAATGTTTAGTCAACCTTTGGAAACTAGGATGTGAGAATGTTAGTGAGATCCCTAGAGATATTTCCAAGGTATGTCTAGGGATGTCTCTAAGGATAAGTATACGTATAGGATATAGTCCTAGAACTACGGTAAAGATATTTGAATTTAACCTAAGATGTTAGATATTAAGGGTACTCCCCCATTATTATGTTGTTTTCCCTAGCATGATTTTTGCATCTCACACTATTCTTTTTGGGTTTTAGACGATGGCTGGAACCCGAAGGAACCATGTTGATCATTGTAATGGACAATGCAATGATTGTCCTCCTGAATAAACAAATGTTTTGGGAGATGGAGTGAAAAATCTTAATGATATGCTTACACAAGCTATGAATCATTCTGGACTTCAAAATGAGCATAGAAGGGAACAATATTCTATTTAGTCCTTCATGAGGCAACGTCCACCTACTTTCTGTGGGTCTTCCGATCCACTTGTTGCTGAACAATGGATCAGTACCACTGAAAAGATATTTTCAGTTCTTCAATGTTCTGAACATGATAAAGTCATCTTAGCAGTATATTGTTTGGAAGGTGAAGCTGTTCAATGGTGGAATCTTATCAAGAATATGAGGCCAAGAGATGAAATTGAGTCCATGGAATGGGACTAGTTCAAGAACGTGTTTTTCAGTAAGTACATCCCTCGTATTCTTCGAACAAATATGGAAAAGGAATTTCTTGAGCTGAAGCAGAAGGATGACGAATCTGTTGGTATATACAAATTGAATTTTACAAGACTTGCAAGGTATGCATCTGGCATTATCATCCAACCTGAAAGTAAAGTTGATTGATTTTTCAGTGGCTTAAAACCAAGTCTTCGAAGGGCATTAGCTATAAGAGACTTCAGTAGCTATGATGAAATTATGTGTTGTGCTATCAAGGTAGAAATGGAAGTTGGTGTTACATATACATCTCATGGTTTTGACAAGAAGTGAAACATGTAGTTCAAGGAGAAATCTCAGAATAATGGTGAAAAGAAGATGAATGTTTCCTTATGCACAAAGTGTGGAAAGAAGCATGGTGTAGATTGTCTTAAAGGGACTAGAAGATTTTTTCAGTGTGGAAAAGAAGGTCATCGAGCAGCTGAGTGTCGAAGTAATGATAAAGGGTTTTTAATGATGTGAATAAAGCAAACACTACAGAGAATGAACCAACAACACTTCAATGCTTCAAGTGAAAGGAAATTGGGCATTATGGTAATAAATTCCATAATCCAAGGCTTAGTGATGATCGACATGAGCAACCGCTTAAGGCAAAGGACAGAGGGAAGTCACATGTGATCACTATTGGCGACGTTGAATATGACAATGATGTGGTGGAATGATTAAGTGTTTATGTAACGGGATTCCAAAATAATGTTGTATAATGGAGTATTGGAATATTTATGTATTGGTCTAATGTGGTATTCAAAGTGATTGAGATATTTTTGGAAATAAGATTATATGCACATAATGAAGGGAAAACGAGAAAATGAAATGTTTAACAGTATTCCTGATCTCATGATTGATATAAGGACTAAGTGATATCATGGTTTTAGTATATAGAATTTTGAGGATTTTGGTATGTGGAAAGTGTTGACATTTAACTGCATTTATGTTTTTACTATGGTTCAATGAGTATTTAATTTTTCAAGAGAATACATGATTAAGGTATTCACATGATTGGAATGTTACCAACAATATATATATATGGGGGATAAATGATGGTATTCACATGCTTGGTTGATGACATTTCAAGTAATCGTTTCCTTTATACTATGATCTTGGACCGAAGTATTTTAGATAAGCCTAAATATTGGAATGGATTATGTTGGACATATGCTAAGTATTTTTTAAGGATATAACATTTTTCGATATTACTGATGGGATTTTATAGTAATGTAGTTTTAGAAAAAGGACAACATGCAGGACGGGCGACAGCCCATCATGTCGGACAAGGCTGTGGAAATCGAACCCACAACCGAAGTGCGACTGGCCTTTATCGCCTACCACTGGCCTACATGATGTCCCTGTTTATTAGAAACTAGTTTTATTATATTAAGTGGTATAAGTCCATTTTAGGAACTATATAAGATTAATCTCACTATAGATGGACTTATGTATTTTTTTTGATAACTTTTATATCCTTTTGTTTGAGACAGATGGAATAACCCATCATTCTATCACATGATCTGCTAACACTTCACGAATGACAAATTCAACTTCATTTCATTAAGAGAAGAAGTGGAAATTGTCCAAAGAATGACAAACGGTGAGACTATACCAAAATCACAAAATTATTTCATCTAATTCCAGTTTCATCAACTTTAGGGAAATGATCTTGAAAAACCAAAAATGTTGTCCTACTGCCCTTATATCCGATGAATCAGATGGTACCTTAGATCACCACAAATCAATAGCTTTGTGATTGTTGGCTTTTTCATAGCCATGTTCTCTACCACTCTCCATCAGAACATGACAGTTAGATTTATCTTCCATGTCCATACTTTCTCCTATATGGAAACCCAGTGATGAGTTCATTTGGGTAACCGTTATATTTCATACTTTAGTTTTTAATGTTTAGTTTTGGTATTTCTTTTTACGATGTGGGTTTCTATGAATTGTAAACGATTTATAACCCCAACGAATTTCGAGGGCGAAATTCATTTTAAGGGGGGTTGAATGTAACACCCCGAGATGTTATGAAAAGTATTATTTTTAATTAATGTCTTGTGTTGTACGCTACACCAAAAGGAGCTTGCACAATACGCATCCCTGACTTTCCTTGCATTACACGCAATCATGACCTTCCTCGATAGCGTGTGTTGTACGCAATGCCAGGTTTTACTAAACAATGATATATTATTATAATATTGTCATGAACTAGCCGTTATGAATAGTGTTAACTAAATTTTTAATATTATAACATTATTATTCATCTTACACATTTCTAGAACATGGTATAAGATCAAAATAATTTTTTCGGGTAAAATAAGTATTTTTCAAAAAAATGCAGTTTTGCCGCCTTTTGATGGCGCACCCACTTTAAATCTAGTTTTTGACATCTTTATATGTTCAATTTGAAAAAATAAAATTCTTCTTTTGAATCAGGATATAAAAACATACATTAGATAAAGTTTTGATATTTTTCCGATAACTTTCATATTTTAATGAATAGTAAAAACACGCTATATTTTAATTAAAAACAACTTTTTTCATCGTAATATCTTATGTGGTTAAATTATAATATTGAATGGTTTTAAAGTATAAATAGAATATATTTTTACCATTTAATATAATGTATGTCATTAGCATTGATTTTACCTTGAATTCGTAGGTTAAACAATTCAATCTTTTGCAATGTTTTAAAGAAAAACTCATTTTCTTTCGATAACGGGATTAATTTTAATTTATTTTCTGAATATTTTGTATATTGAATTTGGAAAAATGGATTCCATATTAGCAATCAGTGGGTCCAAATTATGTTAATAAGCTACTTTTTATTTTTGGGAATTGTCAATAGTAACTACGGTAAATTTTATTTACTATAGTTAAAGGTAAATCCGGTAATTAAGGATAAATATAAGATTATAAAATTTCCCTAAAACTTTGAAAAATCATATTGAATGGCTAAAAGTAGAACCATATAACCTAAGGGAATGATTAGAATCATTTTATGGACTTTTTTCCTTGAAAATAATTTAATTATTATTAAAACCAAAGAATGTGACAACATGTCACTTTCTTAAATCTTATAAGTATAATAATTTTACTTTAGCAATAAACTTCATGAAACATCGAACATGAATATTCTCCAGAAAGACAATACACTTATCTACAGCATAAAAATTTATTTGGAATTTTTAGGGATTAAATAATTATCATTTATTGTGACACAAAGATGATGCAGTAATTGTCTTATTAATGAAATATTGACATAATTGATGTTATAAATGCCCAAATAAATGTAATTTGAGACTTTTGATGACTCACATTAATTTTATAGGTTACTATGACATGTTAGTGTTGATATAAGTAACTTGGTTCGAACATATCATTCTGTTATAAATTTCATAAAAATCATGTACCAAATAGTGTCAAAATTGACATAAATTAGTTTTTAAAATAAATATTATATTAATAATTGTTATTTAATTTATAAAAATCTAAGGTTCGGCCACATGACTTAGAAAAGTATAGATATATTAATAATAAACAACTTGGGGTTTTGTTGGCTTCATATAGTATGTTTATTAACCTTATAGTGTAAGAAAACAAGAAGACACGGTAAAAGTTAAATTATCTAACTTAAAGTTAAATCTAAATGATAAGGTTAAAATTGATACCTAAACTTATCTAAATTCTTTTTGATGAGAGGATTGCGACCCAGCCCCACCTTAGCTTCGAAATATATCAATTTGGAGCTATTTAAAACCGAACTGGACTTTATAATAAAATAATATTTTTAGTTTTCCCAAAGGTGCCCCTCTCCTCCCTTATAAAAGGGCACCTCCTCCCTCTTCTCCTCACAACAATTTGAGCATTAAAGATCGTACAAACCCTTCAAAAATCTCTTCTCCACTTCCCTAGTATAATCCTAGAGGTCCTGGGCTTCTTCAAATACCATCCTTAGTTCTTTAAGTGGAGGTTAAGAAAAGGCGCGTCAAAAAGAGGTAATATCCATTACCGATCTTTTTCAATTTCTTTATTCTTCATCTTCTTCTTCTTTAGTTGTTTCATGATAAAGTAATAACATCAGTATTTCATATATACTGATATGTTATTATAAATATTAAACAAATCTAATTAACCTTCTATCCATCCTACAGAAAAAGGAAATCACCGCGCGTGCGTACGTACAGAATACCGTCTCCACGCCGTGGTGTAATCTATTTTCCGCCACCACCATAATTGGATTGGTATAATGGTGTAATGAGTAACTATATATGATTATTATAAATTTATATTTATACTTAAATATTATACATACACTTCAACACAAGTTCACGATCATGAGAACGATATCATCGCTCGTGCGTACGTACGGACTACCGTCTCCACAACGCGATGACATTCATTCTCCACATTAACCATTCATGAATGATTATAAAGTATATATAATGAATAATAATGAAATATATAACATGTTAATTCTACTGGATTTATGTATATATATATGTATGTCATCTACTTACTTCCATTCAAGACAAAAAGGAAAGGAAAACAACGTTCATGCGTACGTACGGACTACCGTCTCCATGAACGGTGTGTTTGATTTCATTTATCTATCTATTATATATATATATAATGAATATATATGATATATAAATCATGTTTTATATTCTGTTAGTATTTAAATCATGATATAAGTAATAATAATGTCAGGAACAACAAGTCCAAACACCTACGATAAATGAAATGATTTTACCCAAAACGCTTCTTTAACATGAAATTTACAAAAGAACGGGTAATATAAAGTCATAAGTGAACCATATATGATACCATAACAATGAATATGATTCTTTAATAAGTTAATGACATTATTTAAATCATTATACAGGAGGTTCGGATATGTACAAAGCATATCTGACATAAGGTAAGGGAAATATCACAATCTCATTTTTATCCGAGATTGTTTATACTTTGGTATTTACTAGGGTGTATTTTATCATCCACATCCATGTTTCCTCAATATGTAATATTATTTACATCCACCTAAAATTGTTTAAATACAATTTTACCCTTCAGTGAGTTTTTAGTAAAAGATATGAAAGGAATCTTTTGTCATTTTTCGTACAAGGTACTTTTTGACTTTTCTGACAAAAGTACGAGAAGAATATTTTTAACTTATATGGAATGAATGGATTTTTAAAACATTATTTCCAAGAATCTTACTTTAAAAGTTTTCAAGTTTATTTTTAATCAACTTCTTTTAGTTTATAATTGTACAGCATGTTAAGAAAGGAAAAGTTTTTTTGAAGTAGAAAGTATATTTTTCTCAAGAATGAAGTTCATGTTTTTTATCCGAATTATTTTCCATCTAAGATAATAAAGGGTTATGTTTTTATCCCTATTATTACATTGATTTGATTATGTTTTGATTGAATTATTTTTATTAATTCCTTTATCGTATATGAATTTTTTTATGATGTCATGATGTTTAAGATTCCCATTTTTATTACATGGGTTATGCAATGATGTATGATTTATGATTTTGTGGCACACATAAGAATGGTATCATTATGAGATGGGTGGGAACTATATCTCCATCCAATGCATTGGGTAAACATTTTATATCTCATGAGATAGACATGGCTGGAATGGTAGGTTATACCAGTTCAGTGAAACAGGACTGAAACGAGGGTGACTCGGTTCAGAAATGGACTTTGTCCACTAAGATAGTCTTGGCAATGAGTCTTGACTAACAAGAAATAATTCTCGATGATTATGTGTGTATGCCACAAAGTTTCATGTTTTATGTTATGATTACTGGGATTACATTTCACTACTATGATTTATCCCATTTATGAAATTATGATCTCTTTTGCAGGTTAAGATTTCCAAGATATATGTTCTTATGATTATGACGTGATTGATATTTCTTTTGTTTACCCTTAATGAGCATTTGAGCTCACCCTTTTATGTTTTCTTTTTCCCAGGACATAAAAGAAAGGATTTATGTTTAAAAAAATAAGATCTTTATGGGAGATTTTGAAGATCTTTCACCAAGATTAGAAGATTATATTCCGAGTTTCCAAAGACACTAAACTATTACGGTCCTTGTGTGTCTATTTTTCTTATGTATTAAGTATTCCGCAAAAGTAATGTAATGTCCATGTACGTCAGGCTTCGGGTCTCTACAATTTCAAACAATAATAATAATAAAAATATTCCTACAAACCAATAATAGACTTCAACCTTTTTGATCTGTATTCATTGGGGCTTCTGTAGTACAAGTATTCATATTTTATTTTGTTATGTTCAATATAATTACATGAAAAATAATTTCAAAATAATTTTACATTAATTGGATATTCATCACCTCTATTCATGAAGAAACTTATTTTCTAAATTTCAACCCCACTACAAATTGTGTTTTAAGAGGGATCAAATTTGTTTTATGTTCAATCCCTTTAACCATTTAATCTTATTATTTGGGTGGAATTTGTTGATGTTAATCAATTTGAATATTTTTTTATACCCATTATTAGAATTTATTTTTTCAATTTCAATTCATATTGATTAAAAACTTTAATTTCTTACAAAAAACATATACACAATTTGTCTCTACATAAAAAATGAATTTCAAATGATCCTCCTTTTCTTAAATAGATAAGATCGTCCTGTAATTGTTTTATGATGTTTATTTGGAATGATGACATGATTTTTTCACATCATAGTAAATATAATTTCAATAATTATCATCCTACATGGGGAGATATACATTTCGATATTTTATCAGTACTCCCAAAATAACATTAGAATACTATTTATCATTTAACATAATCTTATATAACTCATTATTTTTTTCTAAAATGTCAGGAGTATTTTACCTAAAATCATCTTATTATTATGAATTTACATAAGATAATTTTATAAATATTTCCTTATAAATAACTAATTGTATCTATATTAATAATTTATAAATGTTAAGGATGTTATGAAAAAATAGTTATTTAATAGGATATATATAAATAGTCTTTATAAAATCTCATATATTAATCATTGAAGCACACTAGAGTGTAATCTAGAACACCTTAACAATCACAAAAAATATGTATGTTTATTTCCATTAAATCACAAACTATTTTTTTAATTTCTTATTAAATCATTAATATAATAAACAACCCACTAATATCAAAATTATTAGAATAAATATAATAATGAATCTCATTCATCCACCAATATAAATATGAACCATTAAAAAGGGATTCATAATCTATAAATCCATATGAGAACTATAAAATAAAATAGTTTTGATATATTAAATTATTTTTCAGCACCTCTAGGATATTATACCAATATTTATAACTATAGGGATATATAGTGATACCCAAGGTACCCATAGAGGGTGATTCATTGTAATGAAAAACTAAAAATTCTTCAAACATAACCACCACCCATTGTAATATCATATTCATTTTCAAAAAATAAAAATTTCAATTTATCACCCAGCCTATAATCACATTGAATATCAATACCATTTGAAAAATGTAAAACACATCCGATCATAATGATTTTAATTAGTTCTCCAATATTGGGCTACAATCATGGATCTTAGGATTAGTGATTTTGGACTAAAAAAATCCACTATTTACACACTATTTAAGTGAAACATATAATATTATTTCTCCAAACCTTGTATCACTATTTTTATATTGAATTTTTATTGATGAAAAATAACCAACTAGAGGAATGTTAATATTAATTATACACTTCACACTACATTAGTGATTTCATCATTAATTTTTTATTTTATTTTCAATAAAATATGATTATAAGAATATAATTTGTTGTGAATCATCAATTGTACCTTTTATAAGATAACAATAACCCATTTCTAGTAACATATTCCCCAAATTCAAATTTAATCCACTCAATTAATATAATGTTGAATTACAATACTCTACACATGCTTGCTAATAGTAATGCCATAATTAATTATATTTTAATAGAATTAAATTTAATTAAAATATTTATTATTATCTAAATAACAAGATGTAATCAATAGAGATCTATGAATATCAATATTTAATTTAATAGAATTTATATATTTTTGAATCCTCTAAAATGGATAACATTTTATATAAAAACAGAATGTTTTAATGAAATTCACTATCCTCCTCTCCCATTACTTATTTTTATCACCCATAGTAGACTTTATAATGTAATTCAATTTAAAATATTTTTAATCAATATTTATAACTAATTAATTTTTTTAACATCTTCCAAAATTGTTCCAGGATTCCATACGTTGTTATATGTTCAAATTCATCTGTAACATCTCATGTGTTTAATTGGACAAAATTCAAAGTGAATTTGATCTTTTTTGTTTACTAGATGAGATGTTTTCTAAAAATGAGATTCGTAACATAATACAAAGTGTTATAACCCTTAAAAATGATTTTTAGGACTTTAGTGAAGTCTCGATATGTTTATCAGGTGTCTCATGGAGTTCTGGGAGTTCCGAACCTACTGAATGACGTTATAAAGGGTTTGCATAGGGTGCACAGTTTGACGGAAATCGTTCGGCCCTTTGTAGAAAACTGTGCGGATTTCAGCAGGTAGTCAAAGGATGTCACATGGTATATACATGTGTTACCAAAACATGTGTTGTGCCCAAGTGAAGTAATTGCATTTGTTGTCAATAACTTGTCATGGTGTGCCATCTGATGAAGTACATCTTGAAGATTGATGATTTCAGAAGCATTAAATCTGACGATTGTTGAGCTGATCTTTAAAGTTCCAAGAACTTGTATCAACTGGATACAAAGTCACAACATTGATTGACGACCATGCATTGTCTTCACAATGCATGAGGAGTTGAAGAGTTCCATCCACAACTACTAAGTGGATGATGTGCACTAATGAAGTCCATGTACTAACTCTTAGTGCATGTGAATTGGAAGTGATCCAACTTGATCTGTAATTGGATCAATGAAGAACATTGAAGAATTATTTGATTCAGGAGTTCGGTTGAAGATTATGAAGGAACCTTTTGAATTCCGTATCCTAAGTGAAGATCATGGGAGGAGGATTAAAGAATTCTTAAGAAGTAGAGAAGGAAAGAAATGGCTTAAGGGAGAAGTGGCATTTGGCTTATACTCATGGGTTACTTTGTTTTTGACAAAGTATTTGTACTTGCCTTTGCCAAAAAATTAGGCCAGCCAAGGCACCTTGGGGGGTTCAACCCCAAGGCATGGGCGCTAGGGCACCACGCCCGGGGGAACCCCGTGGGGCGAGCCAGGGCGGCAGGGCGCACCCAAGGACACCGCAAGGGCGCCAGGGGCACGCCCGGAGGAGCGCATGGTGGGCGCTAGAGCGCGCCCGCAGGAGCAAGAGTGGGCGCAGAGCGCGCCCGCAGAGAGAACCCGGTGCGGGGCGGCACCGGGAGGGGAGAGGATTCAACTGGCGAGTAGCGGTGAGTGCCAGGGTAATAAACCGCGGAAAATCCGCGGAAAGTTTCGATGTGGGACGCGCAAAAAATCCCGGGAGCAAATCTCCGCCGTCCGTCTCATCGCGCGCTTGATCTGCGCCGCACATCTGATCCGCGGCGCCGCGATCTAATCCAGGCCACCCGATGTATCTCAAACGACTGATCCGACGGCCCCGGCTTTGTCTTCCACCTCGAGCTCGAGCCGAAGCCACCCGCGAGCCCCGCTGAACCAGGCGCCTTCCCGACGACCTATCTTGAGCTCCCGGCCACCATTTTCGAAACCGAGACGTCCATTGGAATCGTCTGGACCTACTGAACACATTCATGCCTAAAAATGACCATGCATGCGATGAGAAGAAGAATTGGAGATTCGGCCGAGTCAAACAACGTTGCCGAGGCCATGAGGATTATGCTTTGCATGTGTTTGTATTAAACAGAGGCTTGCATGCGTTTTAAAATGCATGCACGTGGATAAAGGAGAAGGAGAAGAAGTCCGCGTTGTGCTGAGAGAAAGAACGAGATTCTCGGCCCGCGTTTGAAGTTTTCAAAGAACCGGAAATCTCGGTGGATCGATTTTTATATCCCGCGGATGTTTTGAGGATTCCTCTGCCTATATAAAGAGAGGCCGAGAACTCTGGATTTGCTGCTGATCCTTTGGATATTTGCTGTCCCGTGAGCGCATCTCTCTGCCTCGCGAAGTTTTGAAGCCTCCGCGCAAATACCTCTTGCGTGGCTGAAGTTCTCGGGACCACCCGAGGTCCCGAAGGAGTCCCTTGCGCGCAACTCATCTGCGTGACAAGAAGAAGATTTGCGCGCCCGCGGTTGAGGTGCTTTGCACCAAGGCTTACGCGGCTGCCCTTTGCAAAGACCTTGCGCGCCACTTTGTATTTCTTTGGACTTGCGCGGCTTGCACCTAGCGCGCCTCTTTTGTGGGCAGTGGGTGTGCACCAAAGAAGACCCGAGGCCATACCATATCTTGTGTGTGTGAGATGTGAAGAAAAGGCCAAGGCTTATCCCTTGTGTGTGCACAAGTGAAGAAGAACACACCTTGAGTGTGTGTGAAGTGAAGGGCCCGAGGCTTGTGACTGTGCAAAGAAAGGAAGAGGCCGAGGTTCGGCTTGTACCCATTTGAGTATATTCAAAATGAGTTGTGCATGTGTGCACAAGTGAAAAAGAGTGACAACACATAAGAAGAAGAGGAGTACACACCTAAGTGTGTGAATGCAAAAGAACTGATCATTCTAAGTGATTGGTTTTTTGGTGAGCAAGACCAACGAGATCTTTTGAAGACTGTTGAAGCTACTTGAAGTTTTAATCAACACCTTTGAAGAAGTGAAGTGGAGCCATGATGAAGATGATGTTGTGGAGTTGGGGGGTTTAACCAACTTGTAATTGGGGGGTATAACCAATTACTGTGTAATCATCTTTTGGCATAGTGAAGAATCCGTGTTGGGGGGTGTAACCAACACGGCAAGGAGTAGGTCTTTGTACCGAACCTTGTAAATCTCTGTGTTCGGTGCTCTCATTATTACTGCACCACTAAAAGAGTAGATCTAGGCTTTAACCAGCCGCAGAGGTTGAATTGATAAATCAAAAGGGAACAATTCATAAAAAGAAAAAGTTATCACTGATTCACCCCTCCCCTCTCAGTGATCACAACCGATCCAGGCATTTCAAGTGGTATCAGAGGGAGGTTGCCTCTGTAAGGATCTACTTCTGAGAAGATGGACAATCTGAATTCTGTTAATAGTAGGGGTGTTCCTACATTCGATGGAAAGAATTACCACAGCTGGAAGAATCGGATGTTACCCTACCTTCTATCTCTCGGCCTTGAAGTTAGAAATGCAGCCTTATTTGGATTCCCTCCTCTTGCTAATGAAGCTGCTATGACACTCGAAGAGAAAAGAAATATGGAAGTTGATGGTAAATCTCAAAATGCCATTCTTATGTCACTCTCAGAAAAGGTATACACAAAAGTCATGGGACTCAAGAATGCTAATGAAATTTGGGACAAATTGGAAAGTAGTTATGAAGGCAACATGAAAGTCAAGGAAGCCAAATTACAGATTTGGAGAAGCAAGTTTGAAGATGTCAAGATGGGAGAAGAAGAAAATATTGATGATTATTTCACAAGAGTCAATGAAATTGTCAGTAACATTCGGGGCTTTGGAGAAAAGTTGGAGGACTCCACTATTGTTAAAAAGCTTATGAGAAATTTTCCTGACAGGTTTGATCCCAAAGTCTCAGCATTAGAAGACAGAGATGATCTCTCTCTTGATGAACTACACAACATTCTCATTGCATATGAAATGAGGAAGATCCCAGTATTCAAGAAGAAGATCAAGGATGAGATGGCTTTTGAGGCCATGAGACAACTCAAGATAAAAGATGACGAAGTCCTAGAATCAAGTGATACTGACAATGAAGAAAAGGATGAAGATCTCAACACGATTATTTCTCTTTTTTCTAAAAGGTTTGGAAAAGCTAAATTCAAGGGAAAAGGGAAATCACCATCGAGATGTTTCAATTGCAATAACATCGGACACTTTGCTGTAAACTGCCCCAAGAAGAGATATAGTGCTCCAGAAGTTGAAGATGAGAAGTCACAAAAGAAGAAATGGAGTAGATACCCAAGAGAAGGAAACAAATCAGGTGTAAGAAAGAAAAGGTTCGTTCCAGGTGAAAGAAGAAGCTATGTAAGCAAAGAGGAAGAATCAGACTCTACTTCAGCCAGTCAATCAGAAGAAGAAACGAATTTTATGGCTCATGTAGAAAAAGGGTTTGATACCTGCAGCAGTGAAGATGATGAAAGTGAACGAACAGAGCTTGAATACAGATTGAAAGATGAATTAGTGGCTTGCCTTGAACAGAACACTGGACTCAAGAAAGAGAAGAGATTGTTACAAAAGGAAACCAAAAGGATGACTGAGGAGTTGGAAGAATGTATGAAGAAAGAGACAATGTACATTGATGAAATCAAGAGACACAAACTGAAGGTAGCTGAGCTTGACAAGATAGCAAAAGATCTTGAGGAGAAACTTCACCTCAAAGAAGAAGAGCAATCACTGACACATTCCAAGTGGATTGAAGCACAGAATAGCTTGACAAAGATGAGAGAAGACTTCAACAAGGCTGTTGAGGTCAAGGCAGAATCATCTCATGCTGGTGCTCAGAGGCAGGTCAATTTACCGCTAAGTAAATCTCTAAATACATCTGTTATTTCTAACAATGCAGGCTCAAAGATAAAATTGAGACAAACATGGCATGAACCAACCTATGTAAAATCATCTTCAATGGAAGAAAGGAAATCCTCAGGAAGGACTACTCAAATCTTGGACAGAAAATTACAACATGACTCTTATCAACAAAGAAGGTCAAGGTTCAGAGGCTACTGCTGGTGTTGTGGTGTGTTTGGACATAAAGCCTATGCATGCTGGTACAACATGTCTCGTCCAAACATGAGGCATGAGTCAAGCGGGAGACATCCTGAAACCCAGAGTGTTTTGCAGAAAGCATCAAAACCACCAACTCAGAACACATTTGACTGCCTGAGTGAAGCTTGTGGAAGATGTGACCAACAAGGTCATAGAGCTGATAAATGTCTGACAACTCTTCCTAAACAAAGAGTCAAAGACATGAAAGGGAAAGGCATTCAAGAAACCAATGATGAAATCACATGCTTTGCTGAAGTGGCTCTAAAAGCCAGCAGTAAAACCAAGTCATGGATTCTTGATAGTGGATGCTCATCCCACATGACTGGTGATACAAAAATTCTAAGCAACATTGAAAGTCATGAGGGAGGAACCGTGGTGTTTGGAAATGATCGTTCTCTGAAAATCAAGGGAGTTGGAAAGGCTATGATTGCAACAACAAATCTTAAATCCAATGATGTGTTGTTTGTTGAAGGATTAAAGCACAACCTACTCAGTGTAAGTCAATTATGTGATGATGGACATGAGGTGTTGTTCCAGAAGGACTCATGCATCATCAAGAGCTCAAAGGATGGAAAAATCATCACTCAAGGAAGAAGAACCACTGGAAATCTATTTCAAATTGGTGATCCCATCAATTCTTGTTTTCTTAGCTCTAAAGATGAAAACAACCTCTGGCATAGAAGACTTGGCCATCTTGGCCAAAGGAGTATGAGTAAACTTCTGAAGTACAATGTTGTACGAGATCTACCCAAATTAAAGAGAGAAAGAGATGAAGTCTGCGACACATGTCAGATGGGAAAACTGACCCATAGGTCACACAAAGGAGTTGATATCATGACTACTAGGCCTCTTGAACTCATCCATACAGACATATGTGGACCGATGAGACAGAAGTCTACAAGAGGAGATTTCTATTTTATAACCTTCATTGATGATTACACTCGGATGACCAATGTCATATTCATGAAACACAAGTCAGAGGCAATCACGATGTTCAAGACTTTCAGAAGGCAGGCTGAGAAGGAACTAGAGCTCTGCATCAAGAAAGTAAGATCAGACAACGGAAAAGAATATACCGGTGATGTCTTTGAAAGCTATCTGGTCAAGCATGGAATCAAACATCAATATAGTACACCATATACTCCACAACAGAATGGAGTGGCTGAACGAAAGAATCGAAGCATAGTTGAAATGGGGAGGACTATTTTAGCTGAGCATGATATCTCTAAGTTTTTCTGGAGAGAAGCAGTATGCACTGCTATACACATACAGAACAGATGTCTCCTGAGACCAGAAACACAAACGACAGCCTATGAAATGTGGTTTAACAGAAAACCAACTGTGAAATATTTCAAAGTCTTTGGCAGTCCCTGCATCATCAAGATTAAAAACATCAATCTGGGAAAGTTTGACGAAAAAGCTGAGGAAGGAATCTTTATGGGTTACCTACCTAATGGAAAAGGCTACAGATGCTGGAATAAGAGGTTGAATAAAATGATTGACTGCAGCGATGTCATAATAATTGAAAACAACACCAAACCATACACTGTGGATGATGATGACTCAAAGAATGACACAGCCTTGGAACAGAAGAATGCAGAATTACCTGAGCCAACACCAACTGCTGGTGAGATCAACTCTGAATATACCAGTGATGAAGATGAAGGTAATGAAAATGGAAGAAGAAGATACAACAAATTGAAGAAGCATGTTGACACAGAAAATGTCCTTGGAGACCTACAGTCCTCAGTAAGAACTAGAAGAAGATTGAGATTGGAAGATCAGACTGCACTGGTTTCTCAAGTTGAACCTCACACGGTGGCTGAAGCAGTTGTACATGAGGAATGGATACAAGCTATGCATGAGGAACTCAATCAAATTGAAAAGAATTCCACCTGGGATCTTGTGCCAAGGCCCAAAAATAAAAATGTTATTGGGACAAAGTGGGTGTTTAGAAACAAACTCAATGAAAAGGGAGAAGTTTCCAGAAACAAGGCCAGACTTGTATGCAAAGGATATTCACAAATGGAAGGAATCGACTTTGAGGAAACCTTTGCACCAGTTGCAAGACTGGAAACTATCAGAATGTTCTTAGCAGTTGCAGCACACAAGCAGTACAAGGTCTATCAGGTGGATGTGAAATCTGCATTTCTAAATGGAGATCTTGAAGAAGAGGTGTATATTGAACAACCAGAGGGATTTTTGCTAGACAAAGATGGCAGTATGGTGTGCAGATTGAGAAAAGCCTTGTATGGATTGAAGCAGGCCCCTAGAGCCTGGTACTCAAAATTGGATGGTTGTCTTAAAGACATGAAATTTGTCAAAGGAACAGTTGACAGTAACCTCTATGTCAGAGAAATGGCCAATGGTACCCTCATAGTCATTATCTATGTGGATGATATCATTTTTGCTGGTAACAAGGAAGGACTATGTGGAGAATTTGCTGAGCAGATGAAAAGAACTTTTGAAATGTCGATGCTTGGTCAAATGACATATTTTCTAGGATTTCAGGTGGAACAAAGACAAAACTCCATATTTCTTTCACAAGAAAAGTACGCAAGGGACTTAGTGAAAAGGTTTGGAATGGAAAGTTCAAAGGAAGTCTCCACACCCATTTCTGTCGGAACCAAGCTATGTAAGGATGAAGAAGGCAACAATGTTGATCAGAAAGAGTTCAGAAGAATTATTGGCAGTCTACTTTATCTCACGGCTTCAAAGCCAGATATAGCATATGCAGTGACTTTGTGTGCCAGATTCCAAAGTGACCCAAAAGAATCTCATTTAACTGCAGCCAAAAGAATCCTGAGATATGTTAAAGGAACCCTCAACTATGGACTCTTATACAAACACAGTGCAAACATACAGTTGTTGGGATTCACAGATGCTGATTGGGCTGGTGATTGCACTGATAGAAGATCCACATCTGGTGGAACCTTCTTTCTGGGAGAAGGATGTGTTAGCTGGTACAGCAAGAAACAAAATTCTGTAACATTGAGCACAGCTGAAGCAGAGTATGTGGCCGCTACACATGCATGTACTCAAATGATTTGGATGCAGGTGCAGCTAGCAGATTTGAGGATTAAAGCTGAAAAACCATTGAGGATCTTATGTGATAATCAAAGTGCAATTGGGTTGTCTAAGAATCCTATCCAACACTCCAGATCCAAGCACATTGATATAAAATATCATTTCATCAAAGAAAGGGTCGCCAATGGAGACATCAAGCTAGACTACATTCCTACTCAAGATCAGGTGGCAGACATTTTCACCAAAGCTATGCCTACAGAAAGATTTGTTGAATTGAGGCTGAAACTTCATGTTCAGCCTTCTACTCTCACTTGAGGAAGAAGAAGGTCCCTCCTTATTCCCTAAATTTTTTATATTCTTGTACTTACATGCAGGGAATTGAAGGAGATGAGTGCATCCCCTGAGGGGGAGCATTGGTAGTTGAAGATGTGCAGGTTCCACAAGCTCTATACTATGAGTATGGCTTTCATTCATCCCTTTGCATTTGTTGGCCAATAAGGGGGAGAAATCATCAGGCACAAGGCACACGACATTCTATCAGTGTGCTTCGGAGTATTGACAACCAAATACAAAGGGGGAGATTGTTGTGCCCAAGTGAAGTAATTGCATTTGTTGTCAATAACTTGACATGGTGTGCCATCTGATGAAGTACATCTTGAAGATTGATGATTTCAGAAGCATTAAATCTGACGATTGTTGAGCTGATCTTTAAAGTTCCAAGAACTTGTATCAACTGGATACAAAGTCACAACATTGATTGACGACCATGCATTGTCTTCACAATGCATGAGGAGTTGAAGAGTTCCATCCACAACTACTAAGTGGATGATGTGCACTAATGAAGTCCATGTACTAACTCTTAGTGCATGTGAATTGGAAGTGATCCAACTTGATCTGTAATTGGATCAATGAAGAACATTGAAGAATTCTTTGATTCAGGAGTTCGGTTGAAGATTATGAAGGAACCTTTTGAATTCCGTATCCTAAGTGAAGATCATGGGAGGAGGATTAAAGAATTCTTAAGAAGTAGAGAAGGAAAGAAATGGCTTAAGGGAGAAGTGGCATTTGGCTTATACTCATGGGTTACTTTGTTTTTGACAAAGTATTTGTACTTGCCTTTGCCAAAAAATTAGGCCAGCCAAGGCACCTTGGGGGGTTCAACCCCAAGGCATGGGCGCTAGGGCACCACGCCCGGGGGAACCCCGTGGGGCGAGCCAGGGCGGCAGGGCTCACCCAAGGACACCGCAAGGGCGCCAGGGGCACGCCCGGAGGAGCGCATGGTGGGCGCTAGAGCGCGCCCGCAGGAGCAAGAGTGGGCGCAGAGCGCGCCCGCAGAGAGAACCCGGTGCGGGGCGGCACCGGGAGGGGAGAGGATTCAACTGGCGAGTAGCGGTGAGTGCCAGGGTAATAAACCGCGGAAAATCCGCGGAAAGTTTCGATGTGGGACGTGCAAAAAATCCCGGGAGCAAATCTCCGCCGTCCGTCTCATCGCGCGCTTGATCTGCGCCGCACATCTGATCCGCGGCGCCGCGATCTAATCCAGGCCACCCGATGTATCTCAAACGACTGATCCGACGGCCCCGGCTTCGTCTTCCACCTCGAGCTAGAGCCGAAGCCACCCGCGAGCCCCGCTGAACCAGGCGCCTTCCCGACGACCTATCTTGAGCTCCCGGCCACCATTTTCGAAACCGAGACGTCCATTGGAATCGTCTGGACCTACTGAACACATTCATGCCTAAAAATGACCATGCATGCGATGAGAAGAAGAATTGGAGATTCGGCCGAGGCAAACAACGTTTCCGAGGCCATGAGGATTATGCTTTGCATGTGTTTGGATTAAACAGAGGCTTGCATGCGTTTTAAAATGCATGCACGTGGATAAAGGAGAAGGAGAAGAAGTCCGCGTTGTGCTGAGAGAAAGAACGAGATTCTCGGCCCGCGTTTGAAGTTTTCAAAGAACCGGAAATCTCGGTGGATCGATTTTTATATCCCGCGGATGTTTTGAGGATTCCTCTGCCTATATAAAGAGAGGCCGAGAACTCTGGATTTGCTGCTGATCCTTTGTATATTTGCTGTCCCGTGAGCGCATCTCTCTGCCTCGCGAAGTTTTGAAGCCTCCGCGCAAATACCTCTTGCGTGGCTAAAGTTCTCGGGACCACCCGAGGTCCCGAAGGAGTCCCTTGCGCGCAACTCATCTGCGTGACAAGAAGAAGATTTGCGCACCCGCGGTTGAGGTGCTTTGCACCAAGGCTTACGCGGCTGCCCTTTGCAAAGACCTTGCGCGCCACTTTGTATTTCTTTGGACTTGCGCGGCTTGCACCTAGCGCGCCTCTTTTGTGGGCAGTGGGTGTGCACCAAAGAAGACCCGAGGCCATACCATATCTTGTGTGTGTGAGATGTGAAGAAAAGGCCAAGGCTTATCCCTTGTGTGTGCACAAGTGAAGAAGAACACACCTTGAGTGTGTGTGAAGTGAAGGGCCCGAGGCTTGTGACTGTGCAAAGAAAGGAAGAGGCCGAGGTTCGGCTTGTACCCATTTGAGTATATTCAAAATGAGTTGTGCATGTGTGCACAAGTGAAAAAGAGTGACAACACATAAGAAGAAGAGGAGTACACACCTAAGTGTGTGAATGCAAAAGAACTGATCATTCTAAGTGATTGGTTTTTTGGTGAGCAAGACTAACGAGATCTTTTGAAGACTGTTGAAGCTACTTGAAGTTTTAATCAACACCTTTGAAGAAGTGAAGTGGAGCCATGATGAAGATGATGTTGTGGAGTTGGGGGGTTTAACCAACTTGTAATTGGGGGGTATAACCAATTACTGTGTAATCATCTTTTGGCATAGTGAAGAATCCGTGTTGGGGGGTGTAACCAACACGGCAAGGAGTAGGTCTTTGTACCGAACCTTGTAAATCTCTGTGTTCGGTGCTCTCATTATTACTGCACCACTAAAAGAGTAGATCTAGGCTTTAACCAGCCGCAGAGGTTGAATTGATAAATCAAAAGGGAACAATTCATAAAAAGAAAAAGTTATCACTGATTCACCCCTCCTCTCTCAGTGATCACAACCGATCCAGGCATTTCAACATGTACCTAGTCCACATGTCTAGTGTAATGTTGTAGTACATATGAATTATTCAACGAATGGTCTGCGACACACCCACCTCCTGACTCCCTCTACATTCGACGTTTTCATGTCGATCTCTCACGTTTTCTCTTAGAATCCTCGATTTAAGGAATTATTCTCTCATATCTTCTATTTATTTATTATTTTTCCTCTATTTCACCACCCGATATCATTTAGATGAACCTAGTGTTTGTGAAAAACAAATTTTTGGTGTTTTCCTCTGATGTTTTGATGTTTGGTGTGTCTTTAAGGACTTCTTTTTTCTTGTTTTGATGTACTCCGCCAAAGGAAATGTGTTTCAGGTTAATTAGGTTTATTTACCCCATCTGAGGTAAAGTTTTTCATCCACTGCTTGGTTTATCACAATTTATTTTGGGTCCTTTTGTGATTTAGGGTCCATATTAATTGTTTATTGAGTGTTTTATTACTTTGTGACTCTTTCACTAATTTACATTGGTATGTATATATATATATATATATATATATATATATTACATGTACATATTCCATTGTGGAGAGGGGATTGTGCAATGTATTAAGGGATATATATATATATATATAGGAATTTATGTTCTCCCAAGTGTGGAGAATATTTGAGCTTCCATCATCATGTCGACAAGTGCTATATTTTCAGCATGGTCTACTTTTGAAGAAGGATCCATTTCCTCACCCATTAATTTTAAATAATGAACTAGTTAATTACTTATCGCATATTACATAGATTTTAATTAAATCATTATGGGGTTCAAAATAAATTCCTATTAAATGTGAAATGAGTATGATTCTTGGATTAACTTTTTAATGTGATAACTTTATTGTTTAAATAACAATACCGTAATTATGTAATAAAACCCCTCCTATAAAGGTGATTTATCTTATAAGATAAAAATCAATGATTACAGTTTTCTGTTTTCTTGGATTCATTTCTAAATGGAATTTCCCATAACCCATGTCTTTTAAATCTAATCGATCACACACCATTTGTGTTTGGCCCATTTTCTAGTGGTTAATTCCAAAGTGGAATCATGCCTTGTTCCATGACACATTTACTTTACCCATGAACATTTGAAATAATGTTTCCATGTCTTATAGAGTTAAATTAATTGGTTAAGGTAAATGGTTTTTATAGTACGCATTATGAAATATGGTAGCATACTTATATGAATCAAATGGTTTAAAATGGAAATACTCTAGGGAATGTAAGTCCAAGCCCCATGTTATGATTTGTTACATGATTAATGTGTAGTGTAATGATTTATTATGAAATTGAACATGGTGATGACATATATAATAGGTTGTGAATTATTTAATACACTGTAAATGAATGTTCCACTTGAATAGTTATGGGTTTGTAAGCTCATGACAGGTTTATACCTGATTAATTACAATAAGAATGTAATGGTTTAACAATATAATGAGATATATATGGCTAATGTATTGTATATTATAAGTGCTACACCATATAGTTTTTTGAACCAATGGAATGTGAGAGACCTTGGGTTAGAAGTCTATGCAAGATTCCTTGAGGAGTTCGGTGGACCATCAGAGCAGTTAGGTAAGGAAGACTCTGAGAGTATCCTTTTGGATTTCCAGTAGACTGTGGGAGCTCATGGAGATGAGCTAGGGGTTAAACCATGAGAGCATCCCATGGTATCAGAAATCTATAATTTTTTCCCAATACTTCAAGAATGTGTATCCTAATATGCCATTAGAGCTCTTGGGGTTTGTCTTGGGGTTAGACCGTGAGAGCTTCCATGGTATTGGATGTTTGTGAGTTAAGATTTGGTCTATCCCAAAAATATATATATATATATATATATAATACATATAGGATATTGTATATATATATAGTTACATGATCATAATATTATTCCATCTATGAGATGAAGAATGTATAACACTCATGTGTCCCTAGGGAACCTGGATTGGTGGTTGTTTATTTATTCAGATCCATTTGTTATTTATCTATACCTGAACTATATTTAATTTATATTTCTATGTCTAGATTTTGTTACAAAATGTGTGTTCTAGACTACTATGATTTAAATCTCACACACTACTCAAACTTCCATTTCACTAGGGTACCTCAGTATACCTTCTATTTCCAGGAACTTGGAACATGTTTGATGTTGTATAGCTTGTACCTTATGAGTTACGAGAAAAGGACTAAACTAAAGATTAGTATTGTCTTAGAGATCACCTTCTGTATTATTATTTATTTTATTTATAGGAATAATTTATTATTCTATATTTTAAATCTTGTTTTATATTAACTACTTTAGTTATGTTTTATCAATTGTACATGAAAAATTCTATAAAATAACATTATCCACATTTACATTATTTCTGTTATTATAAAGTTTACCTTCTACTGATTTGTCATTTATTTATTACTCCATCCACTGTTGGATATTATTCATTATGTTATACCATTATGTTACTCAGATATGAGGGTATATCCTCCCCACTAACAACACCTGATACCCTCACTGCAAGTCGGTAACATCTAGAATATGGGGATAAGTGCTTAATGTCATGTAAACCACCAGTCCGACTATTGTACAACTGTTCAGTCAAGATAGGATGTTTTTAAGTGGTATAAAAGCCTTATTTTTTCCGTTGAATTAATATTTAGGGAAATTAGACAAGTGAAAAGGAATGTTTTGTTGTTTGGAAAATAGTCGTGCCTGGGATGGATCACCCCATATACAAGAAATGACTAAGTGGATAGGGATGGGATTGATGTTCATGCTATTCTCTATTACATTTTATATGATTTCACAAACAGTGAATGGTACGATTTACACTGCTAAGGTTTTTTTTTGGAATTTATAAATGTTTTCCCATGGCTTGTTATGGTAAGGGTATAGAATTTCTTGCATTATATTAGACACATATGAATTAACATTCTATGCATATTCCATTACATGCAATTGTATTTTGTAGGATTTTTTCTATTTCAAGTTGTGTGCCTTCAATTTTATGCCATTCCATATTTGTTTGTAGAATACCTGTATAGATAACATTCTTTAGTTACTTATTTAGCATGTTCTACCTTTAAATTTCATGCTTCTGGGATTATTCTAGAATTTTATGATTTGTTTTCTACTTAAGAAAACATTTTAGTTTTGTATTTAAATACATAAATGGTTTCTTGGGTTAAATATATTGGTTTTTATTAAACGGGGACTAGTTTCCAATTGTAAGGTTTTGAGTACCTTATAACTTGGAAAAGTTATCTTGTATATTTGAATCATATTTTCAGCTTTTCACATGTTTAGAATTATTGTTAAAAAGTAAATGGTGTTAAAGGATCAATTTTGAAAGAGTTTTATTTCAAAGTAAATGGTAGGAAAATGGAAATGTAAATGTGTATTGGAATAATATATGTTGGGTGATGGACACCCATATAAGTAAACTATTGTATTTGAGATTTTAAACTACGAAATGGGATTGGTTTTGATTAATGGGAGCCAATTTTCAATCCATTAAGTGTATGGACACTTCATGAATTTGGAAATGGAAACCCATATAGTCGAGCATTTTATGTGACTATTTTATATTGTGAAATTCTTATAAAACATAAAGGGTTATGTAATTTGTAATTTTAAAATAGTTGGTTAACTTCTAAATGCATAATTGCACCCAACAAGGAAAGTTGGCGCATGTTTATTATGAGATGACCCATTTAGGAGCTTATAAATATATTATGTATGAAATCACTATTGGGTTGCTTTATGAAGAACTCATGTTGGCTTAGAGGGACCCTTATAGTTTTCTTAATTAGTTTTAATTTAAAAAAGAACTTTTTACCACATATTTCCTAATAAAGATGAGATGTTGATAAATGTTTATTGTTTAAAAGGATGTTTGATATAACGTTTCTATTATGCCTTTCTTTTTCTTAAAACTATTTAAATGTTTGAAATGATAAATGGGAAAAAATGAAAAGGGACTTGAAATTGGACATGTAGTTATATCTTTGGAAAAATCCATGGTGTAATGGTAGGATTAGTTTCACTTTGAGTTTCCCTGTAGTGGAAACATGAGTGTTTTCACTAGGTGTTAATTTTCTTTTAGAAATGTCTTATATGATAGGATTTTGAGATGAGTGACCTTTGTTTGATATGAACTTTTTATGGGTATACGCTTCCTTATCTTGTAAGGGGATACCCAATGGTAGGTAACACCCTTAAAAACTAAACGCCTTGACAAAGGTTTTGAGATTTCTGACATTTGGTTTTGTTTGAGTGATGTTGGTCGTGGTGGTATATTTAGTTTCCATAGACATGCTTATTCATAAAGGTGGTAATTGTTTCCTTCAATATTTTTTGGGTGTAATTATTGAGAAATGATCTATTTCAGCTGTTTAGACATGCCTCGGGCATGGTTTTCCACATAGTAGGTCTCATGACCTTATTTCATTATATGGTAAACTCAGAAGGTCGTCAATTATTTTTCAACCATATAATGATGTGATTTGAGACATTTTCTTATTTAAACCACCTAATACTTGGATTCATATTGAGGAAATCATATGGACAGTAATGTGAGTGTGTTGCATCACTTATAAATCTTGGGGTTGTATGCATAGACATGGGCATTACTGTAGAGTGTTAAATTTTGTGAAGAAACAGTTAAGTTTGGTGGAATGTTTGAACCTTGTGTTGGTGTGTATTCTCTTGAGTCTTCTCCATGTAGAGTGACTTGTGTGTTAAGGAACTGAGTTCATCCAAATGCTTGAGATGAAATCGAAGAGTCATTGGGGTTTTACCATGTAGGTCATCTAGTTTAGGATTTCCTTCCAAATGTTTAGTTTTTTTGATGTGGTGATCAATAATGGAAGGAGTGACACACGTATTATTAATTTTGGTTTTATCCAGTGCACAGGTATATAGCTAGTATTTTTATTTCATTTAGATGGGTATGACACTACTACGAT
The DNA here is from genome assembly GCA_963277665.1 of Viscum album. Lineage (NCBI taxonomy): Eukaryota > Viridiplantae > Streptophyta > Magnoliopsida > Santalales > Viscaceae > Viscum > Viscum album. The sequence continues at coordinate 257,287,458 of OY728140.1, read as the reverse complement.
GGGGAATATCATGTTCTTCAGGGTGTATATGTGTCCTTCTAAGTAAAAGGTACCCATTCAAATAGGATCATTTTCAAATGGTCATATTTCATGTATTCCCTTGAGGATAGAATGTTTTAAATACATTATGGTGCTTTCTTGGAAGCACGACATTAATGAGGTTGGTTTTCTATAAAACCCTTGAGTAACATAATTGGTCTTGTTGGACTTTTATGGTTCAGTTTGAACAATCATAAGATTACTTGGGACAAAAAAGGAATTTGAATCGGTTTAAAATGGTGGTGCATTAACCAGTGAATCTGAGCCACATCCTTGAAGTCGATCAGTTTTGGTTTGTGTATTTTTCTTTCTAATAAATGGGTGTGATTAACTATAATCCTTTTCAACACACTTATTGTGTTCTATTTAGCGATGAGGATGACCCTTATCTTGAATTCATCCAAGATCCACAAATAGAGCATTAGTATTATTCCACACTGCAGTTTTAAAGTTGTTGAGTTGTTTGTGTGATCATTTTCAGTGATTACATTCTGATGTGTGGTTATTATCAAGGAATGGTGGTTTTGAGTGACCCTTGGGTTCCCAATTATGAACTCCCTAGATAGACTCTTTTATACACGTTTTTTCTTCTAATGTTCCTACCAAAAGGATGATGCTCTTGGCATAATTGTCAACCTTTTGAGGATGTTTTGGCCTTATACCAACATCTATTTTTTAAACATTGAGTATGGACTTCCATTGTTAGTTATTTGGACTATAGTTGTTTCAATTCTAAGCATATCCTAGACATGTAGTCAGGAGTTGAGGTGAAGCTTAAAAAGGTGGAAATTTGAATGGGATGGATATGGATTGCACCTCTAATAATGCTAAGTCATGAAATTTTTAAATTTTTAGGTGATGTTTTGATCAAGGAAAATCATTGGTGTTTAGGTAAGGACTTGGTGAGCATGTTTTTTTGAATGAGAGGTTCCTTAGGGGAGGTAATCACAATTCTATTAGTAAATTTTTTCTGTCTATGATGAGATTCTTCTTGAATGATCAGCTAGACTGTATAGACTAGTTGTCTCTCTTTTTCAATGATGCGGTCAGTGGAGGAACCATTTATAGAAATTATTTAGGTTGAGATGAGTGGCGTTTCTGTTAGCAATGGGTTTTCATGATAATCAGGATCAAATGTGAAAAATGAGGTCAGTGGGGGATCAACCGTTTGATATGTTCAGAAGTCACATTAGGATCATCATAAAAATTATTGGAGCATGTTTTGAATGGCCATTCTGACAGTTGTAGTGCCATGGAGAGAAATTTCCCCTCATTTATAATGTTGAAGAATTATGTTGGGATAACCTTTGGATAGATGCATGAAAATATGATGATGTGATCATGTATCTAGTTTTACAGGCTTTGGTATGAAGTATTTCTACATTTCAGTTAGAAAATAAAAAATGACTTAGGTGTTGATGGATTAATTGCCACGTGTTTAAAATAATTCTCGGAGGTGCGTAGGGTGTTTGGAAGAACAAATATGAAAATTTGAATGAGAATTTAAGACCCTTGTATGTTAGGTGACTATTTGTTGTTCTTTAGGCTTCTCAGGTATGGTATGTCTTAAAGAAGGGAGGTTATAACATCCCATTTTTTAAATTAGATGTAAATTCCTAGGTAATTTGAAATTTTTCATTTACAGGATGAGTTTTTTTTGAAAATTCACTTTTGAACTAAATGTCGAGTAATGTTATTAGAATTGGTAGAAGGCCCGATAAGTTTCGTGCATGTCTCATGGTGTTTTGAGAGCCCCGAATCTGAGAATAATGTTCTATAGGGTCTGCACATGGCACATGGTTTTTCGGAAACTGCTTGGTCTTTTGTAGCAAGCTTCGTGGCCTTCGGCAGGTGTTCAGAGGCTATCAAACGAGATACACATGGTTTACAAAACCATTCATCGAGAATTCATAGTTAGTGGTAAGAGGGAGTACCTTAGAACTATTCAACACATGGTGGGTTCATGATTGCAAAATCATGTGACCAGGATGTGGAGGGTGCCATAGGTTTCCATTAGGGGGCACAAGGTTAGAACATGCTTTCCTAAACTATATTTCCCAAACCATGCATGGTGAACACTTGTAAAAAACTAAAATTAAAATAAAATTTATACTCACCCCGCCCTCATTCTTATCAGGACGCAACCCCCCTAGGGTTTCCCTTGGCCGTGAGACACACCCATCTCCTAGCTACCTCTCCATTTGAAAATTTCAAGATGATCTGTCACATTTTCTCTTATATTACTCAAGGTAATACATTCTTCTTGAATCTCACCATTTTTTTCATTATTCATCTCATTTGTCACTATTCTATTCAATATGAACCTTGGGTTTTGGGTAAATTAGTTTTTGGTACTTTCCATTGATGTTATGTTGTGCGGTCGGTCTCTTGTGACTACATCATTCTTGTTTTCCTATTCTATATTGAAGGCTATGTGTTTCAGGTCGATTTAGTTTTCCACCACGATCTAGGGAATGGGTTTTCATCCACTGCATGGTTTCACCAAATTGATTTTCTATCCACTAATGATTTAAACAACATATTAATTATTTGAAGAGATTTTTATTACTAGGTGGAGGATTTCATTCATATACATTGGTATATATATATATATATATTCATATAAATATTCCCTCATAGAGGGGAGTATTTCCATTGGATTATTAGATATATATATATATATATATAGGAATGCATGATTATGAATGTGTGGAAATTATTTGAGTTTCCATCATCAGACCATCAAATTCAATGTTTTTTGCATGGCCTACATTTGAGGTAGGGTCCCTTTCCATTCCCATTAATTGTAAAAAATGTATTAATTAATAACATGTCTCATCTTCCTTATATTTTAATTAATAAAGTATGGTGTTTAGAATAAATGCTTCTTAAATTTGAATTGAGTATGATTTAGGGATGAAATGTTTCATGTGATAAATTAATTGTTTAATTAAAAGTGAATTTATTTTGTAATAAAATCCATTTAACAGAGGTTTGATGTCTTATAAGCTAAAAAGTAGTGATTAAACTTTTATGCTTACTTGTATTTGCTTTTAAATAGAATTTATAACGATAGATGTGTTTTAAATGTAATATATGGTACCCCATTAGCGATTGTCACTTATTTCTTGTAATTTTACAAGTGTGAGTATTCCTCATTTCCATGAAGCCTTTCCTTTACACTTGATCTTTTGAAAAAATGTTTCCATATCTTAATGAGTTAACTGAATTGTTTAAGTTAATTGATTGTATATGATGGCTTATACAAGATGATATAATACTTTATATACATATTGATCATGGTACCTTCCATTTAACTTGAGGTTCGTAAATGGTTTGGCATGTTTTGGTATAAAGAATGGAATTTTTTTAAATGGAATAAATAAATAATGCTGGGTTGTTTTATTAAATTCAATCAAATGGTTTTAAGTGGAAATCCCCATAGGGTGATAAGTCCATTCCCCTTGTTATGATTTGTTAAATTATTCATGTTTATTGCACTATTTTATTTTGAAATTGAGCTAAGTAATTACATACAAAAGAGGTCATGCCTTGTGTAATATGCTATAATTGAATTCCCCTATGATATTGATATGGGTCAATAAGATCATGATATGTTTATAGCTCAATCATCACGATATAAATGTAATGGTTTAACAATATCATCAGATGTATAATCCTCATGTCTTATATATTATAATTGTTACACCATATATGTTGTGGAGCGAAGGAACCATGAGAGCCCTTGGGTATAAATATTGTGTGAGAATACTTCATGAATCCAAAGGACCGTGAGATCCTTTTGATAAGGGAGATTGTGAGACATTCAATTTGGATTTCCAAATTACCATGAGAGATCTTGGAGATGGTCCATTGGTTATAACGTGATAGATTCCCCTAGTATATGATGATTGTGAGTTACATCCCGATTCTACGAGCATCAGTATCCCAAGATGACGTGAGAGCTCTTGGAGTTGGCCTAGGGGTTAGCTTGTAAGAGAATCCCATTGTATTGGGTGTCTGTGAGTTACATCCCAGTCTATCCCAACAATATAGATATATATATTTACAAATATACTATATATTTAGACTATTATATATATAGTGAAATGATCGTAATCTTATTTCGGTGATGCGTCAAAGAAAGTATAGCCATTAGGTGTACTTAGGGAACCTTGAAGGGAGGTTGTTTATTTTTTCAAATCTATTTGTTATTTCCCCATACATGCATATTGTTTAATTTATATTACATATTTTGGATTGGGTTAGACACCATGGGTTCTATCCTACTAAGATTTATATCTCACACCCCACTCAGGCCGCCATTATAGTCAGGTACCTTAGTAGATCATCTATTTAATAGACCATGGTCCTTGATTTCTATTGTATTTCTTCTATCTTAGGTGCTAGGGGAAAAGGAGTGAACTAAATCTCAAGGTTATTGTGGAGATTTCCTTTGGAATGTTTAGTTATTTTATTTAGAGGGGTCCTATATTTCATGGAATTGTAAACCATGTTGTATGTTAACTATTTTCAGTTATGTGTCATAAACATTAAAAGCATACATGTATAAACTAGAGTTTGACACATTTAATCTAATTTAGTATTTGTAAAATTTGTCATTATTTACCTTTTAATTTCTTCATTATTGCATCCAATATTTCATTTTATGGATTCGGTTATACCGATGTGCTATACGGATACATGGACATAGTCTCCCCTGTCACCTATAGAGACACTCACTACTATTTTGAAAAATATGTCATATGGGGAGATGCGCTTGAAGCCATGTGAACCATCGGTCCTTCTACCGTAGAAGTGTTCAGTTAGGAAAGGATATTACATAGTCTAATTAAGTTGATTCAAAAATCCAAAAAATGATTCATATATTACACATTAAAAATTCAAACTGAATCTTCAAGATAGAAAATTTTTCTATACATTGTTGTGTGATACTGAATTTTATGGTGTAACATTCCATCATTAACAACTCCTCCCAAAATAATAGACTGGTTTAATGTTTTTTCTATGAGGTTTATGGGTTATATATCACAAAATTTTACCAAGAAAAACTAATTACTTTTTTTTATTATAATGTAATTATTAATTTAAATAATCATCGCTGAAATTCTATGGCCTCTCATTATAGTGTGATAAGGAATTGATTAAACCCTTATCATCCATTTATAGTGTAAAATATTCCTTTATGTCATAAATCAAAATTCTATTTGTAAATCAGTAATTCTTTGAACTAATCATTATAATGTAGTTCAACATATTAAAACACTATACCTAATATTATGACATGGGTTATTATTAATAATTATTCAGCAATAAAACTGTAAAAATATAATACTAGAAATATTTAATCACACATGATTACCATTGTTTCATTACCTAAAACCATTTGTTCCTCCATCACAAAGCCACTTCCAATCATTCATGTACATTCCCTATTCATCCTCGTACTTCACTATTTTTATATTAAAACCAAAATAATATATCAAAACTCTTACATGATCTATAAAAAATACATTTTTATTAGGTTTATATAGCTTTTATGAATATATACATGGGAATAGTTTATATTTACTCATCCTTTAAAACATTGAATTTATTATTATATTACTAGTTTGAAAATCACAAAACGATTTAGAAAATAATCATGACATCATGATTAAACTTATATTAGTAGTATAAATTCCTTTTAATTATGAAAAGTCTATTTTCCCAAAAAAATCAAACTTTTCAATTTCATCAATATTATAAATGTCCCACTACATTTGAAAAAAAACAGTTTAATATTTCATAACTAAATCATTTTCTATAATTTCAATAATATATTAAAACCATTTTATGGTTTATCAATATTTAATAATGATTCTAACTTAATTATTCATCTATTATCTTACCATGATAAGCTACATTTTCTTTTCTATATATTTAAATTCCATACATCTTTAACCAAGTATGATTTCAATTTTTGATAACCATATTTATAATTAATTTTTATGATCTATATCTCAACATGATACATAACTATGGATTTAATATTACCCTTCCATCATTATAAACATATCATGAAACATTTTGGTTTTAAAAATTTCTTCCAATTTTTAATTTCTTCCATACATAATATTAAATAAATTACTCATCCTTAAATTTACATCCAATATATGAAACCACTATTTTTTCCTATTGAATGTAAATAGTTAATACGCATAACCTCTCATGTGTGTTAAAAATATCCCATTATCATTAAATAAAAAATTAATTGTAAATAAATTAAACACAAAAACTTTTGTTGTAATAAAATATCCACATAATATTAAATAACTGATTTGTACAACTATAATTAATAGATCATGTATTATATAACATCAGTTATGTTCTGTTCATATAATACATAATAATTAATCTTATTATTTTATTCAACCCAATATTTATTATATCAGAAAATCATTATATAAATATCCATATTTTTATAAAAATTGAATTTTTATTTATATCATCACTTTGGTTCTTTCAAGAGAACCCATTAGAAATTAGTGTCCCCTTTTAATTTTCTCAATTTTTATATCATACTTCTATCCTACTTATTAATGTACATAGTTTATAATGAGTATACCCTATATCTTGATTCGTTTTTTTAATATTTATTTGTTATAATATCAATTTAATAAACAGTCTATTTTTATTTCAAAATAATATTTTCATTTAGAATGGTATATACTCATTTTTTAGTTTTTTTATGATAAATTATCCTAGGGACTCTTCTTCCACTTCCACTCCAATTTTTTTATTCACAAAAAAATTATTTATCCATTAAATGAAATACACTTTTACAGTAATAACCATACTAAGTCATAGTGGTTATGGTTTTTATTAATTTTCCAATACGATACTTTGTATCATATTGATATTGGACTCTAAAAAATTTCATAAGTTATTTTGAAATATTAGCTTTCGATAAAACCCACTTTATATTGGTTGTAATTTTTATTCAAAATAAATTTCACATTAATGAAAAAAAATCACATGTATTATCTTATTTTTTTAATAATATTATTTTTTCATTCATTGTTTTAAATTAAATTTTATGTGTATTTTTATACAACATATTTTTCAAATATTTCATTTTAGATGTTTTATTTTAAAATAAGGAATTAAATTTTTTTGGTGGGGTTGAATGTGTTGGATATGTATTGGTTTATATTAGATTATAATTTAGGATCCTTTATATGGGATACTTTTGGGATAAAATTATATTACTTATATCTAATGTTCAATATCTTTGGACATACCAATATGACTATTGCATATTCCTATGGTTGATTTGATCCTAGTTGTTGATCATCTTGATCTTGAAGATTTACTTTATCTATATTTAGTTTTATTATTGTGTCTCATCATAGTTATAATTTATGTTCAATCCCACTGACCATTCCTTGGACCTCAAAATATCATATCTTTTACATTATTTTTGATTTCTCTAGAAAGTTACCAATACTATATTAGTCAATAATTCGCTATGATATATACCATAAAACACATGAATATTCGATTCCCCTTAAATAATTTCCTATTTTTAACATTTATTTTCCATTTAGATATTTATTTGTGCATCATATTTTGCTCAGTGGTCCATAGAGAGGAGAGTGATACCTTTATGGGAGAGATTCCCCATCTTCAATCCCTTTTCTTTCACGAAGTTAGAGAGAGTGGTAGGGGTAAAATATTATATAATCTGGTTTAACAGAAATGTCAGTTCTTTTTTATGGGTATTATATTCTATAGATGTTACTTTCCTATAAACTACACATTGAGGTCCTCCTTCCATGTTCATATTTATTCACACTATTTTTAACTAGAGAAAAATTTGGATTATCTCATGAACCGCCACCACCAATATGAAGAAAGGGAAATAAAACTCCCCGCCCCTTCCTTCCAAAGTAAAATATGAGATAATGTCCCCTGATTCCTGCCTTCAATAGGCTCCGGAGTGGCGACTAACACCATGGGTATAAAATCACATGTAATATAGAAGGAATTAAGCTTTTTATTGATTAGGATCATGATATATGATTGTAATAACCCAAAAAAATCCAAAACTAAAGGTAAAATTAAATCTAAAACCCATTACCATATGCATGTTCAAAGATAAACCCAAAAAAGTACAAGAAAAACTCCAAAGAGAAATTACCAAATGAAACAAAACAATAATAGAAATTGTCCCGATGTTTGAGGTAGTACGGTCCCACAAGGTCCCCGATGTCCTCTTGGAAACCTGAAAGCAGTTTTACAAACATATTGTGACTATACAGGTATAATTAGTAGGGAAAACCAAAATCTCTTGTGAATAAGTGGGGAGTCATTCAAATGCCCCGTGAGAATAAAGAGATAACCTAAGCACCTACAAAGGAAACTATCCACCCAACCTCACAATGGAACATTCCCCAAATAACACAAGTTAGGTAAAATAATAGTATTATAACATCGATCATTGGGTAAACCATACCAATTTCTCACTGGTTATTGAAGACATCATATGTGTTAGACCTCTCCCACCATTTTCACTAAAGTCCCACTACCGCCCCAACAATAACCTTATAGAACACCACAACCACGTATCCTGCCTATAGACACCTGGGCCAGCACAACTATACATCCCACACACGAAATATTGGGCCAACACAACCATACATCCCGCCCATAGACTCCTGGTCCACCACAACCATATGTAACCATTCCTGCAGACTCCTGGGCCAGAACAACCACTGCCACGCTCGAAGACACCTAGGCATCATCCTGAAGACACTTGGGAAACAAACCCACCTGCACACACCTAGGCCAACCACCAAAACCACCAAAACTGAATAATCTTGGGCTATAATGGACCTCATTCCACCATATCTTGTCCGAGAGTCTTGGGCTACTCTGGAAAGGGAGCATAAAAAGAAGCTAATGACTAGACACTCATAGGAGTGATGGAAAAAACACCCTCCACCATGAAATGGGTTCAACAACATGGGTGGTGTGAGAATAAGAACCACGAGAACTAAATTTGTACACATAAGTAGGATATCACTCATCCCAAACTAAGAGTTCCAAAACCAGCACATACACAAACACCCTCATTACTATTCATTCAAACAAAAGAAAAAAACCACAACGAAAGCACATCTCATTCTTGGAAAACAATTCCCTGTTGACCTGAATCTCTTTATAATATTAAAGTTATTCCATTTAATAAAATCAAGAGTACTAAGAAACTAATAGGAATATACATGAGCCAAGGAAGGAAAAATATTCAAGCAATAATTAATGCATTCACACCTGGTTCTCTTGTAATGTCCAAACAACAAAAGGGATCTGTGATATCCCTCAAAGTACAATAACCAAACTAATTCACATTGTATTACCGCACAAGACATTAAGTACACAACAAACAACTAAACAATAAGGGATCCCATCCTCATCCATGTCACCCCAGATGGAATCAGATATAACAACCATATACATCACCAGAATAAAGTAAGGGATTTCTCAGATTTAGTCACACTGTTCATTAAGTTTCTTCTTTTTATTTGGTTAATCGAGGTGATCACACAAATATTATTATTCATTGGGAATCAATTTAGTCAACTGAGTCTATGTTATTAATTAGTTTCCATGTTACATCCATTAAATCACAAGATTATCTAGAAAATAATGGTTCAATAGTGCGCAATGAGGGACCACCAATGACCATGATTTTCAGTCTACATAAGCCCGTATAATTAACAACATATAATTAATGCTAAAAGTGTACAAAAAAATCATCAAACACACCCATTAATTATTTAAAAACCATTTATTATCTATGTTAAGGTATTGTCTAATCTATCCTAGAATGAACATTACTGTACCCACCTCGCATGATATATAGTAAAGAGAGATGAAGTAAAACCTTACATTTATGATCAAGGATCGATGTTTTCTTCCGCCCACCAAGACCTAGGGATGTACGACATACAGGAGAGTAACTCCAAGGACTACAGGAGTGTGTAGGAAAGGATTCATCATGGGCGCACAACTGGCCTTAGGAATAGGGACTCCAAATGCACCATTTAAAGTAAAAGAGACAATATAAGAAGAAGAAAGAAACTTTGTGAGAGAAAATGTGAGATCCTGGGGTTACGGGATATGAAATCTCGAATGGACTTATAGTAGGATCATGGTTTCTCTTCTAGTCTGGGTGGTTATACATGATGGAATTAATTATTATTTAAAAATTCACCTTGTAGAGGTGGCGATAATAGCTATGAATTAAAGGGTTTTCTTTAAATGGGAAAAATCACGTAATAGGGGTGAAGATGAAATGTATGGGAAGAAGGGGTGAAACTGAGGATAAAGAAACTCGTTTTGGAAATTCAAGGGTTTTCCATATATTGGGGATTACAATATCATTTATGGGCTTTAAATGGATTTAAAGTGGTATTAAATAACTTTTACGTCAAAAGATAAGTTATGGGAGTGGAATTGGAAAAAGTTGGAATATGAAAAACAAAGGGTGGGACACTATTTGGTGAGACATTGTAATGATTCTACCATTTAGGTGGAACACTGTAATAAGTGCCACAATTTAGGTGTGAAATTTCTATGGTGTCGCCATAATGGTGCCACTATCTTAGTGAAAACATTACAGTGCCACCATAACGGTGCCACCGGTTTGGTGGAACACCCTAAATAGTTCCACCATTTCAGTGTGCGAACATGATGGTGTGACCACTACGGTGCCACCATTTCGGGGTAACCATTTATTGGAACTGAGTTTTTGGATAACACCTTAACAAGTCAACGATAGTCCCTAGGATACCCCACACATGAGAAATTTGGAAAAGTAATGGAACGGGAGGATAAGACCATTTCAGATTACTATGTATTGGATAAAAAAATCATTAACCCCGAATCATGGAGGATTTTCATCAGTAGATGTGATAATGATAACAAGGAAGGGTATTTCAATTATTATTTTTTTGTTTTTTTGTTTTATAATTCCTTAAACACATTGTTAATTTTACATAATCTTGTGTATCATGTGAGTCCATCCAATTTGGCAGCATACATTGCATCCAGTAGGTTTTTCTCTTGGATGGTCTATAGACCAACAAGAATCTCACTCTTGGATAGATTTTTCTGTATTTTTTCTATATTATCTCATTTCTATTATATTTATCTCATGTTTTTTCATAGTGAAACCATAATTTCATAGACTAATTTATATTTTTATAATGAGACTAGATCATGTAAATGACTGTTTTCATTAGCAATTTCTTTATCAAGAACCTCCCCTATAAAGATCCCCTATTACACAAGTAGTTAGGATGATTATAACTCTCAAAACCATCCTCAAAGAAGACACATGATGGTGACTAGCAATGAGGGTATAAAACACCTGAATTAGATCTATTACACTTGTTGGGGAAAAATCACTTGAGACATCATATCGGTATTTTTTTGGGGTGATTGACTTTGTTGAAAATGCAATATGGTCATAAATATATATGGTTGGAATTTCTAAATAATATGATTAAGGTGGAGAAAGAGGCTTATTTTCAATAGGGTTCACATGCAGTAGTTCATAGACCATGAAGCACAGTTCATAGACTGCCAATGAGGAATGCAAAACGGTTAAGGAAAACTGACAAAGGACTATTTCTCCATAGTCACAATATGCGAACTGTGATGTGAACTATACAAGTTTCATAGAAATATTAGTTAATGGGAGGATCATAATTCATGGAAATATTTTCACTCATGGAAAGGATCTTCATTTGCAGTTAATATGTGTTTATTTAAGGAGAAAAAAAGTGATTTCATTTTTGGTTCACATCTGCAATCAAAAAGTAGAAACATGTTATGCAAACCGCATAATAGTTCATTATTTAGTGTATATTGCATCATTGTTATGGGTATTTGTAATTAGAGAGTAATTAGAGATTTATTTTCCTATACAAATACACATAATCGCATCATTAACAAGAGAGCGCATTTTGTTATATATATCATCACTAGAATAAATTTGATTATGTTTGAATTTGTTCATGAGGGAAGATTTTATGAAGGGGAAGAGATTAATGGGAAACATCCACTTGAAATAATTTGATGTGGAAAGACTAAAAATATTACAAAAAATTCCCTATAAAGTTTCAAGATGATAATAAAGACAATGATGAAACTCTCAGGAAGAATTATTTAGACAATATGAAAGGTAAGAGGACTGCCAAAAGAAATTTCTTCAAAATAGAATATCCTTATTTCAAAATAATATGATAGTTCCAAAGAATATAAGGGAAAATAATTAGAGGACTAAAAGGATCTTGAAGTCGATTTTATGGTGGCTATTTTCATAAATTACCATGTAAGGTATGATAATGAAAATGATGAGGAAGATGTTGAAGGAAGGGATGACCTTCATCTCAAATTAGATGTTGCGCTTGAAGAGATCAATGATTTATAAAAAAATAAGAAGGAATACATGGTGGTTAAGGATTCCATACATTATATGAAATAGTTGGAAAAATTGTTTTTACTTAAGGATTAAATTGAAAGAATGTTTCCCTTCTTCAGGATGATATGGTGAGATCACCTCTGCCTACAGCTCGGCTCTCGCTTCTGGGGATCTTGGAGAGCCCAGGGTGCCCTCCCATGAAGAATCCTCAGGGTTCGCGGCAAGGGACGTCTTCTCTAGAAGTCGCTGGCCCTATCACTCGCTCGAATTCCAAGGAGGTAGGTATGTTAATCACTTTTTCATCACCTGGAACTTTTGGCCCAAAGGGCAGGAGAGGGCCTCTTTAATGTTGTATGTGATCATCTGGAATTCCCGTGGGTTGGGGGCACAAGAAAAATGTGATTTCATGGCAGTTTAGTCTCAGAAACGTTCATCCTCTATTGTGGTTATACTCGAGGTCAAACATATTCTTAGGAAGCTTCCCTCGGTAGCGAAGAATATGTGGTTTCCTTTGTTTCTGCATGTAGGTTCGGTTAAATCGAATATCTAGATTTTCTGGAAGTCGAACATTCAGTTGGAGGTGGTCAGTCTTTCTGCTCAATGTATTAACACAAAGATCTCATGTGTTGGGAGAGAGTTTTTGTTATCCTTTTTCTATGCTAGAAATGATGCACAGAGGAGGTTGGATCTGTGACAATTCCTAGGGTCCTTCCAACCTAGAAATCTCCATTAGTTTGTAGGTGGAGATTTCAACACAATTGTGGATGCGGAGGAGAAAAGGGGTGGTTCTATCACCTCTTTGGATGCCATGCAGGACTTTCGGGACTTCATTAATGCAGTTGGGATTATGGACTTTGGGTTCAAGGGAAAGTGGTTCACTTGGTGCATTAATCACAGGGGGACGCACTGCATTTGGAACAGGCTTGACAAATGCTTTACAAACATCCAAGGTCTTGATTCTTTTGGAAGGTTGACGGTCACTCATTTAACACGCTCATTATCAGACCATGCTCCCCTACTGGTGTAGGTGAGATGTGATAGTTCTGGGAAGCAGGATTTTCATTATTCTAGTAGCTGTCATCAAGTGGAGGGTTTCATGCACATGGTGAGAACCTCTTGGGAGCAGAAGGAAAATGATGGTGCTTGTCGTGGCCTAGCCAACTGTTTGATGTTCCTTAAGCGGTACATTCAAGGATGGTTGGCATCTAGGCCGATTGAGTTATCGGGTGTGAGCTCTATTGAGGTGGACTTTGAGGAGTTGGAGGAGGAGATGTAGAACAATTAGACTGACAATAGCTTTACTATCCTATGCGAAAAGTGCATATTTCTTGCGGAGAATCTCCTGGAAGTTGAAAGAGATTACAAGTAGCGATCGTGAGTGAAATGGTTGAAGGAAAGGGATCACAACAGTGGTTTTTTTCTTGCGTGTTTAAGAGAAAGTAGTAACTTGAGACTCAATAGTAATCTGGGTAATGGATTTTTTTCTTTGTATGTAGATGTGGTGGGGGGATTGGCACTGGAACTCTTTTAAGTCCTTTTGGATGGAGGGATCCCTTCTAGATATGAAGATGTGGACGATGGGTCAGCAGAGCTGGGGTTATGGGAGTGTATTCCCCACTTGGTAGAAGGCCCTGAGAATGAATCTTTGATAGCTACCCCAAGCGAGGAGGAAATCAAGATGATTGTTTTTGTTGTCTCCCCTGATAGTGCTCCATGTCCGGATGGTTTTATGAGGGCTTTCTACATGGATTCATGGGGTACTGTTGGTCTTCATGTGGTGATGGCGATTCGGGACTCTTTTCAGGGTCGTGTCCTCAATCAGGGGGTTGCTGCGTCAAGGGTGGTGTTGATTCCGAAGGTTAAAGAGCCCACTAATATCAACCACTACAGACCCATTTGTCTGTGTACCATGTCATATAAAATTCTGGCGAGCTTGATTGCAGACAGGTTGAACCGGATCATTACTCGGTTGGTGTCTAGGGAGCAACATGGGTTTGTCAAAGGCCATAGATTTAATGGGGCGGTGGCGATTTCTAGAAAATTGGTTTCTGATATTAATAGGAAAGAAGTTAGTTCTAATTTCATTTTTCAGGTGGATATGATCAATGCTTATGACAAAGTGGAGTGGAGTTTTCTGATTCGTGTGATGAGACGTTTTGGATTTCATGAATGGTTTTGTGACCTTTTCTTTAGGTGCTATTCTTCCCTGTGGCTTATTATATCTCTCAAAGGAAAATGTTTTGGCTTCTTTAAATCAGTTTTTGGTGTTATGCAGGGTGACCCACATTCTCCAAGCCTCTTCATCTTGGCACAAGAAGTCTTATATAGGAATCTTCGTAGCAGAATAGAGAGTGGGAGGTTGGCTCCTTTTCTTAGTAGGAATGACCTGGAAGGAGTGTCTCATTTGATGTTCGCCGACGATATTTTGATCTTGAGTAATGGAAGGTGACGATTGTTTAGGGTCCTCATGGATATGTTTTCCCTGTATGGGCACTTGATCGGACAATTCATCAATTCCAGGAAGAACCATGTTTTTATCTCTAATAAATTCCCAGGTAATCGATGTAGGACTATCCAGAATATCATGGGTTTCCCGAAACAACAACATCCTATTATTTATATTGGGGTTCCACATTCTTGTGGACACATCAAAATGACTTAATTTGATGATTCCATTAATCAGGTTATGGGGTGGATTTTTAACTGGAAGAACAAGTTGTTATCTTTTGGGGGAAGGGTGACCCAGATTAATAGTTTGATATCTTCCATTCCTATGTACATCATCTTAGTCCATCGACCTCCAAAATGAACCATTACACGGATGGAGAGGGTTCTTAATGAATTTCGTTGGGATGCCAATCACACAGGTCGTTAACATTGGGCTGCTTGGTCCTGTCTGCCCAAACCGATCGAGGAAGGTGGAGTTGGGTTACGTGACATTAATGATACAATGAAGAGCATGCAGGCGAGGCTTTCCTGGGACATTATTGAAGGGGATTCTCTTTGGGCCTCCTTTTTCAGAGCCCGTTATGGGGAGAATTGGGTGGCCACAGGTCCCTGCAGGACGCTATTGACTGACCATGAAAGGTGCATGTACTCGTACATGGGTGTTCTTCAGATTTCGACACGGTGGATTATTGGGAGAGGTGACATTAGTTTCAGGAAAACAACTGGTCAGGTGATCGTCTGTTCTTCCCTGGGTTTTCATCACCGGATATTTCCTTTAAATAAGAATGGGCACACCCAGATCTTCATCAACCAGTTCTCAGTAGAGAGTTGCGAAAGATTTAGGAGGAGAATATCATGAACTCGGAGGTGGACAGATGCTACTTCACTAGCTCGAGCTCGGTTAAATTCTCTGGCTGGAATTATAAGAGGTTGTCTCAGGAGGAGCCGCTACTGGACGAATGGGCCTCGAAGAGTTTGTGCAAATAAATCCCCATAAAAATGAATTTTTTGGTTTGGCGCATCAAAAAATGAGAATTTCCAATAGAGGGTAACATCCAGAGGAAGGGTGTGCATTTGGCTTCACGCTTTTTTTGCTATAGGATTCCTCGGAATGAATCTTTGCTTTACCTTGTTTTCCAGAGTGAATGGGCGGTGTTCCTTTGGTCGTACATCATTCCTCTTCCACGCTATTTTCATTTCCATAATTCATTCCAAGATTTTCTGGTGGCATGGCTTCAAGTATTGGACGGATGGACTATGGAAGTCAAGGCATGGTGTGTTATTCTCTCTTCTATTTGTTGAGTTTTTTGGGAGGCACGTAATCTATCTCGACTGGGCGATGATAGATCTCTTCATTTTATGTGGATCCGGTTGAAAGAACTCATTTTTGATTTGGGATCTTTGTTGAAAGGGGGTCACCGTTTTTTTTGGGTTCTTGTGATTCGCTCATTTCACCCATGGCGGGCAGACTGGTTGGCCGCTGGATCAGATGGTCTCCACCACTCCAAGGGGTTAAACTTAGTGTTGAAGGCTCAATGATTAATGGGATTACGAGGGGTGGTGGGGTTCTACGTGATACATTTGGCACAGTGTTGCAGGCCTTCAGCGCCTTCTTTGGTCCGGTAAGATCTTTGGGTGCAGAGGCTAGGGCGCATCTCACAGGAATCACAGTTTGTCAGATGGCTGGTTTTTTGGTTGATGAGGTCGAATCAGATTTTGATGTCCTCGTCAGGTCGGTGCATGGTATTTATGAACTGGCCTGGGATCTGGCATATGTGATCTGTAGATGTGCACTTACAAGTGATCTTGGGCGGACTTTGAAGCACTGTTGGAGGGAGGCTAACTTCACAGCTGATGAGCTTTCACAGATTGGAACTCAGGAGGATGAGCTTGTTCTTTCTAATAACTTAGGATCCCTTCCCTTGGAGTGTTTGTATTTTGTCCCGGGAGATGCCCTTTGTTTACACCACTTCATCCCTCCTTGAAGGCTTTGGGAGGGGGGTTCTTTGAATCCTCATTTATTCCCTATAATAAAAAAAGAAATTTTCAGCAGAAGAGGAGGTTGACAGTATGTGAAGGAAAGCGAAATATTCAAAGAAACCCTAGATTTAGCAAAGAATACAAAGAAAAAAAATTAATTTATAATTCAGACTTCCAATGAAACAATTAAATTAGTGCTAGGAAAGGAATAAAATTTATCAAAAATGAAAAAATTGGTATTACAGATAAATATTGTAACACAATGGTTCTCTCTATATTGAAGAAATGTAATCTATTAATAATAAAGGGTTTCTGATCTTTGATGGAAAAAATTTTCAACATTGGAAGACTTGAACGAAAAACATATTTTCATCAAATTGTATTGATGTATTTATAGCTAAAATGCAAGGTATTTCTTCAATTATATATGTTAATGTTTTCTTAAAAGTAGATCATTTATAATTCGATGTAGATTCTAATTGATTCAATGCTTTACGGGTATCTCTATCCAATGAAATCTATATAAAAGTGACATCATGTAAGTCATCAGATAATATGTGGGAAAAGTTGTTAAATATTTATGGGGGTGATTGAAAAGTTAGATAATAAAAGCTTTAGGATTTATGTTACAATTATAGGGATACAAGAAATCACCCTAATGACTCTATTGATGAATTATTTGACTAGGTGAATATTGTTCTGAAAGACATGCATGGTATTCGATAAATTAATGAATATATAAATTTTTTTAACTATATCTTGAGAAAACCACCACTTCAGTTTAATCTGAATGTATTTTTATTGGAAGATAAATTTCGAAAGGAGATGTTGTTGGATAGATTTCAAAATACTCTTATCATTTACGATATGATAAATGATAACAATGATTTTTTGTAAAAGGGAAATTAAAAATAAACGACACTCAACACCCTGAAGTACATCAATATTGATGATAACCAGGAGGAAGACAATGTGTATGATTTCATGTAGTTTCCCTCCTCAAATCTGAAAAAAGGAAGAGGAAGAATTTAATCCTTTCCACCAGTAGAGCTCCATCAAAATATGGATAGGTTGTTATCCTTGGGAAAAACATTGTGTTGGCCCCAAATACTATAATGGTAGTGAGCCAGAGCAATGAAATGATCTATCCCAAACCTTGTATTTTAGAAGTGAGCCTTAGTTCATTTGGTACATTGGAACATTATTGTTGTAATGCTTCTTAGACATATCTCAGTGAGGGTGAGCCAATTAAAAAAGATGTGTCTTTTTCATCATTTCATTTCAATTTATACATTTCTACGAGAAAGAGGGAGAAGAGTGTTTTTTAACAATGGAACAATATCTAAAGGGTTATTTGTTTTAATATTATATACCTTGATTCACCCCCCTCTTAGGGTATATAAACTAGATGGTATAAAATTCCTCATAAATATCATTAACAAATACAATGCACTAGTAAAATATATTCTAAATGAAACAAAACCCAATCCAAACTACATGTGAATGTCATACATGAGCAAGGAATTCAAAAGAAAATATAACATGTGAAAAATAATATATAGAAAGTGAAAATATCAAAAAATAAATTCTATGAGGTTGCAGAATAGATATCTACAACTTACGTAAGCCAGGTGCCTTGAAAAATTGATTTATATATATTCAGATATAGATATATGACAAATTTTTTGGATGATGTTGTATTTTTTTCAATACATTTTATTTATGAAAATATATTTACATTGATTCATGTTTAAGAGAATTTATGATGGTTTGAGTGTTTTCACATTACTTTATAGATGATGGATGCTATTAGAAAATGATGGAGTTTTAATTTTCTATCACTCTTGATAATGAAGTTGTTAATAAAAATATTCAGGCTAACCATTGAAATATGATCATTTAGAGGAATTATGAAGTTCATTTGAGTTGGTCAATAAGTCTTGGAGATGGGTAGATGGATCCCTAGGAAGGCTTGAGGATTTTTGATGTGATACTATACCTAATGACATATTTGGTAAAGGTTGAAACCCCACAAACATCATAATGTACAAGGAAATTCTTCATTAGGTATATTCCTTTGTGGTAATTCTTAGAGATTATATAATTGAAAGGGTTAAAATTCATATTAGGGTGAAACCCAAAATCCTAGGATACTACGCATTGAGAAAAACTGAGTTCTTCATTGGTTGGATGGACCCTAATTTTAATTCTTTTTAATGAAAAAAATATTTTTAGGTTAATTTCGCATGAAAAAAATTAACCTAATGAATATTCTAAGAATTCATACTAACCTTTGAATAAAATTAAATTAGTATATATCTACTAAACCTAATGATTTATATCATGTAGAAATGTTTGTGTATGAAATATAGTAATTTTATTTTTGAATTTTCATAGGAAGTATTAAAATAAATATTCTAATGAAAAATGATTGATTTGAGAGAATATTATATGATTCGAAACATGGATTAAAAAATCATGATAATTTAATATGATCGTGATTTATGCTATAATATTTATGTGTGATGAGAAGTGTAACATTCCTCAAGAAACAATGCCACTTCAAAAAACACCAGAATCCATGCACACAAGTATAATTTCAAGAGATTTAATTTGTGCATATTTTATTAGAATGAGAAGATGTTTTTATATTTTTAAATTTCATTATGAAATAATTAATATGAGTCATAAGGGTATGTAATGTTGGTGTTTTGACTCATTCATCAATTATTTTGAATGAGGATATCCATTAAACTAATAATCATGGGGTTCCCACTACTAGTATGGAAATAATATTTACATGATATTCAATGAATTTAAAATGTAGGAATAATGAATAAAATTATGTTATATAGAATGAGTGATAATAAATCAAAACTCTTATATATTTTGAAGATATATTTTATAGAATAAATAATAAGTAGAAGAATATCAATATCTGTTCAAAACTGCATGAGAGTTTACAAATTTGCTGGTAATAATTCTTGAGAAGGATAACAAAATTTGAAGTGAAATTGTTACTAGTTAAAGCTTTCCATTGAAATGATCCAAATCTTATACACATTATAGATTTAATTTTGATAATTAAAATAGGATTGTGTGTATTGGATAATAAACCACACATATTGGGGATGTAGCTATACATGAAGTTGATAGAAACTTAAAAAATTAGTTATATATCTCTAATTTCTTTATTTTTTAGTATCTTGAGAGTAAGGTGTTGATTAAGAAAGATATTGTAATGGATTTCAAATAACTCTACACATTGAATCAACCACCTCTTAGTGTGTATGATACTTTTTAGGATCTAATAATTGGAATAAAAAACCAACCTACTCTATGTAGTTTCACTCAAACACTTGATATGGATCAACTAAATTTTGTTTACAGTAAGGAATCCAAAAACTCGATGGAAATGGATTTCATTCATTGTATTAAACATTGAAAACTTTAAATTATATCTTAGGGGACAATTTGTTTTTTTATATTTAATATAATTTAACTAATTAAAATGTGGCCATAGTATGATCTCTATTTGGAAAAATAAAATTTTAAAATGGTGAAAATACTACTACTTTATTACATTGTACTTAATCAGTGAAAGAGGTATCAAAGGTTATGGGTTATAGAAAAAATAATGATATTGTACTAACAACACATAACATCCAAGAAAAAATTAAATCTCATGATGTATAAGGTTTCATATTGTTTATTCATGTTCGTAATTTTTTTACAAACAATTTTATTGAACATCAAATAGTTTTATTTACAAAATATATTTTTCTAAGTATTACATAGTATTTTTAAAATTCCAATTTCATAATTAATGAATTTAAATTGTTTTAAAACTATAAATTATTTTAATGTATTTAAGAATACCATTATATTTTGGATTTGTTTAATATAAAATTAGTACCATTTTTCTTCAAAAATCCATTAATTTCCATAGTTATCAACATTTTAATTTATTTTGTAATATAATCATTTGTATTCATAAAAATAGAATTTCTCTAAAAACTATTTTCATAGTGATTTTCATATTAATATTAAAAATAATTTTTACCACTTATCGTTACTGAATATGATAAAATGTATTTTATATATGGAATTAGGAGATCCAAAATTGGTGACAATTTTAATTTAATTTTTTTTTTCATTATGAAAATTATTTGTGAAAAAACATTATGATGACAATAATTGTTAATAATGATAATGAGGGGGTTAAAACAAAGAGATATGGTTTAAAATATCATAAATAATTTTTTAAATTTAATTTTTCGAGGTTATTTAAAATTACCCTCATATTATTTTCAAAATACCTCAATATTGTTCAATATTTTTTTTGAGAATGGCATATAATATATTAGAATGTTTTCAGTGTTTACAAATGTGCCACCCCTTAACTTATAAAAGGGCACCTCATAACCTCCATTATTCACACAAATTGAGAACACTATATTTGAAACTAATTTCCCAAATACCATCCCAAATCTTATAATCACTTCTTAGAAGTATTGGCATCACCAAATAACCATCTTAGTATAGATTAAGGTGTAATCCAAGAGAGGTTTTCCAAATAAGAGTTATAATATTTAATTAAGTGTTTCATATTTATTTCTTCTTATATCTTTATAAAATTAAATTTCTACATTATAAAATAATAACATTATTATTGTTTATATATTATGGTTTTATTTTGATTATGGTAATACCATTTTCACAACTTTTAACTTCTTATGGGAGATGAAAAAATTCCCTTCACCTACATGTTGACTATCACCTCCAAAAAGAAATTCGATTCATTTTTTCATAATGAGATCATATAGATAGTTAAAATGAATTATAATATTAATATATAATATATTTATAAATATTTTAGGATTCATTGAAGGTAACATTTTACTTAATTCTTTCCATTAAATCTATTTTTAAAATATAGCGTCACTCAGGCGATTGTGTGGACTAGATCCTCTATGAAGTGATGTGATTTGTTTTTCATTTCTACATTAAATGATTAGTAAAACAAGTTAAATAATGAATAAATATGAAATTTATAATATATTTTAATGTTATTTAAAAGTAATATATTTCATACATTGTTTCACTTCCACCCCTTTGAAAAATGAATGTTTCGTTCATACATAAGTACAAATTACCATCTCTATGAAATGAAATGGTTCATTTTTCATGACAACCTTACATAGTTAGTTTTAAAAGTTAATATAATTTTTCTATATGATAATTACGAAATGTTTATGATTTTTTAGGAAATGGAAGAATTACTCCTTTTACTATGTTCTATTCCCTTTTGAGGCTATCATACCCTAATCCTCAAAAAAGCCTATGAAAATTTGACTAATTTAGTATCTAAATATGACATGGTAAAAAATAAATTAATGCTGATAATGGTAATGGAATAAAAATTTAAATGGTTCTTTAGAAATAATAAATCCATTATAACTTTATTTCTTATGAGGGTAGTCATACATATGAAAAGAGACATGAATCGGTGTAATTGATTTAATATATAAATTTGTATTATTTTAGACTTATACAATTTTAATCACATGTTTTCTTTTATGTGGTTTTTGAAATACCATATGTATGTTTTATATCATTCATTTACTAAATTTAATGTTTTTAAAAATACTTTTCTTGTTTTCGTTTTCATTATACTTTTGTTTCAAGAATTACCAAACAGGAAAGGGATTATTTTTTAAAACATTTTTAAAGTATTTTTTGAACTATATTCAATCATGATATTCTAAATGATTTTATAAATTATTTTATTTTTGAATTATTGAATTTTTATGTATTTTTTCACATATTTGTATATTTTTTTTCAATTTTTTAAAATTTATTGTTTTTATCATTTTTAATACAAGTCACCTTTGACTACTTGTTCATAAGTTGAAAAGAATTTATTATTAACTTATACTACATGAATGTATTTTCCTATTATAATTTATTTTATTATGTTATCAACCATACTCTACTTTGTTTATTTTTTTCATATTAAATTAAAATTCTAATCATTTTGTTAAATTATAATTTTTTTATATTTTTCAAAAAAAATATTTCTATTTATTTTTATATGAAAATATAAAGTTAATTTATTATGGGTTCAACTGAGTTTTGCAAGGGTATTATAGTGAAAAATTGTAGCATATAAATGTTTCCATCATAATAAAATAAATAATAATTCTTGATAATGATAGGTGAACCGGATATAGTTCATGATGACTGGTGATCCCAATATAGCTCTCTATTTTATTGGTCAATGTTATTGTATTTGAAGGTGAAAACGAAGGAGACAAAGGGATTTTTTACTCCAATAGAATTAACAGTTTTGATATTATTATAACTTGGGTTAAACACAAGTGAATAAGGTCCATGAATATGAATATCCAAAATATCAATATTTTGCTTAAAAAATGTTTTTTTGCTAATATATAGTTTTTATATGGTATGAAATTTTTATGAACTTTTAATGGAGAAATAATATTTTTCAAAGGAAATTTATCTTCATTTCTCAAATTCCTTAGTATACCGTCATGAATTTTAAAATTCATTCTAATGGGTTTGAATGGTTTTATTTTATCAAATATTTATTTTCACTTATCAAAATTCTTTATTTATGTTCTGAATGTTTTATTATTATAATGTAAGAATATTCATGAATATTTATATTTTTTACTAGACTAATGAGAGTCCATTATTTTTATATCCCTTATTGAAAATTAATTTTCTCATTATACTTTTGAAAATAAATTTGACTAGATATATAGATATGTATATATTTTAACATGTTTATGACTTCTTCTATGGTGACTCATATTAAACGAAGAAAATGTTTGTTGATTGATATACGGGTATATATGTAAAGACGTTTAATTAAAAAAATGATAACACATTTTGAATGTATAAATTTATTATGTAACGATTTTTAAATTATATTAAAATAACAAATAAAAATATCCTAGAAATATAAGAAAGTGAACAAATTTATAAAAATATATAAATTATGGGATGATTATATTACGTGGCATTATAATTTTAAAGAATATTATTAAAATTCATGTAGGTAAAAAATCAGTGAATGAATAAAATATCCAAATTACATATAAATAATTTTAGGATATTAGAAGAAATGAATATGAAAAATATGAATAGTTTTTACTGGTGTAGATTGGATTGTTTCCATCAACATAGTGTTTGAATAATTTCATGAATACTCTATGGTGGAAACAAAGTCGGTGAAAATCTTCCGAGATACATTTGATTCAAAGATATCAACTCTAAAAGATACTAATTTTTATTTATTAAAAATTTATGAACAACAATACACTCTAGTAAACTATAAATTAGAATTAGAGATGTAATTAAAATAATAGGAAAATAAAAATTTGAAAAATTAAATCAATTATATATATGGTATGGATATAATAGAAAAAGGATAAATAGATGATGGATAAAGGGGGGAGATTTTTTTTAAAATATTATCACTAATCTCAAAATGTTTCTTAGGTTAAAATGTTTGTTATAAAGGTAAACATTTTTTGATGTGTTCTAATTATGGGATGATTTGAAATTTCTCTAACAACTATCCTATGAAAATTAAAAGTGAAAATGTAGATGATAAAAAATCAATGAATACTATCAATGGAATAGATTATTTTAAATAAATACTATTCAAATAAAAAGGATAAGATATTACAAAATTCATTCAAATGGAACATTCATTCACTCAAATATGGTATGTCAGAAAATGAATAAAGTGGTATGATGGGGAGTATTCAGGAGATATATCACAAATTTTACTTATGACAATAGATGAAAATAACGTAAGATCATAACATGATGTTTCACAATACAATAGTAAGTATGGTAAATAAGAATGAAATATTGTTAATGAATATACTATGATAATTAAAATAAACATATACTTGAATGAAATTCAAAGGCTGATAGAAGTCAATACGAAAAAATATAATGTTCATAAAAATAAATACTACTACAGGTGGGAAAGATATAGTATGTAAAATAAATTCAAAATATAAAGCATGAGATTACATTAATGGGAAAAATATTTTATTATAGATAATTGAACGTGATTCATATTTATAGCTAAATTTAAAAATTTAAAAATAATATAAATAAATAAGAAGTAATATTATTATAAAATGTAACTAAAATAATATTAATATAAAATAATTGAATGAACATTCTATAATTCAACAATAAAATACTACGAACATGTGGAAATATATGAAAAGTTAATATCTTCTAATGATTAATTTTAAATTAGGACTATATCTATTGTAAAAATCAATTAATAAGTTTCAATCTAGTTTTAAAAAATGGCATATGAATTGTTCAATTATTCTAAGATCTGGAATTAATTTTTTAGGAAATGAGAGTCAATCATTCATATAAATATGATAATGAATCACGCAAAAGGAAATTGTCAGTTTTACTCATTTAATGTCTAAAAAAGAAAACTAAAAATACTAATTCAACATCATAATACTTTTCAGCATATAAGGTTACTGACATAGTGTTGGTGTTTTGTTTTTTTCCACAATGACTATAACTAGTTGTATAATAATAATTTTATTATATTGAGGAAAGGGTAGAAAAAATGATGATAAAAACAACCATAGATGAGAAATCATTAAAATAATCAAAAACTAATAAGAAAGTATAAGTAATAAATTGTCATAGAATCTTATAAGAAGTATATGGATGGTGTGACAAAGAAAGTCAAAACTCAAGTGTATGTGTTTCCCTAATCACATCACAATTTAATAT
The DNA here is from genome assembly GCA_963277665.1 of Viscum album. Classification (NCBI taxonomy): domain Eukaryota; kingdom Viridiplantae; phylum Streptophyta; class Magnoliopsida; order Santalales; family Viscaceae; genus Viscum; species Viscum album. The sequence continues at coordinate 257,261,687 of OY728140.1, read as the reverse complement.
ATGTCAAATCATTTGAAATAATAAAAATCAAAGATAGATCTGGAAATATGCTATTGTAGTCGAAGTAGATTTTAATGATTCATAATATAAAAATCCTTGAATCATAGTGTGTGTTTTTGTATATCATATGAATTGTGATCTGAACAACCTAGAAATATTTATTAGTGTTAAAGAGTAGCTATGATATTTTTTAATGACTGATCATTATATATCTATGATATTATATTGTAATATATAAGAAAAATATTATCATCATAGATAGTGTTCTGTTTTTAATACATTAATGAACATTTTTTTAGTGTATCCCTCAAGTGGAAAAATAGAAGTGAGGTTATCATTTTGAAAAATATATCTATATTAACAATAATAAAATATAAACCTATTTTAATAAGGTATTGAGAAAACCTAGTAAATTTGTTTCAAGTTAGAGAAAAAAGTGCATGAAGTTACTTTAGTCAATAAGAATAAAATAATTTATGGAAGAGAAGGGTTTGTCAACATCACTAAAATAATATACAATATTAATCAAATATGATTTTTTAAATAATAGACCCATTTTGAAATAGGATACTATAACTTCTTTTTAAATATTTACGGTATTATGTATAGTGGAAAAAATCAAAGTTCAAATCCAACATCGAAACCTCATAATCTAATTCGCTATAATGTATATAGTCCTAAAACTAAAAACTCACAAAAAAGAGAATGTTATTTTATCACTTTCATGGATCATTTCAAAGGAATGAAATGAATCATGTTCATCTATGACAAATAATATTCCATATATTGATAGTTTTGGAGAATTTAAGAGACGAAAACATGCTTGTATATTGAGCTATTGAGATCCCACAATGTTACTGAATATGGAAACTGAATATTCATTAAATACAATAAAAATGGGATCATACATAGATATAGTATTCTATAAAATCATCAATAAAAGGGAATATATAAAAGGACTAATTGGATTCCTGGTGATATGGATAAAAAATATGCTATAATATTATGATACCTCAATGTACTACCATTTAAAAGACATCACGACTATATAAAAAATTAAGAATATATGTCTTATAATAAAAAATTGTACATGACTCCCTAAAATAGGTTTTTGAGGATAAATCATAGTCTTAAACTATTGATTTTGTTTTTATATCCATTATTTATTAATAATAAAGTAATAAATGAGAAACAATTGATGAAAAAGGAAGGAATAATTCATAGATTCACAACAAATAGGAAATACTATAGTTATTTAAATAATAAATATAAAATAATTATTTATATTAATGATGTAACTATTTTATAAGGTGAAGAGGTACATAGAAATTTTCTCCTTATAGATTATGAAGATAGTGTTGTAAATTCATATATTATTGAAAAAAAATATAGAATATATATAGATTAAAACTGAAGATGAAGAATTTTAATTTTATACTGATTTATATGATGTACTAAAGTATAATTAATATTTGAGATTCTATGAAAACATTTTAATTTTGGGATGATTATTAGATAATATAATAACAGTGTACATAAAATAATAAATATAATGGATATGGTCATACAAGTCTCTTTTCAAAGGTTAAATGATGTATATTTGAGAAAGAATTTGAAAATAAGATGTGGGTTCAAGATATAAAAAAGGAGATTGACCAGATTTTAATGAATGAAAAAGGAGTTCTGTTCCTATACCCAAATAAAAGGATTTGATTAGGGTAAAATTATATATCTGAAATATGATGATTGAAAAATGGTAATTGGCCAGAAACATTACAGGGCTAGTTTGGAAAGGATATTATCAAAATTAATGGGTTTAATTCAAGAATAATGTTTCACTAGTTTTTAGACACAAGTCTCCTGGAATATTTCTTTTTATTACACATCAGATATGATTTAAGTATATTATATGTATATTTAAATAGTTTTATTTAATAGTGATCTTGATGAAGATGTGTTGATGTAGTAGATTGAATTTTTTATGCTAGACTGATATGGAATAATGGTATATATGCTAAAGAAAATTAACTATTGTTTAATAATGCTCTGAGGACATAGTCATTTAAACTTCTTGAATTTTTTAGAAGCATGAAATGAAAGAATGGACAACTAGAAAATAATATGTATCTAATGAATATAAATTGAATATAACATTTTAAAATTATGTATGTTGATGACATAATTTATTATATAAATTTTGAATTCCTATTAGTAGAGTTCTAATGTAACACGAATGAAATGAATGAAATGTTCATTAATACAGAAATGATATTTTTGTTATTTTTAATAATTATTCAAATTGTATATTTACTTTTTATATAATATTAAAATTATTAAATGGTTTACCTGAAAAGGTTTGAAATGTAGTAAGCTAGAGGAGTGTTCAAGAAAATGCATGTTGATATAAATTTATGAAAGGGAGATAAAGAGAAAACTATCAATAAGAAGTAGTTTTGAATTTTCATTGAATTTATTATATAACATATAACATGAGTGGAGGATGATCTTGTATTTGTTTTAAATACCATTTATATGTGATGAATTATAATTTTTTTTTCATATTTAGGACATTTATTAAATATGGGATTGTTGTCAATAATAGTTTATAGAGGATCATAGATCATATCTAGTGGGATATTTGTCATTGGATTTCATGATAGATAATGAGAAAGATATATAATTTGAAGAGGCCATCCATTAAAGGATGATGTATTATATAAAATCAAATGTTCTATTATGTTTGATTGTAATATTTGGGTATTTGTTAAAGGAGGTCTAAAATACCTTTTGGAAGCCTGGATTTGTTGTTGTACTAGAAGAAATTTTTAGAAAAAGGATGGGATACTATGAAACTGAAAGGGTAAAATGAAAATTGTCAAATGGTAGAATAATTTGTGAGAATTATAAGACTATGATGACATCATTGGGTAAAAATTCATCATATAGAACAACCCAAAATCATAGGGTATGCCATTGTGAAATTATTGAGAACTTAATAGGGTATATTAACACTATAGTTTATAATTTATAGGGTAAAAAAGATTCATAAGGTACCATAATATGATAAAAAATTCCATGGTACAAATAAACCCAATAATAATTTGTATAAATTAGTATACAATAAAAAAAGTGAAAACATAGTTCATAAAATTAACCTGAAGAACTATATGAAGAATATATGTAATAATTTGTATTATGAGTAATTGTGTATGATTATTAAGAGGATATATAAGAGGGATTATTCTTATCAATGGTGATTAACTCTAGAGATACACATATTCTATTCTTTGAGAATTCAAACATCATGATCATATAACTGGATTGTTATTCAATATAGAAGATTGAAGAATATCAAGAACATTCCTAGTCCCTAAAAAATGCATCCATGTCACAACTACATAAATCCACTCACAAATGCAGAATATCAAGATATTTAGTTGTTGCGGATATTATGCGAAAAAAGATGTTAGGATTTTTTGAAATAAAATGAGGTTGAAATGAAATCAGGTCTTAAGGATATTTATTTATAGATTTTGACTCGATATTAAGTGAGTTTGAATAAGGATTCCATTTACACAGAGAATCATTTATATTATATAACTATTATAGAAATAATATTCACACAATATTCTATGAATATATGAGGTATAAATGAAGAAGGAAGTTGTGTTTTAGAACATGTGTGAGAATAAAATTTTACCACACATTATATTGAAGATTATATATATCAATTGATAGAAAAGGAAGTAAGACCAATATCTCTTCATGGAAACATGTATACATTAACATTCAATAGATATCATTTATAAGATTATGTATTTTAATTTTTTGATGTCAAATTGTAACATCTTGTGTCCAAATGTTGTAATTATTAAAAATTCATCTTTGTGTCAATGATCCTTTTTATAATAAGAAAGTCAATGTGTGATTGGGCTAATAACCATGACACACAACAGATGATATTTTTTTCAAAGAAGTTAACCTCATTAACAAATGAAAATTGTATATATCATTTCAATATTAGTGTGTGTATTAATATAGGGGTGATGAATAAATATGAAAGTGGTAGGTATTTATAATAATTATATAGACTAATTTACGTCACTCTCATTTTGTATCATCCTTTGTGATTTCCAATAATCTATATTGGTGAGAAGATTAGTATACTTAGTGAGAGACTTATAATAACATTTCAGATAAATGAAAAAATCGTCATATATCTTTAGATAATTAAAAGACAAGAAAACATGAACTAATTAGAGATGAACTACCAAACATTCTCACTAAGGCTCACTCATTAAATATTACATCAATGTGTAGAAACTTAACATCAATAGAATATATATCAAGAGGGTAACCCACATCCATTTACACATTAATATTGTCCTTCTCCTTCCCTAACATCAAAATTCAGGCGACTCAATCCATACAATATAAAAAAATAATCAAAAAAATAAACTATATCATATCCATAACCACATACCCAAAACCATATACTACATAACCATATGACAACGTCACATCACATATTTACCAAAAATTGGGTTTCATGAACACTAAGATCATATACCCCATGTCCTCCTCCATAAATTCTTGAGCTTGAATATGAATCAAAACTTCAATCTGATCAATATAATGTCATAATAACTAGAACAATAATCAGTTACATCCAAAGAAGTATATCCTTCATCCATAAATGCATACATCACATCTGATGGGATAGATAGTATATTGGAATAGTTGTATATATATTCCCTCTGCAACCTATATATTGTGGGAAACACCTAGACCAAAAAACTACAAGTGTTCCAGTGAGATCATCAAATATTCATAGTGGAGAGTATGAAATAATGAGAAAAATACTTTGAATATCATGGAGGCACAAAAGAAAAACCTAAGGGGTTCCCAGAAAAGAGTGTCTCTCTCCTAGGTTTTTCTAGGTTTCTAGTCACCTTCGTCCATCCGGGTTCTGGTGGTGTCGTCTTTATCCTTGCACCCCATCCCTTTACTGTGTAGTTTTCTCCTTTCCCAGATCTGGTGCTTTTGGTTATCTTCTCCTTTCCTCTGTCGATCCTCGACTTTCCGCGGTGCGAATCTATGTTGCTGCGTCCTCTCTCCTCCACCGCTCTCAGTTTCAGTCATTTGGGTTCTGGAAGGAGTCAGATTTCTTCTTCTTCATCTTCTCGACTTCGACCTCAAGCATCATATCTTGCCCCCCGGATCCTGAAGCTTCTTCCAACGCAGTCATTCCTTATCAAAATCTGGTCTGTGAGGGGAACACGATGCCAGATCCCTTTCCCTTCTTCTTCAGAACTCCATATCCATGCGATTCTTTTCTCAAGACCTTTTTAGTTGTTGAGGAAATCCTTTTCCTCACCGCAAGTCCCGTTTTTGCTTTAGATCTGTGTGATCCGAGTCTCGATTCATACAGAAGTTTGAGGTTTTCCCCCCTTTTTCGTATTTCCCTTCATGCTGCCTTGAAGTGGTGTGGTTCTCTTGCCGGTTTTTGTCTAGCTTGTTCATGAATCTTCATCCACTAAGTGGTTTTATCTTGAGAAGCTACTTCTGTAATTGTTCACCTTGCTGTAATACCACGAAGTGGAAGCTTCCAAGTGGTCTTAATCGCGAAGTGTCTTCCGAGAGGATACACCGCATTGTGCATTCACGAAGTGGCATCCATGATGCGGTCTGACTCGCGAGGTGCCCCTCGCGAGGATACACTGTGTTCTGCATTCGCGTAGTGGCCGTCGGGATATGGCCTGACTCGCGAAGGGTCTCCTGCGAGAACCCACCACTTTGTGGTCCTTTTGTGCAATGAGGTGCTGTGAAGCACCTGTTGTGCTGTGAAGGTCGATGGTTTTCCAGAGGGATTGCTCTGCGATGTCTGGGGTGAGCCGCGTTGAGATTTTCCTGGACGCGGCCACATAAGAGGTTTATTTGACTGTTTAGGCCATGGTGCATGGCTCATTCTGTCTTTCATGGCTAGAGGTTGCATTGGGGCATCTGGGTCATTAACCTTCTTGGTGGACCGGGCCTTGACTCAAGTGAGGCCCGTGGGGACTGTAAGGGTGTTGACGCTGTTGGAGGTTTGCAAAATCAATTTTGCACTCTGGATATGGAATTTTATAATCAATGGAAGAGGTTTTCCATAAAGTACCAAGAAAAGGTGACGATTGAGGCACAGAGAAATGAGGACACTCTGCTGGATAAGCGTTTGTCTCTACTCGTGGTGGAAAAGATTGTGGAAACATTTTTGGTTAATCCAGGGGCTCTCAAAAACACTTTACAACACATCTGGAAACTTGATGCAGTAGTGTATATTCAGGAAGCGGGGATCAACCACTTCATCTTTGAGTTCTCCAATGAGAAAGATAGAGACAAAATCTTGCACGGAAGACCATGGTCATTTTTTAATCAACTCCTTCATATGGAAGAATTCAAAGGGGGGGACGATATCCAACGAGTGAATTTAACCTGTTCCCTTTTCTTGATACATGTTAACGGAATCCCCATCCATGTAAGAACAGAATGTACCATGAGAGAAATTGGGGACAGTTTAGGTCATTTCCTTGAATGGGACAGTTCAGACAAAATACAATCGGGCCCGGAGGTTCTTATCAAGGCAGATATTGAAGTGTAAGAGCCACTAATGAGGGGAATGTTCTTGAAAGTTGAAGAAACCACTTCCTGGATATCATTAGATTTCGAGACACTCCCAATATTTTTCTTCTTCTATGGCCGCCTTGGCCACCTGGAAAGAATGTGCACAATGAAACATAAGAATGGAGTGGGAAACATTACCCTACAATATGTTCCCTGGCTCCGTGCCAAAACAAACAAATATGCGTTCATCCCTGAGACGGAAAAACAAAAGGACCGTGATCATCTCAAAAAGGCACATACCAGTCATGCAAAACCCATACATGAAAAAGCCCTTCATTGTGGACCAATGGACTTACCAAGTGATGGCCCTCTCACTCATAGAGAAGCTAGAGTTCACCCTAACCTCTGAAATGAAATTAATCAAGCATCGACAAAGTTGGTGACGAGGAAAAAAATCACCATCACATTGCTCAATGCCAATGTGGATGCATGTCGAACCACCAAATCCAGATCCTGACCCACAATCGATCACAGAAGACAAACTTATAATGGAGGCCCAGGGAATGTTGGTATCTCCAATACTGGGCCCAATAAACCTTTGAAAGTGGAGAGGGGTGTAATGAGGAACACGTGATGGGTATGCAGAAGACCCAAACCTGGAGCCTGGAAAAGACAATATGAAACCTGTCAATCAGGGAAGAATCCAACCGAAAGATGGAAAACAAAAAATGAAGAAGCAATTCGATAGGAACAAAAGACGGTGGCGGGCGAGAACCCGCCCCACCTAGAGCAATGATCTCTTTATGTTGGAACTGTCGTGGGATTGGCAACCCACGAACCGTTTGCATGCTTTAGCGCAACTATGCTCAAAGTCGCCCCGATATGGTTTGCATGTTCGAGACCAAACTAGAAAACAATGAAACCAATGGTATTTCTCTGAAGAGAGGCTTCCAAGGCAGATTTTCAGTGCCTAGACAAGTCCACTCAGGGGGGGCCTCTGTCTCCTTTGGAAGGACAACATTGACGTCAAAATTTTTTCCTTTTCCTCGCACCATGTGGCAGCGACTATTCAGACAGACTCTCACCCATCTTGGAATTTTGTGGGATTCTATGGCTGGACATCACATAATGATAAGGTGAAGTCATGGGACATTCTTTTCAAGCTTTGAAAAGATTTACCGATCCCTATCCTCTACGTAGGAGATTTCAATGAGGTTATGTTTCATAAGGAAAAGAGGTGTGGAATCTCCCGAACAACAGCTTCGATGTGAATATTTAAGGATGCAGTCTTTCGGGAGGACCTGGTCGATCTGGGGTACATAGGTAATCCATTTACGTGGTTCTGGGGCAATACTAAAGGCAACCACATTGCTCAGTGGCTTGAAAGATTTCTGGGTTCCTCTGATTGGATTAATCTATTCAGCATGTTTCATGTCAGCCATATGGCCTTTAGCTGTTCGGACCATTGTCCAATTCTCATTGATTGTACACTGGGTAAATTAAATTGACCACTGAGGAGACCCTTCAGGTTTGAGAGCTTTTAAAAAAAGATACAGAATGAGAAGAGGTGATTCGATATTGCTGGAAAAGTACCCACATGGATGTCCGTTTCATCCTCCAACAGGTCACCTCTAAGCTGAGGTCTTGGACCAATAAAAAATTTCACCACACCGACCGGCATTGTGAGGTCCTTGAAAAGAGACTGAACACCCTAATCAAACAACCCACATCCAATTTTAACCTATCATTGATTAGAGATACACAATGAGAGTTTAATATGGCCATTTCCATCAAGTAAATCTTCTGGGCTATGCGGGCGCGGGATAACCACATTAAAGAAGGGGACGCTAATACTCAGTTTTTTCACCAAAAATTTTCAAACAGGCGTCGAAAAAACTCTATTACCTGCATCTTACATCCTGATAGAACAACGTTTCTGATTCGAATTTTATCCATGAGGCCTTGATTGACTATTTTAATAACATATTCGCTATAGGAACCCCTTGCATGTCCACTGAGGAGGTAGATTGTATCAGACCTGTGATCACCGAGGAGATAAATATGTAGCTCACCAAAGATGTGACAGATGACGAGATCCGTCTGGCCCTGAAACTGTTTCATTCAACTAAGGCCCCGTGAGCGGACGGGTTCCACACAGAATTTTTTATATGATTCTGGCACATTATTGGTCCCATCATCTGCAACATGATAAAATATATTTAGACTGTGAAGACCAGCATTAATGCCATCAATGAATCCTTCCTTGTCCTCATCCACAAAATTAATAAACCCTTGGAAATCTCGGATTTTAGACCTATCAGCCTCTACAATGTCTCCTACAAGATATTTTCAAAGATCCTTGTCAATAGGATTCCATATTCGCTGCCTGATATTATCCCTGAAAATCAGAGCGCTTTCGTGGCTAAGAGACTAATAACAGATAATGCGATTCTGGCCCATGAAGTGTTTCACTCGTTGAAGTCACACTCTTCCATGAGAAGAGGAACCATGGCCTGGAGATTGGATATGACCAAGGCCTACGATAGAGTGTAATGGAACTTCCTATGTGTCTTTATGCTAAAAATGGGTGTCTGTGCTAAATTGACAGATTTGGTCATGGATTGCATCTCGACCATTTCTTTCAAAATCAATGTCAATGGGGAGCTCACCAGAGGATTCATCCCATCCTGAGGCATACGCCAGGGAGATCCTCTCTCCCCTTTTCCCTTCATCCTAGAGGCTGACGTGGTTTCTAATCTTATTACTAGGGCAGCATCCTCTAATTCTAATATGTGGAAAAGGCCAACCGAGATGGCCCTCCAGTGTCGCATCTTTTCATTGCCGATGACTTCCTCCTTTTTTCCAGATCAACTGTTAACGAATGTCAGGTGATCTGCCAAGCAATCCACAAGTATGAGAGGGCGTCTGGCCAGTCTATCAATCATGGAAAATATGAAATTTCTTTCAGTGCAGGGGTGCCTCGTTCTAAGAGGGAAGAGATATGGGCTTTAGCTGGTATTCATATGGTTGCGAAGTATCAGAAGTATCTTGGGATTCCCATGGTGATCGTCCATTCTAAGAAAAATAATCTTCGGATCTTTTATTGACAGAATTGAGCAAAACATTCTTGGCTGGTCCCCTAAAGGAATTTCTAATGCTGGAAACGAGACACTAATCAAAGATACCATCCCGTACATCCCCATATATTTTATATCCCAGTTTAAGCTGTCGCCATTCATTGTCCACCATATCCACACACGCATTTCTATTTTTTGGTGGGGTAGGAATATTGGATGGAATCGACCCCACTGTATGGCCTGGGAGAAACTCTGCAAACCCAAATCAACGGGTGGGATGGGTTTCCGGAATCATCATCTCTTCAATGATGCTCTTTTGTCCAAGAAAGGATGGAACCTAATTAACCATCATTCGTCTCTCTTTTCACTAGTTCTCTGAGCTATGTACTTTCCCCACAAGGACTTCCTTGCTTCCCCTCTCAGTCCCCACCCGAATTTCCTCTAGAGAAGCATTTGGGGGTCTAAAAGGATCCTGGATAAAGGACTGGGATGAAGGATTGGGTCTAGCTCCTCTTTCAATATCTGGACTGATCCTTGGCTTATCGATAAGGATGTTGTACGGGCTACATCCCTCGTCCAACCATGTTTTGAGGAAGCCACTGTCAGCTACCTTCATTCCCACCAGGCACACGGGTGGTGTGTGGAAAAGATCATTGATTGGTTTAATGAAAGGGACCAAAGAATCATCCATAGAATTCCATGGATCCCTAGCACAAGACCTGACCACCGTTTCTGGACCAATGACATCACGGGCGAATACACAGTGAGGTCCGGCTACAGACAGGCCCTTGGCCACCACCCTATCGGCCGGGATGAGGGACATTGGAAATCAATCTGGACATACAAAGTTCCCACAAAAATTCACCAATTTTGGTGGCGGGTTTGCATGAGTAATCTCCCAACCATGAGCATTCTTGCTTACCGTCATATGGCCAGTTCTGCTTTTTTCCCTTTCTGCCCGAGCACTATTGAAACTGATTTTCACTCCATCATTCATTGCCCGTGGGCTAAGAATTATTGGAATATATGGGGCCCGACCTCTACCGATTTACTGGCTTTGGCCTCTGACCTTCCTGATCTTCTGATGCGTTGGTGCTCCTCTCTTTCCTCGAGTCTCTCATGTTCTCCTTGCACTGTGGCCTAGATTATTTGGATCTGACACAACTATGTCGTGTTTCATCAAGCTCACAAACCTCCCAAATTCTGTATTGAAAAGGATTCTTCTTGGATTGAGGGCTAGAAATACCACAAGGACCTTTTTTTGATAGGTGCTACCCACATACCACCATCTCATTGGAAACCCCCAATGGAAGGGACTCTTAAAATCAATGTGGGGGCATCTCTGCAAAAGGATGGACTTGTTGCCCTCGGCCTTCTCGCCCGTAATCATCTGGGGATAATACGTGCTGCAAAATATGTTCCACACAAGGCATTCTGGGAACCGGCTGTTGCTGAGGCCATGGACATCATTGCTGGTTTGCAGATCACTTTGGAATATGGATGGAGCGACATTGTTATGGAGTCTGACTACCTTACCGTCATTACTGCTATGAACAAAAATGATTGTGGACTCCATCCTTTTGGTACCATCATTAGGGGGATTCTCTCACTTCTCTAGTGATTCTATTCTTGAACTGTCTCCTTCACAAAAAGTGAGGGAAACAATGTGGCCCATCAGCTGGAGGCCTCAGGCCCTTTTGACTCCATCCAACTCTAGTTGGACAATTTCCCTACTTGGCTTTGTACTTGTACTTCTGCTAATTTTCGTCATTACGGATTTCCATTTTATTTAAAAAAACAACAAGAATCATACATAGTTTTCAATTTAATCATATCAATCTCACAATATTTTAGATTTATCATTTTACATCCTATTAATATTTATTATTCCATACATTCATCCATATTTAGTATAAATTCATTCTTTAACTATTCAGTATTTTTGTTCCACGTATTTATTCTATAGTTTATTAATATTCATTTACATCCCATCAATTATCATCTCTACAGGTACCAATTGTAACTTCCATCATGTTAAATATTAAAGTTAATTCTATCCTTATTTCATATAACAAAGAATCTAAAACACAATCCCATAACAACTGATCACATCAAAATATATATTTCCCCATACATGATGTTGAAAACTAGCAAAAAAGCACAAAATCACTTTATTTCCATGAAACCACACATGTAACCATTAACATAACCACACAATACCCGAACCATCACTAGTAAATCAAATAAAATATTGTATCCAACCAAGAATTATCAAATCAAGACATTATCCTTATATTTAGAATTCAAAAAATCATAAATATAGAAAAAAATAAAGGAAAATATATTAATTAATTATAAAAAAAATTCTTTATTAATCATTACATATATAAACATAATTATTAGTTTAATCAACATGAAATTAAATAATTATTTCCACACAAAAAAATTAATTTGAAATTTAAATTAATTAAACTATTATGAAATGTGATTATATTATATCAAAATGGAAATAAATACCTTCCACAATAATAAACACAAATCACATAGAAATGTCATCAACAAACCCAAAAATTTCAACGTAATATCAACAGATATTATAAAACACATGAACTTCACCCACTTATATTTAATTTCCTTTACTCTAATTCATTATCATATTTAGGTTTGTAAATACCACGTACTTAATGAGTGAAAAGTCGTCATAATCCAATCTTTACACATAAATAAAGATAGAGAGTTCTCTAATACCTTACCTCAACCCATGATCCCACTACTATTGATGGAGATGAAAATAAAACTCTAATAAAACACATCCCAAAACACATTGATCAACTAAAAATCATATTCATGACCAGTTCCCATAAAAATCAGGACACTAAAACCCCAAAAATAAATATGTGATTATGTGAAAATTTAACCAAGAAGATAGAATAAGAAGAAAAACTCAAATTAGTGAATCCAAATTTATCTTGGTTCACAATTGATCGATCTCCAGAATCCGAATCCCATGAATAAATGATATTATAATAATTTCTAAAGATGCACCTCTAGTATACTAGGGGTTTGGGGAGGTCTATGGAATTTGAAATATATTAATTGGGATTTGAATTTATAATAAGTCGATAACTTAAGAAATCACAATGTCATATGTTATGATCACAATTCAATGTGGAAATATCATGTTCCCCTTTGAAAATAATATATTTCTCCGTATTAATCTCACATAAAAACCAATTTTCAAAACTAATTTATCTCCATTCATATACTAAATTCCATGATACAATCCAAAATTCGAAATCATAGAACTAGATTCTCAAAAAACAAAATGAAAACCCTGAACTCTTTACCCCAAACACGATGAAACCCATAGCACAACATAGTGCAAGAAAAGGCACCACAACACATGAATAATAATATAGACAAAACCAAGAAAATCATTCACATATGACCTCACAATGTTATATACACAACCATTCCATAATTCTTATCACATAACATAACCCTAAAGTATCACATATATTAATCTAAAAACACATTGATAACATTATGCAACAAATCACCCCATCATGGTGCACCCAAGATCATGAAGGGTTAAACCATGAGGCCTCCCATTTGATTATCCTAGATACAAAACCTATTATGAATAACCTAGGAACCTCTAAAAGAAAAACAAAATGATTAATTATATATCTAGACTCTCACTATAATATAAATTTACATGAAACTATCACTACTAACAACCTATTTTCCCCCACAAAAACCATTCCATGAATCAACATTAATGGTGAAACATACCATTCCATCTAAATACCCTCTCTCTTATTTAACTTGTTACGATGAAACAGATTTTAATTGGTCACACTGATTCCCTCCAAGATGAACTTCTTCTTTAACACCATCATATTCAATTTATACTTCCCCCAACACTTCTAGCATTTAGAATACACAAAAACACATTATAAGAAATTTCATTCCATTAGATTATTTATTCATTTAACTATATTTTATATCGATATTGTTCATTGGTTTAATTATTATCATCCTCTTTGAATTAGATTTTTTATATGTTAAATCCAATTAATAAAACCCTTATTTTCCTTTTGTTAAGCATTTAATGCAATTATTTTTTAATATTATCTTCTGATATTTCTTTTTATATAAATATTTATATATAGGTTGTATTTTACATCTCTATATCATTTTGTTATCATTATAATGATAATTTCATGAAAAAAAATATTACTTTGGCTTCCTAGATTAAGGATTTTTATGTATATATGAATGCAAAACATTTTTATATTGTGATACTATTTTTCAAATAAAACGGTATATTTTTAATTATTTTTTGAATCAGGAATAAACTATATAATTTTTAATCTTAATTTTTTCCAATTAATAATACCAACATTATTTTGCTGATAATAGAATTAGTATTCATTTTACAATATTTTTTAGAATTAATATAGATTGTAATTTATTTCTTTCATGTATTTGTAATTTATTCGTATTTATTATATTTATTTGGTATTATATGATTTCAATCAATATAAAAAGATGAATTTTCTTATGTTGTAGATTTTTGATCACTCACTCTATATTATAATCTCATTATACATTGAATAAACTAGTTATAATTTGAGAAGTAGTAACCTCCCATAATTATTGGTGTCATTGAAAAATTTAACATACGTATGAAAATGTAGAAAATTGAAAATCAGGAAATATGTTTATAATAATGAAATAGTTTTTTGTTATATTAATTCATTCTATGTTGGTTTAAATGGCTATAATTTTCTCTCTGATATTTATATAATCTATTTTTTTCATTTCATTTATATAAACGGTGTTATATTTCATTCTTCTCATGATTTATACATTTGAAAGATCTATGTGGTGAAATTGTGTGTTTTCTTATACATATTACTTCATTATAATGGTGAAGGGGTCAGTGTATGATTTTCCAGGTGAACTAGTTATGATACCAATAGTGTGAGGGTTTGGAGTTAGCCCAAATTTATTATTATTATTCAAGTATACCTTTTACTTCCTATATAAATAGAGTCAATATTCATCTATGGTTATTTAAACATGTTATGTTCTTGTAAGGGTTGTTTTTATCTCATGAGATATCCTAAAGTTTGATGTATGATTTCATCTGTAATTGATAGAGTAACATTTTATTGGTATGGTGATTAATTATGATCAAACATCATGATAGTAATATAGGTAACTATATAATAATGTTTTAAAGGTACCATGAAATCCTTATTATCAATATTAAAGGGGGTTTATTATATTAGTTTGGTGGTTTTTTTCATGGTTTAAGCATAATCCATATGACTTTCGACTATGTTTTATTTACAGTTATACCTAGTTATATGTAAAGAATATATTTGTAATAGGTTTAGGTAGTTTAGTCTCATTGGGTGGTGATTATATTTTATCTATCAGTTTCTATCCTTCAATTTTTGTATTCCTTTTCTACTACTTAATACTTACGAAGAAATCAACTTCGAGTTATATTATTTGTGAATATTATTGAGTTATTTATCTTACATGTTTTGTTAGAGGATGACTATATATTTTTTATGGTTTTTATTCGAACATGTGATCTATTATATGAATACCTTGAGGACTTAATCTCAAATGACATTGTGGCAAGTGAATTTAAGTTAAATTTATGCATTTTATTAGAATTGGTTTTTATATAATGAATATGATTAGGGATAAAATTATATGTCATTGATATTTTTCTGTTGTAAATCACATTGATACACATTGAGGATAGTTTGGATGATATTTTTAAAATGGATGCAACAATATCTCACTCTAGATTGTTAATGATGTTATTTTCATTGTTTCATAAATAAATTATTATATGGTACTAGAACATGATGTGTTAGATATTAGAATTAAATTGTAAAGATGGATTTTTGAGAAATTTTATTTCATGGTAACAACTAATTAAATATGATTATGAATTTAATTTCCAAGGTGGAGAATAGTGAATTTTTAATTAACAATTTTCTAAATTTAACTCACGTGATTAAATTTATAGAAAATGGTTTTCAAATAATGTATTTTAAATGTTGAATTTTATTTATTGTGTTTATGTTCTTTATGATGGGATGTATATTTTGGATTAGTTTTGGTAAATCATACATTCTCATCCATGATCCATAATATGGTATCCAATTAGTACATTATTCTACAGTCCACATATTTTGGATCATGTATTATTTCCTACTTAATTCTCTAATACATTCTCAAAAATTTTGATTTTATCATATCCACTGGAAATCTTTGTCACAACCTGTCCCTTGGGGTCCGTGCCGTGACTACCCCTAGCCCAGCTTGCATAGGCCAGGGTTTGGCAACTAGAACTGAAATGGTGTATCACTATAACGGGAAGGCATTTCCTTTAAACCTATACAAACACACAATACAAGAACACAACCAGAAGAAACCATGTTGTAAACTAATTTAGTAAAAAGTGTACTGAAATTAAAGGGCCTAGAATACAAGCCCAACTGAAAAGTACAAGTACAACTGAAAAGATAAAATAGCTCACGGATCATCCACCGAGGATCCTACTTGAGAGGTAGGTACAGATCATATCCACAACACTCCATATTATCCCATATCCTCCTTGTACCACATGGTCCTAGCTCCCTCAAGTCTCAGCCGACCTTCTCGTCGTCTGTACATGACACAAAAAAGTACGGGTGAAGCCCGTGTAGGGGTGAGTATTACAATACTCAGTAGGGACCCTGATGCCCCCGAAGGTATCCTAGAGTTCCACAAAGGAAATAAAACAAAGCAATAGCTAAATCAAAAATCACGAAGCAATATGAATCAAATCTAAATAGTTATATGCCCATACATATACCTAAGTTACCAAAATATACTCCTCTCATTCCTGAGGAAACAAAAGGATCTATCTTTTAAGAAATTTGCACATTTGATCCATGAGGGGAGAATAACACAAAGGTAACACCACAAAGGTAAAAGTACCACAAAGGTAAATATTCATCTCATAGTAGGTATAACATATGTAAAAAAGTAAAGATTATTAAATGTATAATTGGATCATCTTATTATGTTTAGAGGCTCTGCTGCTGACCCACACTTGATCTATAGATGTTGACCCACATAGGATCAGTGAGTGCTGATCCACTTAGGATTTCTGAGCACTGACCCACATGTGCTTAATAAATGCTGACCTACATATGATCAATAGATACTGACAAATATAAGATCAATGCTCTTTCTTCACGTTACAGTCAGCCACTAGATTCCCGCTCATAACACACATAATTATGGCAGAATCACTCCTCAAGACATAGGTCGTATTTCAACCAATAAAAATTCATGCAGAAGGCATACCCAATGGATCGCCCCGTCATTAGGGTCCCAACGTGAAAGACAGTGAGTTGATCGGACACCTGGTATGTGTGTTATGGACACCCCTGTAAAAAGGTCCATGTTTGATTCAAGATTGTTCCAACCCAAGTGTCATGTAAAACTCTATCAAAAATCACTTAAGGTAACTCCAAAGGACCGCCTTGTAACATGGGACTTAATTCCATAGATGCTACGTTGATCGGATGCCCAGTCTGTTAGTTACACACCTTTCATTGAAATGGGGGTGATCACATCTCGGTCTGGCCCAGCTCGGTCAGACCTGCTGAAAATTGACCAAGGGACCGCTTCCCAAATGGGGACCCAACTCCACTGATGGCGCATCGATCAGACACCTGGTTCTTCAGTTACGAGCATTCGTTTATTCGGGCACCGGTTGTGTCTGGGCCTGGTGTGACTCGGTTAGACCAGCCTGATGCAATGGGTCCTGGTGTGTACCTAACTCTGCTGGGGTCCATACCACTAGGGGTCAGCCCGGTTCATTGTGTCTAGACCATCAAGGTCGACCTGACTTGTTAACTAGCCTGGTTCGTGGCTGGCCCAACCAGTCGAGTGGGGCTCGGCCAACCTGCACCGGCCTTCTGGGCCATGGGTCTGGTCCAACCCACTGGCAAGTCCAGCCTTCTTGGCTGGTCTGGTGTACTGGGTTGGTCTGGCCTACTGGTCCATGGGTACAACCCGGAATGCTTGGCTGGTCCGGCCTGCTTGGTCAGCCCGCATCTGTCTCGGTCCATCTGATGGGGGACCATTGAGCCCCACTGGCCCCACAGTTGAGGGGCCGTTTCAGCTATCCATTGGGGTGCTACCCAGCCACAATACAGTGGTCAGTCATTCAGCCAACCGACTTCCACCAATGGGGTGCAGAACGGGGCAACACTGCCCCTTCTTGTTGTAGTTTCTCTACGCCTCCCTCCGTCTGCCGCAGACTACTAGCCGTGGCTCCTACCGCTGGTGGCGCCTGTGGGCGCTGCCCTTTTACCCATGCAACCAGCTTGGGCCAGCCGCCTTCACCCACCACGGTGCACCGGCATGCGTCGCCTTCCACTGCACATGCCTGGTTTCCAGAGGTCTCCTCTGATGACCGCCGACCATAGCCAAAATGGGACACCGGCGGTTTCATCCATGGGTCACCAGACATGGTCTTATGGTCCGTTATTGGTGTCATCTACACATACGGATCACCCGCGCTACCGCTGTCATAGCTTGACCTACTATTTGGCATTGCTGTCAATCTAAGTAAATCGTATCAGAAGAACGGAACATGAGAAAACCAGAGAAGGTTCTGGCACTTGTTCGTTTAGCCCACGCCCTCTACGTTAATGTGATATAAAGCAGGAGAAAGTTAAATCATCAAATATTACTTTTGAACAACCCCCCCCCCCCCCCTACTTGGATAAAACATCTACTGACGATGATCGACAGAACCTCTATCGTCGTTGTCGTTGGTTTGAGATTCGGTGGCGCTCATCACCGTTCACTGAATCTGGCCTCATCATCCAGGTGGTTAGTTTCGTCGCACTCTGCCAGAGGTTTTTCTCTTGGTGGATCCATTCCAAAACCCCTCCCCGAGCCCCATATAAAAAGGACAGCAGAAACAGTGTGTCTCGTACAAAGAATTAATTAGGTTCATTTAATTAATGAACCTCTTAAATACCCAACTCTATGGTTACAAACAAGGGAGACTCAAGACATTAATGGCTTGCCATGTCATCGGTCCATCAAGCACCGCTCGTCCATTGGAAAAAAGAAAAAGAAATAAAATAAAATAACATGTTATTTTATTAATCTTTCCAGAGTTTGCAAATTATCTTTTTCTCCCAACCTACTATGGTCAAAGTGATGCCTCCCTTAAGCGAATCCTAGCACAGCGAATTCAATTCTACCCAATGATTTTTATTCCGAGCATCGGTTCAAAAGATATAAAATGCCTCCCACACGATTACTAAAATTACATTAAAAAGGTTTGATAAATTATTAAAATTCACCCTTCACCTGCATCGGTCTAGGTTAGGCTTCTCATAAAGGGAACACACCCCATCCAATTCAGTTGTACTCTCGTATTTTCAATCCGTGTTACCATTCAGAATTTCTGGATTATAACAGAAAACTAATTGTTTACATAATTTTATTTACCGCCAAAAACAGACATCCACTATTTTCTTGAACCGACCAATGTTAGGGTCTTTCTAAGGAAATCATACCCCCACGAGTTTAGGTGTGGTCTCATATTTTTAATCTGAGTCACCGTTCATGAGTCATATGCATTTGGAAAATAAAATAACATTATTTAACTATTTTATATATTATTATTCCATTTTTAGGTTTTCTCATCGGAGGCCTACACTTACTAAACTTATGTCGCACATGGGACAAACCCACTATCCTGAACATGGGCCCTCAAGTTTCATATCCATGAACCTTTTTAAGAGTTATTCCATTTTACAAGGAAAACCACTCATGTGTGCTATTTTAACCATAACAATTTTCAATGTATCATTTCAGGCACTTCGGGCCTCGGAATCATGAGTCGTCAGATTTTTTGGTCATGAAATAATTCTATATAATTAAAAAAAATAAATGGAAATCTTATTACATTATATACTCCCCACCTTATGGATTTACATTACTGAAATCCAAAACAAAGGTGAATAAAAAAACGAGGGTACTGAGCACGAATCTAAGCCTCATACTCCCATGTTCTCTCCTGGAGGTTCTCGTGCTACCACCAATCTCGCACCAGAGGGATAGACCATCCACAAAGGACTCATTCCTATCGATCCTCTATCTCTGACAAGGACTTTGAAATAGTCATCCCATTGTCAAAGTAAAACTCTCCCTAATCGATAACATGCGATGGATCATGAGCGCATCCCCTCAGCCACGACACATGGAAAAAATTATGCACCCATTATATCTTTGTGGGATGAGATAGACAATACATCACCTCACCCACTCTGCTGAGAATATAGAATGGATTGATAGACCTTGTAGATTGCTTTCCGCCCCAGCCAAGACCTCTGTAATCATCGTCGGGGTTAAACCCATAGGAATACATGGTCTCCCTCCTTGGACTCCAAGGGTCTCTATCTCCAATTGGCATATGTATTCTACCTGGTCTATATAGTCTTCACTTACTGATAAGTGAGGCATCATGATACAAAATTCTGCACTGCTTCCTTCATCCCTGGCCACCAGTACTAAAGGCGGTGGTCTTGGTACATCTTTACCACTCCAGGATGTACCGTTAAAGGCTATGTATGTAAATCCCTCAAAACCTCACCCAAATGCATCATTGGTACCATGGTGCGTTCTCTGAAAAAAAAAACGGAGTGCTCCCAACTTTTATAAAATCCTTCAGGGGACCGTTCGGAGGATATCTCACCACGTCATGTCTCGCAGTTAATGTCCCCATGTTGTGCCTCCCAAACTCACAAAAGAATTGGGGGAGTGATAGTCACAGACTGGAGGAAAGATACTCCATCATTATCCATGAAGGATATCCGTAGCGTGGCTTGATGATTTGACGCCTCACTCAGCCGCTATAGACCACCACTGAGTGTGTCTGCTAGAATGTTCCCCTTCCTAGGAGTATAGACTATCTCAATGTCATAGTCCTAGAGGATCTACAGCCATCGTCGTTGTCTCAGGTTTAGGCCATTATATGGGAAGATATACCTAAGACTCTTCTGATCATAGTAAAAAATAAACTGTTCACCAATAAAGTAGTGTCACCACATCTTCAGTTCAAAGTCCACTACTTCTAACTCTAGGTCATGGGTAGCATAGTTCAACTTGTTATGTCTCAACAGCTGTGAGCCGTAGGTGATAACTTCCTACTCCTACATCAGGAAACAACCTAGTTTGGTCCCTGATGCATCATAGTAGACTACATACCCATCACCCTCTCCTGGTAGACTTAATATGGGGTAACACATCAGTCTCTCTCTCAGCTCTTGAAAGTTTTTATGACACTTCTCCATCCACAGGAAATGATCCCCATATTTTTCAAAGTTGACAAGGGTTCCAATACCCCAGATAAGTTGGGTACAAATCTCCCTTAGCACCCATAAAAAGTATAAGTCCCTCTCCCTTTGAGGAGTTAATCCTGGAAACATATTGTGAAATATGTCCCCACACTATGCGACTAATTTTGGGAACTGAAAACTCAACACTCTATCTTACAAGAGGGTAAGGCTGGACGACTCAAGAGTGATCGACTACACCCTTCTATGCATGAGTTTTTCTTATGTTTACTGGGTTTTCTTTTTCACCCACCAAGGAATACCCCATTCCAATGTTGTATATATAATATATCCTTTTTTTCCTAAAAAGGTGAATGTATGTATGAACTATGGATTTCCATTCCATACCCAAACTAACATCATAAGGACTCGTCGCTGCCACCAAGTGGTTCCAACCGAAGCTCTCACCTCAAGAGTCAGATGACACTGTCGGCATAAGTGTGATTATCAAGTCACCTCCCAATGGTATATCTAGATATAAGGGTTAAGTCATCAGTTTAAACAAAAAATGTAGGTCTTGAATAAGATTCATGGAATGAAGGAATGATTGGTACCTATGTCTATTAATACAGAAGATTGTTGTAGACACAAACCGTACCTCAAATCATTCCAAGAGTCACTGGGTCACACTCCTTGACCGCATTCAGATTCTCCCTTACCATGTCCTTCAGCTCCTGGATCCGGGTGGGTACCACATGGGGGTGATGGAAGTAATATGTTGAAAATGATACTACTTCATACTACTCTCCTAGCTCTAATTCCATGTCTGCTACCCTGCAGATTTATCTATCCCTATCACTTCATCTTGCCGAAACATTTCACATGCCCCAAGTCTCAAATAATGACATTAGTTTCCTTATTTCCAACTATTAACATTCACCGGTAGTATCCACTCATCCATATAACATTCAACCAAAAATGTTCTCTATAGAACCCTAACATAAGTAGGAATGAATAAAGGAATAGTTTTGGCTCCGATGTCCCTAAACACACCTCGCTCAGAGGTCCGACCCCTGAATCACAAACCGTACTGCTTTTATCAGGTACCTGGGATGGTCGGTATTCCTCGATGAATACTCAGCTACTGACATGTCGTCCTATCGAAGTTTTAGAAGCTCTAGGAAACACTCACCCCTTAGCTTTTTATGGTAAGAAACCCCCTTCTCCAAGGAAGATTCTAAAGTTTTTCCACAAAAAATTCACCTATTTCCAATATTAGGGTAATCTAAACCCTATCATCATCCATCTGAGCCACGTAGAAGGCTCTCTACTAGGATCGTCGTCTGATCGAATGGTCCCCTGGCTAGATGGAAACTGGGCCACCTCCTCAATCCAGTTCTTAGCCACCTATGAGTCAAGCTCACCTTGGAACCTAAGGGGTATCTAATGCCGAATCCTGTGTAAGGCACAATGACTACATGTGTCCTCTACTAGTACCACCATTTTTAATGGCCGACCAATGGGTAATGTTATAGCTGGCACACTACCTGAAGGTACCATCATGGGAAATAGTCCATGTACTAAAGCCTCATCACCATGCCTACCATCCTCACGGACACACACCGATAAATACTGGAAGCTATGGTCACCATCTGATCTGCTGGTGACCTAACTAGGTGAAAATCTCTAGGCATAGCCTCCATCCAGTCCGTAACTTGCTGGGGATCTATCTCTCCTTTAATCCTTGGAGGCCTCTGCCGCTAGAACTCATGAAATGCACTCAGTCATCATGCACGTTCCACTGGTACCATCTATTTCTCATTGGGTGGTGGTGCTACTGGAACACCACTTGAAGGTGCCATCACTATGAGTTGCCCCTAAATCGATGACTCATCGCTCAATGGGACACTATCACGATCTCTTGGGGATCCTAGATGGATGTCTATGCGGTGACATCTTAATAAGGAATAGGTGCACTATGTTCATTAAGTTATACGTGTTGATCTGACTCCAATGAAACCAAGTAAAACTATTTCCAAAACACACACAATCAGTGTTTCCATGTAACGAGACAAAAATCAGAATTCAGGGTCCTGGTGTATGGATACGTCGGCCGCCACACCAACACTAGAATCCGCAAACTAAAAACCACACTCAAATCACATAACATTATTCCTCCACTGAAAAGAATTAAAGTCCATGTTCTTCCGTAGAACCGACTCCTCTGATACGACTTTGACATGACCCATCCCCTTGGCCCCATGCCATGACTACCCCATGCTCTCTTTCCATAGGATAGGGGTTTGCGACTAGAACTGAAAATGTGTATCCCTATAATGGGAATGAATTGCCTTTATACATGTATAAAAAGAAAATCCTAGAACACAAAAAGAAGTAACCACCATGTAATCTACTGTAGAAAAAATCTTACTGAATGTAAAGGTGATAGGATACAAGTCCAACTGAAAAGTACAAGTACAACTGAAAAGAGAAAATAGTTACTTGATCATCTACCGAGGATCCCACTTGAATGGTGGGTATAGGTCATCTCCACAACACTCCACATCAGCCCGTATCTTTTATTTACCGGCTGGTCTTGGCCCCCTCATGTCTCATCCCAGCTGCTCGTCATCTGTAGAAGACACAACTAGGTGCGGGAAAAGCCTATATAGGGGTGAGTATAACAATACTCATTAGGGACCCTGAGACACCTAAAGGTCTTATAGTGTTCCATAAAGGAAATAACACAAATAAATACCTAAATCACAATACATGAAGCAATAGTCATATACTCTACTTATGCATATGCCCATACATATACCAATGTTAACAAAATATACTCGTCTCATTCATGAGAGAACATAAGGCTCCAACATTTAATCCATTTCCACATCTGATCCTAGAGAAGATAATACCACAATGGTAACACCATGAAGGTAACACCACAAAGGTAAAAGTACCACAAAGGTAATGATATCATCTCACACAAGGTATAACATAAGTAAATAAGTATAGATGAATAGACGTATAGCCAGATCAACATATTCTGTCAAGATGCTCAGCTGCTGACCCACATAGGATCTGTAGATGTGGACCCATATAGGATCGGCTAGTGCTTACCCACTCAAGATCATAGGTTGCTGACCCACATTGGATGAACAAATGTTGACCCACAAAGGAACGGTAGATGTTGAACCACATAGGATCAATTTTCTTTCTTCATGTTACAGTCAGCCATTGGATTCCCCCTAAAAAATTGATTGATTTTGGGAGAACAAATCCTCAATCCATCACTCATATTTCAACCAGAAAGAAGTCTCGCAGAATGCATACCCAAGGGACCGCCCCGTCATAGGGGTCCCAACATGACAGATGACGCGTCGATCAGATGCCCGATCTGTGAGTTATAAAAACCATTATAAAATTGGCCCAATTGGATTCAAGTCTATTCCAACCCATGGTGGACGTAAAAATCCTTCAAAACATGCTTAGATTATCTCTAAAATATCGCCTTGTCCCAAGGGTCATAATGCCATATACGGTGCATCGATCAGATGCTCGGTCTGTTAATTACCCCCAGTTTTGTGAAACTGGGGAGATCACACCTTGGTCCGGCCTGACTTGGTAGGACCCACTGGAATATTTTCAAGGGACCATTTCCCAAAAGGGGCCCCAATTCCACTTATGGCATGTCAATTGGATGCCTGGTTCATCAGTTATGAGCGTTCCTTTATTCGGGTACCGGTCATGTTTAGGATCGATCCGACTCGGTCAAACCAGCCTGATGGAATGGGTCCTAGCGGCTACCTGACTCTGCTCGAGTCCAAACCACTAGCGGTCAGCTCTGTTCACTAGGGCAAGCCCGTCGAGGTTGGCCCGACATGATCGTGGTCACGGGCCGCGGTCGGCCCAACCTGTCAGGTGGGGCTCACCCACCCGCGCAAGCCTTCTGGGCTGTGGGATCAAGCCTGGTTCGCTGGTGGGTGCCACCCACTAGGTTGGTCCCGCCCACTTTTCTTTATTGCTCGGTCAGCCCATGTCCCGCATGGTCTTCCCGAAGGAGGATCGTTGATTCATGTTGGCCCCGTGGTTGTGGGGCCATTTCGGTAAGCCAGTGGGGCGCTTCCCCACCGCGATTCAATGGTTGGCCATTCAGCCAACCAGATTCCACCAACGCAGTGTGGCGCGGGGCCGTGCCACCCCTTCCTGCCATGGCCCGCTGGCCACAGCTACTCTGCGCCGCCCTCCTTAAGCTGTCGGCGGCGCCTGCGGTCTCCTACCTTTTGTCCTGCATGGCCTGCTCTGGTCGGCCACCTTCGACCACCCTGGAGTGCTGTCATGTGTCACCTTCCACCGCCCGTAACTGGTTTTCACGGGTTTCCTCAGGCAACTGCCGGCCGCGGCTGACATGGCGCACCAACAATTTCTTCCACGGGCCACTGGACGTGCTCCGATGGTCTGTTCATTGTGATGTCTGCGCCTACGGCTCACCGGCGCTGTCGTCACCATATATAGATTGGCCCTCTATTTCGTGTTTCCGTTAAACTATGGAAACCGTATGTGAAGAATATAACATAAAAAAAGCGGAGGAGGTTTTGGGCCTTATTCATTTGTCCCACACCCTCTCCGTTAATGTGATAACAAGAGGGAGAATGGTAAATCATCAAAGATAACATTTAAACAATCCCCATACTTGATAAGACGTTCACTGATGAAGATTGACAGAACCTCCTTTGTTGTTGTCGTCAGTTCACAATTCGGTGGCGCTCATCAATGCTCGCTGAATTCAGCCTCGTCCTCCAGGTGGTTAGAATCACGGTACATTTCTATAGCTTCGTCTCTTGGTGGAGCCATGCCAACACCCCTCCCCGAGATTTATAAAAATAAGAAAGAATAAAGAGGATGTCTCACATATAAAATTAATGATGTTCATTTAATTAATGATCCTCCAAATTTTCAAACACAATTATTACAAACAAGGGAGACTCAAGTAAATAATGTCTTCACATGTCTTCGGTCCCGCCACCACTGCTCGTCTGTTGGAGAAAATAAAAAGAAATAAAATAACCAAAAATGTTATTTTATTAATCTTTCAATATTCCAAAAAATAACTTTTCACCTAACCTACTATGGTCGAAGTGAAGACTCCCTTAAGCAAATCTCAGCGTTGTGAATTCTACGGTGCCCTCAATTTTATTAATCCGAGCACCAGTTCAAAAGATAGAAAATTCCTCCCGCACGTTTACTGAATTTACCATAAAAATGTTCAATAAATTATTACCATTCAGCCTCGACCCATGCCGGTAATGGTTAGCATCCACCTAAGGGGAACACACCCCAACATACTCAACGATACTCTCAGATTTCAATCTAAGTTACTTTTTAGAAGTTATGTATTTTAACAATAAAATAATTGTTTAAATTATTTTAATCACGACCAAAAAATAACTCCCACAATTGGCCCACGCTGACCAATGTTAGGGTATACTTAAGGAAAGAATCCCTTCAAGAGTTCAGTTGTGGTCTCAGATTGTTAATCTGAGTCACCAATCATGAGTTATAAGTATTTGAAAAATAAAATAACTTTATTTAATTATTTTTTATGGTTATCACATTTTCAGGTTTTCTCAACGAATTCCTACCCCGAATAAACATAAATCTCTCTTAGTGTAAACCCACTATCCTGAATGCAATGATACCCTCAATCTTCTGATCCAGACACCCATTTAAGAGTTATTACACTTTTTTAAGAAAATCAATCACACTCTCTATTTTAAACATTACATTTTACGATGAATCATTCCAGGAACTCCGGGCCTCGGAATCACATGACATCAGATTTCACAGTGTTGATATAATCCCATATAATTAGAAAAAAAATTATATTGAAATTTAGGGACATTACAATCATATTCTATTTGGTCTTAGTAACCCTAAAATGTGTATTATCAAATTTTTTCCCTCCAAAATATTTTTCCATTGATCATATTATATAGAACCTAGATAATAACGGGATACTATATATCCTATCATTACTACCAATCTCTATTCATTGACTATATTTCACTATAGGATGACCATTGATCTTAAAAAATGGTTAATAAACTTAATTTAATACGTAAATATCAGTCTTTATGTTATGTGTTATTCAAAATTCTAACCCAAAATTGATGATCACCTGGTCTGTATTTCCCTCACCTTTATTTTTTTTTCTTTTCCCCATCAACATTTTAATATATCAACTATGTGGAACTCAACACTTTTCCACGATTGACATTTGTTCTCTATATAATCAATTGAGGGTTAAGAAGGAGGATATATCTAAGGAAACATTCCATAAAAGGTATGGACACTATGAATATATATTAATGAATTTTAGTCTTTTGAATTCCCCTATTATCTTCATGGATTTAATTAATACAATATTTAAATATTACCTTGATCACTTTGTGGTAGTCTTTATAGATGATATTCTTATCTTTTAAAAGTGAAATGAAGAGCATGAATACCACATGATAATTTTACCAAACACTCTAGGGAAGTAGAAACAATATGATAAATTTATGATGTATGAATCTTAGTTGGAAATGATTTCAATTTTTGGTCACAAAATCTCAAGAGATAGTATATTCATAAATCCATCATAGACAGAGTCTATTGAATGATGCCCTAGACCAACCATAGTGACTAAGATCCATAGCATTATTGGTTTAGCTAGATATTATTGATGGTTTATAGAGAATTTCTCTCAACAATTGAATTCTATGACCATGTTAACTTGGAAAGGGGTCAAGTTTTTCTTGATAGATGAATGTGATGAAAATTTCAAGGAACTGAAGAAAAGGTTGGCCAGTTCACTTATTCATACATTACCCTATAGATGAGAAGGGTCTTTAATCTATTTAGTGAATCCAAGAAGTGATTGGGGTATTTTCTCATGCAGAATAACATGGTTATAAGATATGCCTCAGGACAGTTGAAGATTGAAGAGAAAAATTACTCAAATATTGATTTGGAGTTTGTATTGGTAATATTTTCATTAAAGATATGGTGGAATTTTATTTATTGAGAAAATTTATATATATATATATATACTTATAATAAATTTATAAAATATATATTCATAAAAAATTAGTTGAACACAAGTTAGATAAGATTGTTATAGATGATAACAGATTATTACTACTCAATAAATTATTACCCTATGATATCTAACAAGGTTTCCGATGCTTTAAGTCGAAAAGATCATGCTAGCTTATTCCTGATGAGGATAAAAACAGTCAAATATTTTAGCACCTATAATGTATGGATCTAGAAATCCTGATAGAAGGGAAAAATCATAACATTCTCAAATAAATGTTTAACCCTCTATAAAAATGAAACTTAAAGAGGTAAAAAATGAAGAGGTTTAGTTGGAATAGAATGTTAGAAATGATCTTGAGTTTAACATAGATCTAGATGGAATGATATGTGTTAGGAATATTGTTTTTGTTCCTTCCATACCAGTTTTGAAGAATGATATTATAGAGGAATATCATAGTTTTTCCTTATCTATTCATCTTGGATGTAAGGAGATGTATAGGAATTTTGAAGAATATTTCTAGTGATATGGCATGAAGAGAGGTATCAAGAATTTTGTATCTCAGTGGTTGGTATGAAATCATGTTAAGGAAAAAAGAAAAATGTCTAAAGAGATATTTCATCCATTACCCATACCATAATGGAAATTGGAGAACATAACTATGTAATTTGTCGTTTGACCATCCAAAACCTATAAAGGGTTTAATACTATATGGGTTGTAGTTGATCACCTTATAATGTTAGTAGACATTATTTCTATAATATATGATTTATTTCTATATTAGATTTCTAGGATATACATTTAAAGAAGTGGTAAGGTCACATAGTGTTCCATATTCCAATCTATCTGATCATGATCTAAGGATCACCACAAAATTCTAGTGAATCTTATTGTAAACACTTGATATCGAATCGAGTTTCAGCACTTCTTATAAACCTCGGATAGATGATCAATCCTATGGAACACTTTATACCCTACAGGATATGTTGAGATCTTATTCATTGGATTTATAAGGTGGCTGGGATCAACACCATCTTATAGATGAGTTTTATTACAATAATATATTTCACTAATGAATTCATATAGTCCCTTATAAAGAACTTTATGGGAAAAAAATGTAGAGAACGAACACACTGGGATGAATTTAGAGAATGAAATCTATTGGGATTTGAGATTTCTAAAGAAATGACAGAGAAGGGTAGAGATATTTAGCAGCATATCAAGGTAGCTATATGTTGTAAGAAAAGTTATAGGGATTACTATCGTCGCAATCTAGAATTTGATGATGGTGAAAAGGTGTTTCTAAGAATAAATCTCTAGAAGAATTTTATGAAATTCTAGAATAATGTTAATCATTTACCTTGGTATATTGGTACCTTTGATATTCTTGATCATATAGGGATGGTAGGCTATCTCTTTGAAATTATTCCCAATCTCTCTTAAGTCCATGATGTGTTCCATGTATCTCTCCTGAGGAAGTACATACCTAGAACTTCACATGTACTGAACTCAAAGGTCATACCACTACAATAAGATCATTCTTACAAAGAGAAAATGGTTGAAATTTTGAATAGTACAAATAAAGTTATACAAAATAATTCCACTCACTCGGTCAATGTTTTGTGGAGAAATAACTAGTATGAGGAAGCTACTTAAGAACATGGGGTTATGTTGAAGCATATGTATCCACATTTTTTTGTTCTATAATGTTCAATTTTGAGGGTGAAATTAATTTTAAGTGGGTTAGAATATAAAATACAATTTTTTTCAATGAATGTTTTTTAACTAATTAATTTTCATTAACGTTTTTGAATACAATATGTCAATCATTTCATTCACATGACGCCGAATTGGAATACATTACACACAAACCCGAGTTTTAGCAGACAAAAATATATTAATACAATATTATATTAATACATAACTTAGACATTAAGTTATATATTATGAATAGTACAAACTAGATTACGAAAACCTATGGTTTACAGAAATATAAATTTCATTAGTTACAATTAACTAGTTGAATATGTAGGGAAATTTTTTATAGAAATCTATTTTTATTCCAACATAGTTTTTTAACCTAATAAATTAAATTAATTACAATAACTGAGTAATATTAATATAATATATATATATTATATATTCAATAGTATATTTTTGATACCCATCCTATATATTCGATATGCAGAAGATAAGAATATACACAATTTTACACCTAAAAACCTTTATTTTTATTATGGCATTTTTAACGCATTTTGATGAAAGATCCACATTAAATATAAAATTTAACACTTTTGGAAACAATATATCTCAAATTAAACTTCATCGTTGAAATAAAATCAATAAAAATTAGGTTTGGGTGATTTTTTTTGATTTTTATGGGTTTTTTGGTTTTTTTAATAGTGAAAAATTCTACAATTTTAACCTAAATTAATTTTTCATATAATATACTTAGAATGATAAATTATAGATTAAATTAGTTTAAATGTCTAATTTCATTATATTTTAATAAATAAATACAAATTATTTCATTATAATCAATTTGAATTTGAAATTGAATATAAAAACATAGAAAATCTATGATCATTTTTACGTAAAAATCCCCGCATTGTCAACCCAAATTCAAAATTAAATTGATTGGATCCTATATGTTTGGAATTTCTAACAATGGATTCTATATTTTGAATCATCCAGATTTATATTTTCTAATAAGGTCAACATGGTTTTTGACCAAAAATATTAGTGAATGTTATTAAAATTAACTACACCAATTAAGGTTATATTAATCCTAATAAGGGACTAAACCACAACCTTAAGGCCCAAAAAGACCTATACACATGTCCAAAATCCATTTTCTAGAAATTATTGTTCCCTATTGTCCATTTTCTGGACTTATCACCATTATTGGGTCTACCTTCAATAAACAAACGTGGGTGGGGTTTCCCTTTTCCAAAATATTACAAGAGTACCACTCCCCATCCATTATAAAAGGCCTCCTCTACACCAACTTCCACACACCTATCAAGCCACTTTGTATAGAACAAAACTCTATACAAATATCAACCAAATATCCCTCCTCCTTGAACCCTCCTTTTTCTTTAAATCCTTCGAATGAAGCCCTTTTCTGTAAACCAAGAGGAGTTACCCGATTAAGAGGTAACACCCTCCCTCAAACACATTTATTTTATTTGTTTTCTCCACTCCATAAAATATTTTTATTCCATCATATTATAAAAAAAACATTAACCAAAATATAATAGAATTTTTTATTCTATGTATTCTACTTACACATAGACACAATTCCATCTAATTGGTAATGAAAATACTCTTTACGTGTACAGAGGACTACTACCTCACTAAATGTTGATTGATCATTTTTCCTTTACTACCTCTCATAGTGGATATTATGGTGGAAAATATATTTATATATCTTATATATAATATTTATGATTTATTTAATAATATTTAATTCTTTTTCAGAACATATCTTTATACTTTTCATTTTGTATTAATACTGTAATTTCGTTTGAGGAAGTGTGGACTACCACCATCTCAAAGGAATGTGATTTGTTCATACACTCCATGGAATGTATTAATGATAATATTAGTGCATATATAAAATATATATGATATAAAAAATATACAATAATAATGATATATATATATATTTAATTATTTTACATTCATTCATTAAACACGACAATTAAACAAATATAGCGTTCATGCGTACGTACGACTTACCGTCTCCATGAACAACGTATTCAATTTGATACATCTATATTCCATGGATTACTATAATAAAAGTATACTGAATATAAATTATTTTTAAATCATGGTTTAAATAATTAAAATTATGAAATAAATATATGGACCAAAGGTATAACAAATTTTGACACATGCAATAAAACAAAGATGATATTACCATAAGTTAATCCTTAACATAGAATTGATAACAAACGGGTAATATAAATCCATAATCAAACCATGTATGATATTAGAGATAATAATACAATTCTTTGATAGATATATAATAAATATATACTATTTTTATATGATTTTTTAATGAGTACAATGAGAGTCAAGACACAAGGTATGAGAATGTCATCTCGCTCATTATTTTCATGTGATAATGACTTATTCACCACGAACTTCTTTTGGGTGGGGTATATACTAGAACCTTAATTTATTCTATTCCACTTATACTTAAATATATGGGTAATTACGTACAAATTCTACGATCTTTCTTTAATAGTATTTATGTTTTAAAAATGGGGTTTTATGATTTTTTTATAATATTTCAAGGAAAACTATTTTGAAATGGTTTACAAGATTCATTATATGATCCAAAGCGAATGGTTTTCCATTTTTTCAAGATTATTTTATAAATAATCAAGTATATTTACAAATAAAATGTTTTTTAAAATTTTTTATGTTTGGAAATGAAATGTTCAAATAAGAAGGATACTTTTCTTAAGAAATGATTTTAGAAGATATTTCAAAATTAATTTTCAAATAAGATGACATTTGTTGGTGTTACTCAAGACATTATAGGGAAATGACCAAATGTGTTCATTCATATTATTTCCCTAAATAGTTTATGTTTTTATGTCATGAAATTTATGAATTTTTTTCTCTTTCATGGGTTATATGATTTTAAAACCCGCTGCTTTCGCATGTATTTTTTTTAACGAAATGATTACGAAACCTTTATATTTTTTATAGGTTATGATATGATTTTATGTTTTTGATTCCCATTTAATTTCATAGTTTATGATATGATATTTTATTATTTTGTGTCACATGTATGTATTATTTCATTATGAGATTTTAGGGATATATATACCTCGAATGCATTGGTTAATGATTTATATCTCATCAGATAGACAAAGATGGTCCTGGGAGTAAACCTTGACATCTATGTTGTGAGTGGTATTGAACCATGACTATCAATATAGTATGCAGAGTGAACTCAGTCTTACTAATATGGTCTTGGTGGTGATTCCTTAAAAACTGTGGGCATCATATTATATGCTTTTTTCTTTTCCACAATTCCATGTTTTATTCCAATATTATAATATCATGGATTATGTTTATTATTTACTTATGATTCATGTCTTATGAACTATCAATGTTTATTCTAGGATTCAATTTTTTTATCTTTTATATGCATGTTATGATCTTTAAAAGTTATGATCACTTTATCATACCCCTATGCTCATATTTATGTTTACATGTTTTAATTGATTACCCTCACTGAACATATGAGGGAACCCTTTTTATGTTTCATTTTCCCTAGTTTATGTAGATAAATATTATTAATGATGTTTATAAGAAAGGAGATTGTCACAGATTACCTAGTGGGAGATAATTTATCTTATTTATCCATGACTGTTTATGTTTCCATGTTTCTAAAGGCAACAAAATTGTGCTATCTTTTGGAGTATTTTTGTATAATATTTTAAGTATTCCACGAAAGTCATGTAACGTTAATGTATTTCAAGAATATGTTGTTATATTTAGCTCACTGAATAAAAAATAAAATAAAATAAAATAAGTTATTATTTTATTCATTTCACATATATGATGACTTTTCCACAAATAGACCACCCCGATAAATGATATGTCATGCCAAGGGTAAAGTCCATTTCAAAGCTAAATGGTGCACTAAGATTTCTAATCATGGACCCTTTTTATAAATTATTACACATTTTCTAGGAATTTACAAACACATGTTATTTAATATATTTAATTGATTTCAAATATTTATTCTAGGAACATCGAGACTCGGAATCACATGTCATCTCAACTCCTGGTCCTGAAAGTAATCTATAAAATATCCAAGAAAATAATTCATGGAGAATATGAGTCAATACATTTTCCCCACCGTGTGGTCATAAATTAAAAAAAAATCAAAAGAATGGATGAATAATTTTTTGTGGGTATTAATCCTGAATCTGATCCTTCTTCTTCTATGTCCTCTCCAGATGATTTTCATGCTGCAACCAGACATTCACTAAATGAATCACTTTCCCAAAATGATCATCTCCTATCTATCCTTCATCTCTACCAGTTACTCAGAAATTTAATCTCTATTATTAATGTACAAATAACCCTATATGATAATGTGTGATATGTCAGGGACATACCTCCTTATCTATGACATAAGGAAGACATCATGGAACAAGTCTAAATGCAGCTGTAGAGCTAAGCTGTAAGAAACCTCACCAAATCTATGCTTTATTTGGAATGATCCAATGAACTCTAAGATAACTCTACACAATTACAAAATCTCCATAATCCTTGTTATGGTGAATCCCGTAAGAACACATGGTGTCCCTCCTTTAAATCCAAAGGGATAACTAATATATTCACAAAATACTTATGATGTCTCTATGCAGTCATAATATACTCCTGGATGATCCCCACCATCTTATTAGTAGCTCTAACCAACTCCTGTAAAATAATTGATGAATCTTATTGGTCAACCAATAAAATTGGTGACAAGTAGGGTCTCCTGTAAAATGTCTCAAATGGTACAATAAATGGTGGAATGGTATATATTTTAATATAAAAAATCATTCAACGGTAGTTCATCATACCAACTACAACCAAAGTCCAACATGAAAGCTCACATCATTTCCTCTAAGACATAAATGATCCATACTATATGGTTATCAGTCTAGGGGTGGAATGTTGTTCTCATGAATTATTGTTTCCCATACACCTACTCATATCCCTTCCATAACTGAATTGATAAGTGAGAATCATGGTCATAAATGATCATCAAGGGAACTCCATGGAGATGGTATATCTCCTACATGTATATGCTTTCCATTCTATGTACTGAACATTGTTCCAAAATAGCTAAGAAGTGGGGATACTTTGTCATACATTCAACAATAATCAAGGTCATATCATTTCACCAGGATGTACATGGTAATACAATCATCAATATTCTTGATATCCCCTCCCACATCAGTAGGGAACCTAAAGGGGGTGATCTAAAACTGCGGAACAAGGTGCCCAACCTTCAGTTGATGACTTGTAAGGAACCCATATACAAATTATTCAATTTATTTATTCATACTCTGTCACCAAAACTATCATCATAAGTCCGAGTACTTGTTTTAAAAACATGTATGTACTAAATAATGAGATGTATGAAACTACCTAGAAAGCTTCTCCCATAACATCAACTGTACCATTGTGCATCCTCTGAAAATAATAAAATATTCCTAGTCTTCATAAAATTACATGGAAGAATTCCCCATGGATATATGAGTATGTAGGTTCTCACAGTTTGTATACCCAATCTATTCCTCCCCAATTAACTATAAAATCATTGGGTTAGAAACCATCTACTTGAGGTAAGACGATCCATATGCATCTATAAGGGATAAGTACAATGAGTACAACTTCATTGATGCCTCATTTAGTAACTAAAAATATGATATTCTACAAATAAAATCAAATACCGTGTTCCATTTACTAATAATATAGACAATGTCAAAGTCATAATCCTATCAAAACTCTATCCACTGCCTCTATCTCATTTTAAAATAGTTTTGAGAGAACGTAATCATGAGATTCTTGTGATATGGATATATGATAAACATAAAGTGATAATAAATAGTAAAATGATAATGAAAAAGAATTCACCACATGCTCCACTTAGATTTCTAACGTTTTCAACTGTTGATTCTTTCTCAAGTGGTCTAGAGGTGTCATCAGTGCCCGTTTCACATGATGAAGTTTGTTCCCAATATCCTCAAATCCTTCCAAATTTTTTTAATTTGATCCCTATTAGTGTCTTGTATCAGTTTTGAGTTCCAGATGATGTTTATATGGTCCCTTATATTAAGAAGGCCCTTCTATGGATAGTTCTCATGGCTTCAGAGGGGTTCACGAATTTTCTAGAGATTCCCCTAGATCATTTTAGACCAATTTTCTTGATGTATTTAGGATGCTTGATTTAATAGAAGATGATTTTGATGTGGGCTATTTTCTTCAAATGTTTACCATAGTATCCTGATTCAGTCACGATCATCCTCCAAAATAACTCATTATGAATCACATTTCATAGTGGTGTTTGGATGTTCCGACAAGGGTCTCAACATTAAATTAAAAAGCTCTATTAATAATTCTCTCATCTGAGGTTTATTTCATGAATTATTTTTCTAAACACTCATATACTTATGGAAGCCTTCATTTGTACATATTCATATGGTCGCCAGAAGTTCACTTTGTTTGAGAGTCTGTAAAGGAAGTTATGTGGATCAACTTACGAGGGAGTCCCCATCCTTTTCAAAACTCATCCTACCTCAGATCCTACAGAGATAGCCTGAGATTATTCTTATGTATGGAAGTCTGATCCACGTTGCTAATGGATGTATCTATTGTCAGGATACATATCGAGATGGACCTACCCATCCCCATTCAGTCCCATAATCATCTCCATGTGGGGGTTTCCATTTCATGAGGGTGGGAGATACTTATGTCCTCTCCAATGATATTTTTCCCACATTTTATGTTACATTATCCTTCTTCCTTTGTGTGTAGGAAGACTAGTCTAGGATCGAAAGATACTAGGAAAGGGAATACTTATACATGGACATATTTATTTTCTGATAAATAGTATTCTTTAAACTCTTCAGCCACTTGCATTTTGGAAGTCCCTTATCCTGCTCAGTGCTTATCTTCTGCTCATGATGTTCATTATTCATCCATTTTAGTCCAATGCCCCTTAGTTTTTCTTTCATAGCTATGTTTTATTCTTTCCCATTTTGGAAAATCGTCTCCCCAAACCATTCCTATAGAATATCCATGTAAGGATTTGGTGGATTAATGTCCTTCAATGGAGCTTCTGGAGGCATCCATAAGCTATATAAATTTTTCCCTTATGGGAAAAAAGGTGGTTCCAGATGCTCTCTCATGATTACCATCAATGGTATATTAGGGGTCCCTAATTACCTCCTCAAGTCACCCCTTCACCAGGGATCATCCTCATGTCATCTCTTCCAACCCCTACTAGTGTTTTCTCATCCAGAATTTCTATTCATTTCTTCCTCATTCCCTATAATCTGATCCATAACCAGATATCAACTAAATTAATTGGATACAATGTCCCTCGACATTAGTGACTTATCTGTGGTGGGTTCCAAAACAAAATTGTCTTCCATTAATGTCATCCATTATCATATGGAATTATCATGGGGTTGGTGAATGATAAAAAAATGGACTACCTATTCCATGAGATTCGTAAATCCAGATCTATTATTGTTGATATCCTGGAGCCAATGAAAAATTTATCTTTGCTCGTAGTTTTCACAGGAATAATGATGTTATGAAATTACTTAAATGATAATGTTATTAACTCATATATATGGATTTTCTTGAACTCATTCTCCTTGTCGGATTTAGGGGAATCTTCAGCTCAGTATATCACAATAAGGGTTAATGATGCTACGCACTATATTATTCTTACATTTGTTTATATGAAATGTGAACCCCATGAATAATTATTCATTTGGAATGAACTTTTATCTTTAGATCTTGGGAGTGGTCTGAGGATGGTGGGAGGATATTTTATTTTCATCTAGCACTCTTCAGAAAAGAAGGGAGGTATACCAATATAGCAGATGTATTGTCAAGACATTTCATGTTTCATCTCTAGAAGTGGACATCTCGATTTAGGATAAACGAGGATTAACTTCACTTTTTGGAATAATCAGAGAGGAAGAGGCCACATATTGTTCAGATTTGATCAGTTTTTTGGTAACATACACACCATGTCCTCCTATATGAATATTCATGTTTCACATCAATTTTGAGATATATATGATCACTATAAAGTACTGGTGAAAATCTTTCCTAAGATAGATGTTAGTAGTGTCTTTCACTTTTACCCATATTGGGATTCCACTCCAGGTTTTAAATAATTCGTGAAGAGTCGAGGGCCCAACCAACATAGATATATTTGTTGATTGAGGTGCACAACTATTGGAGACATCTTAAAAGTGATATACAATCTTGGTAAAATAATAATACTCCCAATATTCATGCCTTGGATCTAAAAAACTTGATATTAAATCCATGGAGTCCAGGTTGGAGAATGGATGGGATGATCTCTAGTTCAACAATCTATGTCACAAGAAAAACCTCCTGGCAGATATGCATCATGATATTGAGTGGGCGGTGATAAATGATTCCAAGATTAAATTGATTCGCAATGGTAACAAAATCATAGATTATTTTCTTTCATTAATAAATGAAAAATTCATTTTTGTGAGGCCTGAAATAAGTATGGAATATGGCTAATTTTCAACTTATAAGGAGGGATTTGGGTGGATGTTTGAGGATTTATTTAAATATATTCTTATAGGGGATAGTATTCCCATGAGGGGTGGTTATCCTATAGTCTAGGCATGGATTTTTAGATCCCATCCCATGTGTGGTGTGACCAAATATAACACCTATTTGGAGGAAATCTCAAATGATAAGGAAATTCATGCAGCTGTGGTCACGTTGGATCATGATAGTACTCTTTGTCCTGACAGTTTTCCTTGTTTCATTTTTTATGGGACCATGTTAAATAAAATATTTTTTAGTTGGTGGATGAAATTTTTATGGGGGTATCCATTCCTCTTGTGTTAAGTGAAACAACCTTCGTTTTGACAACCAAAATTAATAATCTATCATATATGAAGTAGTTTAGGCAAATCAACCTTTGTAATTTGTCATATAATGTCTTAGAAACTATCATTAATAGAAGATTGGATAAGCAGTTACCCATATGGATATCAGATGAGTAGCATAGTTTTGTTAAGTTTAGGACCATTCATGGTTCCATTATCTATTCATAGGATATGATCAATGACTTAGATCAAAAGGTCACGGATTTTAACATTTTCATCAAGATGGACATGGATTAAGTTTATAACTACCTTTAATGGTCCTTCATCCTTAAATTAATTTATTTTATGGGGTTATCTGTTATGTTTATTGATAATAGTTTTATATTCTTTTTCTCATTGTGACTCACTATCGTCTTCCTTAGAAAATGGTGTTGATTTTTAATTCTATAAGGTGTCATAGGCAAGGGCGTATTCTTTCACTGAGCCTTTTAAATCTAGTGTTGGATACCATTAGTAGATACATTAATAATGGAACATTTGAAGGAACTATTATTACATTCTGGTGAAGGTCTCAATTCATTGGTATTTCACATCTCATGTCTATATATGATATGGTATTCTTTATAATTTGAAGAAAGTGCCTGATCTGAGGATTCAAATTGACTATAAGTTAATACTATAGGTTTAGTGTCTATTTAGTGAATAAAGATAAGAGTTTCATTTTTAAATCCATGAGGTGTTCAATAACTAGGGTGAGAGTTCTAGAGATTATTCTTGGAATCATATATATATCCTTCTTAATGGGGTTTATGGGTTCTCCTTTATCAAATAAAAGACTTTTCACCCACTAATTTAATAGGGTTTTGAAATGAATACAAAATCACATCACTAATTTTAATAAAAAATATATTTCATTCGAAGGAAGTATAACACTACATAAAAAATTTATTTCTTCCATCCTCATGAACATATTGTCAAATCTCAATGTCCTGAAAACCATCATTTCTAACATCCATATTACATTGTATTTGTTCATAGGGGACTCTTGTTTTTAGGGTAAGAACCACATGGCCTTGTGGAATAGCCATGATAAACCAGTGAGAGAAGGAGGTATTAATGTTAGTATCCTAACAAATTCAATGCAGATATTGTATGGGAAACATTAATGGTAGTTCATTGAAGGTCATTTTCATTTGGGAGGACTAACCAACTCTAAGTACAAAATTTTACAGGGCCCTATAAAAAAGGAAGACAATTCCCTTGTGGTGATCTGTTTAATTTCACCATCCACTACTTGAGAGTAATGAGATATGAATCATTGGTAGGGGAGAATATAGATTTTTTCCTAATAATTGGTTAGGGATGTCCCTCGGTCTCCAAGGGTATCTTACCCTATATATCACTTTCAACCAGTTGAGAAATTTTCCAACTCTAATTTTAAATATTTTAACTAGGGAGAAACATGATCGTTTTGATCTTATTAGCACGAATAAGGAAATAGGTGAATTTTTATTCAATGTATCCTCATCAGGTAATTTTATCATTAATCAATATCATAAAATGTTAAATGTTCCAGGTGACATTGATAGGTTGCGAGGGATGGAGTGGGAAAAATAAATACCAACCAAGTTTAACTTATTAGTTTGGTGCATCATGAACTGAGCTATTCAAACTGATGGTAATACCAAATGTAGTGGAATACATGTGGATTCTAGATTCTTGTGATGTACTTATTTTAAATCTGAATCCTCTAAGAATTTATTCTTTCAAATCCAATGGGTGAAAAGTATTTTGTTAGAGTTTGGAAAGTTCATGAGATTCTCTTCTCTATATCCCTTAGCTAATACTTTTATAGAGTGTTTTTTTTCATGGAGTTGGGAATAACACTGTTGATAAGAATGTGAGAGAATTGAATCTCATGGCATGATGCTAGATTATTTTTATGTCTACGAATATAACATGGAATGATGGTTTTATAAGGTCAGTCATGTGCATGGTGTTCAAAACCAGATGCATGGTGATCGACTTAGCCGATATTATCCCAAATTGATATGCTGACCTATATCTTCATTTTCAACATAACACCAGGTTTTTTCATCCCTCTCACAATCCACATTCCTATAGTAAATGGATTAGGTGGCATACTCAGTGCAATTTTCTTCAATTAAATATGGAGGTTTCATTGTGTATGGGAGTAATGTATGGTGGTGGGTAATTTCATGATATTAGAGGGACTACCATCATTTCATACATGAACTACTTTGGATACAGACACTCACTTCTGGAAGAATCCATTATACTACTCATGTGGTTGAAAATATGGTATTCTAGGGGAATCATGTTTGAAGCGGTGGAAATTGATACTCTTAATTTGTAAAATTCTCTATATGAGATTTGTTTAACTCTTTGTCATATCTCTTATCAAATTATAAATTTAAAATTTCTCATCAAATACATTATATAAATCATGCACAGATAGTGTGGGTGGAACAAAGGATCCAACTTCCGTGTCTCCAAGGCCCCTTGTGATGGTCTTATCAATTATTTCTCCATCATCAGATCATTCCCCTTGGAAGTTATAGACATTGTTTGTGGAGATGCACTTGGGATTAATTATTATAGACCAAAATAAAAATGTACTACTTATGGGGAATGACCCCCCTTTCCTTATAAAAAATATCTACATTGGGAATATACGATAAACCTTTTTCGCCTCAGGTAGTGTCACCACACATTTGGTACTATGACAACCACTGATAACACTTGATATTGGGTTGTATAGTTGTACTCAATTTGTATCAACTCACATGAATGATATTAAATTCCACCTTCGTCATAATCATAAAAAAATGGTTATTTATTCATCGAGAAACACTATGTACTCGATACCCTCCTCTAGAAATCTCAAAATGGGGCCACTCTTCATTTTCTACCCCAAATAATTAAAATCCTTCTTGAACCTCTCTATCCACACCAAAGGAATCCCATTTTGGGTAAAACATATCATGGGAGTTGATATCTTGGAATGATAAGGTATTAATCTCTGGTAATATCATTTCAACCCAAGGAAGATTTGTACCTCTTTCATGCTCTTAGATGGATCCAAAGATAACACTTCCTCAACCTTGGCTAGTTTAACAACCCATCCATTTGTTGAGATAGCGTGTCCCAGAAATAGGACATCCTAAATCACAAACATTTATTTCGAAATATTTCCATAAATCTCGTGCTCTTGGAATATATCGAAAACCATCCTCATGTGTCTCTTAAGATCATCATCATATGTCAAGTACACGTGGATATCGTCGATGAAGACTACCATGAACTGGTCAAA
Source organism: Viscum album (assembly GCA_963277665.1). NCBI lineage: Eukaryota > Viridiplantae > Streptophyta > Magnoliopsida > Santalales > Viscaceae > Viscum > Viscum album. The sequence goes on along the minus strand of OY728140.1, from coordinate 257,219,574 downwards.
TAATTGCGGAAATATCTCGTTCATGAGACCCATGAATACTATAGGGGTTTTCATCAGACAAAATGGAATCTCCAATTACTCATAGTGATCTTCATGACATTTGAATGTGGCCTTCGATATATCCACATATTGTGCACACCACTACTGATAGCCTGACCTGAGGTCAACATTTGTGAACTATTATGCCCCACAAATATTAATAAAGAGGTTATCAATCCTCGGTAGTTGATACATGTTTTTCAAGTTCACATGATTCATGCCATATTAGTCCTCACATAACCTCAAGATCCCCTTCACTTTCTTGGTGATCAATTGTAGAGATTGTTAGTATTAAAACCCGGTTCTAACAAATCCCTTTTTTACATGTCCTCCAACTACGCCCTCAACATTCGAATCTCTACGGTAACCGTCTGATATAAAATCATAGATATTAGGGTATTCACATTGTGTAGATTAATGTTGAATTCTATCTCTTGGTGGGATCTAATACTCGAACATAACCTGGGAAGATATCCTTGTACTCCACAACCATTGGCTAAAACATTAAAGCCACAACATTAGCTGAAATAAGGGTATTGATAGAAAACTAATGAATAATATGTTGCACCATCCTATGAATGGGTATATATAATGTTTTCAGGGTTTCCATTTCACCCACATAGTAAAACCTTGTCATATTACTATAGAAACACCACATCATCTCAAAGGAATAGTTGATCTATGAATGAATTGTAGATAACCAATCCATACCATTGATGATGTTGTAAGGCGTTATCCCTCTGACAAATTGATCCCAACAAAAACTGTAGCCTACAAGAGTTATGTCACATTTTCAGCACAAGTTTTTTATTTCTGAGTTGTATCTAGTAGAATTTTCCAAGCACAATGTTAAAACCAATGACTCAAACTGAATCAATATGTCTTGACCTAGATAAGAGGAAATAATACTGTGATTATAACTTATTCCTATTAATACTATAGATAAGATATAAATGGAACATATCATACCACATATCATTCCCAAATCCTCTTGGTCATGACCCTCAACATCCTATAGCCACACCCACTCATATCCTCTATCTCTCGGAGCCTATCACTGACAACCTATGCGTGGTGGTGGTAAAAGGTGAAAGCACCTACCATGTTCAGCTACTCTCTAGTTAATCTACAATGTCCTCCACCTTAGGATTTATATTCACCTACCACTTAATATACCATGGTTTCCAATCCATAGATTCCATGTCATCCATATGGTGGGTTGGAAAATCTTGGTCCAGATGTCCCCTATCACCACATGAGTTACACCAAATCTCTCTAGGCTGATTGGACACATAATGCGAGTCCTAAACACTATACCCTATATCATGGTACCTCATATTGAAATGTATAACACATCTAGGTCACTAAGACTAATGCTGACTCGATACAATAGAGGTCTCTACTATTATGGATTGTAACACCCCAAGATTTCTTAGTGTGTTATTTCTTAAAAATAATTCAATAACTTGCACTACATGCAACAACGAGTTCAAGCGCATCAAGACTTTCCAATTAAGCCATTCAAAAGAGGTTATGAATAGTATTAAATAAATTTTAAAACTTTATATAATCCATATATTTTTAGAATCCATATTATGAGTTTCTAGGACATGATTGATGAAAAAAATCATTTTTTTCAGATAAAAGAAGTATTTTTCAAAAAATGAAATTTTGCCGCCTTTTAATGGCAAAGCCATTTAAATCCAATATTTGAAACTTTTATATATTCAATTTGACAAAATGAACATCTTATTTAGAATCGGGACATAAGAATTTATTTTCAATAATGTTTTGGTGTTTTTCTGATAACTTTCGTATTTGTGTGAATAGTGAAAAACACTATATTTTAACTGAAAATGACATTTTTAATCAAAATAATATATATTTTTAAATTATAAATTTTAATGTTTTGGAAGTATAAATATATTATATTTTTACTATTTAATCCAATGATGGTCATTTTAAATAATTTCACCTTGAAATTGGTCATAAACAAGTGTCAATCTTTTGATAGTTATTATTTCATAAAAATATGCCTTTTAGTTTCGAAAGCATGAATCAATTTTAAATTAATAAATGAAAATTTTATGTTTTTGAATTGGTAAAATAGAATTCATTTTTGGATTAGGAATAAAGAAATTAGCCTAGGGTGAAATTTTGGTACTTCTCGGATAACTTTTATATTTTGATGAATAGTGAAAATTACTAAATTTTAATTAAAAACAAATTTTTTAATCGAAATAATTAATAGTTATAAATTGTGAATTTGAGTGGTTTTAAATTATATTTAGAATATATTTCTACCATTTAATACAATGTGGGTCGTTGAACACAATTTCACATTTAAACCGAACAAAAACAACTGTCAATCTTTTGATAGTTATTATTTCTTAAAAACACGCTTTTTGTTTTAACAGCGGGAATTAATTTTAAATTAATTTCGGCCACTTCTGCGTATTGAATTGGGAAAAATGGATTCCATATTTGGAATCAGGATTTCCAAATTGTGTAAATAGGTAACTTTTATTTTTAGACATTTTGAATAATTACTTCGGTAAATATTTTATTTACCATGGTTAAAGGGTAAATCCGGTAAATAAGGTTAAATAAATAATATTATAATAATGATAAATTACCCTAAAACATGACTCAACCCTATTTTTTGAGACATGTCCGACCATGGGAATCTTTGTGACGATTTGGGGACCCCATGGATGCACTTGTAAGTGATAATGACACTTTATATTAATTAAGTTAATGTAATTACAAAAATGAAATAAGCATATATCTTTTAGCAAAACAATATTTACATAGGGTTATATATGTTGTATTTCAGACTATAAATATTCATTAGAAATACAAAAATCTTTACTACATAATGATATTTTAATTATAATTTTTAGACATTAAATAATGTAATTTATTTATGACACATTGATGATGCAGTAATTACCATAATAGAGAAAAATTAAAATAATTGATATTATAAATACCCAAATAAATATAATTGGAAGCTTTTATTGAATTAAACTAATTTTATAGGTTAAAATGACATATTAGGATTCATTTAGTGGATGTTTTTTTTGTTATAATTCTGTTATGAGTATCACAAAAATCAACTATTGAATAGTGTCAAAATTGACATAAAAGAGTTTTTAAAACAAATATTTTATTATTAATTTATATTAAATTCCTAAAAATCTAAATTTCGGAAAATAGACTTATAGCATGATAGGTGTATAATTAATAAACCACTTGGGGGTCTCTTTGATGTATATAATATGTTTATTAACCATATAATATAAAAATAAAAAGAGACATTGTAAAAGTGAAACTAATTAACTTAGAGTTAGTACTTAAAGATAATGTTAATATAGCAACCCAAACCTTTCTAAATTCTATTGGTTGAATGGTTTTCGAACCATACCCACCATAAAATTTAAATAATCAACTTTTAAGCCATTAGAAACCGAATATTAATTTATTATAAATTAATATTTCTAGCTTTTCCAAAGGTTCCCCTCACCCCTCTTATAAAAGGGCACTCCCCCTTCTCATTACTTCACACTGTCAAAGTATTTTGGTTTGGCCAAACCCTGCCCAAATACTCTATCAACATCCCTCAATACATCCTAGAGGCCTTATATTGATCAGAAATCCAACCTAAGGATCCCTTTTGATCAAATCAAAAGAAAGAACCCGAAGAAGAGGTAATGTTTTCTCCACCCTTTTTCAAATTCATTTCTTCTTCGACTTCTTATTTCTTTGTTATTCCCATTCTAAAATAATGAATCCAGTATCTCCTATATACTGTAATATTATTATAAATATGGTACAACCATATTCAGTATTCTATCCACCCTTTTAATAACATGTCCCCATACGTGCGTACGTACGGCTTACCGTCTCCACGTCGTGGTGTAATTGTTATTCAATAAATTATTATTTTGGATGGGTATAATAATGATCTATAATTAATGTAAATAGTAAATATAACATGATAGTTATTCTGTATATATGATATATCACCCAATTATATATTATTTTAATATCAAAAGATTGATATTGTCGCTCGTGCGTACGTACGGACTACCGTCTCCACGAACGCGATGAGATTCATTCTCTATCGTATCCATTCAAGTATAATTATCATTTGATGATTTAAAAATAATGTTTAAGGACTTGATATAATTCTGTATATGAATAAGATACAACCTATCCATGACAACCATGACTTACGTAACAAAACATATAAAAGAAAACGAGTAAGTTAACACCCGAAACAACGATAATTCTAAGATATTATTAACAAAGAAATGTTAAAAGATCATATATGATATCATATGAATGTATATGATTATTGAATAATTTAATAAAAAATATTTCACCATTATATAGGAGGTTAACCTACCCCCAAACAAGGAAAGTACAAGGTAAGGGGTTTTCATCTCACTCCTTATTTTCATGAGATTCATGCCATATTGCCACTATTACATTTTGTGTGGTGTATGTACTGCCCATAATTATACTCTTTGTTTAATAAACATTAATTTATGTGTATTTACATATTCATTGTATGATACCTCTTTCATGGGTTGTACGTTTTGTAAGTTACCAAAATGGTAAGGGTTTATTTTACAATCTCTTCATTATCTGAGGTTTTTTATACGTAATTATCTACTGGGATCTCTTTATCATCCACATCCATGTTCCTTAAAAATGTATTTAATTTTTTTTTACTATTTACAATATAATGGGTTAAATTAATTTATACCCTTACGTGTTTTGAAAGGAATATTTTCGTCGTTTTCCAAACAAGGCACTTTTAACCTTTTCGACAAATTTAAGGTAAGAATGACTTTTTTTAACCTATATGGCGGGTGAGGCTATTTACCGCTGTTTTAAAATTGCCAAGTTTCACGTACAAGCTTATAAGAATATTTTCAAAGTAAATGTTTTATTTTATAATTATGTGACTTTTAAAATATTTCAAAATGAATATTTTAAGAATTTGTGAAAGGTACTCTTTATCAAGAACATAATTTTAAATGTTTTAATGATTTATCTTTCTAAATCATTTTAATTAATGTCCAAGTTTTCAAAATTATTTTAAGGATTTATTTATATGGACATGAATGTTTTGAAATGACATCCCTTTTGAAAAGTTTCACAGTGGTATGGGACACTTTGATTCAAAAATCTCTTTTAAATTACTTCATTTATAAATGTGTGACTTTTCAATGATTTTGATAAAAGAGATATTTCTCTCAAATTGTTTTCATTTCATCTATGTCAACATAATTTGATTGATTTTATGATTATTTGAAGTTGATTTATTGTGATACAAAACTTTTGTATTGTATTGAAGGTTTTGTGATATGTTTTACTATGTATGTGTACTTTTTATACCATTCATGGTTTATAGAGAAAGTATTGACATTTCGTATGCTAGTTTTAATACGAATGTTTATGTTATGTTTAAACCATTTAATATGGGAATGCATTGGACTTAGTAAGTGACGGGTGGAGCCCGTTATATCTCCTCGATGAATCAGTAGGTCTCATGAGACAAACTTGTGTCTTGGCACAAGGACTTGACAAAATCTTATTTGTAGTCTTAGCACGAGGCCATGGCTATGTGGTTATGATAGTCTGACATTATGCATTCCATCATTATGAAAGTGGTTATTAATATTGCATTTGATTATTCTACTAGTAGAATAACCATGTGAATAAGTAAATGGAATTATTTCATTTTATTTTTTCCATACTATGTTTAAGTTCAAGTTTTAAAGGCTTTTGTGTTTGTTATACATTGCCTCAAGTTTTTATTCTTATTTCTGAAAGTTTCTGCTGTAATGTTTACCCTTACTGAGCATTTGAGCTCACCCCTTTCTATGTTTTATTTTTCCCAGGATTCCAAGAAGTGTATTGTGATTGATATGCAGGGTTAAGACAAGGGAATAATGGAATTCAGAAAGCATTATTTATGTTGTTTTGTATTTTATGAAGTGTAATGTAACATTCATGAATGTAATATATTATCCAAGACTGCTAAACTGGTCGGTTCTTCGGGACATGATTCCTTCTAATCATGCATATGTATTAAAATAATTCAACGACTCTAGGTCACTAGGGTCGGGGCATTACATGGATCAACTACTAATAACCATTGTCTTCATCTGCTCAGCCAGAAAAATCTCAACCACTAAAGCTCACCCTATCACCCCAACATAGGTAGGAATTCATAGAGGCATAACACTGGTTAGATGATTCTATATATTCCTTGCTAAAATGTATAATACTTGAAGAATTGATCTCGTACCATATTCATGGTGTCACTTTAGGGGTTGATAAACCATGATTAATACTCAACTACTATCGTGTTTCCCTCCTAGAGCTATAGAATCTTGTGGATAAAAATATGCCTCAACATAACTGGAGATTGATTCTTTATGAAAAGGAGATAAAAATTTTAAAATGATAGATTAACCTTATAATAATACTCAGTTACCATCCTCAGCTATTGTTTGAGTGAGTGATAAATATTGCTAACTACTAGGACCACCATTTGATTTACTAGTTTCCTGACAACACAGAACACTCTTGGAACTGCCTCAATCCATTCCTCATCCCCCTATGGTCTTGGAGCAGCTTCAATCCTATGGGTTCACTATCACTATAAATCATGATGTAAATTCAACTCGTGTATCTCATTTGGTGGAATAATGGGTGCCATCTACTACTCTATTGGTGGTGTTATAGTTGGTATAACACCTAGAGGTAACATATCTGGAAATGTTCCTTGTATTTATGGCTCATCATAGAGGGGATAATTCTTGAGATCCTAATGATTAACCCTAGTTGGCATATGCCATGGAGTAATCCTGGAAGTAAACAAGATATACCATGATCAATGATTTTATATTGAGAGATTACTCAAGATGAAATTGGAAACCACAACACATTCTTGAATGATTCACGTACCATTTTTTCTCTCTCTAATCAGTGATATCATTCATTGAGTCAAAACTCAAGTGATCAGGGTCCTAGTGTATGGATATGTCAACCGCTACAACAACACTAGATTCTTACTCCTGAAAACTAAACTTGCAACACATAAACCTATACCCCAAACCAATATCACTGAATCTAGTCAAATGGTAGAACTGACTACTATGATAAAACTATTTCACAACCCTTCCTAATGGGTCCTATTCCATGACTCCCCAAGACTAACTCAAATAAAACATGAGATAATTACTATCACCGAGTAGGAATGTCACTAGCATGGGATAATATATCCTAAGTACATGTACACACGAACTCATGTCCAAGACCAAACAATGCTGAAAAATAACAAAGAATACTAAAAAAATATGCACGCGTTTAAATAAATCCCCCAACAAGATTATGAAAGGGAGTAAAGGAAATTAAACATGGCCAAATTCAATCCCACCATGAAGAGTTTGAAAAAAAGTCTAACCTACGGGTAAACGTAGACAATTGTCAGGATACCACAGGAACAAACCTTAGTCATTCCAATCTCACTATGCAATGAATGGTCATGGTCCCTCTATGAATTTTTCAAAAGGTCAATCATACTCACAAGACATGACATATGTTGGAAAATACAATGTGGGGATGGTTATAAAAATACCTAGTAGGAAACCCTGAAAAATCGAATCACACAACAACGGAATAATATTAACCTCTATACAAGTATATTTCTACATCATATAAAACTATAATATTTTGATATATTCAAAACATTATCATTGTCTAAACAAAATTCCAGAACCAGAATTCCATCCTAGGATTCTAACATGAAATTTCCACAAAGAACTCACCCCAGATATCACATTCCATGAGTCTGTTAACATTAATGATGTCCATTCAAGGGGTAGTTCTTATCAGGTATCTCCATTATAAGTATACACTGGATGTCTGAAGAGATACAATACACAGATTATTAACTCCCCTTAGACATGTGGTATATCAGGAAATCACTTTAAAAAAACATCTTGTGTAGAGGATCGGTTCCTGTTTAGTGTTGGTCACGATGATACTATTAACTCTACATAGGAAACATATATGAAAAGTGGATATCACTCCAGACCTCATGGAAGGATTCCAATGACTATATCCAACAATTAATGATGAAGGGATCACTATCCTATGTGTATGAGGTGATTCAATATGGATCCCAAAAGACTGGATATAGGAAACATACCCTAAAAATCATTTCTATGTTATGTAAGATAAGGGATCCAAGACAAAATTTTAGGAGTACATAGAATGTAGTATGATTACACATCATTTTCTCTCAACCCCAAGTATTTCACAAGTAAATGGACCTTTTCCATATCTGTGTTTGTGTGATAGTAAAAAACATGTTGAGGCGCAAGTGCTTATGACAATGTACCGGTAGACATTTTAGCTTGTGAATTCCCTATCTTGGCCATGTTGGTGTAAGAGTACACAACGTTCCTCTGGCCATGTACCTCTAGCCATGTCTATATACCCACTGAGGTACACACAAATCAAACATGGAAGGGCCACACTCTATATAACATGGTCACATACCATGTAATACATATCATTCTCCTGAAACCTTATCTACCATTGGGAGGGTCCCACACACTATGTAATCCTAGATTACATGCTATATATTTTAGGATTCTCTATAATCCCATATCTGGTTCATGTGTATTCAGACACTCATCCCGACCACCATTCATAATGTATCCCATTCCAGAATTGAGGTATGTCGTCAGGCAAGAATTTCCATCATCAAATCATCATATTCTTTCCATGAGAAACACTCAAAAAATGACACCATTATTATTTTTCATTTCATAACAATAAACATGAAAATATGATATTAACATTGTATGAACTATTTTCATATCCATCATCTCACCACCATCACACCGTGTCATGTCCAAATATAATATTTCTAACCATTTCAAAAAGAAATCGGTTTGAAACACTCAATTTACTAATATATGTCAAACCACATGCCAATGATAAATAACCGATGATAAATAGATAATAACGTGAAAAATGCAAAAAGAAAATCCATGAGAAACGGACCTCAGACGATGTTTGTATTGACCATGATTCATTTCCATTAGAATGATAATGAAAGAGATAATCTTATAACCATAATAAAATTCCACAATTACTGAATAATCTAACACATCTCACAATACACAATATTCTCGAAAAAATTCATTAATTAATTGATTCTTGTTTATCAGAGGAATATAAAGTGTGGTAATAATCCAATCAAAAAAAATACTACATATATTTGGATTGATTGTTGACAAAGAACATAGTTGTGCCATGACTGTTTGTGAGATCCCCTTATTTCACCCAACATTGGTGTTCAATCCATGATCTTTTCATCTTTTTCCAATAGAATCCCTCCAACTCTCACCAACTGTCTTCTGGATCTCTTGTATTTAAAATATAAAGATATAAATACACCAAAACTATGTTTTCATAGACAATGTTAGGTCAGTACACCAATGAAATAAATAAAATAAAATAATTATTTATTTATCTTATCTGACACCAACAATGACTTTTCAACAAACACCCATCACCGAAAAAATTTATATCATGCCTAGTGTAAAAACTACATTCTAATCTCCAAGGCTCCCTCATATTTCATATCAAAGCCGTCATTTATAAGTTATTAAAAATTATTAGAATAACATTTCACATTTTATTTTTAATATATTCAATGTATTTCAATCATTTATTCCGAGCACACCATGCCACAAAATCACACACCATTTCATCTCCTGTCCTAAAACATAATCAATAAAATATCCCAAAATACTACAAGGAAAGTTGGATTTCATAAAAACATTCCAATATATTCTATTAAAAAACATTGGGAAGACTAATTTCTTGCACCCAAATATAAATCTCATGATTATACCATGAAGACAGTTAAAGGATATGAATGAGACCCTATTCCCATTATAATTGAAGTTCTCCCTTATTTTATAATTGCTATATGAAAAAATAAACTGTTAACTCTATCAGAAATGTAATGGTTAGATTATATACCTTCCATATTCTTACAAAGATTCATGAAATTTCCTGAGAAAATATAAAATTACCAATCACATATTCTTGTGACCACTAGAAACTAGGACTATATTCCTCTTCCCACAAATATTGAAGTAGATCATCATCATATCCAATCGGATACTTAAATATGGGACCATATTTATTCTCCCGTTATAGGGGATCATCAGGATATATTAAAAAATAATATAGATAAGGATCATGATCATATTCCAATTCCTACTAGAGTATTTTGACATATCCCGATAAACACTTTAGAGAAGGATCAGACTCCCTCCATCATCCTTGGGTACTTCCAATATATTCAAGTACACAACAAAGATTTGTATCATGCATCTTTTGACTTCAACTAATCTATATGGAATATTCCATAATATACTAAGGAGATTAAATATATTCCCATCCCTATAAGAAACAATCAATCACATGCTTCAGTAACAAGATTGTGTCGATTCATAGTCCCACATTTACACATGAATAACCCGAATATATTTTTGTGGAACCCATAGTGGAGTGGAATAAAACACAAATAATTTAAATTGAGTAATAAAGTCATATTATAAGAGATATTTAATATCAATTATGTGATTAAATCATCATAAATGTACATATTTTTGAAGCGTGTTAGCATACTCCGTCAACTACCTGACAATGTCATTCAAAAATAATGATGATGGGCTAGTGGTCACATGGGTGAAATTATATGAAAGAATGATGTTACACATATCAAGTGACAAACATGATTTGAGTTCTATCCTAGAGTACCCGATAATAATGTTCTTAATTTTCTCTTCATCGAAATCATACTTTTCAGGAGTAAGCTCATATTCCAACACCAATCATTGCTGATATTTTTAAGTCCAGAAAATTACTCTCACTGAAATCACAATAATTCATCAACAACTCTTCAATAAGGAAATGTGTGTATGGTTCTGGAGATCCTCCCTATGTTATAAATAATAGTATCTATAGAGTTCATCCCCAGATTACTTCTTCGGAAGAGGCATCCTTTATAGATTAGATCATCCACCCGGGGGTCCTCCATTGGGAATATGTGTTACAGAAAGCGGGATTGAATTATTCTTGAATATAGTGGATCACGGATCTACATTCCTTATGTTTTTTATATTTATCACACATCACCAATACAATATTAGGTAATTATATTTCCTCATCTCATTATTAATTATTAGTATATATATCAATTTTAGTTATTCTTTATTGTTTTTATAAATATTTATTCCTTCATCGTAATTTTTTTTACTTCAAAATGAATATGTGGTTTTCAATGTCATGAAAATTGAAATATTATGGTTGATTAATGTTCATATAAAAATTAATTTGAAAATTTACCTAACTACTAAATAAAAAAAATTCTTTTAATGTCTTACATATATTTTTCAAAATTCATGTGTGCATTTGGAAATGACATACACATTATTTTATATATCATTAACATCTCTTCAAAGTCATATGATTTAAAAAATATATATTTTTTGTCTTCCATATGAATTTTTGCAGTTATATTAAATCATTTTCTAATTTATATGATATATTTTAGGTCATATATTCATCTTAAATCCATAGAGATTTTCAATTCATACAAATTGAGTCTAAAAGTGATGTACACTATGTCTGGAAGTCCAATGATCTATTTTCAATATTATATATGATTTCTTGTCATAACATGTTTTATAATATTCAATTTATCATTTCTTTTTAGAATAAATTATTTCAATTTTATTCCTTTTGAGGTTTATGTTTTTTATTTTTTTTATGCATTAGGATACTCTATTTTATTTTGTTTGTCGACTTCCATCTTCTTTCCTTTTATATAGTTCATTGTAGTTGTTTTACGTATTTTATAAATACATATAAATGTTAATTAATAAATATGAAATTTTTTAAAAATAGTTGATGAAGGTATAAAATATCAGAATTTTTTTCAGAATACACATGAAATAGAAACCACAATTAACATATATATTCCCATGTTAATTTTATATCTAATGATTACATTACCAAATGTGAAGATATTGTAAAAAACCAACATAGAGAATACAATTATATTTTTATAAAGAAAATATTCATTTCTAATTCATCTATTAATGGTGGTTGATTTATTCAAGCAATTATATGCCAGAGACCCATGATTCAATTTTAATTTAAGTGATACATGTTTCTCATAGTATGTCATTTGAACACTAATAATTCAATTTTTTAAGGAATCAGTGGTTCTCCTAATGATTAAATTTATTATGTATAGAGTGTCATATAAACTTTTCCAATTTAATAATATTCACATATACATTACTCTTATGTTTATTCATTTTACCATCTTCATTTTTAATTTATAGCTTTGGTTTCTAATGTTATAATAATTTATTAACCTATCTCAGGAATTGGTGTTCCTATAAATAAAAAAGATGTGTATTTGTTATGAAAATAAAATAAAATAATCGAAAAAAATAGGACTTGATGCAACATGGTTTATGGTATAGTTTATGGTTTATCTTTTGAATAAATTTGGGACCGATTAAACCAATAAAAATAATAGAATTAGTCACTCCTTTATGATATACTGGTTAAAATCTACACCAATAACCAATTATTAGTCTTATTATAAAGACTTGAAAAGTAAATATGTTGCTGGATCTGACAAATCTCGATGTGTTTGAGGTTTTTTTAAAAATAGATTTAGGATTGGTTAGATCTAAACTACTATATAATTAGAATGTTCAAGTTTTTATATTTTCATTACATTGAATTAATCATAAAATTTCATGAGATTAATAATTTATAAATATTTCACATGTTTTATAAACTTTTTTTATATTAATATGATATTGACATAATTTAAATTATTTTTTGTTATTATAGAAGGTCTATTAACCACCTATAAACCATATTTTAACAAAACAATAATCCGACGAAATTATTTAGAGATATACTTTGAATTGTTATGTTTTTCACTATATAAATTTAGATTTCTAATTTTCATCTATTTCTTAGCTAACCTGTATCCTAGAATTAACAATCTAATGGAAGATTTTTTTGATAGTTATGATGAAAAAAACGTCTATAGGAAGTGAAAAATATGATATTATTTGAACGATTATGAGACAATAGAGCGTTTGTGTTTTGAATGTATGAAACCTAGAAATTTGTATCCATATTATCAAAGAAAGATAAGAAATTGGGGAAATTATCAGAAGAAAAATAAAATATATTAAGAATCTTTATTTTCATCATTAAAAGGGAGGAAACATTGTGTTATATATTTCTTATAGATGAATATTTTGAGGATTGTAAATATAGTTTTTATTTTTAAACTTTTTATATTCACCTTCTTATTATGATAAATCTAGAATTCATGAGTTTAGTGAAATCTATGATAAACATAATGATGAATTTAAAGAAAATTATACAAATAAAATATATTATATAAGTATGAAAAGAATAATATTATGGAAAATTAGAATCTCATATTAGAAAATAAAATGTTCAATGTTTTTTTATAAAGTTGGTGACGAAAAAGAAAAATTCATGGATATTAAATAAAACATTTTTTTGATGTAAAAACTGAATAAAAACATGAAAAATAATACATCATGCTCTAAGGAAAATATCTATGAGGACTTAGAGGCCATAGAAAGAAAAATGGGAAACCTAAATATTATAATTATAAGTTAAATATTTTTTTTCCATGAATAATGTCATGGAATAAAGGAAATTAAATATTATGTTGGAAGATATATCTCATGAAAATAAATAATGTAAATAAATTGTAGACAACAAAATTATTAATAAATAAATATACATATTCACATGAGTATGTTTATAATTAATTAAAATTTGTTTAAAAAGGGAATCAAATTTTGAGAAATGATTTGGATAAAAACAATTAATAGAGAAATTATAAAAAAAATTCCAATGACATGAAAAATTATTTCAAATGATAATCTAAACACACCAGTTAATTTAATGAAATATGAAAGTAATAATAAAATGAACATTTTTTAGTATAATGTATCATATTTTAAATGTTTCATATATGTTCATTATTCTTCTAAATGTCATTAAATCTTTATATAGCCACTTTAGGATAATAATGTATTACTTAATAATTTCATATGAGTTTGAGTGTTCCAATAATTCGCTCAATTTTGGTTCCTTAATGTATTATAAAGAAACAAGGGGATCCTAAACCACTCTACATGCCTATATAGATATTGTTTTATTTATAACATTCATATCATTTTTGTTTTATCATATAATATGTTGGTAAGAGTATTTCTAGAGTTGTTTTTTTGTCTTGGAAAGTAAGCATAAAAAATCTATTTTAAACATAGTTTATTAGCTTTAACATCAAATTTTATTCATTTTAATTCCTATTAAATAAATTTATGACCTCTAAAATATCATAACATGTTTTTGTGGATCCATTTAGTTTTTATCAGTTTCATATAAGTGTATTTTTCATTTATTTTGTTAAATTAGAATCTGAAATATATATAGACATATTTTCATACTCAATAATGAACAAGATGAAAATTTGTTGGTCCCACATTCTTTAATTATTTACGATTTTTCCATCACTAAGTAATAAAATTGATGATCTGTTTACTAAAATTTAAATTTTATATGATTATTCTATATAAGTTTCATAATAATATTTTTTTGATACATGATGAAATTGAACTGAAAGAATGACTATTTATTTTCTGGGAGTTATTTATCAATAAATTTAAATTTTTTAATATTGGCTGTAATATTTTTTATATCACCTAATATTTTTCATCTTGAAGATGATGGATTTTTTATCATAAAACCTAATGTTTGTCTAAGATTTCATTAGTATGTAGTTTTGGTTTCATAAAAAGTATGAATGATTTTATGTACATATTTTAATAATGTAAATGTTTTATAAATAACTTTTAATATTTTTGGGGGATATATTTACATTTAATAAACAAGGGGGTATTGTTTATTATTTCATAATAGGGATACTTTTTTATATACACTTCAATGATGGATTTTTTGATCAATTAAAAAAAGGGATGTGTTTTTTAATTATTATTCTACTTTCTAAATTAACACGGGTAAAATATTGTTAAAATAAGGGGACATTCTTTGTTTGTGTTTCTAGTATAGCTTTGATGGATGTTATTTCTTCTTTAGTCTTTATCATACCTCACATATACATTATAGGATAATTTTAATTCATACAGCTTTTGTTAATTATTACTGTTTATATATAAGATCACTATTATACATTTTTAATTCTTTATATTTTTTATTGATATTATTTTAGATATTTATGAATCTATGTATTTTAAAGTCATAATAGCTATAGTTTTATGCCTCATGGAATGTCGAACAAGTTATAGTTTGAAAATTTTCAAAAAGTATAAATTCCATTAAAATCAACTTTTATTACTAAATTATATTGGTAAAAAGACTTATTCATTGTTTTAAAATCCATTTGTGTTGTTTTAAAATTCAATGACATTTTTCCATAGTCATTAGAAAACATTTCTTTCACATATGAAATTATAAATTCATATGAACTAATTTTCTTGGTCATTTTAAATATTTCATGTACAATAGGATTTTTAATGTCACATGGTTTTTGAAGTCATTAAAATTGAGTCTATAAGTCATAAACATTGAATTTATAAGATATATGAGATATTTCTAAAGTAGTACATGATTTTGAGTCTTATATAGTTTTCATGTCAGGTGGTTTTTCATGTCTTGCAATATTCAAGTATTATGGGAATTTATGTCTAATTAATTTTGTGCTTATAATTTTTTATTTTAATATAAAAATATGTGTTTATATAATTTATTTACATTCACTATAATTTCATATCATTCCTTATAAATATTTTTTCTATTTAATTTTTTAATATAAATGTTAATAATGATATGTGAAGTGGCACTAAATTCTTTGATAAGAGAATGAAATATGGGAATTATATTCCAAATTATAGCTATAAATAGACAATAGGTAATTCCTATATTTTCATTTTGTTTAATATCTAACCATTTCATTGAAGGAAGTATATTTTTTCTTTGAAGTACCCACGAGGAGAAAGATGTGTATTTTTAGAAGAAGGATATAGTTTTTTCTCATTCATATATATATAGGGTGAGGAATTCGAGAAGTGTTATGAAAGATATACATTATTCTATTATAAACAATGATATTCAATATTATTATACTACATCATTTCTACACTACTATTACAAATTTATTATGTTGTATTGGTTCTACTATATATTGAACATTATACAAGGAATAATCTTCTTATTATCTACCCTAATATTTCCATATACATTTTTTCTCTTATTCATTCATTTTATTATAATATTTGACCAATAAAATTTTGTAATATAAAATTTTTATCATGTTTTGACATAAATTATAGTTGAGTGTTCCTTCCATAAAAATGAAAATTTTTATTTATGATATCATGATAAAAAAGAAGGGATACATGTATTTTTCTTCAACAAGGTAAAAGAAATATGTTAGGTATGCTTCATAGATTTTCATGGGTTCTTATTATAACTATATAATTGATTGGTTTTGTCTTCCATTTATAATACATACATTATTAAATATGATCCCATAGAAAATGTTTTTTTCAATCTTCACCTTTGATAAGGATTATATTTTAGTAGACCCCACATAATTGAAATAATTATGAAGTTTTTAAATAGTGTATATATGATGATGTTGATTAAAAAACATATAAAATTGTGGTATTATTGTTTTTATATTTCCATTCCATTGATCATATTATATATCTAACATAAATAGTAATTGAAGATACAAAATTTTTCAAAATTTCATTTTTTATTATTATGATGGTGAATAATATTTTCATATTTTTTAAATGTCTTTAAACGCCTATAACCCCTATAGATTATATATTCATCACAACCTAGGAATTTAATTTGTTTTAGAGATCATTCTCATAACTGGAAATCTAGATAGAATGATGAACTTCCCCATAATGGTGATTTGAATGAACCCATGGAGGTCATCCCCATGGTGTTCATTAAAGAGGCCCTCTGTACAGTTTAGTATCTAATAAGAACAAAGGTTGTCTCTTTGTTGAATCAATATATATATTACCCTCATACGGAGATGAAATCAATAGTTTTAGATTTCTTACATTGTGTGCCTCATCAATTGCCAATGAAATAGCATCTATGTGGAAGGGTGTCTTGAGGTGATGATCACCTTTGGATAAACTACTTGATCATGTGCACTATGATATGGAGTAGGTGATCCTGATTGAACTCATCACTTTTTACCAAGATATAGAGAATCTACAATTATGGTCTGATTATTTTTCATAATATCTCTAAGAGGATGATGATAACATACTATTAATTTGAAAATAATTAGAATAATTAAAGATACCAATTATGTTCTTATCTATAACTACTCGCTATTGTGATAATATATGATTGATAAAAAAGGATTCCACACTAGTTCTTCTCCAAAAACCTATGGTTGACTCTCTAACATATCATGTTGAAATATATCGTATCATATGTATGGATATCATTTCAAGTTAATAAAAGATCTCTTCCATTAAATCGTCTTGGAAAACCTCATACCTTTATAACATCAAATGTCCGGATGGTAATTCAAAAACAATATATATTCCTTTCTTAGTAGAATAATGGAACTATACTAGATAGTGACATACACTAAAAATGATATAAATGTTTTAGGAAATGGAGGAAATGATTCCCTAAAAACCATGCTCACTAGTCATTCTATATTTGAAAGGAGAAAATGATTAACATCATTTCATATGGAAAAATTTATGTCTAGGGAACCATGTACGCCAATTGATTAATGTAAAGCCTTTTTCATTCCTAAATCCATTAAGTGTTGTACTCAGTGGTAGAAATTCATCGATATTATCATGCATTAAGTATACATGATAGTTAATAAAGTATCTCATCTTGTCCAGCAAAATTTCACAACCATTGTGAAACACATAATGTTGAGCCACTATTTCAAAATAAATATCTAAACCTAGGTCATTTGGGAATAATGTGTTTAAAATTTTGGAAATCCTTAGTAGTATATGTGACCAAATAATTATAGGAGAAACCTTATCCTATAGGCATTAGCTGATTTTTACCACCACCACAACCCAATCATTCATCTTATATACAATGCATCAGTGAAATGATAGTAGTGTAACCAAGTCATCCCAAGACTATAGGGTTGGAGAAATTTATATTAATCACTACCACTCCCATAATGAAATAAGTCTACTCTATAATATGGTCACCTGAATAAGAATTCCCCTCACTGTTTCTCGAACATCATGATCTATCCCCTTTATTATGATCAATATATGAGAATACAAATTTTGAGTCACTCAAATACAGAATTTACCAAAGAGAAGGGATGAAGCCTCTGATGTTCCCCAAGAACAATCGAATAACATAGAAGGAATATATCATTGGGGATTATGATTCTTCCCTTTTTGGTTGTTCATATAATGGTGAACCCCCTATGACTTTAATGAGGAGGTGGTCCCCATATACATTATTCATAAATAAATTTTATTAGTATCATAATCAAATAAAATGATGGGCATGATACCACCATAGAGGAGCATATAGAGGAATCCAACATATGGGATATTACCTACACCAAGATAGTTGATTGTGGACCAAGATCAGTGACAAAAATAAAACCTAGGGGATTCCATAAATAACTAATCACGTCCCTCCTGATGAGTTTCAACTAAAATATTTAATGTTGTGATAACATTGGTATCCCACACACCACCTAAGGGAGTTGGACTCCATTACATTAAGTGAAGGTTCGTCTAAACTAAATTTGTCCAATGGGAGTTAAAGATACTCAATAATGATCTACTCCAAAGTAATATATCTATAGAATATAATTCCAAGATTGAAGATTTGTTATCATATACAATACATGAAAAACATGGAAAATATATACAATATGGTCAAAACCATATGACCAGGCCCAAATACTAAAAACTATCAATCTATACATAGTGTCTAATAACATGTATATATGTTTCTTCACAATGGTACTAGGTGCAATAATTTCTAGAATTTCTCCTCAATTCATCTCATTTTAGACACCAATAAATATTACTACTGAGTTTAACCTACAATATTCCACTTGGATCTTCCACCATGGAATCCACACATGTGAAACCACTACTAGAAAACTTCTATTACATTGAGTCAGTTACTAATAAAATTTAATATATATATATATATAGATGATGAACACTAGTGGGACAAATAATATTTAATATCTTGATTAAGTTGAAGCAACTCCTTTGAAAGGTAATTTTTGGAGTATAACAATCCACATTTTTAGTGGCATGGGTGGTCCAGGGTAGCATCTAACTCATTTTCTTTCTTGCTGGGGCCCCATGATGGGAGAGTTATAACAAAAAGAGGTTTTCAAACATATATGATTTTACTAGACCCACAAATGAAAGCATTTTTTGGTAAATTAATAATTCATTAGGGTTTATCTCTAATTGGGTAAATCTATATATATATTTATTTGATTAGTTCAGCTCATCACTAAATGATAAAACTATTCAGCACCTCTCAAATAGAATAGAATATAAAACGATAGGGTTTCTAATATTATCACCAGATGAAAGGGATATTCTTATTCACTAAACATTTATATACATCCAATGTAGTTTATCTAATTATTTTTTATAATATCCATGATTAGTAGTAGACATAACTAATTTCTCTAAAATATCATGGTGTATTCCATGAGTTTAAATCATCTAAAAAATGAATGGGGGGTTCCATGAAATATTATATTTCCAATAATTGGATGAAAGCATTAGGAATATAAATGAGTACTACTATAGAGTATATCACAATAGTGAAATTGATGTTGAGACCTATAAAAGATTATGAAACTATATCATGGAATACAACTCTAAGGATCCTCTTGAAAAATAATATAAATAATAGAATCTTTTATAGGATGGAAGGAAAGGGAAAAACAATATATAATTCATTAAATAAATGAATAAAAGTTATTCACTATAAGGAGAGAAAGTTATGGGGACTTCATTAGGGTTATGAATAATATTGTTCTAAAATTACCAATGGTAATGATCTACAATATCTTGGCAAAAAACCTATATATTTTCTCTAATTATATAAAATGCTGGGAAATTATATTCAATTCCTTTTATTCTTTAATGATATAGTCTAAATGATCATATATTATAGGAAAGTTAAACTAGAAAAAACCTCACCATAGGTGACTCATATTTACTTCATCCCAGGAAAATATGGAATATAATGGAAGGAGATATTATGAAATTAATCTAAAAAGATAAATGAATAGATGGCCCGGAGAATAGAAAAAAAGTAATATACTATACTGAGGGTTCATATAAATTGACAGTTGTGACACCAATGACCCATTAAATTATTAAGTTGGATTATTCATCACTTTATTTCTCTATGATCTGGGAAAATAACTATTGAAAAAAATATTGTATAGAAGTAGGAGTCATTACTGTGGCATAATCTAGTCAAAATAATTCAAGAATTCCAATGAGATTCACTCAGAGGATTGGAACCATCAAACCAAATGATATAATAGAAATAACCACACTAAATTCGATATTCATGTGTTGATGAATCATAAAATTTTTCTAGAAATTTTATCCTTATGAATGATACACTTGATGATGAAAACGATAGATATAAACTCATGTTCTCAATCTATAATTGGTGAATAGGGGAATAGGTTGCTAAGGACGAGCAGTTCAATGAATATGAGGTTGATAAGGAAACAATAATTTATGAAATTTCTCCATTAAATCCGTATATTACTAGAGATACTTATATAAAATATCTTTAAAAAGATCAAAATATTAATTCCTCTGATCTTGTGATATCTAGTGCTATTTTTAGAAAAATCGTGCAAGAAGATTAACTTTATGAAATGTAGTGATCCATTAAACATTAGACTATTTGAGATATATCTCAGCCCAACCCACATACCACAAAAAGGATTCCCCCCATTTTTATCAAATAAATTAGTCACTCAAAAAATCAATTTTGTCTTAGAAATCCCAAGACCATGACTTCTATTAAGCTAAGAAGGTCCAACCCTCGGTTTAAAAGTATACCTCTTTAAAACTTCTATTTTTTGTCTAATCCAATCCCCCATTCCTGGATGCATTGAGACCATTTATGTATCTGGAAATCTAGGTAATTTTGATATCTGATGATTTAGATTAAATAATATTTTTTTAATCAATCACATAATTGTTTGTACCATCAACCACTTGTACTATAATGATGCTGGCTTTTCTCCATCTACCTTGTCAATAAAACAATATAAAAATGTTGAGAATATATAGGGTCCTAGGATTTTATATGTTTGTATCATATATTTTTTATTTGAATATTCCATAAATTTCACAAACACACACCATATGACCATAATAGTTTAGTGAATTTAGAGAATAGAGATGCAATATTGTTATTTCATGAAATATATTTAGCATCTCTAACAAAGAGCTTATCTTATATAACACCTCTTAGCAATAACCTACTAAAACCTTTACTCATAACCTAATTAAGGTATCATAAAAAATGGTTATCTTAAATGATCCTTATGTGTAATCATATGAGATATCAATGTGCGATCCTATGATATAATAGAACTAGTATAACAATATGTGATCATGAACATAAAATTAGATGTTCATACCCAACCTATAATAAAAAATAATCATGATTCATAGAATAAAACATAATCATTTCAGAAAACATGGACCATAAGAGTGAGAAATATTAATAAATATCTGATAATAAAATTTTCTAAATGTGTGGCATCATCATAAATTTAAAAAAAACCATTTAATATATAAAGGTTAACTACCACGAAAATCAATGTAGTTGATTAAGTCTTATCATTTGTTTACCATTGTGGATTACGATAAACCTATTTCCCGTAATGGATCATGAGCAACCTATATCCCATAGTTAATCAATCACATAAACATGTTTTCCATTATTATCTCATTATATATAAAGCTTTACGAAATGAATTAGAGTGATATATGGGTCCCACCCATATAAAAATGAAAACCATACTTATAGGGGATATAATATCTAAAAACATTCATTATATCATCACATCAAAACCTATGTAAATAAAATGGGTTTCATAATCATTTAATAAATTCACCATACCATAACCCATGAAAAATGAATGGGTTTCATAATAAATTCATCATCATAAACACTAACTATCCAGATATATAATAATGATGGTATCATTCAATATTATCCCCATTAAAACATAAGTAACGTAAGAGTATGTAATATTATATGGAAAATGATTTTGAAATATCACATGGAACCATTAATAATGAATATATCCTTTTCACTTTTAAAAACAAATTTCAAATCAAAAAACATTTTCAAAATCCTTTTCATTATGAATAAATGTTGAAACTATAAAAAAGATTTTAAATTCATTTAAAATAATTTACAAGGAAGATATCCATTCCACATTGATTTTTTTAAAACATAATATATTGTGAGAAATCATTTATTTGAAAATATCATTGGAATCATATAAATAAAGCATCTGGAAAAATAATTTCCTTGATTTTTAGAAATTTATTTCATGTCGTACACATTAAAACAATGATTTATATCACATTTTCAGGAAAATCCAAAAAGGAATTTCTTGGAATATGACATGAGGAATCATTTCATAGAAATTTTACGAATACAAAAATGGATACAAATTTATTTAATAAATCATATTGATAATTTTGATATCATTTTTTCAAACGTTTTTAGAAATCATGGTCCTTGAATAATAATGGGTTTCAATCAAATAGTTAAATAAATATGATTTTTATTAAAAAAATTTGAACTCTTTAGTATACAAATAATGAAAAATGAAGGAAAATAGATATTATAAATAAATAACCATAGGAGAAGAAAATTAATGAGATTCTTGAGATATATATTGTATGTATCCATCATCAGAAATGTAAACATAAAGAATACTGATAAAAAATGTGATTGTATCCTAACACCCTTAAAACATTCAAAATATTTATACCGTAAACCCCATAAATATGTTTTCAAAAAATGGATATGTAAATAACAATTTTTTCATGATAAAAATGATAAAATAAATTCTTCTGAAGTATATACACAATATAAAAGAACGACATGGTTAATACGGAATGTGTCTCACAGAAATAAATGTTACATGGACATACCTTACCATAAGTAACAATATCAACCATATATGTTTGAAACTCCTATTTAATAAATATAATTATATTATAAATATATTTAAGAACCATTATTTTATATATATGATCATATATGTATTACTTGTTACCTTTTATTACCCATTGATTAACAATTTGATGTTATATTCATGTTTCGAGAAATAAATATGTTTTTCATGAGTATTTTGTTTTTTTATTTTTGGTCCTATTATGTGGATCATGGTTCTATAGTATCCATAATTTTATCCATGACATAAATATCATATATATTCAGTACAATTATGTTTATATTGATATGTAAATGTTGGATATAGAAAATGAAATAAAACATTCATTGAGAAGGTAGATCGTACGTACACATGAACGATTTTTCCATTTTCTAGATAGAAAGAAAAAAATAATGTTAATTAGAATATAACCAATATAGAATTATTTTTGTTTCATATATATCACCAATTTATACTAAACACATCTTTTTAACCTTCAATGTCAAGTATGAAGAAATCACATCACTTAGGGAGGTGGTGGTCTGTCATACACATGAAAGATGATACCATATTTTCATAGAATGGAAGAAAATATGTAATAAGAGATATATTTATTCCTTAATAATAATAATATATTATATATATTATATAATAAATAAAAACATCATTATATCCATCCATGAGAGGTGGTGATGATAAAGGAATAACATTAGTACGCGAGTCGGTAGTTCACTGTAGCCATGAATGATTATTCTGTAACCAATTTGATGGAATATGAGAATGATAGAGTTTATAGATTTATCAAAAAAATCATCTCAGTATATGGTAGATACTATGGATATTATTTCATAATGGTTTAATAATAATTTAAGTATTTGGTGGAAGAAACAAAATTCTTGGATAGGGATGTTAAATACTCATTAGAAAACATAATTTTTTTTGAAGATAATATATTCTTAGCATAGAATTATGAACAAAACATGGCTTAAAATATGATATTAGGGATGTAAATAAGTGATTTGGGTAGGTATTGGATGAACCATATGTTTTTTTAAGTGTGAATAGTCGATGAGATGGGTGGCCTTTTATGTGTGATGTGAGTGGAAGACAATTAAATTTTGAACAAAAAGGTGTACCTAGGGTTTTCACATTCCAAAAGGAACCAAAATGGGACCTCATCGACCATATGAGATTTAGGGTCAATATATGGACACCAAATGTGTATTTGACTTGATTTGGGTCCTTTTTAACCCTTATTGTTTTAGTTTAACTACTTGGTAAAAAAATATTTATCAAAAAAGTGGTTAATAAATTTAGTGATTCTATTATTCATTCAATCATAAATTATGTTAAACATATAGGATTTTATAAATTATTATTATTACAAAAATGGAATCCACATTTTTTAAATTTCATTCATATAAGTGTCACAATTTATTTTAAAATTAATCCTACTGATGCATTGAGAATGCAGTTTTCAAAAGAGAAAATGATTAATAGTTTAAAAAGTATTTCATATGAAAATTTAATATGAAATTGTCTAAAAAGATATAAACTAGTTTAATAAAAATATAATTGACTGAGATTAATATTTTAAACTTATCTTAAATTTTTTAGGTTTTTTTAAATTATATAAAATAAATGACAATTCTTAATAAAAACAAGTATTTTTCTATATTCATCAAAAAAATATCTGTTTAGAAAATTCTAAAAAAACTGAATATAATTTTGTAATGATGATTTCAAAATTTAGTTTCATTTTTTCAAATTAATTTTCTAAAAGTGTGAAAAATATATTTAAAAATATATTTTTCAATGGTGACATAACTTCTTTTTGGAAAAATATAGTTTTAAGAAAAAACAATTAATTTCTTATTATATATTTTCTAGAAAATGCATAAGATAAAAGTTAAAAATATAATTGAATATAAAATATATAAATTTAATTCAAATAATTCCACAGAATTTATTTATTTAATTTATCAAGCTAAAAGATGTTTGGGAACATAATAATAGTTTCTGAAAAAAGATTACCTTTATTTTCAAATGGGTTTTATTTTCCTTTCTAATTAATTTGTCAAAAATGAATTCATTATATATATATATATTTGTAAACCATATATATTCATAATTTAGTTAATAATATTAATACCCACCACTCCAATGACTATGAGATAAATATTATATTAAATATTATTATTTTAACAGTATGTCTTTCTTTATTTGAACATAGTGTTGCATTTAACATAAGATAAAATGAGTGTTGCATGTAATAAAATCTAACCATTGTGTTTCATGTAATGAAAAGTATCAAAATGACTAAATTTCTTTGAAAAAATATTTCAAAAAATTATACGGTTCTATATTCTACCACCCATCAAATAAATTCCCCAATCAAAATTCATCACACAAGTACCAATAACATACGATACTTCTACCTCATTAAACCTTTAGATTCTCACTTAGAATCCTCAAGCTAGTATTTTTGTCACTAATCATTTATGATGTGAATGTTATTGTTTCTTATCACATTCCCTATATGATCTAAAATCTCAACTGATTATTCTTATAATAATTACATGATCTAGTGGTACGACCTCTAGGTTTCGTACATGTGAATGATTTTGTTTGTAAATACTCACGAGTGGTACAAAGAACACCTCATGAACCTATGATAGGTTTGGTGTAAGTTACAAATAATAATATATTATCCCAATATGATCATATATTTCAAATGGACCAATATTCATAAGGATTTGTTTTCCTTACATTATTCCATAGAGGAATTCATAGAAAGTCCTTCTCACCAACTTTTAATTCTAGAGCATGTTTAGGATTATTATTATATCATTTTTTTCAATATTTTGATAACCTTACATAATATTTAATGAAACTAAACTTCTTTGTCATATCATTATCTTACTCGTGTACCAATATTTTTTTGGGAGCTTTATTGTAGTATGTTGGAGTTCTATACTTATTTTCATGATGGGTTATATGAGGAGCCCTCTGAATGCTCTAGTGAATGATATTTACAAACAAACTCTACTAGAGGATTTTAACTATCCTAAAAACCATTGAAACCATATAATAAGATCCTATTATATCCTAAATGTCATAAATGTTTCCCTCAAACATACCATCAATATGAAGATGATATGTAGTTCTTAATCTCAACTATGTTTCAACATCTTACAAAAGACTTCACCAAAACATTCAGGTAAAAATTGTATCCCTATCAGATAATATATAGTGTGGAACTCTATGAAACCTTACACATAATGAATATTTGGGTACGTGGTTCTAGAGATAAATATTATCTGATATTGACAATGTCTCCTAAAATTTTAAGGTGATCAAATAAAACCCATAATTACCCCACATCTAAGATGATAAAAATCGTAAAGGTCACCATTATATATAATCATGTCCAAAAAATATAAGGTTTTTCATCCTTATATAACTATTTCACTAAATCATATACAAAACAAAATGGCTGTATTTCTATAAATTCATCTTAAAATATCATTAATCATGATAAAATATATTCATGTAAAGTATTATATGGGTTGTAAATGGATTTGAAGTTATGATCAACCATGAAATCATATAAGCATAATGGTTTCCATAACTATTATGTTAATAATACATGGAGTCATATACACTTCCAAAAGTTATTTCACACTTTATGAGTTATATCTCTCATTGTATAGAAAAATATTATTGGAATCCTAGTATCATAATTATACTTATAGAAAATTAAATGTTATTTCGTTATTCCAGTATCAATGAAGAGGGAGATAATCACATTAAATTTCACTAAAGGCTCGACAATAATAATTTCATAAGGATCATTCATGAAAATTCAAACATGAAATTACTAAATATGTAGGGGATAATAAGATCCCAAATTATCATTATTCACTTAATAAAATCTGATCTCTTAACATTTCCCTTCAATCATATTCTTCGGAGGTTGTTTTGGATTATCATACATATTAACCCTTTGATCGGGGAATTGAATTTTATAATAACCAAACCTTTTTACAATAGAAAGACATGATTATAGTTTTTTAATTACTTGATTTCCAATTCTAATCCATTCCATTAACCAAACCATTAAACACATTATGAAATTCAAGTATTCATGATCAACATTTGGAAAATTAAAGCACCCCCAATTCAATTCAATCATTTCTCATGATTCTTCTTCCAAGATTTATAGCATTCAAATTTTCGGGATATCCATTCCACTATTTCAGTTTTCATAAGACATGATATTGAATTTCATATAGAGACCATAGTAATGGTGGGAATATTTTATTTCTATTTCCAAATTCATTTCACCCAGAGTAAAATTATTTTTGTTAATTATGTATCTTATATCCAACTCATTTTGAATATATGGTTGTAGGCCATTGAAAAATCAATAAAATATTCAATATGTGTTGATGATTAAACTAGAATAATACCTTGATGGTCTTGTAAAATCATCTTCATTGGTAACAATAGATTCATTATCTTTTTTATTTACCTCGAGTAATTCATTCACTATATTTGTTAATAGAATATAAGGGATGTACCTGTCGATAAGTATCCCATTAAACATTTTTTATTTCATAGATTATATTTATTCTTATTTTTTCATGTTCTTAATAAGATTCCCCTATAGATATTACATTCATTCCAAATGATAAATGTCCAAAATGAAATTTTCATGCTCTGAAGAGTAAAAAATATGAAACATACATTATTTTGTACTAATACATTTACCTATAACTAGTGGATCAATGAAACATTTAAAATTAGGTTGTTTATTCCTCATGAATGACTCAATATAATATTGTTATATAATTTTCTAATTTTGTTTTTCAAAAGGATTCATAGATTGGGAATGTATTGTGAGTATATAAATAATATTTTTCATTCCAACTCATATAAAATTTAGTTTCGTAGGAGAAAAATCATTAAATATTCCATCAAACTAAGTCTTATCCTACGTTATTCATGTTAAATATTTAAATCTGTCATTATTTTTCATAATGTGTTTAAAATTTATAATGCATATCCCGCAAGAGAGTCAGACCATGGGTAAATACAGGACCATTATTCTGAACTAGGTGATGATTAACTCTATCTCAATGTTACCATTTTGGATTTATTACATCTAGGTACGACTGAGCTAGATCCACACCCACATATAGTATCCAGTAAGGGATGTAATTTCTTGGAATCCCCTTGCTCTATCCTTTAACAAAATTCAGTGATACATTCCTATACATAGAATTATCATTGAACACATCATTATAGAAATACCTAGACAAATCCCTAGAAAAATACTTAGGAATATCCCCAGGGATCTCAATAATACCTCTCTAATCCCGATATATATATATTTAATAACCCTTACATATAAAACCAACTATAGTGGTCTATTATTGTATACATAAATATCACATCTTATATAGATTAATATCCTAAACGTTTCATAAACACACACTATAGTATGATAATAGTTTAGTGTCCTGAGATACTAGAAATAAAATATTCTTATTTCATAAAATATATTAGATATATCCCACAATGATCTTATTATATAGTACTTATCTTACGCATTCCCTACCTAAACAATTATTCATAACATGGTGAAGGAATCAAAATAAAGGGTGACCACATATTCTTAGTATGCTTAAAAGTAAAAGATATCAATTTATAATCATATTAAATCATTCTATAAGAATAATTATATGGGATCATGATCATAACGTATGATTTTTATTAAGAACCTTTCATAGATCATTAACATGATTCATGGAAAAAATCATTATCATTTTTGGAAACATGGCCCATAAGAGTGATAAATCATCATAAATCATTCATTAACCACATTATCAGTACATAAAAAAGTGGTTCCATCATAAATATAAAAAACCTAATTTATATAATTAGGATAATGAAAAGGACCATCCTCATAGGGTATCAGGACTTATCGAATGTTTCCCATTTGGGATAAGGATGCACATGTTCCCCATTGTGGATCAAGATGCACCAATTTCCCCTAATGGATCAAGCCCATTGACATATTTTCCATTATTATCTCTTGATATAAAAAGGTTCACCCAACTCATTAAAGGAACATATAGGTCCAGCCAATCTAATAATTCAAACCCTACTTATGTGTTCGAAAATATCATAAAACATCTATTATATCATCTCATCATAACCCATGTAAGGAAAATGGTTTCATAAACATTGCACAAATTCACCATAGAATAACCCATGAAAAATAAATGGGTTTCAGAATAATTCCATCACCATAAAATTAACTATACAATGATATATTAGGGATGGTATCATTTAATCTTTTCCCCACTAAATAATAAGTAACATCAAATTATGTAATATTAGATGGAAAATAATTGTTAAATATAACTCGGAACATTTCATGATGAATATATAATTTCCACATTGAATGAAAAATTTAAAATCAAAAAACATTTTCAAACTAATTTTCATTAAGAATAACCGTTGAAACTTATAAAGGAAGCTCTAAAATAATTTAAATTATTTCATGGGGAAAATATCCTATCTTATCCAAATAACACTTATTAAAACATATTTTTTTTAAAAATCCATTTCATTTATAATAATGATAGAAAATTAAAAAGTACACTTAAATGAAAATAATATTCATGATGGTAGGAAAATCTGATAATTCCATAAACATTAAAACAAATATTCTTTTCACATATTCGGTAAAAGAAAAAATATCATTCTTTGGAAAATGACATGAATATTACATTTAATTTTTTTAAAGATAAAAATGGGTGAAAATTTCCTTAATAAATCATTTTATTAATGTTACAATTATATGTGAAAACATCTATAGAAAACATGGGTTTAGAATAAAAAAACTTTTCGACTAAAGAGTGAAGTAAAGATTATTTTTATTAAAAACACTGTTTTGAACTCATTAGTACATAAATGGATAAAAATGAAGGGAAAATATATATTATACTATAAGAACCATCGCATAATAAAATTCATGAGTTTCATTAGATATGTATCATAATATATCATCATTGGAAGCATAAACATAAATAATCCGACTAAATGATGGGATTATGTCATAAAACCCTTAACAATTTGGTAACGTTTAAACAATAAACACCAATAAAGGGGTATCCTAAAATATATATGTAGAAACCAATAATATTTTTGGAATGATCATAAAACAAATTCATGGCTGGAATGTACTTGACATAAAAGAAGCATGTAGTGAACATAGAATGTGTCTCACTGAAAATAAATGTGGGATGGAAATCTCATACCATAAGTCACAACATCATTTATAAACATTTGAACCACATATTTAATAAATATAATTCATTATAAATATATCCCATAACCATACTTATATATCTAGTAAATTATATTATTTACTTATGAAAATCTTTTACCCATTGATTAACAATTAAACGTTAAAGTCACATTTTGTGCAATAAATCCTTTTTTTGTATACTTTTGGATTTCTTATTTTTTTCCCACTTATTTTTATCATATATAAATAATATATAATATGTTAAACATGATATTAATATGTTATGTTTAGTATATATGTTTTAATATTGATCCATAAATGTTAGACATAGAAAATTAAATACACTTATCATAGAGATGATAGACCATATGTATGCATGAATGTTGTTTCAATTTTTTTATTGGAAAAAATAAATAAAGGTAAATGATATATTACCATTCCAAAATAATGATTATGTAAAATATATCACATATTTTCATTAAAAATATATTATATATTTCCTTGTAAATCATGAAAAAATCACATTCATTCGTGAGGTTGTTCCCCACTGTACAAAAGAACGATGTTATCATTATTGGAACCAGGGAAGCTCTCTACTAGAAATAGAGTTTGGTTTGTGTTTGTTGACAATACATACCCGTATGATCAGGTAGTTTTCAAGGAAAGGTGTCATACAGTTCAATCTGAAAACAATATTGATGGTGGTGTCGTTTCCCAGTGTTTGCCAAATTTTTGGAGTCTAAAATTTGGAAGATGGATTTCAATGTGGAAAGTGGTTTTTCTTGGAGGAAATATTAAAATATAGAAAAATCTTGAGTTTTTTGAAGAGGGGATTTTAGAATTACATTTCCCAATGACATAAAGGGTTCTGATTGTGTGCTTTATGATTATTATGGGCATCAAAATCGGAGAGAGAGTTCTCTACAGTTATGAGTTTCAAAGATTTGCAGTTGTTGACAGAATGCTTTGAGAATTTGAAGGTCACCACAAAGGGAAATAATAGAAGACTCCACGATGACGATGATATTTTCAAACTAATAATTTTAATGGTTCTCTATAAAGGGAAGAGTACTCTGAAGATGTGTTTTATGATCTGGAAAATCCACTATGAGTATTTGGAGATTCATGAATTTCGGAGCCTATAAATATTAGGCTACACCTCTTTATTAGGATTGTATCTTCAGAAAAAAAAATCTAGACGCTTTGTGTTCGCGAAGATCTTTGTGAATCGGGCTATCTATGCGAGCCGGTGCATCCCAAATAGATTTTTAGTCTTAACTGATGCCCATTCTTTTTTCAAAAGGGAACTTCACAATGATGAGGTATTCCACATATACTCAGGGAGTTTAGAGAAGATTATTCAGCGTAGGCTAGGAAGATCCATGAAGATATATATTTCCAAAACGGAAAGGATGGTTTGTGAAGGAAGTTTGTCCTGTAGAGGAAGCTGTGCTTTGTGATGGAGTGTGGTTCATAAATAATCCTCGCGATGTTCATTTTTTAACATTGAGTTTAAGGGGACAAGTATTTAAAGGAGCATCAACTCAGTTACAAGATGAAATTATAGTCTCTTTCTAAATCAGAGACAATGACTTTAATTCCAAATCATTGAAGCGATATTTAAGTCGATAAACTAAGTGAGACTTCACCAATGGTAGTGAGCCAAGGGGAGTCAATAGAATTGATCCAAGAGACATAGTGAGCATTCCTTGGATTCTTATAAAGGATGTGTGCCAGGAATATAGTGACTTTAACCAAACCTTTTTATTCTAAAGCTGATGAAGTTTTGTTGATTTTGGTATGACCGACACACTAACAGTGTATGCTCCTTAGAAGTATTTCTTAGCGGTGAACCATGTAAACGTTCCATGTAGTCTCTATGCATGTGACTGTTTTATTTCTGTTATCATCTGTCTTATAGGTCTAACATGTTCCTACAAACATCCGAATATGATCCATGTTTGAAAAGAAAATATTTCACACCCAGATTCCCCCCTCCCCTCTTAGGGTGTCCTGGGGTCCAACAATCATAATAGCACAGAATGCATTGCAAGAAGTGACATGTGTTATCATGATTCAAGGAGAATAAAAATATGTTAAATCTCATATATGAAAAATAAATACATTGTTATATCCATTTGTGAGAGGTGGTGATTGAAAATGATTTACAATGGTTCATGAGGTTTTAGTTTTCCACACACATGAATGATGATTTCATAACCCATTTTATAGAATACTAGAACGATTTAGGTTATTAAATTGAAATATTAACATATTAGCATTTTTACGATACTATTGTTATTTTATATTCATGGTTTAATATTAATTCAATGATATTTAGTAAGGAATAAAACAAAATTCTTGGTAAAGGACATTACTTCTTCTTCGAACATTTTTTTTGGGTTTCACTAAAAGCCATGTTAGGTTCAATTTATGACCAAAAGAAGTCATTTATTATTAGAGTATGGAATTAAGCTAGTTATTTTTTAATTATTTTTACTGAAAAATTGATTGTTATTTGTGAAGAGGTGAGGAGAGGGGTTTCTTTTTATAACTGTGGTGAGTGGCATACCTGTTACTTTTCAAAAGAAAATTGTGTACCTATATTTTTCACATTTCAAAAAGCTCTAAAATGGTATTTTAATGATACTAGAAGTGATAAGGTTTAAATAAATCCATAAAATTGGTGCTGGACATGTTTTGTGTCATTTTTAGTCCTTATCATGGCGGTTTAGCTCCTTAGTAAACCCATTTTACCCTAAAACTTGAAAATAATTTTTACTGTTTTCACTATTCATTGTGTTAATAAATTATGTTCAATTTATTGTATAATATAAAATATTTTAATTTTAAACAATAAATTAATTTTTCCAAATTACACTAAAATAAGTGGAAAATTTTAATTTCTAATTAATCACAAATATTTGACGAGAAAACGGTTTTCCAAAATAAAAATGTTCAAGAGTTTTAAATTTTTTTATATGAAAATTCATTATAAAATTGATTCAAATGACCTAAATTGGATATAAGATAAATTATTTAAGTTATTTTACATTTGAATCCATATTAAAACTATTTGTATGTATGTAAATTCCTTAAGAGAAATGACAATTCTTAATAAAAACCATTATATTTACTATTTACTGAAAATTTTAACTTCACAAAAAATTCAAAAAAACAACCTTAATAAATTTTGAAATAGTGATTCAAAAAATGAAAATATTTATTTCAAATAATTTTATTAATTTGGTATAAAATAATTTTATAATTATTTCCCAAACCTCACAATACTAATTTTCAGAAAAATAAAGTTTTTCCGAAAAAATTTATTTATTCTTATCTCTTATCTAGAAAAAAAAGATAAATGTTAAAATTTTATTTAATATATAGAACAAAAATACCATTAAAATAATTCAGAAAAAAATAATTTATTAAATTTAGTAATGTAAAAAATATTTTTGTGCATGAAATTAGTTTTTATGAACTAGATTAAATTTTTTTTAATTTATTTTTATTTACATTTATAATTAATTCACCACCATGATTTATTTATATCTGCATTTCTAATACACATTTAACCACAATTTAGTTATTAATTTTTATACCCACCATTTCAACAGCTATGTGATAACTATCACATTAAATCATATTAATTTAATATTATTTCTCATTTGTTTTAATCATAGCATTTCCTATAATGTAGATTAAACTCAGTGTTGCGTGTAATAAAGGTTAATCATAGTGTTTCATGTAACATAATGAAAAAATAGTGTTTCATGTAACTCCAAATATCTATATGATAAAACTTATTGAAAAAAAATATTTTAAAAAATCAAATGGTTTTATAGATGAATCCACTTGGGATGATAAAATTTCTATATAAGTTCCTAGAATTACTATTCACTTTCAAATTTAGTGTGGTTCCCCATGACACTCCCATCAACAACATTCATTGAATTATTTGTATCTATAATCATGTTACAATAACATTATCATACCATCAGTTCCTCAAATACTTATTCAATGGAGAAATCAGGTTACTATATAGTGTTGAAACCCCCATACCATCCTAAGACACCAAATATTTATATTCATGGTTCTATAAGGGATATGGTATGTTGTTGATGTTAGATAATCCCTTGATGGAAACTTATTCTAGTGGTATTTAAATGAACCTAATCATCACATAGAGAAAACATGGAAATGACTATGGTAATCCCATTAACAAGATCATATAAATCAAACCCGATTTAGGAAATCATTGATGCATTCATGTTATCACTATTAGATCAATGAATCATACCACCCTTCTATCATAAGATGTCTAAAAGGACTCCACCATAAAGAAACCACCACTGAAATTGGAAGAGACAATCACACCATTTATAAAAATCAATATTTCTCATATCTTTCTTTACTCAATGGATGGACCAATAAGTATTCAAACCATATATATAAGGATATTAAAACTAATACATCTTAATACTCAAAAAATGAGGTTTTAATTGGGATTATGTATATATTTACTCTTCAAAATGATATTATCTTCATTTTCCAAAATTTTCAATGGGGTAGATGGGTGTGATTGCGATGAAGACAATATTTCCCCTAATAAATATTCTCAACATTGTCTTTAAAATACAATGATACATCACAACATAATCCTATAAAATATAATATGACTTCATAGTAAAAAAGAGAAGTAAATTTTTCCTTTTTTTCATCTCCTAGGACTCAGAGTATAAGAGTTCATTCTACTCTATATTATTGAAAATGACTCTCCTGGTAATGATACAGCCATGTCTGCATGTTTTGGAACAATATAATCCCCCATATAGTCTTAAATGTCCAAAAAATCCATATTATTATATATAATAACATTATATGTAGAGATATCCCCTTCACCAAATAGTGGATATGGATATGAGGATGAAATCCTCGAAATCCTGATAAAATTCACGGAATTTGTATTAACCAACATTAATGAGACCATTCAAGAGAATATGTGTATGAAGGAAGATCCATAGACAATGATGGACAATGTATCCATATCCCACATTAATTGGATAGATATATCCACTTCCCCAAACTAAATCTTGGTGTATTTATTATAACTATAATTTTTTTAGTCAAAATCCTGATGTGGCCACTGATCATTTGGGTCTTCCGAATAACCATTTTTTCTATAATAAACGGGAGAGAAAATGTACTAGATGCATAGTTACATTGTAGAAGACAAAGATGAAATGTTTAACAAAGAAAATGTTACTCAAGACGTTTATTACCCAAAATAGACACCAATTATTGATTCCATAAATATATTAGTGGTGAAATTTTAGTTTTATTTAACTTATGGCATATCAACTAACACTACCCCAAAAATGATTTCACAGAACCTATCAAAGATTTATTATTATATACCACCACTGAATTTAAGTCCATCTCCTTCATGGATGGGTATGTAAGATATAACCAGATATGTATGGACCATTATTGTCACATAAATAACATATTATAATGTTATTTTTTATTTATTTTCCATTCATGCTTTGTTTTGGGGGTTTCCAAAGGTTTTATGGAGAATAGACGAGTTTTCATGAATTGGGCCAAACCGTTAGCCCAATCCTAGATTTAAAAATAATTTTTTTTTCTTGTATAACATTTTCATTTTTTAATATTTATTTAGTAATTGCAACTCCTAAATGTCCTCCTCTGATATATTAACACCACATTTAAATTTGGAGCCTTTATAAATCCATAATCATGGGGGATTTGGGTTTTTTTTTGTGAATTGGGCCAACACGAAAGCTCATTTTCCAGTTTTAAATTATTTCTTTATATTTTTTAATATCTTATTCATTATAATGAATTTTTCAGTGATTCAAACTCCCTCTCGACCCTAATAAGCCCAGGAGCGCTCCCATTCATTTTCCCCCTCTTTGGAGCTCTTTTTCATCGAGATTGAGTGTTGAACATCTTATGATTTCTAAAATCGGGCAGATTTGAGGAGGTAAGTTATTTCCATAATAACTCTCTCAATTCTTACTATTTTCCACAATTCCAGTTCCTATATGATCTCATAATCCATATTCGAACATCCCTTGAATGCTTGGATGTTTTTAAATTCAGATTCTGGTGGATTTAGGGTCGTTTTATTCCAGATTGTTTTGAGTAAATGTTTCTCTCTTCAATTTTTCATTCTCCTTAGGGTTTCCTCCCTCTATCATTATGTTCTAAAATTTACAGATGTTAGGGTTCGATCCTATGGTCTGATTTGGTGTATATTGGGTCAATTTTTGGTGGTCTATGTCTGGATTTATATTTTATGTGGTGCGGTGGTGGTGCGCTTAAGGTTTCACACCAAGTTTTGAGGGTTTTGACTCAAAAGGTAGGTGATTCCATGTGTAACCATTTTATGATGAGTTGTCTTGCTTGGTTTATTAATTTAGTATATTTATAATCTTCTTTTTGTGGTGTGAAAACTATTTTTTGATGAATTTGGTTAAACATTTAATTTTTAGTTGTATTTTAGCTTGAAATTTGGTACTTTTCATGTGTGACTCTTGGGGTAATGTTTGGGTTTAGTTTATAACACATGAATGTGATTTATTAGTCTTGAAAGAGGCTGCCAATTAGGTTTTGGTAATTCCTTATTATCATGTAGGCCTTGAAAAGAGATTTTTTATTGATTTAAAGGTGTAAAAATGTTTTGTACTTCTTGAAGGTGATTTATGAAAACGTGTGTTTTTTCATGTGTATCATTGTGGTATTATTTGATGTATTTTTATAACACATGGGGGTGCTTTAATAATTTTTTTAGGGATGAAAATTTTGTTTTCGATTGTTATTGGTATGATTTTGGTTTCGAATGAGGGGTTTGAAATGGGTTTACTGTGCAATCAATTGTTATACCTCTTGGGTTTGTTTTATAAAAATTAAAAATGTTTTATTCAGTTAAACAAAGTTTGGAAAGGGTGTATATGTACTATTTGGGTGAGTGTGTTCAACTAATGTGGGTTTTTTAATGGTAAAGTGGTGATTTGGGATGTCAAACATTTTTAGAATGTTTTATAAATTGCGGAAATGTTTTACTAAAATGTGATTTGTGTGCGAAACACGGGTGTGGGATGTTTCGTGTGAGTTTAATGATAAAATGAATTGTGAAGGTGAGAAGGGTATTATGTTACATGTGTGTGGGATGTTATGTGATTTTAATATCTTGTAATGGTTTTACAAAATCATTTAAAGGATTTGTGGAAGTGTTAATGAAATGGGAAAAGTGTTGTAGGCAATTTTGGTGTGAGTTTGATTTCAAAATGCATTTGAATGAAAAGTGGAATTTTTGACTTGTGTGATCTACATGGGGATTTTTGGTTAATGTGTGATGTGGAAGTGATATTTTCATGCGAAAACAATAGTTCTTGGATTTTTGAACTTGTTTGTGCACAAAGGGAAAACCCGGGTATCTAGGTGGGTGGACGTGTACTAGTATGCTAGTGAATCCGTGAGGTTTGGCCTCAGTTTCACTTAGCAAGATTGACGCTTAAAACTCTATCTAAATTATGATGATGATGATTGGTGACAACTAGGTTATGGGTATGATCCCTACTAGTGAATCGTGTACGAGAACCGATATTGTTTTTTGGTTACTCTCACCGAGATACAAGGTACCTGGGACCCACAACTAGCTAGTGCCTAGGGGTTATTTCCTATTACTTGTGCTCATTAGATCCTGTGTACTTACTATCGGCATACGGCATTGTTGGCTGGAAAATTCAGTATCTTTTTTATTTATTTTAAAATTTTTGGTCCTTTAAAATTATCCCACATGAAAACTATTTTCATTTATTATTGCATCCTTTAGAAAATTGTAACTTTTATTTCTTATTTACAAAACTTGCAATGCTTTTTGTCATGAAATTTTTATTACATGGAATATCTTAGAGGTGGTATAATAATAGGATTTATCTCAAACCATACTTACACCTTTGGGTGTATGTAGACTTTCTTATTTTATGTCACGGGTTTGGGTACAAGATTTATGCCATTGGTACAGGTTTTTAGTTGTCCATTGGGATGCAGTGTCATGGAGATGGCTTGAGGGAGGTACCTATTTCCATGTGGAGGTTCTTGGGATGTAATTATTTGGTTTTTTAGCATTGTAATGGTCTTTAAACATAGTTTTAACTTATGTATTTCAGTTCTGAAATTTTGTAAAATACGGTTTTAGTTAAAAAATCCAGATTTGTTTTATTGAGTTTGTTTGTTGTTTAATGTTTATAAAATCGGGTAAATCATTCCCAATTATCATGATATGATACCCGGGCACTTGTGCCAGCCCATGGGGATTGGGAATGCCCTTCGGGCCTTGACACGGGCTGGGTTTGGTGCTGTTTTGATGGCGACCAGATCCGGTTCGTGAAAAAATGGTATCAGAGGCGGTTATGGTTAACTCTTTGGTTCATGTTATTTAGGGAACAGTAGGGATAGTATAAAGTTAGGATTTTTGGGACTTGGTAGTTTGGTCATGGGTAGTGTGCCTAACCACCACACCTCATGATAAGATTCGAGTCACCAGTGAGAGTTGGGATTTATCTAATTCCATTGGTTTTCTTGGTTTGATGATGATTAGGGGAAATGAAAAGAGAGTTGGGTTAATGGTCTCAGTGAGCT
The DNA here is from genome assembly GCA_963277665.1 of Viscum album. NCBI lineage: Eukaryota > Viridiplantae > Streptophyta > Magnoliopsida > Santalales > Viscaceae > Viscum > Viscum album. The sequence goes on along the minus strand of OY728140.1, from coordinate 257,180,116 downwards.
CGCATGGCCTGGAAAGCCATGTGAAGCCAAGGATATTCCCTAGAAAACTCTATGTGACCGTGAAGTGATTGGAAAATGGACTCTAAACATATTTCCAAGTCACCCATTGAAACTAGTTTCCTATCGCATTGTTTTGTGCTTTAGTTTTGAAATCGTGGCACTTTGGTTTTAAGGTGACTTGGTTTTAAGAAGCGCAAAGTTTTTTGAAATGATTTTCAAATAAAGAGGGAATGGTTTGGTTTATGAAATGGCGGAACTGAATTTTCAGAATTGTTTTGAAATGTAAAATGGTGTGCTTACACCTATTTGAAAGAAAGAACTATATTGATGTTGGTTTTGAAAAGTGTTTCCAATAGAGTTTTCTAAACAATCTGAGTGTGTTTCAATGTCATGAGATATTTTGAAATTGATGTGAATATCTTGAAAGTTAGTTAATTTCTAAATGGTTGTGACTTTCTGAAATTTTTTTTAAGATGTGAGTTGGGATTTTGATCTCGTGGTTAGCGGTTTTGAGAAAAAAGGATGTGTTGGTTGACCGTTTTGGTTTTGAAAAGTGGAATGAATTTTTGTTTTAAACATTGGTATTTTCGTGAGAAACCACATGCATGGGGTTATATGGGAAGATGGTTCGTTGATAACATGACTGGATGAGTGTTGAGATGGATATGAGGAGGGCGCCCGGTGTGGCACAGAATCATGCATGTGTAAGGCCCATGGGATACCATTGGTGGATGCGCTAACCGATGAACCATTTGTTTTGAAAGAATTTTTTTTAAAGAGAAACATGAAGACTTGATGAATTTTTTGGAATGGTTAATATTATGTGTTTTTTAAAAATGTTGAGGTTGTGGGATGTTTTGAGTCCAAGAACCCCTCCTGTTTGAACTGTGTTTTGGGTTTGGGTTTGGACAGTAAGTCGTGTTATAGGGAAATTTAGTGGTCTTTTATGAAAAATGTTTTGGGAAACCTTTATGATGGCTCCCTTCATGTGTTTGGATCTGGTTTGTGGTATATATTGACTAATGGACCATCTTGGTTGGGTCCTTGGGTTCAACCGTTGGATAAGGTACACCCCCATTAAAGGTTAGTGCACAAATCAAGTGCAACAAGGATTGTTTCGCCGTTTGAAGACCCTCCAGTTGATCAATATAAGGAATATTTTTCTTGAGATTTTTAGATTGAGTCTACACCCATTCCATTCTTTGATTTTTAGATCCTCTTGTAACAGGAGATTGCTCATGTAAGGGTGAAAGAGACCATAGTTTCTTATGTTTCCTGATTTGTCGAAGGTGGATGTGGTCTAGGGTTGTTAGTGTGGATGAGTGTCTCGATGGTGTCTACAAAGTTCTTTGGTGTTCTTAAAATTTTCATTGAAGCATGATTTCTTGTTAAACCACCAGTGTCGGAAATATGGCCACGATAGGTAATTGTGGCCACTATCTAGAATTGTGTGTTGTTTGGGGATGTTGTATAAGGTCCCTCTCCTTGCATTGTTTATATCAGTCGTAATGGCCATGTTTGGTGATGCCTTATGATTTCAGGTGCTTGATTGACCATATAGGTGAAAGTCGTGAAATCCTACGAGAGTCACTTTTGTGTTGGGTGAATGTATCCCTTGGAAAAACTTCAAAATCTTCAATTTTAGAGGAAGGTGAGTGTCGGTGTTCTTTACTTCTATTGTTTCACACCTGAAGAAACAAGGTGTGATGTGTGTGCATCTTCTTAGCCCTTGTTTCAGTGAAATATTGGGATATGGTAAAGCGAGTATGGAATTTGTTATGTCTGGAAAACCTATCTTGGGTTGCGGTGTAGTTATTGGTGGCACCTAAAGAAGAATTATCATTCAGTGGGTATCCGGAGACTAACTGAGAGGCCAAAGATGCTTCAATCATTTGAGCTCCAACCATAGGTCTCAGAGAGAACCTGGCTCATAGTTAGGGGAAATCACAGGGTCATTTAAACCATTGTAAAAATTTCTATCCTAAATATGAAGGATATGATGATTTTAAACTTTTGGTATCATTATCTTTATTCTTTTTTTCAAATTTTCTGGAAATAGATGGAGGTCCTTGTACCCATGACATCGCCCAATTTCATTCCCTCCCCCTATGGTTTCCATTGAGTCTTTGGAGAATGGTTGGAAATTTGGCTAGGCATGCTGAGCACATGGTTTGTGAACGATTAAGAGAGACTGTGTGCCTAGAAGCCATGCAGGAAGATTGATCAGCACCGTTAGTGTACGGTATCACAAACTGTCCGGACTAACCGTGCGACCTTCCCAAATCATGAAAATTTTGGGTCTTTCTATGCCGGTCCATGCGGATCGATTAAGATGGTTGGTTCTTATGGTGGGGAGAACCACTATTATTCTCAATTATGTTCCTTAGAAAATTTTGAATGGAAGTCCACCCTAGGTACCAGGGAGTCCGTTCAGGCCTCCCCCTATTAGTGTCCTGATATTGTCTCAAAAACAAATATTGGTTGTCTCTTATAGTGGGGAGCATATTACTGTCCCCCCTTACCAGTAACATAGATTTATCTATGGGTTTGAATTGGTGTAGATAGTCTAGTTCGGAGATATCTTGCTACCAAGATCTTCCTTGAGTAAACGTTTGGACTGGAGAGAACCCAATGGTTTTGTTAAATTAAGGTAAGTGTAACCTCGTTCAAAGTTGTTATTCATTTGGGTGAATTTATTGAGTCTTGTTCGGGTAGTGTTTGAAGAGGTTTATTTTGGGATAATGTATGAATGTTTTTGATCCTTTCCGGAACGTGGTGTATGTTATGGTTGTGAGATTAATCCTTCCTTAATTGATCATTGGAGGTGTTTTGTCCTTTGGGGGTGAAACCTCGCAAGGGAGTACCTATTGGTTTCTCAGTGGGGTTTGGTTGTTTCTTTAACCTTGTTGTGACTTTCCAGGGGCAGAAAGTGTAACGCCCTAGACTTTTATGAGAAATATTTTGTTTTTATGTTATATAAATCATCAAAGGAATCTTTCACTATACACAACTCTAGCTTGGCTTTCTTTACACACAATCGCGGCCTTCCTCGATAGCTAGTGTCGTACGCAATACCGAGTTTCACTAAAAAATGTTATGCTATTAAAATATTAATAAAACTAGCCATTATGAATAGTAATAAACAATTTTTGAAATTTTGTAAATTTTCTTTTTCAAAATTGACTTCATTTTTGGATTCGGAATATCGAAATTAGGCTAGGGTGAAATTTTGGTATTTTTCTGAAAACATTCAATTTTTGATGAATAGTGAAACCACTAAGTGGTAGTTAAAAAAACTAAATTTTTTTTAAAACATAATTTTACCGCTTCTGTGAGTGGAATTTCGAAAATCCGAGAGACACGGTTGATTTCAGAAAGTAAAATGTGGTTCAATGAGATGGAAATATATTTTTGGTGAATAGTAACTTTTTACTTTTATTTACCACGGTTAAAAGTAAATAGGGTAATTAAGGGTAAAAATGATATTATTATTAACCTAACACATGTCTTAATTCTATTGTAAAAGTGTAATTCGACAACAAACAACCTTAGGAATAACATATGACCATTTAGGCCCACTTGGATTAGATTAGGACATTTATTATTAATTTATTTAAAGAAGGGTTAAAATAGTTAAAATTGATGTTTAATAAGTAAATCATTTTTAATATGAGGTTATACATAAGATAAATTCTACTATAAATATTAATTAGAAAGCTAAAGAAATTTCCTACATAACTGTATTTTATTTGTAATTTTTAGACATTATATAAATTAATTTATTTATCACACAACAATGATGTAGTAATTATCTTATTAATGAAATATTGACATAATTGATGTTATAAATACCCAAATAAATGTAATTTGAGACTTTTTATGAATTCCACTAAATTTCTAGGTTAATAGGACATGTTAGTATTGATATAAATAACTTTGTTTGAACTAATCATTCTGTTATGATTTTCACAAAAATCAATTACTAAATAGTGTCAAAATTGACATAAAGTAGTTTTTTTAAAATATTATATTATTAACTGTTATTTTATTCCTAAAAATCTAAGGATCGGAAAAATTACTTAGATAAGGTTATATATATTAATAATAAACAACTTGGGATTCTTTTTTCTTGTTATAGTAAGTTTATTAACCTTATAGTGTAAGAACACAAGAAGACACGGTAAAAGTAAAAGTATTTAACTTAATGTTAAATCTAATTCATAAGGATAAAATAGGAACCCAAACTTGTCTAAATTCTATTGTATGAGAGGATTTCAAAACATCCCCACCTTAACTTCTAAATAAATCAATTTAGAGATATTTAAAAATGAATTTGGCTCTATAATAAAATAATATGTTTAGTTTTCCAAAAGAGCCCCTCTCCTCGCTTATAAAAAGGCACCTCCTCCCCATCTTCCTCACACCACATTGAGCCTTCAACTTCATCCAAACCCTTCCAATTTATCATCTCCACTTACCTAGAAACATCCTACAGGTCCTGGTCTTCTTCAATGTCCAATTTTAGTGCCCTAAAATGAAGTCTCAAAGAAGCGCTTCAAAGAAGAGGCAATTTCCGTTACCGATTCTTTCAACATTATTTCTTCTTACACTTCTTCTTATTCTGTTGTTTCATTATTAAGTAATAACATCACTATCAATAATATACTGATATGTTATTATAAGTATGAAACAACCCTATTCCCCTATCTATTCGTCCTACAGAAAACGAAATCACCGCGCGTGTGTACGTACGGAATACCATCACCACGCCGTGGTGTAATCTATTTTCCACCACTACCTTACATGGATGGGTATAATGGTGTAAATAATGAATATATATGACTATTGTAAAGTGATATTTATTCTGAAATAGTATACATACACACCAATACAATTCCACGATCATTGGAACGATATCATCGCTCGTGCGTACGTACGGAATACCGTCTCCAGGATGTGATGCGACTCGTTCTACATGATCTTCATTTCATAATGATTATATAAATGAATTGAATGAAAGAATATGATATATATTACACTAATACCATTCATTAAATGAGGTATGTATAACCTAAAAATAATAATAAGAATTTATTCGACAAAACACGCATAAGAACAAAAAGTAATAAACACCCGAATAACAAGTAGTAATGAAACATTACTAATAAAAATCTAAGAATATGACCATATATGATATCCTAACAATACGTATGATTCTGGAATAAGTAAATAACCTTATTTAAATCATTATACAGGAGGCTTGGACAATTACGAAGCAAATCGGATCTAAGGTAAGGGAAAATATCACAATCTCATTTTTATCCGAGATTGTTTATACTTTGGTATTTACTGGTGTGCATTTTATCATCCACATCCATGTTTCCTCAATATGTAATTTTATTTCCATAAACCTACAATTGTTTAATTCCAATTTTACCCTTCGTTCAGTTTTTAGTAAAAGATATGAAAAGAATCTTTTGTCATTTTTCGTACGAGGTACTTTTTGACTTTTCCGACAAAAGTACGAGAAGAATGTTTTTTTAACTTATAACGCATGAATGGATTTTTAAAACATTATTTCCAAGAATCTTCCTTTACATGTTTCAAGTTTATTTTTAGTCAAATTCTTTTAGTTTAAAATTTTATGACATGTTATGAAAGGAAACATATTTTTGAAGTAGAAAGGATATTTTCCTCAAGAATGGAGGTCAAGTGTTTTATCAAAATTATTTTCCATCTATGATAATATAGGGTTCTGTTTCTATCCCTATTATTAAATTGATTTGATTATGTTGTGATGGAATAATTTTTATGAATTCATTTATCTTATATGAAATGTTTTATGATGTCATGATGTTTAATAATCCCATTTTTATTACATGGGTTATGCTACGTGGTATGGTTTATGATTTTTTGGAACACATAAGAATGGTATCATTATGAGATGGGTGGGAACTATATCTCCCTCCAATTAATTGGGTAATGATTTTATATCTCATGAGATATACATGGCTGGAATGGCAGGTTAAACCAGTTCAGTGAAACAGGACTGAAATGGGGAGTGAACTCAGTTCAGAAATGGAATTTGTCCACTAAGATAGTCTTAGCAATGAGTCTTGACTAGTAAGAGATGATTCTCTATGATTATGTGTGTATGACACAATGTTTCATGTTTTAAGTTATTTTTATTGGGATTACATTTCACTACTATGATTTATCCCATGTTATGAAATTATGATCTCTTTTACAGGTTAAGATTTCCAAAAGTTATGTTTTTATGTATATGATGTGACTGATATTTCTTTTGTTTCCCCTTAATGAGAATTTGAGCTCACCCTTTTGTATGTTTTATTTCCCCAGGTCAGGAAGAAGGTTATTAAGTAGGATATGCCAAAAAGGTACTCTAGATATGATGAAATAAATTGGAGGCAAAGTAGATGCTTTATGAACCAGTTGTTTATGTTTCCCAGTTTCTAAAGACTCTATACCTATATGGTCCGTTCATGTATTTGTTATATATTGTAATAAGTCTGCTTCAATTCTGATGTCATAATAATGTATTTAATGTATGGGTCATTATAGTTGGTATTTGAGGAAAGGTATAGTCAACCTTTGGAAACTAGGATGTGAAAGCATTAGTAAGAACCCAAAGGATAAGTCTAAGAAAAGAGCACAATCTTAGTGTTTTAGAAATGGCCATGAATAACCTAGTATAATACCTTAAGTGTGAAATTTTATTCTTGATTGTGTGGTTTTCCTATTATAATTAGTGTTTCTCACACTATTCTTCTTGGTTTTAATCAATGGCTGGAACCCGATGGAACCGTGTTAATGCGGAATGCGATGGGAAATGCAATGACTGTCCCACTGAGAAACCAAACGTTAGAGGAGCTGGAATGAAAAATCTTGTAGCCAGGCTCACACAACTTTATCAAGATATGAATCATGCATGACTTCCAAACGAGCAAAGGAAGGAGCAACATTCTGTTGAATCCTTCATGAGGCAGTGTCCACCTTCATTCAGCGGGTCTACTGATCCATTAGTTGCTGAAAAATGGATCAGTACTACTGAATATATATTTTCAGTTCTTCAATGTTCTGAACATGATAAAGTCATATTAGCAGTGTATCGTTTGGAAGGTGATGTTGATCAATGGTGGAATATTATTAAGAATACGAGAAAAAGGGATGAAATTGAGTCCATGGAATGGGATGATTTCAAGAACTTATTTTTCAATAAGTACTTCCCTCGTATTCTCCGAACAAAGATGGAGAATGAGTTTCTTGAACTAAAGAAAAAGGATGATGAATCTGTTGGTACCTATGATGAAAATTTTACATGACTTGCAAGGTACGCTTCTTGTATTATTATCCAACCTGATAGTAAGATCGATCGATTCTTTAGTGGCTTAAAACCATGTCTTCGAAGGGCGTTATCCATAAGAGACTTTAATAGCTACGAGGAAATCGTTCGATGTGCTATCAATGTCAATATGGAGAATGGAGTAACCCATCAGTCATATGGGATTGATAAGAAGAGGAAAATGGAATTCAAAGGAAAATATAAAGAGCACACTGAAAAGAAGATGAGCTTTCCCTTATGCTCAATGTGTGGAAAGAAACAAGGAGGGAGTTGTCTTAAAGGGACAAGTAAATGTTTCAAAAGTGAAAAGGAAGGTCATCGGGCATTTGAATGCCGCAATTATGGGACGAAGATGTCCAATGATGCAAACAAAGGAAGGGATACACAGAATGAACCTACTACACTTCAATGTTTCAAGTGCAAGGAGATGGGGCATTATGCCAATCAATGCCCAAATCCAAGGGTTGATGATGATGGTCGACCTCAACAAATGCTTAAGGCTAAAGACAAAGGAAATCACATGCAATTTCTATCTGCAATGTGGAGTATGATAATGATGTGGTGAAAGGTACACTTACAATCCACACAAAAGTAGAAAATGTTTTATTTGATTCTGGATCCACCCACTCCTTAATTTCTGAAGAATTTTATAAGGATATCATTGTATTACCTCAACAATAAGATATTGAGTTAGCTGTGACAACCCCTAATGGCACAACAACAGCATCAAATGTTTTTAATTCTTCTCCGATTGATGTTTGTGGGAAAGGGATTCCTGAAAATCTTGTGATCCTTCCTATAGTGGAATTTTATGTGATTCATGGCATGGATTGGCATTCTTTATATGGAGCTCATATCAATTTACAAAGAAGGGAAGTCACATTTCATATTCCAGATCAATATATGATCGTCTATCGATGCAAGGATGAACATAACCTTCAAGTGGAAATTTCTTTCATCTTATGGGTCATTATTCCACTAAATAAAGGTTATTTATCTCAAATGGTTGGTGAGAAACTCACGATTAATAATATTCCCATTGTAAGGGAGTTTGATTATGTCTTTCCGGAGGAATTGTCGTGTCTTCCACCAAATCGTGAAGTTGAGTTTTCAATAGAACTCGTACTAGGTGATTTGCTTATTTCAAAGATAGCTTATAGAATGGCCCCAATTGAGTTGTTGGAATCGAATAAAAAACTCCAAGAAAATCTTGATAAGGGATTCATACGCCCTAGTGCGTCACCTTGGAGAGAACTTGTTCTTTTTGTTAAGAAGAAAGATGGATCAATGAGACTCTGCATTGATTATCGAGAACTTAACAAGATCACTATCAAGAACAAATATCCTCTCCCACGCATTGACGACTTATTTGACCAACTACACGGAGCTCGATACATTTCCAATATTGATCTTCGTTCAGGGTAACATCAATTAATGGTCAAAATGGAGGATATACCAAAGATGGATTTTCGTACAAGGTATGGACACTATGAATTTATAGTGATGTCATTGGGTCTTACTAATTCCCCTGCTATCTTTATGGATATGATGAATAGAGTCTTTAGAAACTATCTTGATCAGTTTGTGGTTGTCTTTATAGATGATATTCTTGTCTATTTAATGGGAAAGTAAGAACATGATGATCACTTGAGAATTATATTTAAGACCCTAAGAAAAGAGAAGCTTTATGCCAAATTTAGAAAGTGTGAATTTTGGCTTCAAAATTTTCATTTTTGGGTCACATAATCTCAAAAGAGGGGATATCGGTGGATCCAACAAAAACAGAGGTTATCGAAAGATGGTTGAGACCAACAACAGTATCTGAGATCCGAAGTTTTCTTGGTTTGGCTGGATATTATTGACATTTTGTGAAATATTTTTCATGATTATCTAATCCACTCAATAGGTTGACTCGGACAAGTGTTATGTTTTTTTTGGATGGAGTAATGTGAAGATAATTTCAAGGAGTTGAAAAGAAGGTTATCCAGTGCACCTGTGATCACACTGCCTTGTAGTGGAGAAAGGATTGTGATATATAGTGATGCATCCAAGAAGGGATTGGGGTGTGTTCTTATGCAAATTGATATGGTGATAGATTATGCCTCACGAAAGTTGAAAATCCAGGAGCAAAATTAACCAACTCATGATTTGGAGTTAGCTGCGGTAATATTTTCATTAAAGATTTGGAGGCATTACCTTTATGGTGAAAGGTGTGATATTTATACTGATCATAAAAGTTTAAAGTATATTTTCACACAAAAGGAGCTAAATATGTTCCAAAGAAGATGGTTGGAGCTGATTATGGATTACGACTACTCAATCCATTACCACCCTGGGAAAGCAAACAAGGTGGCAGATGCATTAAGTCGACAAGAGCATGCCAGTTTATCCATGATAAGGATAAAAAAAGATCCAATATTTATGGATTTACAAAGGATGGATCTTGTAATTATATTGGAAAGGGAAAAATATTATCTTTATCAAATGAATGTTCAACCGTCTATACATGTGAAGATTAAATAGGCACAGAAAGATGATGTCGAGTTACAAAAGAAGGTGAGAAATGTTCCTGAATTCAACCTTGATTGTGATGCGATAATAATGTTCAGGAATCAGGTTTGTGTTCCTCCCATCCCCGAATTAAAGAAGGAGCTGCTGGATGAGGCTCATAGTTCTTCATTCTCTATTCATCCTGGAAGCACGAATATGTATAGGGACATGAAATAGTACTTATAGTGGGATGGAATGAAAAGAGATGTAGCTATATATGTCTCTCGATGCTTGGTTTCTCATCAAGTTAAAGCTGAGAGACAGAAGTCTAAGGGGATGTAACAACTATTACCCATATCCGAATGGAAATGGGAAAACTTCAATATAAACTTTGTCACAGGACTTCCTAAAACACCCAAAGGCAATAATGCAATTTGGGTCATAGTTTATCATCTTACAAAGTCCGCACACTTCATTGCTATTAGAGAGGATTTCTCTCTGGATCAGCATGCCAGGATATATGTGAAAGAAGTGGGAAGATTGCATGGAGTACCACTTTCTATCATATCTGATCGGGATCTGAGGTTTACCTCAATGTTCTGGAAAAGTCTTCAGCATACTCTTGATACAGAGTTGAGTTTTAGCACTACTTATCATCCTCAGACAGACGGTCAGTCTGAGAGAACAATTCAAACTCTAGAAGATATGTTGAGAGCTTGCTCTATGGATTTCAAAGGTGGTTGGGATCAACACCTACCTTTGGTGAAATTTTCTCATAATAATAGCTTTAACTCCAGTATTAAGATGGCTCCTTATAAAGATATCTATGGAAAGAAGTGTAGGACTCCAACTTGCTGGGATGAAGTTGGGGAAAGAAAGCTATTTGGACCTGATCTCATTGATGAAATGACAGAAGTGGTCCGATCTATTAAACAATACATAAGAGTAGCTCAGAGTCGACAGAAAAGTTATGCCGACAACCGAATAAAATAACTAGAGTTTGATGTGGGTGATAAAGTGTTCTTATGAATATCTCCCTGGAAGAGGGTCCTTAGATTTGGAAAGAAGGGGAAGTAGAGCCCTAGATATATCGGTCCTTTCGAAATACTGGTTCGTGTTGGGAAGGTAGCTTACCGATTGGCGCTTCCACCGAATCTCGCTCAAGTTCACGATGTGTTCCATGTATCTCTCCTGAGAAAGTACATACCTGATCCTTCACATATACTCAGCTCAGAAGTTGTACCGCTGGAGCAAGGTGTCTCTTATGAAGAACAAACGATAGAGATTCTGGATCGTAGCGAAAAAGTCTTACAAAACAAGACCACTTGATTGGTGAAAGTTTTATGGAAGAACCACCAATTAGAAGAAGCTACATGGGAGCTTGAGGATATGATGAGGGAGAGTTATCCCCATCTGTTTGTTACAAAGTGATGAATTTTGAGGGCGAAATTCATTTTAAGGGGGGTATAATGTAACACCCGAGACTTTTATGAGAAAATATTTTATTTTTATGTTATATAAATCATAAAAGGAATATTTCACTACACACAACACTAGCTTGGCTTTCTTTACACGCAATCACGACCTTCCTCGATAACTTGCGTCGTAAGCAATACCAAGTTTCACTTAACAATGTTATGCTATTAAAATATTATTAAAACTAGCCGATATGAATAGTAATAACCACTTTTTGAAATTTTGTAAATTTTATTTTTCAAAATTGACTTCATTTTTGGATTCGGAATATCGAAATTAGCCTAGGGAGAAATTTTGGTATTTTTCTGAAAACTTTCAATTTTTGATGAATAGTGAAACCACTAAGTGGTAGTTAAAAAAACTGATTTTTTCATAAAACTTAATTTTACCACATCTGTGAGTGGAATTTCGAAAATCTGATATACACATTTGATTTCAGTAAATAAAATGTGGTTCAATGAGATGAAAATAAATTTTTGGTGAATAGTAACTTTATACTTTTATTTACCACGATTAAAAGTAAATGGGGTAATTAAGGGTAAAAATGATAATATTATTACCCAAACACGTGTCCTAATTATATTGGATAAGTGTAATTCGACCAAAAACAACGTTAGGAATAAAATATGACCATTTAGGCCCACATGGATCATATTAGGACATTTATTATTAATTTATTTAAAGAAGGATTAAAATAGTTAAAATCAATGTTTAATAAGTAAATCATTTTTAATATGGGGTTATACAGAAGATAAATTCGACTATAAATATTCATTAGAAGTCTAAAAGAATTTCCTATATAATGGTTTTTTATTTTTAATTTTTAGACATCAAATATATTAATTTATTTATGACACAACGATGATGTAGTAATTATCTTATTAATGAAATATTGACATAATTGATGTAATAAATACCCAAATAAATGTATTTTTAGAATTTTTATGAAGTACACTAATTTTATAGGTTAATATGACATGTTATTATTGATTTAAGTTAATTTTTTAGAACTAATCATTCTGTTATTATTTTCAAAAAAATAAATTACTAAATAGTGTCAAAATTGACATAAAATAGTTTTTTAAACAAATATTATATTATTATTTGTTATTATATTCCAAAAAATCTAAGGTTCTTCAAAATGACTTAGATAAGGATATATGTATTAAAAATAAACAAATTAGGGTTCGTTTGGCTTGTTATAGTATGTTTATTAACCTTATAGTGCAAGAACACAAGAAGACATGGTAAAAGTAAAATTAGTTAACTTAAAGTTAAATCTAAATGATAAGGTTAAAATATGAACCCAAACTTGTATAAATTCTATTGGATGATAGGCTTCCGACCCATCCCCAACTTAGCTTAGAATTAATAAATTTGGAGCTATTTAAAACCGAATTTGGCTTTATAATAAAATAATATTTTTAGTTTTCCAAAGGAGCCCCTCTCCTCCCTTATAAAAGGGCACCTCCTCCCCCTCTTCCTCACACCACTTTGAGCCTTCATGCTCGGCCAACCCCTGCCAATTTATCTACTCCACTTCCCTAGAAACATCTTAGAGGTCCTGGTATTCTGAAATGTCCAATTTTAGTTCCCTAAAAGGAGGTCTCAAAGAAGCGCTTTAAAGAAGAGGTAATCTCCGTTACCGATTCTTTCATCATTATTTCTTCTTCCACTTCTTCTTCTTTAGTTTTTTTTATTATGAAGTAATAACATCACTATCAATAATATACTGATATGTTATTATATGTATGATAAAACCCTATTTCACCATCTATCCATCCTATGGAAAATGAAATCACCACGCGTGCGTACATACGGAATACCGTCTCCACGCCGTGGTGTAATCTATTTTCCACCACCACCTTACTTGGATGGGTATAATGGTATAAATAATTACTATATATGACTATTGGAAAGTAATATTGATTCTGAAATAGTATACATACACTCCAATACAATTCCACAATCATGGGAACGATATCATCGCTCGTGCGTACGTACAGAATACCGTCTCCATGATGTGATGCGACTCGTTCTACTTGATCTTCATTGCATAATGATTATATAAATGAATTTAATTAATGAATAGGATATATATTACACTAATACCATTCTGGAAATGAGGTATCTATAACCTAAAATGAAGAATAAGAATTTATTCGACAAAACACGCATAAGAACAAAAAGTAATAAACACCCGAATAACAAGTAGTAATGAAATATTACTAATAAGAATCTATGAATATGACCACATATGATATCATAACAATAAGTATGATTCTGGAATAAGTCAATAACATTATTTAAATCATTATACATGAGTTTCGAACACTTATGAAGCAAATCAGACCTAAGGTAAGGGAAAATATCACAATCTCATTTTTATCCGAGATTGTTTATACGTTGGTATTTACTGGGGTGTATTTTATCATACACATCCATGTTTCCTCAATATGTAATATTATTTTCATCCACCTACAATTTTTTTAAATACAATTTTACCCTTCGGTGAGTTTTTATTAAAAGATATGAAAGGAATCTTTTGTCGTTTTTCAAACGAGGTACTTTTTGACTTTTCCGACAAAAGTACGAGAAGAATGTTTTTTAACTTATACGGCATGAATGTATTTTTAAAACATTATTTCCAAGAATATTCCTTTACATGTTTCAAGTTTATTTTTAGTAACCTTATTTTAGTTTAAAATTTTATGACATGATAAGAAAGGAAAAATGTTTTTGAAGTAGAAAGGATATTTTCCTCAAAAATTGAGTTCAAGTGTTTTATCAAAATTATTTTCCATCTAAGATAATATAGGGTTCTGTTTCTATCCCTATTATTACATTGATTTAATTATGTTGGGATGGAATTATTTTTATCATTTATCTTATATGAATTGTTTTATGATGTCACGATGTTTAAGAATCTCATATTTATTACATGGGTTATGATACAATGTATGGTTTATGATTTTGTGGAACACATAAGAATGGTATCATTATGCGATGGGTGGGACCTATATCTCCCTCCAATGCATTGGGTAAAGATTTTATATATCATGATATAGACATGGCTGGAACGATAGGATAAACCGGTTCAGTGAAATAGAACTGAAATGAGGAGTGAACTCTGTTCAAAAATGGAATTTGTCCACTAAGATAGTCTTGGCAATGAGTCTTGACTAATAAGAGATGGTTCTCTATGATTATGTGTGTATGCCACAAAGTTTCTTGTTTTAATTTATGACTATTTGGATTACATTTCACTACTATGATTTATCCCATGTTATGAAATTATGATCTCTTTTGCAGGTTAAGATTTCCAAAAGTTATGTTCTTATGTATATGATGTGATTGATATTTCTTTTGTTTACCCTTACTGAGCATTTGAGCTCACCCTTTTGTATGTTTTATTTCCCCAGGTCAGGAAGAAGGTTATTAAGTAGGATATTCCAAAAAGGGACTCTAGATATGATGAAATAAATGGGAGGAAAATTATATGCTTAATGAACCAGTTGTTTATGTTTTCTAGTTTCTAAAGCCTCTATACCTATACAGTCCTTTCATGGTTTTGTTATATGTTGTAATAAGTGTGCTTCAATTCTGAAGTCATAACAATGTATGTAATTATGGGTCCTTATAGAATGTTTTCAAGGTGGGGAGATTTGTCACATACATAACATATTTTAATGTTATTTTTAATTTTTATTCCATTCATGCTTTGTTTTGGGGGTTTCCAAATGTTTTACGGATAATAGGTGAGTTTTCATGAATTGGGCCAAACCGTGAGCCCAATTCTAGATTTAAATATAAATTGTGTTTCTTTTATAACTTTGACATTTTTTAATATTTTTTTTTTGTAATTCCATCTCCTAAATGTCCTCACCTGATATATTAACACCACATTTAAATTTGGACCCTTTATAAATCCATAATCATGGGGGATTTGTGTTTTTATTTGAGAATTGGGCCATCCCGAGAGCCCATTTTCCCGTTTTAAATTGTTTCTTTAATTATTTAATATTTTATTCATTATAATGAATTTTTCGGTGATTCTAACTCCCCCTCGACCCTAAGAAGCCCATCCGCACTCCCAGTCATTTTCCCTCTCTTTGGAGCTCTTTTTCATCGAGATTGAGTGCTGAAAGTATTAGGGTTTCTAAAATCGGGCAGATTTGAGGAGGTAAGTTATTTCCATCATAACTCTCTCAATTCATACTATTATCCCCCCCCCCAATTCCAGTTCCTATATGATCTCATAATCCTTATTCGAACATCCCTTGAATGTTTGGATGTTTTAAAATTCAGATTCTGGTGGATGTTGGGTCGTTTTATTCAAGATTGTTTTGAGTAAGTGTTTCTCTCTTCAATTTTTCATTCTCCATAGGGTTCCCTCTCTCTTTCATTATGTTCTAAAATGTCCAGAAGATAGGGTTCAATCCTAAGGTCTGATTTGGTATCTTTTGGGTCAATTTTTGGCGGTATAGGTCTGTATTTATATTCCTTGTGGTGCGGCGGTGGTGCGCTTAAGGTTTCACACCATGTTTTGAGGGTTTCGACACAAAAGGTAGGTGATTCCATGTGTAACCATTTTATGATGAGTTGGCTTGCGTGGTTTATTAATTTAGTATATTTATAATCTTCTTTTTGTGGTGTGAAAACTATTTTATGATGAATTTGGTTAAACATTTACTTTGTAGTTGTATTTTATCTTGAAATTGGGTACTTTTCATGTGTGACTCTTGGGATAATGTTTGGGTCTAGTTTATAACATATGAAAGTGATTTATTAGTCTTAAAGAGGCTGCAAATTCAGTTTTGGTAATTCATTATTATCATGTAGGCCTTGAAAAGAGATTTTTAATTGATTTTATGGTGTAAAACTGTGTTGTACTTCCTGAAGGTGATTTATGAAAATGTGTGTTTTCATGTGTATCTTTGTGGTATTATTTGATTTATTTTTATAAAAGTTGGGGTGCTTTAATAATTGTTTAGGGATGAATATTCTGTTTTGGATTGTTATTGGTATGATTTTGGTTTTTAATGAGGGGTTTGAAATGGGTTTAGTGTGCAAACAAGGGTTATACCTCTTGGGTTTGTTTTATAAAAATTACAAATGTTTTATTTGGTTAAACAATGTTGGGAAAGGGTGTATATGTACTGTTTGGGTGATATTGTTTACCTAATGTGGGTTTTTTAATGGTAAAGTGGTGATTTGAGATGTCAAACATTTTTAGAATGTTTTATAAATTGCCGAAATGTTTTACTAAATTGTGATTTGTGTGCGAAACACGGGTGTGGGATGTTTCGTGTGAGTTTATTGATAAAATGAATTGTGAAGGTGATAAGGGTATTATGTGACATGTTTTTGGGCTGTTATGTGAGTTGAATACCTTGTAATGGTTTTATAAAATCGTTTAAAGTATTTGTGGAAGTGGTAATGAAATGGTAAAAGTATTGTAGGCAATTTTGGTGTTAGTTTGATTCCAAAATGCATTTGAATGAAAAGTGGAATTTTTGACTTGTGTGATTTATATGGGGATGTTTGGTTAATGTGTGATGTGGAAGTGATATTTTCATAGGAAAACTATACTTATTGGATTGTTGAACTTGTTTGAGCACAAAGTGAAAACCCAGGTATCTAGGTGGGTGGACGTGTACTAGTATGCTAGTGAATCCGTGCGGTTTGGCCTCAGTTTCACTTAGCAAGATTGACGCTTAAAATTCTAACTGAACTATGATGATGATGATTGGGGACCACTAGGTTATGGGTATGATCCCTACTAGTGGCTTGTGCACGAGAACATATATTTTTTTGTGGTTACTCTCACCGAGATACAAGGTACCTGGGATCCACAGCTCGCTAGTGCCTAGGGGTTATTTCCTATTACATGTGCTCATTAGATCCTTTGTACTTACCGTCGGCATACTGTATTGTTTCTTGGAAAATTCATTAGTTTTGTTATTTATTTTAAAAATTTTGTTCCTTTAAAATTATCCCACATGAAAACTGTTTTCATTTATTATTGCATCCTTTAGAAAATTGTAACTTGAATTTCTTATTTACAAAACGTGCAATGATTTTTGTCATGAAATGTTTATCTTATGGAATCTCTTAGAGTTGGTATCCTAATGGGATTTACCTCACACCCTACTTACACCTTTGGGTTTAAGTAGACTTGTTTATTTTATTTCATAGGTTTGGGTACAGGATTTATGCCATTGGTTCAGGTTTCTAGCTGTCCATTGGGATGCAGTGTCATGGAGATGGCTTGAGGGCGATGCCTCTTTCCATGTGGAGGTTCTTGGTCTGTCCTTATTTGGTTTTGTAGCATTGTAATGGTCTTTAAACATAGTTTTATCTTATGTATTTCAGTTATGAAATTTTGTAAAAGACAGTTTTAGTTGAAAAATCCAGATTTGTTTTATTGAGTTTGTTTGTTGTTTAATGTTTATAAAATCAGGTGAATCTTTCCTAATTATCATGATATGATACCTGGGAACTCGTGCCAGGCCATGGGAATTGGGAATGCCCTTCGAGCCTTGGCATGGGCTAGGTTTTGTGCCGGTTTGATGGCGACCAGATCCGGTTCGTGACAATGATGAAGTGGGCACCACTACCTTCATAGAAATATAAACGGTATACTGCTAACATGATATTCTCATTGGATTGGAGAATTATACTTCAACATATCAATATTACATTTAGTCATTCTTCTAAACACTTATACTGAAGATTGGTGGCTACTATGTTGATAACATGATAGTGAAATCTTGAACAATCTATGAACAAGTATATTATTTTTATTTTCTTTAACATACTTCTACATTATAAAGTAATTATTTATCCTCCTAAAATGTGTTTTTCAGGTAACATAAGTGATTTAATCATATTCATCATATTCCAACATATTATTGAATTCGAACCCTAAAACACTAGGGCGTCACCCGATATTCCCCATCCATAAATTATATTTTTACTAAAAAGACTCTTTGGATACCTCTATTATATTAGGGTTTACATATAAAAACTCATAGGAAACTATCTTCCCTTAAAATATTTCATGAAGTTGAGGGTCAAAAATTTGTGGGATTAATACTTTCAAATATATTTATTCACTCTCAAGACATATCTTTTGGAAATAGTATAATTAATGGTACCTATTGGGTGAAACCCACTCATTCTCTATGTGGTCGACGTAATGTTATCACGATGTGAACTCTTTTTTCAAATAAAAGATATAATAAAGGTGGAAATCCACAATTGTGGTCATAGAACATTTCTAGATGTCGAGACTCTATACTCTTATATTGAAAAGTAATTCTCCAAAATTATATATAAGTTTATATATATGAGGGTGTAATAAGTGTAGCATGACTTGGATGTGGTATCTCATATTGGCCCACCACAATATATTCTAAGAGTTCTACTAATAATAGGTTATCTAAAGTTATGTTCAGTAATTCTGTAGTAATTTCAAATCTAATTATTATATAAAAAGGTTACTAAGGGTCCTAAGTTAGAAAATGGTATGGCTCACCCTAAAATAGAATATTTATCTAGTTATTGGTTTAGAAATGATTTTTTAATATTTGTATCAAATTTTTATTATCATTTCCAACATTGTTCTTCATGTTCTTCATTGTAGTACCATGGGGTAGTGATTCATCATTTTTGGGTCAGATTCGAGCATGAATGAACACCAATGTTCCTGGTGGTTGCATAAACAATGTAGGAAATAGTGTTTTGTTGCTGGATCATAGTGTTTTTCCAACTATAGCTGATATATTTTCATATTTTCTCCCAAAAAATAAATAGGATACACATAAGTTTACTAACTGTGTGATCAAAGATCCAATTTCAAGCCTTCAGAGTATAATAATTGAAATCAGGTGGCTTACCCATGATTTTGGGGATTATAATGGAGTAAATCTATGATAGATGTTTTGTAAGAAGAATATATGGAATCCATGGGAATGAAATTTGGATTCTATAAAATCCCAACATACATGTCATGTACTTTAGAATAAAAAACATCATGTAGTCCCTTGCAGCTACGACTATGGTTTAATAAAAAATTAATTGAACACATTTTTTGGGAAGTCCTCATACCATGTGACATGATGATGGGGGATCAATGTGTATCCTCAAGGTTCATGGGAATGGGGAAATCTTGGTACCTGGTCATGGCTAGGTTTCCAACCATGACCATCTACATGGGAAACCAATCTTCTAGGGTACGTGCAAGGATGACATGAGTATACCACAAGCTGCCAATAGAATCCATATAATTCATTTATATTCAATGTATATCCACATTGAACTATTGTCCATGTTCATATGAGGATACACTAAAGTGTCGAGTAGAGATCACATTCCATGTGACCAAATGTAAACATCATATAATTTTCTATGAGATTTTTACCTTTTGTATCTCTTTCGTTGGGACATAATATTTTCAATGTGGGTAGCCTATCATGATAACATTTATATATATGAAGTGATGGTGGAATTTTTTTTTGAATTTGATATAAGAAAAAAGATTTTACCTGTGTGAAACATCCACGAGTGATGCCTAGTTAATGGCCATTATTAGGTTTGATCATCAGAGACATGTCAATGTCGATACTAACTTTTACAGTCGGGCAAAAACCCCCCATACAATTAACATATATACAATTAGTACTCCCCCATTCATTAGTGGGTGTAGATTGTTTATCTATAATGTTCTACACCCCCATCAACATGATCTGGTGGGAAGTGGGTCCTTTATGGGTGTTGGTTCTTCCTCATTTTTTGTATCATAATACAGAGGAAGATGACCATGTGCACACAGAATATGGTAAGGTTATATGTGGTGATGTTCATCCAAGATGGACCTTTTGGATTTTCAGTGTGTCTCATCATTATTAGCTGGATTTATAGATATATATCTCATTTCTATGTTTGATTGGGATTTTTTTAGTGTGTGTACTGAGTTTTTCATTACCCTAATTCTTATGGGTTGACCTAAATTGTTCTATTTCTATTACCCCCTTATTAGTATTCCAATCATCCTACGTAGTATGTGTATATTTCCACTTCATGGGTTTTCCCCATAATTGTTTTTTATAATGAATATAATAATATGATCAACTGTGACCTAGGGGTCAATTATTTTGTGATGAATAGTGCCACATAGTATAGGTGTCCTTGATCGGTAGTTTTCCATGGATATTGCGAGTATATAACTCTTTAGGTTTCCCAATTTCTAGGTTTTGTAAGTCTATGATTTATTTCTTAGTTGTGAATATAGTTTTCCATATTATATCCATTATATTATCATGTAATACATCGATGATTTCACAGAGGTTACTTCATGCATGGTTTTTACTACAAATGTAAAAATCATACATTGTTTCCCCTATACTATTGCATAGAGTCACTTGTGTGTGTGAATATAGATATTTTAGGCTAAGGATACTTAATTTAGAAATATTTTTACTCTACACATATCGCTACCCCTAGATTATTAGTGGTGAGATTATGGTTCCCCCCACATCATAATTTTTGGACTGTGACCTAGTTGCGATATTTGGATTGGGAATATAGTGTAATGGTGTCAGGCTATTTCAGGTCTATCTATGAGGCTACAGAACCTAGTACTAGCGTGGAGGCCAACATATCAATACAATAAGACACATAATTCATTTAAATTTGGAATATTGAGACATCAGTTATAGAGATCCAATGATACATTCATCATATGTAATTAGGAATTTTGATAGTGATATCATTCTTTAGTCATCTCTTATGATATTCTAATCTCACAATAATACATCTTGTAACCTTTAATATACCCACACAATGATATCCCTTTGTGTCACTCATAATTGATTGCGACGATAATCAATTGAGTGATGATGCCTCTGTTCAGGGACCCAATATAAAGTTTTTCCTCAAAGAAAGTATATAAATATTTTAATACCTTTTGAGAAGTGTATGGATCTCCTCTAGTGATTTAGGTGAATTATTAGTCACATTTTGTGATTTTAATAGTTTCAGAATGTCGGGGTGATGATATTATCAATATTATCACATAATGTGAGTTATAGAAATAGTAATACCTATGGTTTTATCGAAATACATTCCCTCAGAATTAGAATATTGTATTTCTATAGTTTTCGACATTTATTGCTTGTTCTAACCCCAATTTATCAAATCATTACACTTGATGCTAGTATTCTTTAGAGAGAAATATGTTTTGGTTGATTACCTAAACGCATAATCAAATTAATCTATAATGGTAAGTCTCATAGGAGCTATTTTTTTCATTATTACATATAGATAATGAACTCTATGAATATGTTTACAGATTCTCAGCTTACGATAGTGTGATATGTTAGTTTTTTAGTCTGTTGTGTGGTTTTCCTACCTCACCTGTTAGCCTCACCATATGTTGTGAGAAGGATACTTCTGGTAATGAATGATTTAATTGGTCCTTAATAGAGACATATCTTCTAGTGTGGTATCCTTATCCATTCCCACATAAGTTGGAGTGTTAGAGTTGGATCAGATTATAGATAGATCTATAGAAGAGGTCTGTTAGGCAGTCATTGTTGGAAGTGGACATCATGGGGTTAAGTTATATATATTGTAGTTGGCATGTGTCAATCATCATGGTCATGTCACAATAGGAACACTCATGAAAAAATATAGGCACATGGATCTATGATGCATGGTACTTGTAGAGGGTGTAATCATCTTTAAGAGGGAGGATCTACGGTTGTGATGATTGATGTCACAATGCCATTCATTTCCTGGACAATCGTGTTGATGATTTTTTGTAAGTAGTGGATGGTCCTCCATGAAAAATGCATCATTCAGATCAGGGATATCACATTTTTGGTAATGGAAAACCCCTTGTTGTAAGTGCAAACAGAGGACAAGGTGGAGATATGGAGGGAGGCTATGTCGGTGGAGCACAATGCTATAAAATACTTCCACTACCACTCCTAGATGGCTCACACTAGGCCTATAGGGCTGGTGGTAGAGGGAGTAGATAGGAATATGTTATGTATGGATATGATAATGCTACTCGTGATATGATCCACGGTATGATCCATGTATTCTATTCATTATATTGAGTTCTTTTAGAGACTTGTGTGATTTTTTACTTTTTCTCCATATCCCTCATATGAGATATAGAGCTTATAGTTGAGTCTTTTTTCTAGTGTCTATGGCTAGTGGTTCCTAGAGGATGTGATAATTTTGTATCGCAAATCTTTAGGTAGTACATCATGGAATATGGTGGATTGTTTCACATGGGACCTCTTGGTTGTTACAATGACACCTTATAATATTATCCTAGGAATAGACTATATGTTTGCAGTGCATACTCAGATTTACTATGATTATTGAAGAGTTATATTCCTTCGTACTAATGCGATGATATTCTAATTTGTGAGTAACATAGATATTAATACTAAGTGTGTATAGATCATTTAAGGGGATCATAGAAAAGAAGCTGAAACCCATTAGCCATTATCCAGTTAGTCTGGCCCTTGTCATAGTTCATTCATAAGGCATATATCTTCTAGTGATGATGTAGATGTATAAGGAAATATATCTAAAAAATATTTTAAGAAAACTTCTTGGGGATGAGATTAACTTATAAATAATCTTTTCACCATGGTACCACAATAATATGATCTATGTCATATCAAATGGCTCCCCTCTATGATCTAAGAGCTGAGGGTGTAGTTTGAAAACCATCGAGATCAAGGCTTTCTTAGGCATAGTGATTCCCATAGACGGCTCCAATTTTGTTCATGAAATGAGAAGATTGTAGTTTGAGGTTTTTTTTAAAATTGTTATCTTAATTGGTTAATGATCAAGATCATGTAACCCTTGATTATGAATGATAACCATTTCTACTAGTACAAAGGTCCAATTTGATTCTGAATAATTAATCTCTAGTATAACAACCGCCAGATTTGGGTTCTTGAGAATTCTATTCAGAATATTCCATTCTGATGTTTCTATGGACAATATGAGTTCTTGGTGATGCCTTTTGGTATGAAAAATCCCCATGATATGTTTATATGTATTAGAAACCAGATCATACAACCTTATGGGGAATGATTCAATGTTTTCTTTAGGGATGAAGTTATCATATTAATTGTGTTAGTGTAGTAGCACAAAAAGCATTTGATGATGGGCATAGACTTATTTCATGAGATACATGTTTATGGTATAGTCTGAAAGATTTTGTTTTCTATCTGTATGGTTCCCTTTCATTTGAATGTCATATCTACGAATGGTGTATCTATGGATCCATAAAATATTGATGTATTTATTTCTTGGGAAACACCAAAATGTTTGATAGGGGTACAATGTTTTAACTTTTTGTTTTGTACTACCACCGGTTCATTGTAGAAAATTTTAGGATATCAGTACCATTGAATATATTTTTTATATAGGAAATATGTTTACCTTAGATGAGTAGTGTTATAGAACATTGTATGAGTAAAGGAAGTGGTTAAACAGTGCATCTATTATTCGAATACTAGGGGGTGTTATATACACATTGTTTTATGATTACTCTAGAGATGGGATCATTTTTGTTTTGATTTAGTGGAAGGTAGTGATATCATATATTTTGAATATGTTTAGACCCTATATATTGAATTATACAACCCATGAAATAGAGTGCTAAATGGTAGTCTTCAACATAATTATGTGTATGGTTTATATTATAAGCAAAAGGTTCATTTTTTACTCAAAAAACTAGTTTGTTAGATACATATTCACTTAATGAGATATCAACATGAGACAAAGTCATATGTTGGAGTTCCTTCGGGACTATGACTTAAAGATAGTATATACTCTGTGGAAGGGAAACATAGTCATAGATTACCTTAGTATGAAATATCATTACTACATTGTGGTGGAGGAATATAAGGAGTTGTATTTATTACTAATTACACTAGTAGTGGATAGGAATGCAGTTTATTAGCAGTTGATGGTGGTGACCTCACTTATTATTCATCATGTGATAGATTTTCAATTTTGAGATGTTGTGTGTGAGTATATATATGACCAAATATCCTTAATATATGAAATATACGGTTTTCAATAAGGTAGGGCCACATCACCCTTTTTAAGGAATGGATGGTTGTTCTGTTCAATATTAGTGAGGAGGTGTAGATTGATTTTTATACATATCCCTCGGTTGAACATATAGGTTCGGATAAGATGTACAAGATCATTAAATTACGTTTTTTTTGGGCTGGCATGAGGCTGAGTGTTTTTGAGTTTATTTCTTGGTGTTGCACATGTCAGTAGGTAAAGGGTATACATTAGATTTCAATCAGTTTGAAATAACCCTGTGATACCCTATAATGGGAATGGGATGGAATATTGAGGGATTTTTTATGATGAATCCATGGATGGTGAGAGTAAATTACACAATATGGGTGATTTTTTACCAACTCACGAAGTCTTCATAATTTTGTATTTTTAGGTAAAATATTTTACTTCAGATTTTGGGGAAGTTTTATAGTTAGGAGATCATCCAGCTTCATGTGGAACCCACAACGATCAACACTGATTATGATTCTTGGTTAATTCCATGATTGTGGAGGGGTTTGAATAATTTTTTCTAGTCCTATTTATGGATTACCATAGAGGATTACCCCTATAACGATGGAAACATTGAAAAAATTGTCACTGTTTTAGAAGATATGTTGAGATCTTGTGTGTTGAACATCATTCAAATATGTGTGTATCACTTACCATCAATATAGTTTTCTTATTTAACTAGATGTCACTATACTATATGCATGATGCCATTTAAGGACATATATGGTAGACCTTGTAGGCCCCCGATTTGAAGGAGTGATATTGAAGATACATCTCTTTTAATGAATGAGCTAGTACATGAAATGATTGAGAAGGTCTGATGAACCATGAGTGTATGAGGATATCATTGATAAAAAAAATATGGACTAATATCGTAGTTTTTTCTACTTCGAGTAAGGAGACCATGTTATCTAGATATTCATCCCATGGTCTAGATTTTATTTATTTTGTTCTGGGTGGAAATTGTACCTAAGGGTCACTGGGCTATAAGAGATGCTATGGAGGATTTATGAGGGTTCTTACTACTTTTACTTACCTTCATAATTGGACCTAGTTCATAACTACTTCCATGTTTTACAATTGATGAGATATGTGCATGAAACGACACATGTTATTAATTAAGTCAATCCGGACATCAAGGACAAAGCCAACTTCTTCGAGTATTGAGTGGTTATTGAGGACAAGCATGATTGGATCATTCCTTACACGTCCATCCCTTTGGTCTGATTTTTTTGGGTAGCATGGTAGTGTGTAGTAGAGCTCCAAGGAGTGCAGGAGACAGATTCTATCAAAGTACCCCCCAAATTATTTTTAAATGTTTTTCATTTTGGGAAAAATCAATGACGAAGGTGAGAAATTAATGAATTCTTCATTTATAGTTTGATCATTTATATATATGTCACTAGATTTATCCTCACAATCAGAAGTGTGCTTAGGGATCATAGATCCTCATATTTTGTATGTAAAAAATATTACTATATGCTAATGAATTTGAACACATACATTTTGAAAAGAGGGTTTCCCATTAAGCAGGACTATGGGTGGGAAATATGAGATCCTAGTATTTTTTGGAGTGTGCATTTTACCCTAGGAAAAATGTAATGTTGTTTGGAATTGGGTCATCATTTAACGGTGACTGTTGGAGGGTTTTTTAAGGGACTAATTAATTTATTTATTTATATTACCTAAATTAACTAAAACCCTAATCACATTCTTTATAATCCTCATTATGGAAAATATCTAGGATTATGTATGTAAACCTTGGAGATTATAGTGAAGGATGAGTGAATCGTTGTTGGAATCCATGAAACATGTATTGATAATGAATGATCAAAGAGGATCATGAGGTAGATGGACGTAGAAGGATAATCACATTCTATATGAGATTATTTTTTCTTCACAAAATATAAATCAATTATTGAGGTAGGGAACATTATTTTTTAGATTTCATCCCTATCTGATTCAATTTGTGTATATGGATTATATTTATGTTTATTTTATTTGTTTCTCATCCATCATAGAAGCCTAATTATTATTTGAAATTCATAATCTCATTTATTTTTTTGTCGATCCTCAATTCCATACAATGTTATTAGAATTATAAAATCTTCTATCGAGATAGAATATGCTACTAATGTTTTCAAATTGTTCAAGTGATTTAACCTATTATTCTTAATGTTTTATGTCATTGGACAATGATACCATTGTTTAACATTTTCAGACTAGATTAAAGAGTTATCAAACCTTTATATTCATGATGGACACCTGAATGATGTGTGGATCAGTGTTTTTGTTTACATATTAAGATGTTTTATGGGTTTTGGATAATATCTTACTAGATCATTTCCCCAAACGGTGTAAGCATTCACATAATATTACTGACTGGGTGATCATAGTTCTAATTTTTACCTAGAAGAGGTGGATCTAGTGTCTGTGTAAATTAAATTCAGTTTCAACTATTATTTACATACGAAACATGTACATAAGATTAATACACAATTTATAGTCCCCCATTATAGCAGATAGGGTCTCATTGAAAAATGAATCCAGATCCCCCTTAGGGATATCCACATTTCAAGTAATCTGAAGCTCGTAGCTAGACATATACCCCCTTGTTTAATGAGAATATAATTTTCCTTGTACATAGTCAGAACCATATAGATGTGAATGACTATGTTACATGGGTGTGTATGGGTACACACACATTGATAGAATATATTGTTATAGAGTAGGAGAACACTGTAATACCCCAAAAATATAAGAAAAACTCCTTACTCCATGTTCATAGAGTGTATATCAATATGGATATCCAATCCTCATACATTTGAGGACACACCCAAGTGTTTATGAGATGTCACATTGTGTGTGACCCAATGACCACATTGTGAATTTCTCTGTGATACTTCCACCTTCTGTGTATCTTTCTATGGGAATCAAAATTATATGATATAGTATCCTATCATATTCATTTTTACACATAGTACATTGTGGTCGAATCCTTTTGTGAAAAAAAAAAAGATGTTACAAATGGTTTCTCAAACAAGAAAATTTCACTAGTTACCCTATGAAATTTTAAATTATCAGGTTTGATTATCATAGATATATTGAGGTTGATACTCCACTATCTTACTATGATGAGATTCCACCAAAATATTTATTAATGTTTATTCATTACTCCCCATACTACATATTGTTTCTCCCCCATCTCAATGATTTGGAGGGCAGTGGGTCCTCTATAAGAGTTAGTTATCCATTTGTAGTGGAGTGCAATAGTTATGAGTGGGCCCCTGCAATAAAATTTTGGTGAGGTTTCACATGTTTTAGATATTATAAGGGGACATTTGGGAGTTATGGTATAACCCAATTTTATAATATTGAAGAGGAGGGAGAGATCCACTTTCTCATTTTACATGGATTTCTATTAGCATATTTATTGGGTTTTACCTTACCCTCTGGCTTATGGATTGATGTGAATATTTCTATTTCTATTTCTTCCTTATTTTTTATGGAATCTTATAAGGTATAAATATATTATCCCATAAATTTGAGTATCCCCAACATTTTTTACCTTATTTATATGATAGAAAAATCATCAGTGACCTTGGGGGACTAGGTATCAGTGGATTATAGCAGTACTTAATGGAGTTGGATGTATTTGGAGGTTGAAATTTTATATTTAAAGGTGATTTATTTTTCATTTTCCTTCAATAAATTTAATTTTGATTATGGATTTCTTTTCCAGTAGGTAATTTAATCTTCCTACTTATATCCATTTTAATATTCTACTATACATTGATGATTTCCAATGGGATAATTCATGCACTGTTAAAAGATTATATATTTAAGTATTTTATTATATCTTTACATTATGTCATGGACCCAATTGTGTGTGTTCATAATAGAAATATATTCTATGACATACCATTTCATTAAAATTCATACTTGAGATTTTTCACCAGTTCATAGCCAATTAAAGGTGGGATTTGGATGTCTCACCCTTCATACCAAAATCCATTCCCATCCTGATGGGTAGGGTAATGACAAATACATTGAACTGTGATGTATCATATCCTATAAGTATGTCATTAAAATGAATCACATAATATACACTTTAAATGTCATAAATATTCATATATTAGGTCCTCAATGTTACACCTTAAACAACATAATATTTCCTTATCATATGATGCAAATCTATATGGCTAGTACTGACACATGTTATGTGTTGTCATGCGATAGAGGCGATCTTCATAATACCAATTTTTTTACACATAGGGAAGGAATCACATGAGCTTAGAGTTTTTTCTCTATTACCATAATTTTAACTATTGAAATGCCTTACATAGGGAGAAATGTTTTAATTTTGTGACTATAAACTTTTCATCAAAATGTCTGAATAATTACTACAATATTTATGGTGTTTTGACTTTATACATGATGTTAAACATGATGACATTGTTCCTCATCATATGACCATAGAATATTTAATGATTTTTTTTCTATGTGTAAAACATAAATACATTTATTCTATATTGGATGACTATAAAATGATTTGAGTAATAAAATTTCTATCACATGATCTCTTATAGTAGAGTCTTCTCTATAAAAAATTCTTCACTTTTTTGTTTTCCTTAGTTGAAAAAACATCATTTTTGAAAATTCCCCAACCTCAAAAGTACAATATATGGCTTGATTTCTATTTTTTTCAAGATATGTATTTAATCAAGGATATTATATCCCTGACCCATTAAAAACTCACAATCACATCAAAATACATAGCCATGGTCCTTAATGAATGACCCTAAACTAAATGAAATTATAATCCTCATCGAATGAAATTAAAATGAATGAAATGAATGTACACAAAACATAAAATTTCAACCTATTTTGGTAGGACTGTTTGTGTGTCCACTTCTCCAGAAATGAGATCCTTATTCCTAAAAATTTTCTAATGGAATGTTCCTCTAGTCCATTTATTGATCTACACTATGATCAGATTCCCTTGTATAAATATCATAACTATAGGTATCTTTATTAATATGCATATGGATATATAGTTATTCTCAAAAAGTTAATATGTGGCCCAATATCAAGTCCCAAACACATCGTAAATTTTCCAAATGTTTGGTCCCTTTAATTCATATCATGTTTCCCTCAATGGGTCCTTCAATAAGGAAAATAAAATCAATTCTACAAATTATACCAATCAGTGTGATTCATCACGTAAATATTTTATTATATTATGATAATAAATTTAATGTAATTTTTTATCCTAAAAACTCATAAACTACTTTTAATGACATACCATACCTATCCAAATTTCTTACATGATAACTAGAACCATTTTGTTTCTCAACCAATGCATGGATCCTTATTTAAAATTCCATTGTTTGATACATGTTACCATATTTTTGAAATTTTTCCTTAATGTTTAAACACTTATTGGTAAATTTTTGTCTCCGTGATGTTTTTATTTTCCAATGACGCCATTCAAAATAGGTTGAGGAGGGACCACCTAAGATCCCCCCATTATCAATTGGATGTTGGAAACCCATAAAACCATTACCCCCACCATTTTATATGTGATAAAGAAAAAACCATGTAGAGTTCACAATGGTTATAACCTATGTCCAAAATTAACGATATGACCCTAACAAGGACACCCTTATGACAAATTGACCATTCCCACCAACCATCCCATCATAGTACTCACAAAGCCCATGAAGTCTATCCTATCACTACACTTTGGGGTCATGCTTCAGCGCCTTTGACTACAGGTACACTAGAGGACACCGAGGGAATCCGAAGAGGTTAAATATTAATGAAATACTTGAATATGGAAGAAATGAGGAAAACCCACACCAAATTTCACATTGATCATTGAAAGAAACCATAAACTAGGATCAATGATAAAACATGACACCAACAGAATCCCAAACATCCATAGAAGCTGATGAACTTATCCAGAGTGGGGTTATACATGAAGGATCATAAAAGAATCATAGAGGAGGAAACAAAATTGGACCATATTTTGTAGATTAGGATCCAAAAAAACTCAAATGGAATCACCATTTAAGTAAGACAATTCATGAGATAATATAAGGAAAATAATGAATAGATCAACCCATGTATGGGAGAGACACATTCTAATATTCAACAACTATGATAGTGAAACACTATCAATTCACAACATGAAAAATGGTAGATGAAAAAATAGGATAGAAAAATCTACCTCAATGGTAAGATGGTGCAATATTACATCAAATGATGAAGGAAACATGGATGCATAATTAGTGATGGAGACATGCATCAGATTCCAAAAAATGGAATATACACACAGACACCATCGCTCATAGGAACCATAAAAAACATTATAGAATCCCCATGATGGATGAACATCATCCTATGAAGTCACAATGATTAACTATGAAAGGGACTATATGGGATTAAAATATTCTTTCCCATCGTGATGAGGTGAGGTGAGGTGAGGTATTCACTTTTGGTAAGGGAAGTCATTTCAATCCCCCAAACTCATTCGTTAGATCTATACAGGTTCTATTTTTCATATGATTCTTTATACATGACCCTATGTTGTTAATGAAATTCCCCCATATAATTAGAACTAAAAATATCTTAATTCCAATTATTTGTCATATGCAGTGATTCCAAGAACACTAAAATCTATCACAAATATTATTCCATAAATTTTTAGTCACCTCTCTCTGTATAGTTCCTCACTAAATGTCATGATTTTCAATATATAATGATACACTATGATGAAATTTCTCTTTTCATGTAAGTCCAATGTTTGTATTTATTCAAATTACTTCATGATATATAATGATACATGGATATCCTAACCTAGGTCTAGCTTTGATTCTTAATATTACTTCCCTATTTCCCAATGCATTAATATTAATTTTAGGGTTTTCTCCACTTACTAATCACTAGGGTAGTGATGAAGTCTCCTATTCACTATCCATAAATAATCAATGAATTATATGAATCCTTTTCATATTACATTGATTTTTATAGACCATTCTCCATCCTATAATACATTAATCTACTAGGATCATCTAACATTGCATGTCCTAATTTCCATATATGAGAGCTATATCCATGTAATGGTTTATTAGATATGGTGCCATAGACTATGATAAAATTCCCATTCTTTCCTTACCATTCATTATATTGGGGATCCACATATTAATATTTGGATGTAAAAAATTGTATGTTACTGGATAAAACCACGGGGCTAGTGGAGGATGGTGGTTATATTCTGATCACCAAAATTTCACCATTCGGATAATCCCAGAAAGTTGAAATCAATCAATTATTTGTTGGTCTAACAACCAATAAAAAGATCCCCTTGAACGTAGTGTACCAAAAGTTAAAATTTAATTCCCCCTACCTTACAGACAACATGAAACCACACAAAAATAATGTTAAACAGAAATACATAAAATGGTAGTAAGTATAATGATATAACATGAAATGATAGTTTATAAATAAAGAAAAACACAATGTTTTATGTGCATAAAATGATGTGTCATATTTCAATGGGAGAAACACAATGAAATTTTTTTCCATTATAAATATAAATCACAAAATTTTATAAAAATA
Source organism: Viscum album (assembly GCA_963277665.1). NCBI lineage: Eukaryota > Viridiplantae > Streptophyta > Magnoliopsida > Santalales > Viscaceae > Viscum > Viscum album. The sequence continues at coordinate 257,148,042 of OY728140.1, read as the reverse complement.
TTCAGTAATATTAATCCTCATCAGCGAATCCACTTCATAATAAATTCAATACTTCAGCACAAGAACAATATAATTCCACCTTAGATTATATATTAAGATAATCCATTAAAATATGTTATCATCCTCTAATGATATATTAGTCAATATATCATGAATGCATCACCTTAGACACTAAATCGGTGGCCCTTTAGCATTGTAGAACTTTTGAACCTTTGTTTCTTTATCTCAAATCCATTAGTATATGTAAATATTTTATTGTATTACCTCCCTTAGAGAATTATTTCTAACACTATCATAACATGCCTTATTATTGTCATAAATTACCTGAATTTTTGTTGAATGTAATTATTGAAGACAAATGTTTAGTAAACTGAAGTACAATTCACCTCTCATAAATCTCCCAAATAAGTTTTAATGTTTCCTTTAAACTTTCTATGTTATATAATTAAAAAACATTCTCTACACATTCCTCTATTCACAATGTCCCATTAATATGTGATGAGTACTTTGAATTTCTTAAACTCTATCCATGGTGAACAAATCTATCAAATTTTGTATTCTTACTATGTTATATAGATCCAACTAATTATCATCTGGTGTATTTGTAATGAAATAATACATTAGGTTAATATTTATTGACAATATAATATTGAATTTTTATCTATGTGGATAACACTTTGTTAATAAGAAAAGAACTCATCCTTCTTGAATTTTATCATGTTTCATTAACAAATTAATTAACAAAATAATTTACTTATAGGATTATATTATAGATATATAATAAACTTTAGTAAAAGAAAGTGTAACAGTAGTCAGTGATACGGATGAATAGTTTATAGATGTTCCTCTAAATATAAACACAAAACTAGTTAAACTTTTTTAGGCATCTATATCACCAGAAATGTCTAAGACCATGAAACATTACAATGGTTCAAAAATTTATAAGTATTGGAATGTGGTTTTGAAAATTTGTAATACTAAAGGATCCACTTAATGTCATATAATCGTACATTTCCATTATTTTCCTTGATATTTCTCACAACTCCAATAATATGGGAAATATTTTTCGGGTGAAAATCATAACATAAATCAAACATCCTACATGTGAAGTATTTGTCACTTTATCCATTTATCATCTCACAAGTTCAATTTCGTGTGATTTATCAATGGAAAATTTGAAGTGATCGACCAATGGAGTCAAGACTAAATTGCTTCAGGTCATCATAAATCAATTAATGAACTTCCATGTATAATCATTTTGAGATCTCACCAATATCTCTATATTTTAATATATCTTTATCTTTATCCTAAAACTATTTCTTTTCATTATCATTTATTTCAAATATTCCAGAAAATTTTAAATTTAGTATTTATATTCTCCCAAATTATGGTATAGGTATCTAGATTCTGTCTATGTAGAGTAATATAGCAAAACATCTCCCATCATTCCACTACCTCTAATTAAAAATTGATTTTAGTTAAAATAATTAAACCTACTTATAACCAAATTGAAACAAATTCAGGATTCCATTTTCATGGGGCATGATCTATTTGATGAATAATTATCTTTTACCTACTTACAAACTTCTAGTTTTATCCATGACAACCCAGAAATTTAAGTATAGTTTTATTTTAATTAATGTATAATAAATACGTTGTTTTCTAATTGATAAAAAATCCCAGATATGTATTTATTTACGAAATAGATTGTTTTTATTAAAAAAATACATTTTTAATATAAGATATTACAATAATTAAATATTATATTTAATAAAATATTATATTATTTTTTCAAATATAAATATTATAAATTTTTAATAAACGTTAGAATTAGACAAGCTAAATTATATTTTCTATAAATATTTAGAAAGATATTACTTTTAAGATATATTATTTCATAAAGTTAAATAATTAATTAATTCAAGAATATCATAAAAAATTAATTATTTAAATTACCATTATATGAAAAGTCCTAGTTTTTTAAATAGTATTTTTTTAATAAATTCTACATTAATGTAAATTTATATATTTTGATAAAGCTGTACATTTGTGGTAATATGTATGTAATATTTTTTAAAACATACTTTTTTATAAAAAATAAAAGTTTTTATAAAGTATTTAAAATGACATTTAATTTGATATAGAAATTCATGGTTTTCAAAATCAAATATTTTTAATAATGAAAATTTGGAATATACTATTTTTTAATAAATCAAATATATAAGATAAATATCATTAAAATAAGAATATAATTAATAATAATTGTTATAGGATGAAATATATATATATATATATATATTCTTAAAATAATAAATTACAATGGTATGTATTTTAGTATTTATTTATAAAAAATTTAAATACATTTACTAAAATAATGTTTATGTAAAAAATTTTAGAAAAAATATATTAATAACATAATATAAATAATTTTTTAAATAAAATAAATTTTTTCTCACCAATAATTTATATAAACATTTGCATATAAAAACATTCTAGGTAGATTAATCATTAAAGGGATAATTCTTGGCCATTCACGTGAGCAAACTGAGCCATACACTTAGAAACAAGGCTCTGAGTATGCTCATCAAACTTGATAAATTCTCCTAGTGAGTACATGGGTCATCTAGGACATATCGCAGGTAGAATGAATAGTGATGTTGAGAGAAGACCATGTCACTCACATCTGTCAATTTATTAGTACGGGTTAACTAATTTTGGAGAGTAGTACCAAGAAAATATCATATGTGGGATGAGCGAGTTTTGTTCTATTCATGAAACATAAAAACATTTTTTATAACCTCAATCATCTAATAAAATCATTATTAGTCATATGATCATTATGAATGTCATCTTATTCCTCACAAACCCAACCTAGAAAAGCCTCAACCCATTTCATCCACTCCTCTGAAGAATAGATCTGTGCTCGAAGAGCTATGATCCATCTCAGAAAAAATTAAGTAATTTTTTCATAAAACAGTTACTAAATGTAGTTTAATTGAGTTATAAAATATATAATCTAAATCTTTCTAATGAATGTGGACAATTTTTTTTGAAATATATTTATGTGTATGTACGATACTATATTAATAAATTTGTAATTGGTTTGACCTGTACGCGTAAGTGGAAACTGATTTAAGTATCTCCATCTTATTCCTACATCATTTTTTTCCAAAAAAATGAGTATATAAAAATACAAATATAAATATATATTATCCATCGTTTAATATAATTTTTTATTAAAATTTCATTTATCAAGAATTTACTAGACATTCCTAACAATGATGTAGATGTTTAAATGCATAATCCATGAATCAATGGAAGATCATGACTCGATCCTTATTTCATCAATTTGAATATATATACATATATCAAAAAATCATATACTAATTCTATAGTTGGATTAATTAATGGCTAATTAACAATTTTTTACCCTTGTAGTGGGACATGGAGACAAACACACACCCAAATATATACGAGGAGAATTTATTTTAGATACTCACACTCCTCTTATAGCTAACCATCGCAACAAAGACACACATCCTCTCTCTCTCTCTCTCATCTTCTCCCTCTCACCTAGCATGTATTTCCATCCATACCTTTCACTAAAAATGGAAAATAAATTACTAATTATCCTCTAAAATTCATCTGAATTTCTCTTAAGTATTAGTGGAAGGCTATTATTTTTCAGGTAAGGTAATTATTTATTTTTTCATCAAAGATTATATAATATTAAAACCCTTTTTATGATAGTATAGATTATTTTTTTCAAAGAAACTATTTGGATAAATCCTATTTTTTCAATTTTATAATTTTAATTTTTTTATTGTTTTCTATCAAACAATTTATGTTATGTTAATATATTATATTGAAAATTTTCATCTTACAAAATATATTTTGACTTCAATTTCAAAATGGGACTTTTTTATCAAAATTTTCTTCCATATACATTTTAAGATGTAGTAATTTTCTGAACTACAAATCCTTATATAAATAATTTTTAATATTATTTTTTTCATAGGTAATTATTATTATAAATTCTTATTTTAGTCCAAAAAATATCTTAATATAGGTATTTCTAAACCCTATGTTAATGTAGAAATATCTTCACCAAATCTTTATATAATATCTTAATGATATATTTCATGAATTTAAATTTTATCAAAGGTGAATGCTATAATTTTATGCATAAAATATCCTAAAAAAATTATTGTTCTTACAAGCATGAATATGTAAGGCCAATAACATTTTATATCTATAAACTTTCATGTATATTTCTGTAATAAATATTTATGTTCTACATTTAATGTTTTTATGAATTCTTCATTTGAACTTATTAAAATCTTCTATAATTAATGATTTTTTCTATCCCTTATGATGTTTTATAAAAAGTTTATTTTTTCTAATGGGGTAAAGAATGTATTATTATTCTCTTCATTGAAATTAATATCTGTTGTTTTGAATGGTTTTTACTAGATTATAATTGATAAAGGCACTACCAACAACAATTTTTTGTTAAAATAAATCTTACCACATGGGAATTGAATATGTTAATGAGTAATGGACTGATCTCATAGCCTCATGGGGGAGTCTTCCAAAAATTAATATTTATGGTGGCCTCATTAATTTCCTATGTATTTAAAAATATCATTATAGTCCATAATGAATTAATATTTTCAATATCTTTTAATTGATAAATCCACATATATTTTCAGAGGTATTTAATTTTTATATTAATTGGGTTTTATAAAAGATTTATTTTTTATAAAATTTTGAAAAATATTTCTATGTTTTAATACTCTAGAATAATTTTTTGAAATGTATTTACTATCTCAAATATTATATATTTGATATAAAATTTTTTACCTCATTTTTTGAATTAGTTTATGTAAAAGTATTTTCACTAGTTAAAAACCCATTAATAAGAAATTTAATTCTCACACTATATTTCGAATGATCTTTTCTAAAATCTCAACGAGATACAAAAGGATTTGGTTTAGTTTAAGAAGTTAGTGAATGTAAATCCAACAAGCAGTTTTACTTTTGACATTGTGTAAATTGTAATATTTTGAAATGTCTTATCCTAATAATTTAAAACATGTACTAGAAATGATCATTTGGTATGTAAAGGTCAATATATATTTTGGTTTGTTTTAAAAGTTACATCTTATTTCTAAAACCGGATCAAGAGGTGCGGGTCTCATGATATCATAATATATATCAGTGTAATAGTTTTCAAATATTTTAAGATTTTTCATTTTGGATTGAGGATTATTTATGTTTCAAATGAATCCAATCATGATTTAGTGATTTTTAAGATTTAATATTTTTAAGACACTAGTATTCTGGATTTTGAATATTGATGTTTAAACTTCGTTTAAGTATGGTGAATTAATTATGATGGTTCAATTCCCAACAGAGGCGAGAAAGTAACATCCTTGGAATTTAGTCTTAGTATTATTTAAAATGTTAATATTTTTACATATTATAAAATAATTTTTAATTTCATCAAAATTAATATTTATCCACTTGTTTTGGGATATGGCTATAAATATATATATGAGGATCCCTTAATCAAGATAATCACAATTCTCCCATAGAAATGCTTGCACACACACACACAAACATATATAGAGACTCTCAATCTCTCTCTCTCCCTCTCTCTCTCCCTATAAAACTCCCCTTTGGTGAATTTTCATCCTACCATTTCATTGGAATTGGAAAATACACTACTAAAGAACCTCTAAAATTTTGTGGATGCTCTCCAATGTCTTACCACAAGGCATGAAGGCATCATATAAAGAAATTGCTTTTTAGAAAAAAAAATATTCTTCTAAAACCATTTATATATATGGGTGATTTTGTATTGAAATGTATTATTTTTAAAAATCAACCTTTGGTAAAGAAATAATATTATTTAAAAGACATTATTTAAATTAAATATACTTTTTCAATGAAAACAATATATAAATTTTATTTACAATGTCTTTAGTTTATAAAGGTTATTTGTTTATAAAAATTGAATCTATATTCATTTTAAGATTTTATTATTTTATGAAAAAATCCATATAAAATGGTGTTTTAATTTAATATTTTTTATTCAATGTATGAAAATGTAATTATGAATTTAAAATTGATATTTTATTTTTACGAAGATCCTAATATAGAGATTAATAAACCCTGATTTAGGGAAGAAATGTCTTTATTATTTTATAATCTAATTTCAAAATGATTTATTTCATGAAATTTATAATTGATTTTGAAATGATAAAGCTATCATTTTACTCATAAATGACCATTAATATTTATATATGTTTCACAAATTAATCGATATGTCCATGCACTATTTATGTCAATAAAATTTAGTTCATATTATTATAATAATTCGATTAAGTTCAATTTATAATGTGATTATGAATATTTCCTTTGAATTTATGAAACTATTATAAACATGTTTATTCTCTTAAACCTTATGATATTTTTTATAAAATTGTATAATCTAAATATTAAAAAAAATTAAATTACTTTCACCACTAATATTATTTTAAATAGTTTTGAAAAACCTTTAATGGACTATAAAATAGAATGTAATTCATGAAAAAAAAATCATAAAATAAAAACCGGTAACGTGATGATCAAATGAGTTTATGACTGAAAATTACTAGTGGTCTCATGGGTTTCCTAAATAATTATGAAAATAATTTTAATCCATTAAAAATATTTATTTTAAAAATATATTAAATGTGAAATCTAAGAATTACCTAAAATGTGTTTGATTTTCCAATTAATTGGGTTTTTAATTGATTAATCTTCAATTCTATGTTAATAGTATTTTAATTTTTTGAAAACCCTAGAATTATATTTTGAAAATTATTTACTCTAAGGATTATTATATATTTAATAAAAAAATGTTTTAACATAGTTTTTTAATATGTATTTACGTATGGATTTTTAACAAGTACCGAAACTCCTTACTTAGAAATTTTAACACTATCCCATGTTTTAAAATCATTTTCAAAGGAAGATTAGGGATTCCAAAAATATTTTATTTTATTTATTGATTCAGCACAAGTAAAGAAAAATTCTAATTTTACTGTTAAATTTTTTTTACTTGGATATTTTTAATGTTCTTTTTTCAATCCTCCAAAACCTAGAGTGAAAAATATCATTAGGTAAGTAAAATATTATTAGTTATATTTATAAAAATATTCTGTGGGATGTTATCATCACCTTATCTATAATTTCTTGTCATGGGATGCTATAAATAACCTTAAAAAATATCTACTCCATGATTCTTCAAAATATCCTCCAACGAATCACTTTGTTGGAATTAAGTCCCTCTACTAAAAAAATGCCTTTAAGGGCACTAGACTCTGCCTTTATTAGCACTAGAAAATCATTGAGTGCCTTAGCTTGATTAAAAGTCCATCACTTTTATCAGTTCTAAAAATGAACTGATAAAGGCTATCTTTATCAACACATATAAAAGCGCTGATAAAGCACAATTTTATCAGTTTTCTTAGTTTTGAGTATGATTGTAGTTTTCTCAATAAAATTAATGTCAATTTTGAATAAAAAGACGCAATTGGAGTCATAAATGTCACATTGTGCATTGGATTGAGTTGAGGATGATCCCTACATGTCCTAAATGTTGTATGGATCATATTATTAAATTACCCAAGCAATCTGAATTCATCTTCAAAGTTCATAGTATGTTAGTTTTCTTCACTACAATTAATGTCAATTTTGAATAAAATGATGAACATATAGTCATACCAGTCAGAAAGTGAATCATATTGGATTTTCCATGATCTATAAATTTCCCAAATGATAAAGGGATCATTTTACTAAATTACCTAAACAATATGGATGCATTTTTTAGTATGTTAGTTCTTTTCATTTAAATAAATGTCAATTTTGAATAAAAAGATGCACATGGAGTCGTACTGGTCACATTGTGCATTTTATTAATGTGAATAAAATACCTACATGAAAAAATGACTCATGGATTGTTTTCCTAATGCATCAAAAAAACCATAATGTGTTTCCTCAGTTTTGAGTATGTCACATCTATATTTTCCTACAATGTCACTATATAATAGAAGCATGCCCAATAGATCTTATTTTAATTATCAAGTGTTTTGTGAACATTTAAACAAGTATTCTCAAACATAATCATTTTATGATCTTTATTATACTTTATTTCTAAAAAAATTTATTATTTGCATGCCAGTTCTTCTTATCCTACTCCACATGGATCTCCACCTAGGTATTCGCCTCTACCACCTACTCCATGCTGGTCTCTGACTCTGAATATACCTCCTCCTTCACCTCCTCCTTACCCATTAACTCTACCTCTTCATTCGCCACTTTCTATGCCTCTGCGATTCCCAAAATTTTTACTATTTGTAGGTTCGTACTTCTAAGAAAATTGATTTCCTCCATTATTATTCTCCTTGAGAAAGAGATAAAATATTATATATAATCATTATCACACTAATGATTAGAACCCCATATAACATTCCTAGGTCATAACTCATACTAGATCACAAAAATTTAAGGTAATTAACTAATTTCTTTTGTTATACATTCCGAAAAATAGTACACTACCCACTCATCTCTACAAAAATTGATTTCTTCTTTTGAGTAACTTTTTTTTGGAAATATTGATATTCCTGATAAAATAAATACAAAAAAATATAATATATATTTAATTAAATTGTAATTACCTTTAGAAATTACTTGTTGTGGGATTCTGGTTTTTCATGCATTATGATTTCTCTCATAAATATGGAAATATAATATCCACAATTGATGTTGTTATCTTGTTTTGGACAATATATAATCATTAAACAAAACATGTAAAATATTTTTGAAATGTTTTTATAGTTAAAGTTTTCTATATATACCTTAATTTTTTTCCATTTGTAGTAATCCACATGCGTTGTCTTTTCGGGCACTGACTTCATGCAATGATCTAGCCTTTATTAAGAAACCATTCAATCGTAAAACATTTCTCATTAATAGATAGACTAAACTTATAATTCTAATTGTATTGATTAAATTTTTGTTGTAGTGTATTACATATTCACAATACACATAATTTGTGGTTGGTTTATTGAATATCGAGGTATTAAATCCAAAAAATAAATATTCTGGGTTTCTATATTGATTGCTATCAGAATCCAGTGCTTCCTAAAAAAAGAAAAACAATTTTGAAATTTAAAAATATAAAATATATTTTATTGATTAGATTATACAATTTTTTCCTTGTAATATAGGAATAAAAAAGAGTATGTCCTCTAATTATTATTTTTTAATTATTTGATTAACTCATTTTTTCTATTTAATTTATTCCTCATTAAATGCAATTTTTCACATAGAAATGATATAGGGATTCATTAATCCAAATCATGCATCACATGACCTTCCCTTTATATAGCTTTAATATCAATGTTTATACAAGATATGAATATTTGTAATATTTTGTAAACATATTTAGCTAAATATTTGGAAATATTTATTAAGAAAATATAGCATATGTACGTATTCACAAGTGATATTCCCAACACTTCAGGCTTAAGAATATCAATTAATTTCTTGAGACTAATTACATCATTGAATAAATATCTATATGTGTTTTCATCATATTAAATGTGATACATTGTTTTATCATTAAATGTGATGTCTACCTAGAGATGTAAGGATAATATATGTTTTCCTGAAACTGGTGGGGAGATTGTACTATCAGAATTTCGTTGTTTTCCTTGGTTGATTCACTAGATATTGTTGATTCAATGTTTCATTTCTCCACCGATTTATCCATATCTAATATCATACCACACATTAGACCATTTATCAAAAACCATTACATGTTTTCTCAAATGAATTTTTCTAAAAAATTACCTCATGTATCATTATAAGATTATATTCCTATGCTATGAAATATCTAGTTGCAACATTGACCATTATAATATTTGGACTATTCAGTTGAATAAGCAACTCACCAGTCAACTAATAAGCAACCTCAGTCTTCACTCTGATGTGATTTTTTGGAAGGGTTTGATTGGGATGTTGTTCTCCAAGGTTAGTATACACTATAGCAATCACAACACGGTGGTACATGGGTGCTGAAAAATAAAAAAACACATAAAAATATACCCTATAGAATTTTAATAATATACAGTTATCAGAATATGTTTGATTCACATTTAGGATAACGAGTAATGAAAAAATTTGTTATTCTAGGTAAGGTATTCAATTGGGGGGAATGACCAGCCTCAATTTTGGTAGTATCATTTGGTTTATGTACAGATCTTTTCTCCACCACTAGTTCTGTTTGATCCTTTATCATAATATTTTCATCCAAACCAAACTGTAAAATAATAAATTGCAGTGAGACTATTTGTGTCTGAAATCATATCATCATATTATATGTATATTCATGTGGTTTTAACTTCTCAAAAAAATGCTCACGGAGATACTCCCAAACATAATACCATAACATGACCATATTGTTCAGGTTGTATCAAAGCTACTGAATGTCTCTTTTTTCTAGTACGGACGCTGCCGATTCTTATTTCAAAACCATATAAAAAATATGAACATATTTGTTTTTATGTAATATTGTTATAAATAATGATGAATTACAATTATGTAATACTTCCACATGCTTTCGATACTGCTTTTATGTAATTATAAACTAATATAACCTCTTTATTTACATGAGCCTCCATTCATAACATGTCACGTGGGATGGAAGTGGCTTCATATTTTGATTCGAAAATGTGGATACAAATATATGAACATATTTTTTTCCATGTAAATTAATTAAAATTTTATTTCTGATTTAAAATACATACCAATTTATTCTCTAATGAAGTGTACCCATTCTTCGTTTACGATAGGGTTATATGGATTTTGATGCACGTTCTTTATTTTCATCACAATTGTTTTTTCATAAATTAACTATTTTTAATCAAGTAGAATAAAATAAATAATATCAAATAATATATTATCAACCTCAATGCTGCTGAAATAATTTCTCATCACGACCATTTCTGAAAGCAGTCCAGGTTTCCTGAATTATAATGTGTTCATAACTAAGTGGTGGTTAGGGATTTATTTTCCCCTCTGCATCCCTAAGATGTAACTTCATCCAAAGTGTCTAAAAGCCTCTCTGGGATTTTCCAGTGGTCATTAAGACAATTTTCTTAAGGAAATCCACTGAAATAAATGAATCCTACATGGAATAATAAAATATAAATCAAAATTTCATTATATGATTTTTTTAGTAAAATAGGTAATGTATATTGTAACATTACCATTATATCATTCCAAAAGAATTTCGTTTTCACAGGTTGGATCTGATACCATGAGTCAATATCAATCCACACAATTATCCTTATAACGAACCCATGATAACAAATGAATGTTTACCTATTGGGGTCAGTAGGTTGTCTGTGTTGATTCCAACCAACCTCAAATATTATACCCTGAATTCTTTGAAAATTTTATTCAAAAATATGATGTTGTGTCCTTGATATTTTTTCATAAAAAATTTGTTGATCCCCTAATAATTGAAAAGTTTCATTATCAACGGTATATTATTCCTTTGGATTAGTAATATATTCATGTTCATATGATATTTTTTACATGATTAGTCAAACATTTAATTTTTATTGAATGAAAACAGTACAATACACTCCATGCATAAAAGTGAAAAATTGTATGCATCTTGTAGGAAAATTCATACTGTCTTGAATACAGATATAATACTTCAATGCTAATGTGAAAATATCCTTAAATGAATTTATTTAATCCATCCATAGATGCTTGGTTTTCCTCCATCTCTTAATGATGGATTTGAAGATACTCATTACCTCTTTCAAACTATCCTTCCTCCCATCACTTTTTGTGAGGTATGTCATCAATGAACCTTTGAACCACAATGATTAAGGGAAGGATATTTGGAATGGGGGATTCCAATCCATCATCATGTGATGGAAGAAAATAAAGTGTTTAGGGATTAAAGTTTCACAAAAACCTAGACTTATGGAATCCCTCAAAAAGTATCATTAACTAATGAGGAATTTTAAAACCTACAGTCTAATGGTATTTATGAAATAAATCTCACCCCACCTACATTAGACAGACTATTTTACAAGGGTCACTCGATCTTCTACTATTATGCACACTACAATGGTTAAAGAACTAGTTAATAAAATTTTAGGTCTATTATTAGTTTAAGGACCTGATGATCCTTTCATGAATGGTAATTGAAACCTAAACCATATTCCCCTATTGATGATGCTATAGTGAATTATAAATATTACTTCTAATTCTACTCCAGATATGAAAAAAAATATTTGTAACAATATTTTGGAATTTAATTATTAAATATTACTTTACATAATAATAATAAAACTCTACGTAATAGTCCTAGCCATGGAAATATTATTCAATTCATTTTTTCTTCAATTACTTCAACATATGAGATAAAATTTACAAATCCTGAAACCTATTTTTGAGGTATGAAAAACACATTATCTTACTCAATCCCGATTCTTCAAAACTACACACAATGCTCTCCCACATCAAAAATTGATCTTCCATATGATGAAAACCAGTAATAACACTATCATCTTTTATTTATGATCTTAATGAATTTTCTTGATATTATTTTTTTGTTTTTGACATCTTCCTACCGGAACACATAGTTTCTATTCCTCTATATGTACACAAATTTCTTCTTCTATACTTATTCTATATTTCTTCAATATCTTCTATTTTAAATTTTACATACTAAATCTCCATACCCATATAATATTTTTAATTTCAAATTTGAAATAAAAACTATAACTAATTTCCATATTCACCTACTTCAGATTCAACCATTGAATTATATTCCATCAAATAGAATCCATTAAAATTCTAAATGGTAGTTTTTATAAGTTATAATAACTACAAAACACTCTAGTGATATCCGTATCAAATTTATTTTTCAATCTACATATATTAAAATACATATGGTGTGGAATAGTAATTTATATAATGATGATGTAGTTTAAAAGTATTTAACTACAAATTTATCAAATCCATTTGGCGTATACCATGTATTGAGGTATGGGGGTCCTTAATTTCCAATAATTTTAAACCACTCCTAATATTCCATTAATATGTAGCATGATTTGTTGTGCTACAGAACTCCTTTGACATTACTGGGTGAAGCGTAGAGGTCCCAGATGATTCAACTTCATATATAATTGGTGAGAACACAAATCGACTCCCTACCAAATATAGAAACACTACATCAAAATCTCTATCAATAAAAGAACATAATAATTATTAATTATGAAAATAGTGTTTTTATAAACTCTTACATCGACACTTTAATTCTCTAGAGTGATTGAAAATATTTCTAATATCATTCTAGTGGAACATTTTCTCTTATGGAAAATAAATCTTCAAATTCTCAGACAAAAGATCCTTATATCATGGATTATTCTCTAGGTTGCATGGATAACAAAATATTTTTTTCAACAGAAAAATCATTAATCATCCTCTATAGTAAAAAAATAATCCCACTAGTTTTATTTAAGTAGTGAGGAGAAGAAATTTAGGCTTCATGATCGTTATGAACAACACAGTGAAAATTTATGAACCGAAAACATCAAACATCTATAATGGAAAAGTAGAAAATATCATACATTAGATCTAGACATGATTAATCTGAGGGAATATAGAAGATTCAAGGTGGCATTTAAGGAGTTCTTTAATAGCTTGAGAATCTTGAGTGACTAAGCTATGGCTAGGGTAATTTGTAAATATATCAGGACACATTTAATAGTGCTTTTAGAGAATCACTTATAAAGATCTCATTTATCTGTGCTAAATCTATAAGCACTGATAAAAAAATATTTATCTATGATTTTTTAGATCTAATAAATGTAGATCTTTATGAGAACTAAAAAATAATGATAAATGTTTTATAATTATAAATATTTAAATAAATTTATTATAATTTTTTAATTAACTAAATATATATAATTATTTATTCCCAATTACATTAATTCTTATTTCAAAAATAATTATTATTTATTTATAATAATTATAAATATAATTAATACAAATTTATAGATATTTTTATTTATAAATTTTAATTTAAAAATATATTTTTAACATTATTATGGGATATATAATCTTAAATACATGCATATTAAAATGAGGGAAATTGATTAATTCAACATGAGTACACTTTAAAAATATTGAAAAAATGGATAATTTTTTTTAATTAAATAAATATTATTAAAAAATATGGATATATATATATATATTGGAGTGGATGAATACATATTGAAAATATTAAAAATAGTAAATAAATAATAGAAAATGATAAAATTAAAGTAATATTAAAAATGAATACCCAAATTTAGTATTAAAAACAAATAAATAAATTTGAAAGATTACAAACATAATATATATTAAATGTATCATGTTATAATGATATTCTAAAATATACTAAAATTTGAATAAATTACATAAATATTAGTTGTATGTGTTTCTATATACTGTGTAAATATATTTGTTTGTATGTTTGTGTATAAAAATACATTAATATATATATATATACACATGAAATAAATGAAAAACACGATTTTTGATATAGGTAAAACTGAAAAATTAGACAACATTAAAAATGAAAAGGTCATTAATATTTTTTTAATAAACATTTTATATATATTATACATATTAATTTTATATATCAATATTTAATATATACTATTTATGAATATTTATAATATATATATGTATAAAAAAATTATTCATTTTTATCAATATTCATTTAATTAATAAAATGTTTCATATTTTTCCTAATTTATTCATTTTATTTATATTGGTTTAATTATTCATTTTATTCTGGACCATTATCCATGATTAAGTCACTGATAAATTGAATCTTTTATCAGCACTAAAAACCTGCTAATAAAGGGAACCCTTTATCATTGATAAAAATAAAGAGGTGATAATCGTTTCTGTTATTATCACTAAAATAAAGTGCAAATAATGCTTCCATTATCACTCCTAAAATAGAGTATTGATAATTGTTTCCAATATCAATGATAAAAAACTAGTGAAAAAGGTTACCCTATATCAATGCTAAAAGAGCACTGATAATGTGGACCCTTTATCAGTGATTTTTTGGCTATGATAAATAGATTCTTTTATCATCTATTTTTTAGTACTGATAAAGATACACTTTATCAGCGATGTTTTCAAGCACTGATAAATTCCGACACTATTAAATCCATGTTTTGTAGTAGTATCCTTACATTGATTTGTTATATATATATATTGATGTCACCAAACATTTTTAATATTTTATTCTTGGAATGAATTACTAACAATGAGAGTATTTCAACAAAATTAATACCTTATATTTATTGAAATACCTTCACCACCATCACGACATTGTACTGATTCATTCTAACAACCTCTTTCATTATATGATAAACCCACTTATTCTTTGTAATTTACCATTTTGTTAGTCATCCATTTCAATGTTTCATTGATATTTAATGAATTCATTATTTCCAAATAAAATTGAATTCCATTGGATTGGGTCACTAAGGTATGTATCTTATTGAAATAATTTTTGTTTCCCTACTTTCATAAAGATAATAAAATTCAGGTTATCCTTAAAACATTAAACCACATTTATTACTCTATTTGATATCATTAATAAATTTGGCAGTACTAGACTTATTGGCTTAGATATTTCATTCAATTCCTTAATCTCCAGTATATTATATTCTAGATCCAAAACCTCTATATTTCATCCTCAATCTTCATAATCTATTAATCATTTTGGTTGATAAGTCATTAACCTCTCCTCATGGATTCACGGTCTCTCATTTATGTTCTTTGAATTTTTTAATTTTAGGGTTCCCTTATCTATGATCTCCCATTTTTTTCCCATTATTGGGTACTTAATATGAAAACATGGACATTGATAATTTTTTTATATCCTATAACTTCTTTCCCAACCACATTAATGTACTTCCACATAAGCCCTTCATTGAAGTGAACATCTCTATTTTAATCTTTTAATCGTTGATTTACATATTATAAAAAATAATATATTAGTTAGACTCAAGACTATATCATTGCTTAACATCAACAAGCATGTATTCAAAAATTAATAATTATTTAATTTAGGAAACATTCAATATTATGTTAGACCATATATCTTGCGCATGTTCAAGCCATAATACAAGTGCTAAAATTGTTTGGATGAGATTAAAGGATTTTTTATGTTTAATATCCAAAATTCTATTAAACATTATATATTGAAACCTCATGATTTATTATTTTTCTCTTAAAATGTCATTCATCCATTTGGAAAGTCCATTCTATTATAGAGTTATATGCACTTTATTCTTATTCTTTATCTACTTCTTCTTGGAGAAGTTCCAGTCGTTACATCTACTATACATGCAACCACTATCTATGAGAAGTTATTTTAATATTCGATTTCATCCCCTATATGATTTAATAGTCCATTGAATAAATGAGTATAATACATCAATATAAATCGTCAAAATATTAATCCCAACATTTCTAGTAGAATAATCACATAATGTAGCATGTTATGTGAACCTAAAAAGAACTTAAAAGGGGAATGTCCCCAAACATATGAGTGAATAGTTTCAAACATATATATTCACAATTATTATTTTTCGAAATTAAATTAAACCATTCTCTCATTTCCTAAATAACATTCACCTCTAAAAATATATGAATGATAAAGATTTAATATGACTTTTTCCATTGCAAACATAATGTTCTATTAAGTGAGTTGATCAATCCTTCAACCTAGAACTCAATTTCTTATAATAATTAACTTTTATCTAATTAAATTGAGTATATTATTTTATCCAAATAATTCATCCTATCCTTTAATCCCTTTTCAATGACCAATGATTGTTTAGTCAACTTCTAGACTCAATTATCAATGCATGTTGCATAACCTTCTTCATTAGATTTCCTAAAAGAAATAAAATTCCTTCACATCCATGGGATTTTCCTCTGTTATTTCGACTTCAATAGACACCCATTATTCATTTGAATACGCACATATCCATTTCTAATAATAAAAAAAGTATTATCATCTTCCAAATTTACTTTTATGAATCATACCGACAAATAATATCCAATACATTTCTAGTATCCCAATAAATATAGTGATTATCCTAATTTAAAAAATAATGAATCCAACATAATAATGACACTTAGAAATTATTTAATACCTCCTCCAATTATACCAGTGTAATTATAGCTTCCATATGTTGATATTAATATGTGTTTTGCATTAAAATTTAACAATCATTCTTGAAGTCTCTTCTTTTTTTATACTTCTATGATATTGAGCATGGACCAACTGATATTCCTTGGCTCTTTACTCATGGATTATCATATAATGGTTTAATTGATTATATATTTTTCCATTGAATTGTTCATTTTAATCCCTTACTGTTCAAATAATTACAATGCAGTTCCCATCCTTCCCTCCAATAAACATTTACATTGATAATAATATATTTATTATATCTGAATAAACAAAATCTATTATATTTAGTAATAAAATTCACCATCACCTATCATATATCTTATAGCTGTGATAGAATTAGGATATCCCACACATCATAAATGAACATAAAATTTCAACGATCTTAGCTTCCCTCGGATCATCTTGAAATAGTTACATGATCTACCACTAATTTTCTTTCTGATAACATTAGAATGAATAACCACAACATCCTGAGTTCTTTTTTTAATGTAATATGTTTTTTGTACATATAAACCTACACAATTACAACATTATTCAACATTTTTATTTATTTAATTTCAATAGAAACATTCCCATACAAATACATCCTCACAAGTGCTATTTATTAATTATCCATCCACTAAAATCAATCAATTTCCATCATGTCTAAAACTATGATAATATGTGTAGGATCTTGGACTTTCTATTTCAGATGATCCACCATATGTATTCAAAATGATCCATATTTTTTCCAAAAAATATATCAACCCTAATCATTTTATTATATGATTTCATATCCTCGACTAGAATAAAATCCCTCTAAAACTGAGATATCACCAATGATTGAATGTTCTTGAAACATGTTATCTGATACCATTTTGTGGTAGGAAGGAAAATTTGAGTCACAATATGCTGTCCCTTTACATAATAATTAACGGTGAAAATTTATCCAGTGAAAATAGTTGTAGGTACTCATAGAAATATATACCAATGAAAATATCGTATAAGATGTTGGATTTCAATGCACTCTACCCAACACACATAGTAATCACATACTAATATTTTAATAAATATACAAATAATTAATATTTATGAACTTATAGTACATGAAATAATAGAACATAAATTAGGAAAAAGGAAAATTTTTATGTGCCTTGGATTGTTTGTCCTATTTCTAACGAAGAATATCCATCGTATCATTTTACATTAAAATAAAAAAGATATTAAATTTTTTTAATATGTATAAGTAATCCACAAAAATCTCACTGGTCCATAATTAATGACCTACATAGTCACACCCATCCTTAAATTACTCACTTGATTATATATTAAACTCATCTATTTAATCTAGTTAAACGACATACCTTAAAATGTATTTCAACATATTATAAATTCATAGTTTTACATACCAAACTAGTGAACTCAACAATAATAACCTCAAAAAAGGACACATTTATTTCTTTCCCATGATAGGATATAATTACCCCCTTATTGAGGTTGCTCGAAGATCCTTTCCCAGGTGCAATCCTATGATTTTATTCCATTTCCAATCCCATACTATGGTATAAAAATACCCTCCCCTACATGTGATCTAGATTCTTGATGAGGATAAACATAATAATAACTAAATATAGTTTGGTTCATATTGTATCATGACACTTAGTTACATTTAATCCACATTTTGGTATTTTCCCACAAATTATCATCTATTTGCACTAATATTAAAATGATAATATAGAAAAAATAATTTTTAGACTAATGTTCCAACAAATATTTTTTAAATGTTTCTCTTCCATTGATCACGCATCCTTAAATAATCTATTTAAGACAAATAAAACTTCATTTGATATTCGTAATGAGGACATTTTCATTCAATAGACAACTCTTCAATGTAATTAATCTTAATGAAACTATATTTGGAACTATCAAGAAGATGCATATTTTTATTTGAGGACCTCTCATATAATTATGCCCTGAATGCATTATAATAGTACATATTATTAAAATATATGATGTGGTCATCCTAAAAATGTTTTTTTGTATTACATTTCATTGATTATAGTAACTTAGGTAATTGTTTAAATTATTACCACTCCCAATTAAACTGTGTCAGTATAAATTCACTTGTGAGTACTATTTGGACTGTAAAATCATATTATTATCCATTAGACCATGAACCAAGACCTTAAAATTTTTTATCTCTCCCCAAGATAGTATATACAAGAACACATCCTTTCATTGACATTAGGAGAACCGTCCACTTATTTCTAAGTTGATTTCCATATATTTTGGTTGAAGTTGATTGAATTCAAACAACAACCCTTAGTGGTATAATTTGAAATACCATACAATTTAATTGATAGATGAACACAATCATACATGTTTAAAACACATAACTTGATATGTGCAAAAATGATCAATCACTTCACAATTATACAATTATTACCATGACATATGAATGTGTAAATGTGAAGGTGGAACAAGGCTTGTGGAACCCACCATATGGCCCAATAAAAACTCTAGATGTTACAATTGGATCCAATTCATAGAGAAAAATGTAAGAAATATTTATTTTTATATTTTATCTCCTTGAATATGTGTTCATTACCTGGTCATGTCGAATTCAGGGTTCTAGAACACTATAGGAATACCATTTTATTTATAATCCTTCAACATTCATTAAGAATTTGAATACTCCCAAACATTAAATGGATATCTAAATTGAAAAAAGTGTATCTCTATGTGAAAAATAAACATAGAAATTTTATCAGTGCCTCTATATATGTCCCTACAAACCGGAGGTTTATTTCATTATAATGATAAGGTCATGTAATATATGTAGACCCCTATTGTATCATAGTAAAACCCACCATGTGATTGAGATCAACATAAATCACCAATTTACATGATCTATATCACCATTACAAAATTAATATTTATTGAGTTATGATTTATAAAATCTATTATTCAAATATTCATGTAGAATTGATACCCTAGGTTTTACACACTCATGGATTGAATGAATTTCTAAACAATATTATGACATCCAATTTTTTAACATCTATTTTTTCTCATCATGTGACCCTAGACCGGATGAACAGTTGGTTCAAACATAATATACTTAAATTGAGTTCTCCGGTTTTCATGGTGGTCAATAGTAGTGTTGAGACCCCATTCATGTTGAGTTGTCCCATTTCATTTACATTTGAATTCATATGATATATTGATCAATGGTTTTCATCCTTAAATATTAGCTCCCATAGTATATTATTTATGAACTTTAACTTAAATAAAACAATTCTCTAAGACTATATTAATTAGTGGCACTATATTTTCATTCAAATCATGATTATATATCATTAATAATGAATATACCACCTCTCCATTTGAAATTATTTTTTTCCCACTTAGTTCTTTGAACATGGAAAAATATTGCATACTTTTGTTCATATTATTAATTGTTTTTTATTATCCATTCTTTAATGATAAATTTAAATGTATTTTTTATATTTATTATAATATTCGTGATATTTCTCCACATTAAATCCGTAAATTATTGTAGAATATACATCTATATAACATAGAATATTGGAAAGGTATATAAAAGAGAATTGTTTCAATTTGGAATGGGAAATAACAATTGAAACATCCATAAACAACAGTCCAAATTTAGTTCAAAAAAAGGGAGAGGATAGTCCATATTATATTTTCTCTCTCTCATTAGTGATATTAAGGATTTTTTAATAGAACATTTTCGTAAGGGTTTAATGATGGAATCAAGGGGATATCTTATTTATTATTTCAATTCATTTACCACCTGATGTAGTTCAACTAAAATTTCTACGTAGGCCACTTTATTATTCAATGTTTATTATTACTTCATAGAAATATCCATTCCTTTCCTTTTAATAATATGTAGCATGGTTTTAATTCCACTCGAAACCCTTCTAGAAGATAACATGTTCCCGATGAAGTCAATATAGATCTTGGTGAAGTGAATATACGTAGGTATAAAAATATATTAACTGTTTCTACCACATTAAAACGTTCACGACATTAATATTATCCTCCTTAGGTAATTCATGATCAAAGAATACATAATTGAATGACACTTCAACCATTGAGTGACTCTATCTTCCCACATTCACTAACTCTCTTTATTCAATGATTTCTTCTTCAATCGTATGGTGGATCACATTTCAAATATGTTGTATCCTAATGTTTTAAACATGATACCACAATTTTATTTATTTTCAAGATGATCCTCTAGGTGAGATCGTGAAATATATCACTTTATAACCTTTTATAATAATTTTCATGAAGTTATTCAGATGTTTATGGCCTTCAGAACATACTTATAGTCACTCTCAGAAGTAAAAAATGAATTCAAGTATAAATTTACATATATTGATCAAATGATAGTTATAATTTGAAATTTTATGTAACATACTTGTTAGTTTTTAAAAAACAAATCGAAAGACAATGTTTGATAGCATACAACATACCTAACATCAAGCCTAAAAAGGAATAAAAAATATTATTATTTAAAAGTGACCATTTTAACATGGCCACTAATTGGGGGTGTATGATTATTAATTAATTATTAATGAAATAAATGTTATTTTCAAAATAAATATGTATTTATTTTTAAATTATTATAAAATAATAACATTATTTTTTCAGTAAAGAGATTTTATTATATATAAATATTTTTTCTTCAAAAATGGTGTTTCATACTTTATTGGCATGAATACTATAAGTTATTTACATAAATTTTATAAATATACATGAAAAAATTAAATTAATTTTTTTGACATAGAATTTAAAAATGTTTCTACACTGAAATTTTAAGAATATTTAGTAAAAGTTACATTTTGGTGAACTGTAAAAAAGTATAGTTTTTTATAAAATAAAATATCTTTTGTGATATCATAACGTCACAATTATGATAATAATTTATAAAAACTACTGAATGAATAATGTGTGATATGATAATGAAATTATAAAAAATAATAATTCATAACATGTAAATTATAAATTATTCCATGATAAATATGAAAATCATATTTAGTACGAACGCAGTGCCGTTGTAGTGATGGAGAAGTCATTTTTTTCCATATAAGTAATATATGAGAACTAAAAACTATTTTAAAGACTTTTTTATTAAGTATTTTCTATTGATTATAATTTGAAATGATCTTTCCTAATTCTAGTTCTGTGTAGCAAGAATATTAAACAAATTCATATGCAATTCTTTCCAAATACTAGAAAAGTCAAACTAAGAAATTAAATATTTTTTCTTAACAATGATATGTGTAAATATACATAAGGATTGAATATAAAAGAATTTATAAATACTAATTAATTTTTTTTATAATATTATTTTATTTTAAACTTTTATATATGAAGCAATTCTAAT
Organism: Viscum album; assembly: GCA_963277665.1. Taxonomy (NCBI): domain Eukaryota; kingdom Viridiplantae; phylum Streptophyta; class Magnoliopsida; order Santalales; family Viscaceae; genus Viscum; species Viscum album. Next base: position 257,125,297 of record OY728140.1, on the reverse strand, counting down.
TTATTCTTATGTAAAATTGATGTATTTATTGTGTAAGTATCATAAAAATCAATTAACTGATTTTAATAAAAATGATAAGAATCCATTAAAGACCTAAAACTTGAATAAATGTTATTTTTACTATATATTGATCATAATAATTCAAGGGTCTAATTAATGACTTTTTATTGTCACTTTGTCAACATTATGTATTATATAGTGTTTTATCTAAAGAAAAGTTAAACATGTCATACTATTGATTTTAATAAGTATAAAATTTTAATATGTTTTTATACTTAACATATGTTCAACAATTAATATTGTTTATAAAATATAAAATATATATCTTCAACCTAGTAATTTTTTTAATTTTTAATAAAATCATATTTACCTTGAATTCTTATACAATTCTAATGTAGTAATTATTTATTTAATGGAAAATAAATAAATGATTTTGAAAATATTAGCAAAAATAAAATTTGAGATATTTTTGGGGATTCCTTAATTCTATTTATGACCTTGACATGTTATAGAAATAATAACATCGGTTTTTTTGTATTTTATATTTTTTTCCTTGATGTTTTTATAGTGTATGTATTGAATAGATTCAAAATGAAATTAATGATATTTTATCAAAATATTAATTTATCAAAAAAATATGTTATCCAGTTATTTATAATTCATAAAATAAATTAATAATTAAGAATGGATTATTAATTTGACATAAATGTCATTTATTTTAAATTCATCATCCAATTTACATCTTATAACTTAAAAATTACATCATTTTAATTTTAAAAACAATTTATCCCATATGTAAAATTAAAATATGTTAACTATTGGTTAATCAAAATGAAAAGGTTTATAATTAAAAAAATTATAAAATTAAATTTATTATTGGATTATAGACCTATCCTAAATTATATTATAATGGCCTAACATTTGGAGATATTTTTAATTAAATAATAATTGATATTATTTTAATAGTTTGAAAAATTCCAAGAGTTCACTCTCTTCTATTATAACCACCCCTTTAATTATAGTTGTCTTTTTTAGGAATAAAACCAACCATATAATGCTTAAGGTAGTAACTAAATGCGGTTTCCCGAGGAATATGTATAATTTTAATCAACTATTTATATTTTTTTATTCCACCACCATAAAATCATATTAAACAATTATCAAATATTAAATAATTTATTATCCATATATTTATAACTTAATACATTATTGGAATTCCATTTAACTATTTCCACTTCTATAAAATGGGAAAAGAATTCATCATTCATGTGTACGTCAGACTATCATTCCCAAAATGATATAATTACTTTTAAATAAATGTCTTTCAAGACATGATATATTTATGGAATTAATGTTTTTATAATATATTAATTACATATTTTACATTCATGAAAGGTAATATATCATTTATTTTTTTATTATTTCATACACAAGAAATGATAATTTCTTTTGTCCGTATATATGGACTACCAACTCAATGAAGCGATGTGATTTGTTTTTCATAGCCATATGACATGGATGAAATATATAATTATATTTAAATATGTCATATTATATCTAATATATTATTATAAATCTGGAAATTTAAAATTATACATACCTTCCTTCCATAATGATCAATGAAAAATAAAAACATTACTCTTGTGTACGTACAATCTACCGTCTCCATGATTGTAACAAAGTTCATTTTTCATAATAATATTTATTTATTTGATTTTAATGAATAATTTATTCCCCAAAATTATAATTATTTCATTATTATTTTTCTTTAGTTTATGGATTAATTTTCACATTGACCATAGTAAACCTACATATTTCATTTTGGACTTATGAAATAAATATCCTGAAAACATCTGACGTTAAATAAAATAATAACGTAATTATATTTAAAATAGTAATTATCAATATAAATATAATAATTAACATAAAAAATTTCATTAATACAGTGTAAAATTGAAATTATATTATTATTTAGGTAGATAAAGGACATACATGACGAGTTGAACACAAGGTAATGGGCCTCCTTTTAAAAATCATCTTTTATACTTCCTCCTTTAACACTTCTTAGAAAGGTCAATAGGAATGTTTTTTTAACTTATATAGAATATTAATATGTTAATAACATAATGAAATATAAATTATATGATTTTCCCTTGTAATTAAACATCATTATTTTGAATAAAAAAAATTCCTTTGAATGTGTGCGGTTCTTTAAAAAAACGTGTCATTTAAATTTAAAATATTATTTTCCTTAAAAACATTTTTACGATGAAATATATTACATTTTATTATTATTATTTGGTTATTTGGAATTCTAAATGATTAATTTTGTTTCCATTATAAACCAATGGCATGTCTTTTAAGGAAAAACCAAGGGTATGTGGTTAGGTTATTAAATAATGATGGGTGGTTTCATGATAAACGAAAGGAGTGTGGTTACATTATAGCCTCAAATGCATTGGGAAATATTGAGTTGGAGGTTGACCATATTTGTTACTTAATTTGTATGAGTGATATTTAAAAAGGTATCCTAATTTACATACTTAAATTTTATGTTCTCCCTAATAATTTTTCATTGTAATCGTTTGATTTTCAAATGATAAGATAATGATCTTTTTGAAAAGATGTTTTTTTTGGGAAAATGAATGATTTTAAGGAAATATTTTATTGGGTTTTCACTATACTAATAGTTATCATTGTCATATATCCCATAATGAGATTTTTTTTATCATTAAAAATTTTAAATATTTTTACAGGGTTCATGGGAGAGTAGGGACAATGATGAGGTCTAGAAGAAAATTTTATAGAATTATCATGAGAAAGAATCTTGTTTAGATTTAAATTGTTTTCATATTGTGAAAAAATATTTTGAGTCAAAGTATATAATTTTTAATATTTGAGGTGTTTTATATGACTTATGACCCAATTCTATAAAAGTATAAACCAAAAGGATCCTTGGAATTGAATGAATGTGATTTCTCTTTTAAGGACACTAGAATATAAACATTTTAAGGTAGTGTTCATACATTTTTTGTCCCAAGAAAATTAAATCTTATAAGAACATAAATAACTAAACAATATGGATGGATATATCCTTATCTATCTCAAACACTTTATATTATTATACCACTAGAAACTACTGAAATGAACATTTCAATAGCTGAACAATGATAGTTGAATTAGACATACTATATATATTCACCCACTGGGGGAGTTTGGGAATAATCAACCATTTTCTCCACTAATAAGGGTAAATTTTGAGTTAACACCACCATGGGTTATTATAAGGCCCCAGCCTTAAACCTTACTTAATCTTGAGTTATTACAAGATTACACATTGAGGATCTTTTCAGGTTTAGAGGTTTAGAGAATTAGGAAATAACTATTACATCACAAAAGATTACAGAGTAGAAACATCAACTATGTTTCCATAAAATAAAAACTCATAAAAAGAAACATGTCTAGTTCCATGTTTTAGGTAGCATGACATTCCCTTGATCCCATCCTTGACACTATTCCACGTTAAGTCCTGTGAAAAACATTTCAAAAACATGGGATGAGCATAAAAAGCTCAATAAGGGATACACAAAGAATGAAAACTGTTAGTTTTTCAAAAAAACAAGTAAACCATGTATACTTTATCAAAGTAATACTTTTCACCTTTTAGAAGTAGTAAAAACTCTTCACTGAATAAAAGTTCATTACTTACCCTTCTGTAACAAAAAGATTACCATAAAACCCATATAAAGATCACATAACACATAAAGGTAACTTGGGACATAAAAATATTTAAGTGGAATAACCATAAGGTCGACTTCCACACATATCACTTAATAGAATAGCCATTTGGCCAACTTTCATACAAACTTAATGGAATTGCCATACGGGCCACTTCCATACACAATGCATTGGAGGTTATAACATAACCACCCATCCTGGTATTCACGGCACCACCCGTCATATGGTTTATCACGTTACCACCCGTAAAATGTCTAAGTACCATTATAAAATTATAACACATAAAACCAACATAAAAGAATGATAAAATTGCCACATTTCAATCAAAATATATCATTTAAATATGTTTACATAATAGAATATTTTATCAAAAACATTTTCAATAACAAAATACAAAAAAATATATGGTATTTATTTTATTTTAAAAACATTACGGCATGTTGAGGAAGCCAAAGATCAAATAATACTCGCGGCGGCGGAAAAGGTCGTTGTCACCGCGTACGTAAAAAGAAGCATTCCTTTTTGTCATTTAGTAAAACGCTTCGTAGATAAAAGATTCCTTTTGAATAAACATAAAAGTAAAAGGGGTTTATACATCGTATAAAAGCAGGTTGTGTATAAAACAAAATATTCCACAATGAATGGAGATTGAGACGAAGTCGCTTACAAAGACGGTATCCTTGGTTTAAGGATAAATAAATTACATAATTATGTGTGACAAAAGAATGCACCCAATATAAGTGGATATTAAGTGTAAAAAAATCATATTATATTCACACATATTCATATAATGACATATTTAAGGAGTACAAGATTATCCCAATGAATCAAATTTGGGTTTAGAAGTTCCCTTGCAAAAATATGACAACCTAACGACGTCACTACAGAATTCAGAAAATGAGTTGATGACAGATAAAAATGGTATCTCATCACTTGGACATAAAATTTACATCAATAAGGATATATGAGGACATATCCCAACATAACAATATGTGAATTAAAATACCCAACAAAAGATGCCTTTTAAAAAGAGGAGGGTGAAAGGTTCCCTTACCGACATGGGTATCTTTCGAGACATGCACCCAGTGAAAGAAGGACAATAAAAAATTGATGTAAATACTCGTAAATGAGAGTATATTAAAGAATGAGTAAAATAATTGGAATTACATACACTACTCAAAGGTAATTGTGGCAAATGTCACATAAATCTCGCGGGAATAAAAGTGAGATAAAAAATCACTTACAAAAACTCGGCAGCTTAATGGCGCCACATAAAACTTACAAAAATGGATTGATGAGATCAAATAGGGTCTCTCATCATTTTAACATAAAGTTTACAGAAATATGAATATAAAATAACAGCCCCTAACCTAACAAAGAGGATCTAAAATGAAGTGACATAAAGGAGAGTACTTGAAAAGAAAGAGAGAGGTTAGATCTCTTACGAAAATTCGGCAGCCTAACGGTGCCACTCAAAACTTAAAAAAATGGATTGATAAGATAGAATAGGGTCTCTAATCATATGAAAATAAAAATTAAAATAAGATTAATATAAAAGAACATCCCAGTAACAAGAAATATGATCTTTAAATGGAATGACATAAAAGAGCGTACTTAAAAAGAAAGAGAGGAGTAGGATCCCTTACCTCAGGTCCGACTTGACTCGATCATTCTTTAATCTCCAGAATAATAAACTTGAGTTAATTTATACTTGATTAAGTACCTTTTTCAAGATTATTATTCCTTTTATATAACTTATTTCTATGCTATAAACATTATATAATCATTATGTTAATAATGTTTGTTTTGTCGATATTTGGTTCTTAAGTCGAAAGTGGACTTTTTACAATTACATGATGTTCGTGTGGTCAAAGGTTCATTATATCCAGAATGGAATTCCGGATTTGGATATCATATATATCCAGAATAAACATGTATTTATAATATCACATAATCATTTAGAGGAAAGAAATGAAATGCACTGTTCATTGAGACGGTAAGCCGTACGTACACATGAATGCTACTTTCATTTCTATGTCATTTTAATGGAATTAAAACTATATGAGAGGTTTGTATATTTTAATTCCATAATTATATTAATCATTTAGATGTAACATAAATAATATATATCCATTATATATATGTAATCATAATAATACATTACATTTGGGGATAAGAAATGAAATGCACCGTTCATGGGGACGGTAAGCTGTACGTACGCAAGAACGCTACTTTCATTTCTATCGCATACTTTATTGGAAAGAAAATAATAATGATATGAAGACATATTTTAATTCTAGTATAAAATAATATATAATAACTTTAAATCCATCCTTTATACCTCCCACATATGGCATTAACGAATCACATCACTTTGAGGGGGGGTAGTCCGCACTTCCTAAAATCAAGATATCGCGTTTACCCATAATGGAAACCATAAAGGTATGCCATAAATGAAAAATACAGAAGCTTATAAAAAATATAAACATATTATATATCATATATAAGTATAGTGTCATCTTAATGGCCACCTTTGAAGGTGTTAAAATAATGTTGAACAATCATCGTTTCGGGAGGCAGAAATTCTCCATCCACGGAAACTGTGTGTTCTTTAACTATTAGATGTAGGTGTGTGTATGTGTAGCTATAATCCTTATTATAACAAAATCCTAGTATATTTTTGATACTGGAGTTGTTACGAAAGAAATGAATAAAAAAAGTTTAGGGGGTTGGAGAAGCAAAATAAAACAAAAGGACTCAAGTGACAACATTACATTAAAATCATGTAACTCTCCTAGATTTGAGCTCAAAGGCTTCCTTGGGAGGACTTATGCCCAAGGTGAGGCTTCAAGGAGTAAGAGAGGGATGTGGAGAGACAAAATGGGCAGGGGTTGGCCGATCCAAAGGCTTTTGAAGTGTGGGTAAGGAGGTAGAGGTGGGGGCCTTTTATAAGGGGAGAGGAGGGGCACTCTTGGAATGGTATAAAATGTAACTTTATTTTCAAATGCATTTCAGATTTTAATGGTCCCACATTGATGTGTTTCGAGAATAAGGTGATAAGAGTTATAAATCAACCCATAAAATAGGTTTTGTACTTGTGTAGGCCTTAGATTTTACATTATCTTTCCATTTTATTTAAATCCTTTATTAATGAGGTAATCGCTGCATCATCTTGATGAAATAAATAATTTAATTTATTTAAAGTCTAAAAATTATAAAAAAAATTATCATGATGTATGAAATCTTTATATCTTTCTAATGAATACTTATAGTCAAAAATCGGACTAGTATAACCCCATGTAAAAAGTATTTTAGTAAAACAACTCATGTTTGTGTCATTTTTATTTTAACATTAAATAAAAAATTATTTTTGTCATTTCCCAACCAAAGTGGCTCCATGGGGTCCCCAAGTTGACTCATGCCTTGTCTTGGTCGTCCATGACACGTCCAATGAGGTTAGGACATGTGTAAAGTTCATTTCATATTATTAAAACATTATTTTTACCTTAAACTACACTAATTACCTCTAATCGCGATTAAAAACATAATAAGTTACTATTCACCGAAAAATTATTTTAATCCCATTGAACCACATTTTACTTCTTAATGACAACCATGTATGCTGGATTTTTGAAATTCAAAACACCGAAGTGGTAAAATTTTCATTTAATCAAAAAATCAGTTTTTATAAGTACCACTTAGTGGTTTCACTATTCATCAAAAATTGAAGTTTTTCAGAAAAATACCAAAAATTCACCCTAGGATATATTTGATATTACGAATTCAAAAATTAAGTCTATTTTAAAAAATTAAAAAAATATAAGTCACATTAATTAATTTAATAATTAATTCCCGCTGTCATGACAAATAGCGTCATTTTATGAAACAATAAGTATCAAAAGATTGACACTAGTTTAAGTCCGATTTCAAAGTGAAATTAATTCCAACTACCACTATTAGATTCAATGGTAAAAATATATTATAATTTCACTTTAAAACCAATTCAAAATATAATCTAATCATATAAATAAATTATATGAAAAAGGGGTTTTGAATTAAAATACAACATTTCACACTATTCATTAAAAATGAACTTTATCGGAAAAATACAAAAATTAACCCAAGGTATATTTCAATGTCCCAATCATAAATAATAAGTTTATTTTGAAAAATAGAGATTATAAAATATTCAAAAAGTTGATTTAAAAGGGGTTCACTATCAAAAGGCTGTTAATCGACCTTTTAAAGAATATTAGAATGTTTACGCTTAAAAACTGGATTCATTTGAATTTTTAATATTCTAACATTTATTGTAAAGAGTAAAAATATTTGACAAACATATATAATCATTTTTTAGTTAGCTATGTTCATTCCAGCCATTACAATGGCTAGGCGTTAACTACCATTTAAAATAATATTATTTTATTATTAGAGTGCAACGTAAGAATCCCAAGAAACTCGTTGTTGCATATTGGGTACGCCATCGAGCATAACGTCCCCTTTAAAGTAATATTAATATTTTATTCAAAAATATGGATAAATATAAAGATGTCATATTATTTATTTACATGGGGTGTTACATCCTTCCCCCCTTTTGTGAATTGCATCCTTGCAATTTTAAAATTGGTCTTGGAAACATCCTTGAAAGTCCCACATCAGAACAAGAGTCGGTAAAACAATCACTTTAAAATAAAGTAAGATAAGTACAAATGTCACCCAAGTTAACCCATACTAGGATTCCAAGTATGAATATATGTACATGGAAGAAAAAACAATGGGTCATGTTCTGATGGAGAGTGATAGAAAACATGTTTAGGATAAAGTTAACCATAAGAAAATCACAAACTTCTGATTAGTTAAACGGTATTTGATTCCCCAGTAGGAAAAGTTAATAGACAACATTTTTTTTAAGTTACTTTTTATTGAGGAATTTATTCATAAGGAAACATAATCACTTATCATGTTGACTTTCAACTTTTATTAGATTCCTTAAACAAACTCATATTTTCTACAAAAGACGATTATTTAGGAAGACTTGTTCACATTAAGAGTACTATAATCAACTTTTATAGAATCACCTAATCCACAAAAGAGAACTATATACTTACCATGTGTTTAGACTTTAACCAAAACCAAAAACAAAGAGTTTAGTACAAGATCAGATAATCCAGAAAAAGATAACCCTTTATAAAAAAAATTCTATTCTTAATCTCCAAAATTTGTCCAACAAAATCCAAAGTTCAATGAGGACCATTCGATAATCAATTTTTCCATAAAATTCTTCAAAGTAAACCAAAGTAAGATTGAAACCCAAATATTTGATGGATTTAGTCACATAGTCATTCAAGTTAAATCGTAACATTTATCTGCAAACAACATCAGTTGCTCTTAATGTCTCGTATTTAAAAGTAATTAATCTAATCACATATCCTCCATGTTAGGTTAATAAATATGCATAGATAACCCAAAATCAACTTACTCTTAATTCATAAAATCATCTAACTAAAAATAATCAGTCAAACTATCCCGGGACTTCACATAGTCCAGTGGTAGGCGATAAATACCAGTTGCACTTTGGTTGTGGGTTCAATTCCCAAAGCATTGTCTGACACGTCGGGTTGTCACACGGTCTGTGTGTTGTCCTTTTTCCAAAACTATATAATTCTCAAATCATTCCCCAAAAAGATATAAAATCATCAAAAATAACCATAACATAATTTAACCTCAATTTTATCTCAAGCCTTTCACTTCCATCGTAACATATAGTAACCCCTAATTACCACAAAAGTAAGGATCATATAAACCCAAATGGTTCTTTATAACTATGTCCACAAAAGAACAGATAACTATTCCTTGAATAAAATTTTCATATATTAAACATGAGGGTTACACATACTATAAAAAGTCTTATAATGTAACCCCATCATCAAAAGAGACTTAATACTCTTAAGAATTTCACCATAACTCTTGAAGCCCATATATGTTGACATCTTACTCATTCAACATTCTTCATGATCCATTAACCATTCATTTCCAACTTATTTTGAAATACTTCTTTCCTAGAAATTAAATCATGAATCATATCCTAATATTCCAAAATAGGAAAACAATAGTTGTGAAATAATTAATACCTCTGATAGGTCATTTTCAGTTTCTTGATCCTCAATCGGAATGGCATTAGGTATTGGTAAATGAACATTTGTACGATCTTGGTGATCCCATTCATGAAAATTCTTCATAGGACAGGTGTTTGCATAATGACCATGCACACCACATTTAAAACATTCAATTGATCCCTCAGAAAGAACTTCTTTCCCTTTCCTCGAGTCAACTGGATTCTTCCTTTTTCCATGGCAGGTTCTTGCGATATGACCTTAATTTCCACATCTATAGCATATTTCTGTCCCTTTGAAACATTTTCCTAGGTGTTTCTTTCCACATTTTTGACACATAGGATTCTGAACACACTTACCCTTATGATTATTACATGTAGTTCCGCAGGGATTTGTTTCTCACATATATGATACCTTAGAGAAATCACCAATGCTTTGGTGGTCAATCATGACTCCAGATAGTTGTTTTAGGATAATCACAAGATTTCTCATTGCTGCTCCCATATCATTCAGTTTCTTGCTCAAAAAACTGTCACAGTTTCCTTCACATCGACTGTTACTTAAGTGCCAGCTAGATCCATCCATTTACTAAAACCAAAAAGGTCAGTGTGAGTATATAAAAAAACTATCATGTACTAATCAGGAAGATAAACACTAAGATATACTTACTCATTCAATTTATCTAAAACTAGGACTCTTTCTGAAATCCTAACCATTCTGGTAATGTCACTTATGCTTAAAGAATACCCTAACCTCTAAAGTTATCTAAACCGACCTCTGATACCAACTATAATATCCCAACCTTAAACCTTACTTAATCATGAGTCATTACAAGATTACACATGGAGGATCTTTTCAGGTTTAGAGTTTTAGAGAATTAAGAAATAACTATTACATCTCAAAATATTACAAATTAGAAACTTCTACTAAGTTTCCATAAAATAAAAACTCATAAAAAGAAACATGTCTAGTTCCATGTTTTAGGTAGTATGACTTTCCCTTGATCCCATCCTTGACACTATTCCACGTTAAGTCCTGTGAAAAACATTTCAAAAACATGGCATGAGCATAAAAAAGCTCAGTAAGGGATACACAAAGAATGAAATCTGTTAGTTTTTCAAAACAACAAGTAAACCATGTATACTTTATCAAAGTAATACTTTTCACCTTTTTGAAGTAGTAAAAACTCTTCACTGAATAAAAGTTCATTAATTACCCTTCTATATCCAAAAGATTACCATAAAACCCAAATAAAGATCACATAACATATAAATGTAACTTGGGACATAAACATACTTAAGTGGAATAACTATAAGGTCGACTTCCACACATATCACTTAATGGTATAGCCATTCGACAAACTTCCATACATACTTAATGGAATAGCAATACGGCCGACTTCTATACCCAATGCATTGGAGGTTATAACGTAACCACCCATCCTGGTATTCACGACACCACCCGTCATATGGTTTACCACGTAACCACCCGTAAAATGTCCAAGTACCATTATAAAATTATAACACATAAAACCAACATAAAGGAATGATAACATTTCCAAATTTCAATCACAATATATAATTTAAATATATTGACATAATAGAATCTTTTATCCAAACCATTTTCAATACCAAAATACCAAAAAAAGTATATGGTTTTTATTTTATTTTAAAAACATTACGGCTTGTTGAGGAATCCATAGATCAAATAATACTCACGGTGGCGGAAAATGTTGTTGTCACCGCGTACGTAAAAAGAAACATTCCTTTTTTTCGTTTAGTAAAACGCTTCGTAGATTAAAGATTCCTTTTGAATAAATGTAAAAGTAAAAGGGTTTTATACACCGTATAAAATCAGGTTGTGTATAAAACAAATATGCCTCAATGAATGGAGATTGAGACGAAGTCCCTTACAAAGACGGTATCCTTGGTTTAAGGATAAATCAATTACATAATTATGTGTGACAAAATAATACACCCAATATAAGTGGATATTAAGTGTAAAACAATCAGAGGTTATTCACACATATTTATAGAATGACATATTCATGGAGTACAAGGTTATCCCAATGAATCAAATTTGGGTTAAGAAGTTCCCTTCCAAAAATATGACAGCCAAACGACGTCACTACAAAATTCAGAAAATGAGTTGATAAGAGATAAAAAGGGTATCTCATCACTAGGACATAAAATTTACATCAATAAGGATATATGAGGACATATCCCAACATAATAATATGTGACTTAAAAGACCCAACAAATGAAGTCTTTTAAAATGAGGTGGGTGAAAGGTTCCCTTACCAACATGGGTATTTTTGGAGACATGCACCCCATGAAAGAAGGAAAATACAACATTGATGTAAATACTCATAAATGAGAGTATATTACACAATGAATAAAATAATGGGCAGTACATACACCACTCAAAGGAAATTTTGGCAAATGTAGCATAAATCTCACGGGAATAACAGTGAGATGAAAAATCCCTTACGAAAACTCGGCAGCCTAATGGCGCCACATAAAACATACAAAAATGGATTGATGAGATCAAATAGGGTATCTCATCATATTAACATAAAGTTTACAGAAAGAGGAATATAAAATAACATACCCCAACATAACAAATAGGATCTTAAAATAAGTGACATAAAGGAGAGTACTTGAAAAGAAAGAGAGAGGTTAGATCTCTTACGAAAATTCGGCAGCCTAACGACGCCACTCAAAACTTCCAAAATGGATTGATGAGATAGAATAGTGTCTCTAATAGTATGAACATAAAAATTACAGTAAGAGTAATATAAAATAACATCCTAATAACAAGAAATATGAGCTTTAAAAGGAATGACATAAAAGAGCGTACTTAAAAAGAAAGAGAGGAGTAGGATCCCTTACCTCGGGTCCGACATGAATCGATCGTTCTTTAATCTCCTGAATAAAAAAAAGGAGTTAATTTATACTTGATTAAGAACCTTTTTCATGATTATTATTCTTTTTATATAAATTATTTCCATGTTATAAACATTATGTAATCATTAAGCTAATAATGTTTGTTTTGTCGATATTTGGTTCTTAAGTCGAAAGTGGACTTTTTACAATTACATGTTGTTTGTGTGGTCAAAGTTTCTTTATATCCAGAATCACATTCCTGATTTGGATATCATATATATTCATAATATACATGTATTTATAATATCACATAATCATTTAGAGGAAATAAATGAAATACACCGTTCATGGAGACGGTAAGTCGTACGTACGCATGAACGCTACTTTCATTTCTATGTCATATTAATGGAATTAAAACTATATGAGAGGTATGTATATTTTAATTCTCGAATTATATTAATCATTTAGATGTAACATAAATCATATATATCCATTATATATATGTACTCATAATAATACATTACATTTGGGGATAAGAAATGAAATGCACCGTTCATGGGGACGGTAAGCCGTACGTACGCATGAACGCTACTTTCATTTCTATATCATAATTTAATGGGAAGAAAATAATAATTACATAAAGGTATATTATAATTCTAGTATAAAATCATATATTATAACTTTAAATCCATCCTTTATACCTCCCACATATGGCATTAACGAATCACATCACTTTGAGGGGGCAGTAGTCCGCACTTCCTTAAATGAAGATTTCGCGTTTAACCATAATGGAAACCATAAAGGTATTCCATAAATGAAAAATACAGAAGCTTAAGTAAAACATAAACATATTATATATCATATATAAGTATAGTTTAATCTTAATGGCCACCTTTGAAGGTGTTAAAATAATGTTGAACAATCATCGTTTTGGGAGGCAGAAATTCACCATCCACGGAAACAGTATGTTCTTTAACCATTAGATGTTGGTGTGTGTTAGTGTAGCTCTAATTCATCTTATAACAACATCCTAGTATATTGAAGATACTGGATTTTTTCCAAAAGAAATGAATAAAAATAGTTTAGGGGGTTGGAGAAGCAAAATAAAACAAAAGGACTCAAGTGAAGACATTACCTTAAAATCAGGTAACTCTCTAAGATTTGAGCTCAAAGGCTTCCTTGGGAAGACTTGTGCCCATGTTGAGGATTCAAGGAGTAACAGAGGGATGTGGAGAGACAAAATGGGCAGGGTTTGGCCGAGCCAAAGTCTTTTTAAGTGTGGGTAAAGAGGTAGAGGTGGGGGCCTTTTATAAGAGGAGAGGAGGGGCACTCTTGGAAAGGTATAAAATGTAACTTTATTTTCAAATGAGTTTCGGATTTTAATGGTCCCACATTGATGTGTTTCGAGGATAAGGTGATAAGGGTTCGAAATCCACCCATACAATAGGTTTTTGACATGTGTAGGTCTTATAGTTTACATTATCTTTCCATTTTATTTAAATCCTTTTTAATGAGTTAATCGCTGCATCATCATGATGTCATAACTATTATAATTTATTTAAAGTCTAAAAATTATAAAACAACTATCATGATGTAGGAAATAGTTTTAGATTTCTAATGAATATTTATAGTCAAAAATATGACTAGTATAACCCCATGTAAAAATTATTTTAGTAAAACAACTCATGTTTGTGTCATTTTTATTTTAACATTAAATAAAAAGTTATTTATGTCATTTCCCAACCAAAGTTTATCCATGGGGTCCCCAAGTTGACCCATGGCTTTTCCTGGTCGGCCATGACACATCCAATGAGTTTAGGACATGTTTCAAGTTCATTTCATATTATTAAAACATTATTTATACCTTAAACTACACTAATTACCTCTAATCGCGATTAAAAACTTAATTAGTTACTATTCACCGAAGAATTATTTTAATCCCATTGAACCACATTTTAATTCTTAATGACTACCATGTATGTCATAATTTTGAAATTAAAAACACAAAAGTGTTAAAATTTCATTTAAACGAAAAATCAGTTTTTATAAGTACCACTTAGTGGTTTCACTATTCATCAAAAATTGATGTTTTCAGAAAAATACCAAAAATTCACTCTAAGCTATATTTGATATTCCGAATTCTAAAATTAAGTCTATTTTAAAAAATTCGAAAAATATAAGTCACATTAATTAATTTAATAATTAATTCCCACTGTCATGACAAATAGCGTGTTTTTATGAAACAATTAGTATCAAAAGATTGACACTAGTTTAAGTCTGATTTCAATGTGAAATTAATTCCATCGACCAATATTGGATTTAATGGTAAAAATATATTCTAATTTCACTTTAAAACCAATTCAAAAGATAATCTAATCATATAAATAAATTAGATTAAAAAAGGTTTTGAATTAAAAGACAACATTTTGCACTATTCATTAAAAACTGAACTTTATCGGAAAAATACAAAAAATTAACCTAAGGTAAATATCAATGTCCAAATCATAAATAATATGTTTATTTTAATAAATAGAGCTTATAAAAATGTCAAAAAGTGGATTTAAAAGGGGTTCGCCATCAAAAGGCGGTTAATCGACCTTTTAAAGAATGTTAGAATGTTTACGCTTAAAAACTGGATTCATTTTCATTTTTAATCCTCTAACATTTATTGTAAAGAGTAAAAATATTTGAAAAACATATATAATCATTTTTTAGTTAGTTCTGTTCATTCCCGACATTACAACGGCTAGGCGTTAACTACCATTTAAATTTATATTATTTTATTATTAGAGTGCAATGTATGATTCCCAAGAAACTCGTTGTTGCGTATTGGGTACGCCATCGAGCATAACATACCCTTTCAATTAATATTAATATTTTATACACAGATATGGATAAATATAAAGATGTCATTTTCTTTATTTACATGGGGTGTTACAGTTATCCTTTTTTTCAATAGAAGGATATCCAACTCTTAACATTGGTGTTTGAATTAATGATCTTGGATAATCATAAAATTATTTTGTAGCTAGGATAAAAAATTACTTTTAACACTACACATTTGCAGAATCTCCAATTTTAGGTGGTATGAGTGGATATTGATGAAGTAGACCCACATGGATACTATCGAGATCCCCTTCATGTGTATATGGAGGGTCTAACCCTTCCACATCCTTATCTGTGAAAACCTCCACTAGGAAGGATGATTTAATCTTTATCTATAGTTGGTAAAATAAAGTTGATAATTTTCACCTTAATAGATCTATATGATATGAATGGTTAGAAATTAGTTTATTATGTATAAACATGGTTATAAAAATGGTAAATACTTATTCCAATCTAGTTCTAGGATAATGTCATGAAACTCGACCCTAGGAAGAGTGGGAATCTACTACCAAAAACATTAATTTCCTTGTATTCAAGGGTTTGATAAGGTTATAATCCATGGAATAAAATATAGACTGTGTAAGAAAACATAAATTTTGGGTTCTCCACTTTGTGATCATAATTGTGTCATCCCTCCTAATCTAGAGGAGGTGTTTGGGGTATCAATCATGTATGTCCCCTCTATTATTGGATTTTAACATTCTTTATTAGAGGGATGGATAATGTCCATATGATCCACATCTACACCATCTATAATATCCTTTAATTGATCCATATTAGATAAGTGACACTTTGATTGAATAATCATTATATTAGTATTTATATACACATTTGTTTGGTGGAAAATTTGATAAATGGTTTCTATAATTAACCTATCCCTCCATTAAAAATATGGTCAATCCTAATTTTAACATCCCACAGATACCTAACAACATTTGAAGGAATAATTGGTATCACACATGCGGGAGAGTTTCCAGATGGTGGGAGGTTGGAATGTGTATTTAGACTCTCTGATACATGCATCATCCTTTACATGGATGGAATCTCCTCCTACCCAAAGGTGGTTTACCCCAAAACACCTATTAAGATGTTACACATGATGTTTTAGAGGAAATCCATGTGTCCCTGGTTCTTCTAATGTCTAAAAAATGTGAATAATAATCATGTTTTGAGCACATAGAGAAAATACAAAAAATTCATGTAGATTTATATATATGAAATCAATTTGTATTTTTTAATTTATATCATTCCCCAATACAGGGTAATCAAATGACCCCTTTGGTGTTCTCTAAGTCTACCATGTCTCATACATACTTTGTTATGGTGACCCCCACTTCACTATGAAATACAAATACCTCCAACACACAGTTGAATTATCCAAAATCATCAATGTTATTCTTAATGACGAAGTTCTTAGGTGACATCCCATTACCAAGTAGGGGGATACATGCCCATTTAAATTCCAATCCATAATCTTGTTGGTTTCAAGGTCAAAGGCTACTTTTTCTAAAACTGAATACCATTAGGGAATTTATAGTCCAATGATACATCCATAACACCTTGATCAGTTATTGAATGTAACTTAGTATAATTCAATATTAGTTAATTCTATGGTACCTTATCATTAGTTTTGGCCTAAACCCATCACAGATTTCATCACCTTCCTTTAAAAACCTCATGGTGTGTCAACTAAATTATTGGATGTCAAGTAGATTTTGGGATGGGTATGGTTTAATGATTTTGGATCCTAATCCATCAGATGATATTTATGTGGTTCAATGCATTCATAGGTTTATTTATCTAGTGATGACTCAATAGTGAACATGATAATTCAAGATGATTTTACTCCATGAGGGTATGATGACATCCAAGAGCGGGAATATCTGTTTGATTACATAAAAAATTCCCTCAAATGAGATAACTATATAATGACTTTAGTATTTGTTTGAGAAATTATTACCCAATGTTATCCATCTATATTATAGTTTTTATACATTCTAACAGCCACTTTAGGTTCTAGAATTTGATTCAACAGGCAACCAATTTGACATGAAAATTAGAATGGTTCATAGGAAATAAATTCATAGTCATCTCTATCAACTAGAAATATTTCCCTCATGTCCATCATATACGATTAAATATCTTATGTTTTGATGTAATTGGTTTTAATTTTTTTAGTATGTGGCACCCTATATGGAATTAAGTTGAGCTAGATGTGTATAATTTGTGTTTTGAGGTAGTAATCATCATTCAATGATAAAACCCTCATTCTAGAGAGGAAACTGATGAATGCCTTGAATCTATATCTATGAATTTTCACTTCACAAAAAATAGTATAGTTGATGATACTATCTATAAAATAACCCTATAATACCTTGAAAAAAATTAATATATCAAATGGAGCCTTCCACTTATAAACATATGGTATCCCCTAGAGAATCGTTTGTTAGACAAAAACTGATAAAACAATCATTCAATTTCTACTTTCATTATGTCCATCATAAAATCACTTAGACTAACACATTTATAATATATGTCTTCCAAAAGTAGGTACCCACTCAATAAATCATAATACACCTTGTAAGATGATTTTAGGAGGAGATTATTGGTTTCATCTTGTAATCAAACTTATACACATTGTCTTTCTCTAACTCTAGCCACCATTAACATGGATTTCTATCTCTTGTGTCGAGGGAAATATTTTTTTATTCTTGAATATGGTATCCTTTCAATGAATAACCATGGAAAATTTCATCCACATTTCGAAATTATCATTTATTTGTGTGCATGGTTCCTTCCCCATTGAATTTTATCCCTTGTATATAAGTTCTTAGTCTAGATATGATATCCACATATGGTTACCCCATATAGACTATGGAGAGAGAAACTCTTCATATATATCATTTATGATTAGAGCCTTGAATATTTTATATAATTCCCACCAACTGATGCATACTTCTCCGTGAATTAGTTTCAAGTCATTTTTTGTGTAATCTGGTGACAAAAAAATCCTGGAATAAAATCACTATTATTATAAATATATATCTAGTAAATATAAATTCCTATATAAATAACTACTATATTAATTTATTATTAATATTTTGTAAGTGGTTTTCATACTTAATAATCCCACATCCATTTATGTTTAACGCAACCTCCATTGAATAGGACACAATCCTTATTCCATCATTGATCTTTACTGATGGAGGAATAAAGAAGGGAAGAATAACAAAAGTGTGGCTCAGTTTGTTCTATGTGCACATGGTTATCTAGAGATTCCATGAAATTATGAATAAAATATTCTTGGTGATTATCCAATTCATCGATATATACTTACTTAAAATAGATGTTCGTAGTGCCCATTTTGTTATTCAACAAACACTGATTTTGAGTTTTTTTCATTTGGATGGATAATTTTTACATTGATAAATAGCATATGGTTGTATATTGGGAGGTAGACTAATGATGGGTATTCATAATGGTGATAACATAGAGTGTGTGATAATTTCAAAAGATGTGGTTTCCATTAACTGGTATACACATTTAAGATATCAAAAACCCCGTACATGATTCAAGTTGACAATTCAACATTTGAGATACTATTTAATGGAAATGCTAATTTTAGAAAAAATAGGGAAGTATTGTTTAGTTTTAGTTAGAGAAATAATTTAGAATTATTGTTTTATATGTAATGAGGGAAACAAATTTTGAGGAAATGATGTTTTTTTGTATACAAATATAAAAATTATAACACCGTAAAAATTTTATGTAACGTTGATCTTAAATAATTTTTATTCATTAGATAGCCTATATTCTATGAGATACAAAACTGGGTTATTTATAAGATAAATTCATAACCTATCCATTGAACATAATGTTTCTACTTTAGTATTTTGAATTTCAAAAAACAGACATACATAGTTGCGGTTAGGGTGATATTTGGTGTCTGATAGAATCAAGTTAATTTTTTGTCAACAGTAACTTGCCCATATGAATAGTAACATACCATTATTAATATAAACATACAATTAATAATAGTAATACAACCCTTATGAATGGTAACCTTACCAATGAAAGTGTAAATAAAATTTACACACTTTAAAAATGATGATGAATAATTTATTTGTCGGTATTTATTTTTATTAAATGATTATTTTAATTAAAAATTAAAAGTTTCATATATAAATTATTATATTTGAATAATGGAGTTCATTTTTGGATTCTACATGTCGAAAAATGGTTAGGGAGAATTTTTTTGATTTTCCTGAAATACGTGATTTTTTTGTGAAAATTAAAAGACTATACATTATGATAATTGATAAATACATGATTTATTGACTCATGGATGTTGTCCTGCTAAGTTAAAACCACTTGGTTCAAACTAAAATTCACATATTACTATCCTTGTTCATGGAATCATCATTGTTTTTGGTCTTAGAGAAAAATATTAAACTAATAATTAAAATATTATGAAAACCCTCCTCCCCTCCACTATATAAAAAACCCACACCCACTCTTCCTCCCACACCACTTATGCTTTGATAATTACCTATTTTCTTTAAAATAAACATTCCAAGACCTACCCCACATCCAATACCTACAATACTCAACAGAAGGCAAAAAATGAAGGCCTGAAAGAGAGGCTCAAGGTGGAGTACTCAAGAGGTGAACCTCTCTTCCTTTATCTTTCAACTTCTTTTACAAGTTCCATATTTTGTATCTCTCTTCTCACATAACCTCATCCAAATTGAATTATATTTCCATTACATTACATTAACTATACTCTTATTATTATATTGTAATATTTCATCATCATCCCCCTTTTCCTCCCTCCTCTTTTAATAAAAAAGAAAACACTGTCTGATAATTGTTAATTTATAACATTCAAGGACGATGAGTTTTAAATTTATATTAATATCATAGAGTATGGTCTTGAAACATTTTTAATGGTTTAACCTGATCATTATATATTAATGTTTTCTTATTTAATGTTTTGTAATCTTACACACTCATAATATAAAATAATAATACAAATAAACTTCATTGTGCACAAAACTGCCAAGTTAATCCAAGCATTTATCATTAACTTTTATTTAATGATTCATCCTCATGGTATAAACCAAATAATTTGAACGTGAATTTATATATATATGTATATAATTTAACTAATAATATATATTAACAATTCTGTATTTTTGACCACATTTAAAATGAACATCCATTCATGATTACAAGTTAACCGATCATGAAATCCAATGAAGAAAATGATTCCAAAACAATAAAATTGAACCTATTAAAACCATGAAAAAAGAAATTAATGAACCTAATATGGTTATAATAAATAAATTAAATTCATGGTAGGTTTTAAAATTAGTAATTAATGAATATAAATTTGATTTTTCTAGTGACTATAATCAATCGATAACACCTCCATGCATAAGGTAAGGGGATTCTCATTTAACATTTATTTACGTGAGATTTTAATTGTTCGTCGGTTATTTCTTGTATGTGGTTTATGTTTACTAACATTTGATATATAATATCATTATTATAATTATGTTCATTTTATGAGGTGATTTACTTGATGATTATTAACATTATTGATTACAATGGGGTAAGGGACTTTGATTAGGTTTCCATTTCATTGTGATTAACATGGTATTGTGCACCTAATAATTATTATGTGGTGTACCTAAATCCCCTTTGAGTTAAAATTTCAATTTAAATTGTAAATATATGAAATATCCATATTCTTGTTTCATGTAATTGATTATTTTATTAATTTTTATACCCATTTACATACAGTGTTTTTTGGAATGTTTTTTAAAAAATGGAAATATTGATGAATATGTGTCCTCTACTCTATAAGAATATCGATAAGGCATATTGTACTTGCATTAAAAATATTTATAAATAATGATTTGGAAGTGAAGTGATAGTTAGGTCCCAATATATCCCCTATATTCAACGACATGTCTCCTGAGGCAAACCATTTGGCGACAAACCCATTAATTTTGATTCTAAAAAATCAGATGGGTATCTACCCACAAGCTTAAACCATTTCAATGGTATTGTGTTATCATGTTCTAGATAAATGACTTCCAATTATTAATCATTTTCCTAATTTATTTTATTTATTACTATTCATGAGGTTTTCAAAATGACAAAATCTATGGATGCATTTTCATTCTATGTTTATTAATGGCGTGCATTTTTTATTTACTCACCATGAAAAATTGACTAAACAAATTTGATTACGATTCAAATATTGTGGATTCATGATTATGATATTTTTAACCCTTACATATCATTTGAGATCACCCATTTAATTTTTTAGCTTCAAAAGGTTATATATAAGATACTATTTATTGAGCTCTCGTGGATGCAGCTTATTAGTTTTTATTTTGCATTGTAAGTTGTTAGCTTTCCCAATGTAATATTAGTTACATATATGTATCTAGTTTCTTAGAGGCTACTAAAATGATAGTTCTTTAAGAATTCATTCCTTTTAATCATGATAATTTAAAAAGTAACGCACCAACTACAGGATTCTGGGGTTGGGGCATTACAAAAATTTATAAAGAGTCTCATAAGTCCCCTTCACTTTGGTCACATTCAATCACCTCCATTCTCCTAAGTGATTTCAATTAGATTCCTTTTCCCAAGTTCTTTTTTTAAGGTGGGGGTTTAGTGATAATCCAGGATAAAGTTAGATCATGTTCCTAATATTATAGTGATTTCACACTTACCGAAGGTATTCTGAGAGACTTGGGATGAAAGTGATTACACATCTAAAATATTTTCTCATGTGTGGAATAATTATGAAACTTGTGGTACCCTCAAGAATGTCCTTTACACATTCCTCAGTGTCTATACATGGCCAATAATTTATTTCACATACCCTATTACCATTTCACATGGATCCAAAAATGATGGAAATTTTTCAAAAAAGAATTACATCTTCCTTAAAATATGATTCTCATTCTATTTGGATTCAATTAAATTGGGAAAATTTGATGGTTCTTTATTTTTACAAAACAAGGGGCCATGAGTTTCATGTGATAGTTTTATTAGGATTCAACTTCCCAGATCCTATATTTTACCATTAGAATTCATTTTTCCTCTCCTATTTTCCCAATACATTTATGCTCACGTATCGGGATCCCTACTAACAAGTTCAAGGCATATCAAGAATACTCTTGTTGCATTCCATGGTCACATTAATGAACTAGATACCATGTTTAGCTTCGTGATTACATTATACCATTGTATTTAAATAAATAAACCTCCTTGTTGAAATTTATTAGTCCTTTTGGAGAAGAAAATGATACACCTCATGCTCTTTATATCCTGGTCCTCTATTTCCCCATTCTATTTGATATTATGTGGAAAAAAGATATAACTAGGATTTTGGACTACTTGAATTACTATAAGGATTAATACACTTTAAAAATCAGGTAATGCCACATTAATGCTACTTCTCTAAGACTATGATGATAGAACCTTCCTTTGAATGCTTGAAAAAGGAAGTATACACCAACTCACCATGAGATTACACCACTAGGGCCACCACCTCACCCAATCATCCTATAGGGTGACCAATGTTTTCAGCAATACCATAAGGAAACCACATTACCATAACCCACTACTAGGGTGATGTTTTTTCTATTCTTCTACTCAAGGACTCTATCACCCAAAGATGTACATTTTTAAAACACTTTACCAAGGAATCCTTATATAAGATCTATTCACCAATATTTTTATACCAAGATCATAAGACACTCTCCTGGGAACCTCAAATGCTTATTCATATCAAATGGAATAACATGATTTCCTAAAATACAGTGCATAGACTCATTGGATAATATCAACTCAAAAACAGGTGGAATTTCCCCATGCCTTCATGGATACCTCTCATGATACATAATCAAACCATTCACATAATCATGTAAAATTCAGATAATATATTCCATTAATAAGAGGATCACTCTAGGTTTTCACCCAAAACTGATTGGACCCCAAGGGTAATCATGATAATGTACACATTTGATAACAAGGATCCCTATATTGAGGATACATAAGAAGCTTCCCAATAATAGTATTCTCGTCTTGGATATCAAAGTATTGAGTTTATCGACCTATTCTACTCAATATGGCATGTATAAATTTTCCTCCACCATATGTGTGAGCCCTAATCATGTTTTAATTTAAAATTTAGTAATTATGATTCATAAATTAATGATGGTAATATGATATGTGCTTCTCTTAAAGTGTAAATCCCAACTCATCTTCACTGAGAAAATTCCCCTATGAGATTTTTCATTATTGTCTATCCAGTTAGCACCAAAGAGTCAGTAGAAATCAATATAAGGGGCTCTTAATTAGTGTAATAATGCCAAACCAAAAAAAATAATTAATGGTCTCATACTTATGACTCGTTAGTGAACTAGAAATATGTCATGGGAAACAAGAATGCATAATTCCCACTCAATCCTCTATTTTTCACAACATTCATTACATGAACGTCCTAGTTTCATAACATAAAACATCATGAAAATGTCCATATTTCATGTTGTTAAAAAATGATATCTTTATGTAACATGACCTGTGATATGTAACTAGAACTATTTTGTATATGATTCTTGTTTACCTGGATAAATAAGACTCCTCTTGGAGGTTCAAACACAAAATCAAACCAAACTTACATGGATTTTATTGCTATATTATAATATGCATAGAATGCCTCTATAAGGTTGAAACCAGACCTGAAAAATGAACATATTACTCGAATTTATTCGCTTACAAATCATTATATCAACATGTTATTTTATGAAACAATTTTTTTAAATATATTTTAATTATCTGATAGTATGTGTCACACACACCATCGAGTCATAACGAAATGTGACACGAAACTAAAATATTATTATTTTATATGATAATTATCATCCATCCATTAGAATTATGGGAATGAATTTGAATAACTAAATTATTAAAATATATTGTTGAAAAATTTATATAAAATTATTTCTTCGGTGACCAATTATTTCGAAATTTAAATTAAAAACCATATGAAAAGAAGGGAAATCATTTTCTAAAAAACTATTTTTTCCATAAAAATACATTTTATGTCAATATATTAAATAAATAAATTTTTTAAATCATATTTTAGAAATCAATATATTATATATTCAATAATTTTTTTAACATTCATCATATGTATTTTCTATAAATGTTATAAGAATAAATCCCATTTTATGATAATAATATAATTTTTTCTAAAAAACAATGTTTCCACATATTGTAAATTTATTTTAATATTTTTTTATTATTATAAATAATTTATTTGAAAAGGATCTAAATTTTCTATTTTATCCTTTCAGAATTCTTTGAGAGTTTTTTTAAATTTTCAGAAAATATAAATTTTCATGAAATATTGAAATATATAGGTACTTATTTAAAACTTGTTATTACATTCAATGAACTTTCAAGAGATTTTTTATTTTTTATTTTATTTTAAAAAATAAATTACCTCAATAATAAATCTATAAATACTATTTAGGTCATTTTATACAGTTTCATATCGAATTGTGATACAAAATCCTTTTTTACTTTATATGATTTTCTCTTTGAAATACTTCTTTCACATCACATATTTGAGTTTTATTTTGAATTAAAATAATACATTTATTTTTTTAAATTTGGAAAATGTGAATCAATATTTGGAATAATGAAAATTATATTATATAAAATGTTAAAATTAATTTTTTCATATAATGAATTGTGAAAACAATAAAACATAATTACTATAGTTAAGGTTAAAACTCAGTTACCATGCAGTTAAACTAAAACTATTTGGGATAAAATTACTTATAAAATTTTATAAACCACATTTTATTTCATTATTTGATTATATCAACTAGAATTTATAAAAATTGACCTTTTGGGTTATTTTTTCCATGTAGAATATATGGGTAAAATTTATTATTTTCAAAACATCTATTTGTATTTTTTCTCCCACTTATAAAAGGTCATCCCATCTCTTATGTTATTCACAATTCTAAAACACTATTTTTTAGAATATAACTACCAAAATAATATCATCAATTCTCTCCCCACATCATATATTCGTTATTTGTTTATGGATTCTATTATATGTAAGCTTTAGGTGCAAATATAAAGAGGCTCTCTGAAGGAAAGGATAAATTCTTAAAGTTTTGTTTATTATTTATTTCTTCTTCCACATGAATTAAAATTATTATATTTTTTATTTAATAAATATAGTGTATCACATATTCATATATTTTATTATGTTTATTAAATAATCTAAATTTATCTACTCTTCCACAAATGGGATATGAAATCATCATTCATGTGAATGGATGATTACAACCTCACAAACCAATGTGACTAGTTCTCAATGACCACTTATTATGACTGGATAAAATGATGTATTTAGTGTTTTTATATGACTTTTATTATATTATTATGAATCATTAATTATAATAAAACATATAACTTCTTACTTCTCAACCATTTGGATAATAATAACATCACTTGTGTTTATAGATGAATACCAACTTGCGAACTGTTGTGGAATGTTTTAAATTTTTTTTACTTGGAGTGTAATAAGGATATAGTAAATAAATATATATAATATTTGAAACCTAGTTATACTTATTAAATTTTTATTTCACATAAAATTTATAACATTATATTCCATAGGGGACATGATAATGTCACTCATGTGTACTATGGACTACCTCGTCAAGAAGCGATGTGATTCATTTTTACCAATTGCTTAAATGGTTGGAAAATAGTGTCACTATAATAAATATCTGTGGAATTTATGAAATAAAAATTATTATGTTAATTTAATATATTATTTTATTTTATTTTATTTTATCAATCATGAAAATTGAAACGTAGTTCATACGTACACACAATAAATCATCTGAACAAAATATATATTTCAATTTAGATATCTAACTTTTATAGATTATTTTAAATTATTATATGTAATAAAAATATATGATATGTATATAATGTTTTAAATTATCTATATTATGTAAATATAATCAATATAATAGGACCAAAAATAAAAAATCAAAACATACACTAAAAAATGAAGTTATTACTTGAAAAGTGATTTTACAAATTAATTTTTAATAAATGGGAAATAAATGGTCATAAGAATATATTATATTGTATGATATATATAAGTATGGTTTTGTAATATCTTTATTATAAAATTAAACTTAATATAATTTATTTCATAATTTTAATGAAATAAGTAGAAACTTATGGTATGTGGATTCTTTCTCACTTTTTTACTTCTTTGAGTCACAAGAAAATTACACACATATATCTTTAATAAGGTGTGTGTACATTTGATGAATTTTTTCTGATGTTCTTAATGATTATTATTTTAATTTACATAGCAATTTTTTTATCCCTCTTTCTTGGGGTATATGGTTCAAAAGATACCAATGTGGTGAGATATTTTTGTCTTAATTTGTGTTCTTTTTGACATAAATTATGTTATGTACCTATATTATTTTATGTGGTGTGTATACAACCTCTAAGAAATGTATTATCAATAATTTATGTATTTTCATTATATTTTATGTTTAATTTAATTTTATTACTTCATGAATAATATGATTCAACGTTTATAATGCGGTAAGGGTTTTGTGATACAATGTCATTATTTATCCGGATTGTTTATGTTTCTACTTATAAACCTGAAATATAAAGATCTATCTCATAAAAAATCTTGAATTTTCGTCTACTATAGTTATTAATTGAGAATAAGTTGTTTTAAATCATTTTTCTCTTTTTATTTACACATAATTCCTAAATAGGTGTTTTTTGGAGAAACTAAAATGTTTCTCTCTTCGATTCAAAATGATTTTTTCTTCTTTATCTATGTTATATATACATGTCTCCAAAAATGATTTAGTGTTACACTATAATTTTTAATGTCATTTTCATAATTTCTACTTTTATTTAAATTATTTTAAAATTAATCTTCATTTTTTTAAACATGGCCTATTTGAACATTAACAAAAATGTTCAAGGAATTTTTTTAACATGTAAGGTATGAATTGAGATTTCTGTCATCTTGAGAATATTTAATTTTAAATATTACATTAGATGTTTTGAGTATTATATCAATATAAAATTAATTTGAAAATGTTTGATATATTATTTTTTATTTTTTTAAAATTGTAAAAAACCTTATTTATCTCAAGAAATGTTCCATTTGATCACCCAAAATAAGTTTCCATATAATAATACATCCTTCTATGCTACTTATATTTTACAGGTGATATTATCAAAGGATACATTATTATACATATTTTGATTGTTTTTTATGATGAAATGATATTTATGAATTCAATTTATCTTCGAAATGATATACTATGAAAACATCATTATGAAACACAATTATTTTTTCACAAGTTATTCTTTGATGAAATAATAAAATGATTAAGTACCCCACTTCTTTTTCACAGGTTATACTATTATAAAATTTTTATGAAACCCATTTCATTTCATGGGTACTAATATGATGAATGTTTTATTATATTTTATAATGAATATTTATTATTCCAGTTATGTGTTGGATGGGACCTATTTTCCCTCCAATGCATTGGGTAATGACTGAAATCCCATGATCCAAAAAATAATGGAATGGGGAGTGATCCCAATTCAGCAAGGGAATTTTTCCACTATGATAGTCTTTAGAGTGATCCTAGACAACAACAATGGCTTAGGGAGTGATCTCATTACAAAATGATATACTTATAGATAATACTTGACTTCCATTGAAATGATTTCTTATGATTATGTGTATTCCACAATTTCATGTCTTATGTTAGTGTTATACTCCTGTGGATTATATTCATTGATTTATTTATTTATCATGTTTTATGAGATGCCAATAATTGATCCATGAATCAATATTTTGATCATTGATTTGTAGGGTTATGTTTTCATATATTATGGGAATGTTCTCAAGCACAACTATCATGTTATATTTTTATATTTCCAATGTTTTCCCTTACAAATTATCTGATCTCATCGTTTAATATATTAATTTTCCCCAGGTTATAGTGATAATTGTTATCTCTTATATGTCTATCAAGGGTAATATATATTTTAATCATGAACCAGTTTTTTATGTTATCAAGTCATTAAAGTAACTATACCTTTATAATACTCATGGTTGTGTTTATATAATATAATGAATATTATTCTAAAAATATATAATATCTATGTATGAAAATAATGGGTAACTATAGATAGTATCAGAGGATATGTTTTGTAAACCTTTAGAATATAGGTATAGAAAACATTAATGATATCCCAAAGGATAGTTCTAAGGACATGTCTAGGAATATGTCTGAGGCAAAGTTTCTGTATAACTTAAAGTATATGAAAAAATCCTATTATTTTGGTAAATGATAGAGTGAGTTATTTCTAAAAAATTACATCCCCTTATAGATACTACAACTAGAGGAGGCGCTATCATATAGGTACCTATGGGTAATAACTTTTAAATGTGGGCATTGGGATGGACATGGTCATAAATAGGTCAAAAATAGTTGGAATTGTTTCACACATGGTTTGAAACACATATGGGATATTCTTTGGAAAATGAAAACTATTTACAAACCATCATTACTGATTTATATAATGAAATAGATTCATCCTATTATGTCATATACTAAAAATTAGGTTTTCTATTTTAAAGATTAAATAAGTTATTTTTCATGATTATGTGGTTTTACACAGTGATTAATTTTTCTCACACTATGGTTACTGTTTTGTTCAATGGTGGGATCAAAATAGAACTGTATTAACATTTAATTTTATAGACAACATGTTGATAATAAATCACATGGGATGATGATTAGAGTGACGTATAAAATATTAATTATTAATTAGTTATCATAATATATTATTATATACATTCACTTTATCTTGATCTCATACCCACCAAAGAAGAGAAGCATGTATTATTCTGAGAGTTTGGGTAATGGAGACCATATAAAAAATGATTTTTAGTATCCTATATATCAATAATGTGGGAAAAAACACTCTATGGAATGTTTTAATGGAATAATAATATGATTTATGTGTGTATAAGGACACTGAATAAGTAATTAAAGGAAAAAGATGAAAATTTCAATTAACTAAATCTATTAGAAGGATGGGTTCAATACGACATCATGAAATGTTGAATGTTTTAAATGTGGAATTTATTGGAAAAATAAAAATATATTTCCTTTGAGGATATCCCCTGATGATATTAAAACAGGGGGTATGATTAAGTTTTATATTACTAATGATGAAGATACCATGAATGTGAAATGAAAGGAATGGGTTTTTCTAACATTATTATTTATGTTAAATGCGAAAAGCATGATTAAATTGATTTTAATGGATGTTATAACAAGATTAATATTTCATATTATAATAAAGTGGTATTACAGAATAATATGATGAATTCTAGTAAATAGTTTAAGAGTGAAGATGAATAATTAGATTTTTTGTGTTTAGTAATTCAAGAATTTTGTTCTATAAATCATGAAATATATAAGGATTGATATATATATATATATATAATTTTTTCATTAGTTATTTCTAAGAAGTTTTTAATGGTAGTAATGACCTGCAAATTTTATTTAATAGAAAGGTTGAATATTATTAAAAGAAAATAATTAATGAAATATGGATCTTAATAATTTATTGATTTTGAGAAAATAGTTTTTATTGTAGATAAAAAGATGATTGATATGGATAAAGTAGACTAAAAAGTATTGATAACCCCTGAAATAAATAATAATTCTTTAATAATGTGTTATATATTTTCATTGATGGAGTTTACATCATTTTATGACTTATGGTACATATTCAATATTTGGTTGTTAAATTTAATGAATAATGGAGAATGTATAGTTTTATTTAGGTTTTATGGTTATTTTGGTTATTACATTGATTCAAGAGAATATGTGTCAATAGTATTCATATATTTAGTATGTGATCATTAAGAGATACATAATGTTGTTTGAGGAATTATTGTTAAGTGTATTTTTGAACATTTATTGTCCTATGATATAGAATATCAATTTTGGATTGGTCATATGGTTAGCCATTTATGGAATGGTTTAAGTTTAACTTTGGATGAGGTTTTAGAGATTAATGTATTACATCACTATATATTTTTCCAAATTTTATAAATTCGTCTAACCATTTTTATATGATACCAATATATAGAAGCAATGAATTATCATTATGTTGAGGATATTTTTATCAGTTAGTTCTTATCGAAAAAAATTCATCATCAATTCATAGTGTAAGAGATGAAGTACAAATTGATCATATAAAAACCAAAGTACGAAATTATGCAGAAGATATAATGGATGGATAATTCCTAATTATATAGGTCCATATGAAATTATTGATCATACCAAGATAGTAACATAGAATTTGTTTCTTCCAACAAACCTATAACAAGTCCATGATGTGTTCCATAAATTACCTTTGGGGAAATACATACCTGATCCTTTGCATCTACTAAACACAGAGGCCATACTACAGGATTTTTTTCTCTCTTAATCAGAAAAATTGATATAGATTCTAGATTTTATATTGATTTTTTTTGAAACAATCCCACTCACCTCATAATGTTTTGTGGAGAATCCCCAACAATAGGAAGTTACTTGTGAAAATGAGAATGCATTATGGATGACGAATCCTTGGTTATTATCACCAATGTGATGCATTCTTTAATAATATATAAATTGTAATAGGGGGAAAATGTAACACCATATGATTTTATGAAATACGTTTTCTAATAAATTTAATTTCTTCAGTTGCTTGCATTACATGCAACACCGAGTCTAAATGAATTATTTCTCACTAAAAAATATTATTAATTATTATTATAGTTATCTACAATCCATTATAATCTAAATAATGATTAGTATTAACTATTTTATGAATATATATATTTTAGAAATGTAAATAAAATGACTTCTTTGGTGAATAATAATTTAAAATTGTAAATTATGTTTTTTTAATATTAATGAAAGATTTTTTTGAAAAACTAGTTTTATTATACAAATGTGTTTTAAATGGAATGAAGTATAAACACAGATAATTAAATTGGAATTTCAATAAATTTATGGTTGATAATGGATTAATAGAGAGAACCATGTAAAACTATTACAACTATCTTCCATTTTATAATGGGAGTTTCAATTTTTTTCTTATAACTGTATAATATATATGATTCCAAAATATTAATGAAGTAGAAGGATTTAGGAATGAATAACCATTTTTAAGGACATTTAAGATAATATATCTCAGCGAGGAAAATCAAATCATGGTCATTAGAATTTATTAGGATAGGAGAGCTAAGGGTTTAGGATTTCCTTGAAGAGAATATTTCTAGAATATTATTGGGAAATTCGGTCTGTTAAAAACAATATATTCTCAAACCCAATTTTAAAACACTCAAACATTTCCAAAGTTCATAACAGTAAAATGGAATATGAGGTGAAGAATATGGAGAATGTTTAATTTGATTTATCGATCATAAGAATGATGTAGTCGCTGGTGCTTAATATACCAGAAATATCATTTATAGAGGTATTTTATAGCCATTAAAAGACCAATATATAGAAAGAGCATTATTTATAAATGAAATGGGTCATATGATATCCCAAAATAATAGATAAAATATTGTTTTGATTTTGGTTAAGGAATATGCTACAAGGGAATGTATATATAGACTTTATGGAAGATTCAATCACTCAAAAGAGTATAACTAGTTTGTGCTCTCCTTTATAGGAGAAATAGTACTCCAAATGTCACAAAGATAATTGGTGGTAGATTTTCCCAAAATTGAATAAAAATAAGTGGTATTAATGGTTGATGTAAATGTATTGAAATTATTGGTGCATTTTTATAGGATCTAGAAGAAATGGGAGAGTTTATTTATCTACAATGAAAGTAAAAGTCAAATATAATTATTAAATAATAATATTTTTAATACAAGGACAAAACACATCAATCTAAATTATCAACCCTTAATAACATTTCATTAGGATGAGGGGATTGAGCTTTGGAAGATAACTAGATTGAAAAATATGTTGGGAATAATCCCCAATGTGCTAGTCTATGAAATTATGAGGAAACATTATTCCTTAATGAGAGCATGTTGAATCGAATAGAATGACGAACAATCACTTTTATTTCTATACTCGGTGAAGTTTCTCCAAAAGTGTAGAATGTTTTTTGGATTTCCCTAAAATAGTGTCAATGGTAGAGGTTTTTTTATTTGTGAAACATAAAGATTTTTCATAGAAATGAAATGTGATTAATTGAACTAGATGTTATACTTGTCTTGGGTTTTAGATTGTTTTATTAGGATCTTTAGTAGAGGATGGTTGATCTGGTAGTGGAATCATCTTATGTATTTATATAGAGAATTGGTTGGTTCACTCGGTGATGTGAGTTGTTATTATAACCTTCAGTTTCTGTTTCTATGTCTACTATATATAATTATTAATTAGTAATTACAAAAATATATTGATTATCACTAGGATCAATTAGTGGTTCTTCATGATTCTTTTATGGCAGTACAAATAGATGCCCTATTGGGCCCTACCTTAAAAATTTGATGAGACCATTTGTAGATGTAGTATAGTGTCATCAGAAAATAGTAGACTATTATAATTAAATATTTATTATTAGGGTAAAAAAATTATATATTATAATAATAATTAATGTGGAACAAGTATCCTCCCTTAGTTGTAGGAATTAATTATTTTAATAATGTTATATCTATGTTTCAAATTATTTTTCTCATTTGTTTTTCTTCACTTCTTTTAATGTATGTCATTAGATTTTATGATTTTTGTCTTAGTGTAAAATTTGATGTTGTCAATACGGTGTGGTGTACTAATTATCTTCTAGTAAATCAATGATATAGGGTCATATTAGAACAGTTTAGAATCTGAATCTTTTTTCTTGCCCACTATTCATATGATCTAGAAGAGTGTGTCTTATGGATTGGTTTTGAATTTTTTCACCCAAAAATATATTTTTTTTCTATGTTATATGTCACATGAATTAATATAACAGTGACATAGATATATAACATGTTTTTTATTTCTTATTGAATGATAAAATGAAATATATTTATTATTAATTATACTGTAAAATGTATATGGATAGAGGTAAAGCAATCATTTAATGCACCATGTGAAATAGAATCCAACAAATTAAGGGTTTTATAAATAAACAATTACTACATTTTTAGAGACACATTGGTATTGAATAAAATATTTGAATACGTTTTCAATTATTATTACATAATTGAGAGTTGTACTATTATACATTATTAAATCAAGGAATATCATCGGATGATATTTTAGAAACTATTATAAGTTGATCACCATTAGAGGAAATAATGTATTAATTTTCTTGAATATATAAACATTGAACACAAGGGTTTGATGTTATGTTCTTAGACTAAATGTATCTACTTCCATAAGTGGGATTCATAAATGACATCTTGTGTGCATCCCCATATAATAAAGGATTCTCATTAACGATGATGGGAAATGAGAATTGGAATTGGAGACTATATCTTCAATCTAATAACCATGGATGGCATAATACATGAATAAGAAAATTCAAAAAACACCATCGATGTATAATTTAATCACAATATAATATAACAATAAAAATATCATATCACAATTCTATAATGAAATAAAAAATATGCACCATCATACTTGTCATATGTAAAAACAAGGACTACAAATTTTTTTAATCATATATGTGGATTATGGAAAATAAAAAATAAATAATGAAACCTTGTAAAAAGGTACTATCTTTCACCTAAAGAAATATTTATTCACCATCGACTTACTTTAACACTTGTATACATCATTTTGGCTTTTCCTTTTCTGATTTTATAAACCATGAAGTTTATACATCCATCAAGATGCACATATTGGGTGTGAGTATAAAACAAGGAACTATGACACAAATGATCGCTTATAATAATGAATTATATATGTTAGTGTATGTATAATGTGATATGGAATTATTTATAATAACAATAATTCCTCATGTAATGTTAAAAACATATTGATAATCCACATTAATGATCAAAAAAACCTATTTTATCTTTTTTAATTGAGTTTGTATGGTCCTTGACTATTTTTCATTATATAGATACCAGTAGACTCAGTTTAGCCAAAACAATTCCATTGAGTGGTGATTTTTTTAATTATTCACCCATATATCATGGTATGCTTGGGTCTATCAGAATAATGTACATAGTTCAATGAGAATAGATAATAGACAACAAATAAATCACTATAGGATTAGGTTTACCCTTATAGGGTGCTCAATGAAATTGATTGGGAGCATTTTCCACCCATGATCATGGTGGTCTTAGGTCTAGCCTCAACAAGTCCATAGAAAATGGATCAACACAATAATTCACCATAAAAACATACACACTAAATAGAGATTTAGCATTTTTATATCCATCTTTTAGAGAGTGAACATGAATATAGGTTTATGTATATATATCAATAGAAATTTTCATATTTACAAAATAGTGATACCAACATACTCATATTCCTCTCTCAGGCAATGAATGATATATCAAATAAAGAAATAGTTAGGGTAGGAAAATAATAAGGAAAATAAGGCCTCCTATGGAATATAGCATATAACCCTTGTAAATTAAAACTTTATCATTTTTTTCATCATATAATATCCTACACCTTTTCTAACCAGCCATGGCTCTAACCATTATTCCTAATTATTATCCGATGGAAAAACATTTTCCATTATATTAGAATAAACATTATCACATGATTATTATTATTATATTCATAAGTATTATGTTTCTTATAAGATATTTTATCCTATTTTTTGGAGTTCATATTTATTAAATTGGGCCTAAATCAATGCTTATAGAAAATTGAAAGTGCTCATATGATGAATTGATTAATAAGATACAAAAAAGATAAAATCAATTTATGAGCATAGAAATCATGACACAAAAGAAAATATATAATATCTACTTGTGCTCTATGAAGTTATGAAATAAAACACTAGAATCAAGCAAGATTATAACATGGCTTAGGGATATACATCATGTATTTAGAGTGTTTGTGGAAGAATAAATAATTCTAAATCAAGAGGAGTATTATTCCACAAGGTAGTAGAACATAAATAAATTCATTTTGAGTAAGAATAAATGTTTTTAGGGGATTTTTTCAGGGATAATACATTTTGTATTACCTATTTATAGGAATAATGTGAAATATTATTTAATATAAGTTCAATAGATCATTATACTATTCATGAACAAGCTATAATTAGTTAACGCCATAAGAGGGTCATGAGGTGATATATTGGTTTCACCATGGAGGATACCTATATGATAGAATAATATAAATATATATTGGATGAGAATACATGTATATGATCTATGAATAATTGTTTCATATCAAAACTAGTTCTATGATAAATGTTATATCTGAAGAGATCATGACATGGTATTATAGGGGTTTATGTTTGTGATGTGGCTATATTTTTTAGATATAGAGAATAAATCGAATCATGTCATATAAAAATACATCACTTGAAATGGGACGTTTTTAATTAGAATCAAACTATAGTTAATGAATTCATTTTGTCAATAATAATAATCCAATAAATTCAAAAAGATAGAATACATAGCAAATTTCTTGGGATTAGGATAGACTTTGTCATCTTAATTGGGGATTAATGGTACTTTTGAATAATTAATTTGTGACCAACATGTGTAATATTAATGGGGAATATGTTTTTGGGAAATAAACCTTGATTTGGATTATAATCAATATATACAATTTGTAGATAATATAATTTATTGATCTAAAATATTATATAGAAGAAAAATATATTAATGAATTTCGTAGATTATCTAAAGAAGAAATTGAAGCATGAAATTACAACCCCCACTAATCTATTTTTTTATTTTTTTAATAAACCATGATAATCAATCATCATGTAACATTTCATGTATTAATTATCTCAATTGTATACAAAATGATATAATTTGGGGAAGTTTACTAATAAATTATAGTGGCACCTTTATAAACCCCTCTAACATTGATAATGAGTAGTTTTATCCAATAGTACATAAACACACTACCATTGTCTTATCCTTGTATAATAACATTATGGTGAGTCGAGTAAAATATATGATTCATCATACATTTCATTTATATCTATATAATGTGTGTACTTCAATATTCAAATGTTCGATGTGTTCTTTCTAGAAAGTGAGCATGATCATGTAGAAAAAATTGAACACCTTCATTATACCCTTCTTATGATGTATTGGGAATGTGGTTATGAAAAGTGGTCTCAGAGCCACAATGATATTACCAGATGACTCTGTGATTAGATGATTAATTCAATGGACATTATTATAAATAAAAAAATATTTCATTTATTCATTGGGATTAATTATCAAATGTTGATGAATTAGGTGAGATCAAATATATGATATCTTAGACATGATGTTTTTATTGATTCAATTGACGGAATAAAAGATACAAATGTTATAGAAACAACAATGACTTATTCTAGTAATAAACTTCTCAATTATGAGGCAAATAAAAATTTATACTTTTGGATATTTTTAAGGGAAAATATTTATGATGGTTACGGGATGTACATCATGATACTATAATTGGAAAAATGGATAATATTTATAAAGGAAGAAATAATGAAAGTATGAAAAATTAAACATTTAGTAAAAAAATAAGTGGAGTTAAAGATGAGGCTATTTGAAAATATTGATGGTTCCCTCAATTGTATAATTTAATTCATTAGATATATACATTGACATGGGGATGAAATAAATGATTCCTAAATCATGAAGATAATTCTTAGAATATTAATAGTATTATACATTTTCATGCCTTCATTAATTCAATAATATGATATAAAAAATATAATATATTTATGATCTCCATAGAAAGATGGTGACATAATAAATGTGTGTAAAATTAGAATGAAAATATTTCAAATCATTAAATAATATTTCTTTCAATGACACAAATATTCTATTTATATTTAATTCTTGACATAAAGATAAATGTGTCATTGATGATTGTATTTTACTTGTATCAAGAAAATTAATATGAGTAGAAGGTATAAATATAAGAAAAATATATCATGACTTGGAGTTTCTATGAATGTTTTTGGACATTGTATGAATTTTTATAGTGACTAGGATTTCAGACAACATGTGATTCTGATTCCCAATGTTCTGGGAATAAATGATTGAAATATATTAAATATATTAGATGGAGTTCATGAATGGTTTTTTGAAAAATTGTAATAACATTTAAAAGAGGACCAAATTATAAATTAGAGGCAACCATTTAGTTTATAACAATAAGATTACCCTAGTTGTGATATATCCTTTTTTGGTTAGGGGAATTTGTAGAAAGTCATCAAGGGAATGGAAATGGATAACATATTTAAAAACATTATTTTAATTCATTTTCATTAATATAACGACTTATGTTTATTTAAATAGTCTTTTCTATTAAAATCAAATGGTTAGATGCATAACCCTGGACTTGTTGGAGAGAGAAATAGAGGATCTCCCTTAGACAAATGACCACCAGATCATACATTAACGATCAACATGTAATGAAATAGAATGATCTCTCCAACAAATACGACACTACGTCATTCATCATTAGTGATCGATCTGAATCAATGTATGATTTTTTTATTTTTATTAATTCCCCATTAATTATTTCTCCAAAAAACATGAATCAATCAACATAAAGACTGATTCTCGGATCATCCATATTTTGGTAAGGGTTTATTTCTTGTGTTATTTTGGGAGAATTTATTTTTGATATTCTATACTTCATTTTTTAACAGTGAATGATTATGGCCAACACAAACATTGAAAAGGTTGTTTCCTCATGTTTGTTATTGTGAATTTCTCCCTCAATAATTATTTCATCACTATCATTCGTTGTTAGATACATGGATTGAAATATAATGATGAAAATGATCGTTACACACCCATTTTTGGGCACAAAGATCCCATATTGTAGATCTAGGATCGACACAACATGATAGTGGTGCGGAGATGGGAACGATGACTAATCAGACGACATTTGATACTCAATTTTTGGTTATTTAAAAGGAAATGGATAATGATATGTAAAACTATATTAAGATTGTATTTAAGGGATGAAAATGATTTTTTGATGATGGAGTGGTTTGGATGGGTCCTCTACCTGATTTTATGACTAATCAACATCCGGATCGGTGGCTAGAGCGCTAGAGAAGATGCACATAATCCACATCTAGAATTATGAAAAATGCCACATTATAATACATGTATGTCACACCTACATTCCATGTCCCCCCATGACGATTCTAGTGTTTTGGGAGGTACATATGTATATCATGTCATGTGACTAGGTCACATGGCATGTGAAATATCTCCTATGACTGAGTATATACTTCGAAGGGCACACATACATGAGTTGGGGTACACATGTTGGAACATGCTATGTACTCCCCTACACGGATGAAAACATGACCAAATTACTTGGGGTAATCCATTTAATGGAAGATGAACATGGGTACATGTCTTAAGATGTGTACTATCACATAGTTAGATTGCACGGGAAACTGAAATTCCATTCACTTATACACAGACTCTAACACAGCTTGAGACACATGCCATTTACACGGGTAGGACCCAGGGTCAAGGGACATGGTGTGAAACCCTACTACATGTTGTATACTTTATTAAAAATATCTATTATTTCTTCTCCTTTATATCATAGAAAATATTCATTAATGTGAACTAACCATATCCTTTCCATGGGGGTTAGTATGGAATCATATCATACTTTAAGGAAAATGTTCCCTTTAAAAGGAATTCTTAAATAGTGTTATTGGAATCCCTCCATGAGGTTAGAATTTGGAACCTCTATTCATACTCATCACCTAAGAGGGGTCCTTTGTAACACACCACGATTCCACGTTATGCATCTCTTTGAATAATGCAATAGTGTGTGGTGTACGCAACTTTGAGTTCTAACATACACCACAACCAATCGAACTAGCCGGTATGAATAGTAATAGGTACCTTTTGAAATTTTATAAATATTATATCTCAAAATGGACATTTTCCTAGGGTAAAATTTTGGCAGTTCTCAGATAACTTTTATATTTTGATGAATAGTGAAAATTACTAAATTTTAATTAAAAAAACTTTTCTAATCAAAATAATTAATAGTGATAAATTAATTATAGAGAAATAATTATCTACTGGGACCACTTTATCATCCACATCCATGTATCTTAAAAATGTATTTCAAAACATTCTTACTATTTTAAAAAATATTTTTTAAAGTCATTTATACCCTTGATTGACTTTTTATAAAAGTTTATAAAGGAATCTTTCCGTCATTTTCCAAATAAGGTCCTTTTTAACCTTTTAGACAGAATTAAGGTAAGAATGTATTTTTTTAAATTATACATAGGATGCGGTTATTCTCCACTGTTTTAAACCTTTGAAGCTTCCCTTACAAGTTTATAAGAATATTTTCAAAATAAAGGTTTTCTGAAGAATTATGTGACTTTTAAATGATTTAAAAAAAGAGATATTTCTCTCAAATAGTTTTGATTTTCATCTATGTCCACAAACTTTGATAGATTTTACGTTTATTTGAAGTTGATTTATTATGATACAAAACGTCCATTATTTTTTTGAAGAAATTTTGATTTTATTGACTGTGAATGTGTTATTTTTATACCATTCATGGTTTATGGAGAAAGTATTGACATTTCATATTCTAGTTTTAATATGAATGTTTATGTATTGTTTAAACCTGTTCATATGAGGAATACATTGAACATAATATATAACGGGTGGAGCCCGCTATATCCCCTTGAGGAATCGGTAGGTCTCATGAGACAAACTAGTGTCTTGGCAGGAGGCCTTGACAAAATATGTTTTGTAGTCTTGGCATGAGGCCTTGGCTACGTGGTTATGATAGTCTGGCATTATGGATTCCGTCATTACGAAAGTGGTTATTGATATTGCATGTGATTATTCGAAAATTAGAATATCAATTTGAATAAGTAAATGGAATTATTTCATTTTAACGTTTCCATATTATACTAATGTTAAAGTTTAAATGGCTTTTTTTAGTTATACATTTTATTAAATGTTTATTTATATTTATAGATGTTTCCGATATATTATTTTCTTTACTGAGCATCTGAGCTCACCGCTTTCAATGCTATATTTTTCTGAGGATGTGAAGAAGTAATTTATGAATGACCTTCAGGGATAGTATGTGGGGTTATGAGTGTGGACTATAGAGACTTTGTCGTCATAGTTTTCATTTTTATGATGTAATTTGAGACTTATGAATATACCTAGTGTTTTCAAGGCTACAAAACTAATTTATCTTTCAAGATTTTATCATTCTTGTGATCATGCCAATGTTATGTAATAATGCACTGACTCTAGGTAACTAGGCTCGGGGCGTTATAGTTGGTATCAGTGGAAGTTTAGTACAAACCTTGGAAGCAATATTTAGATAAACTCTGATTAAATCACATAGACCTAGGATGGACTTTGAGGATTAGTGTATAAGAACTTCCAAGAATATTGTTATTGTAGATATTTTGTGAGGTTTTCGAGAAATACATCCATGTCTAGATACGATTAGGTAGAGGCGGCTCTTGAACGAATGTACTTAGGGGTAAACCCCGAAAACACCACTTTGAACTAGACTCGAACGGGAACTGGTGCACGACAACAGTCCTTGCTGCACTCTTGGGTACGACACTCCTGGGGTATATTCTTAGGATTACTCTCATTTTCTTTAAAAACCATTATGAAGGATTTATGAGTATATAGTTCCTCAATGAAAACATTTTTATGATTTTGGATTATATCCATAAACTGTTCAAGTTATGATAAGTGTTTTACAAGTATGGAATTATATATTTTCATTCATAAACTAATCTAGTTTATGCAATTATTTAGAATTGGTCCCTAGGTGAAGGAATGGGAACTATATCAATGCACGCACTCCATGTAGGGATTTCCCTCCTTCTCAAGATAATTATAGTGGAGCTAGGGATGCAACTGGTGCTGAACCACTAATCACCAAATTGGGACAACTCACTCAGGATATGAGTAATAACCTTACCCGTATGGAGCACCCTGATCCGCAGCGTGGAGGATCAATGTTAGATCGCTTCATGGGGAAAAAACCGCCATCATTAAATGGGAGTACAAATCCCATAGTAGCTGAGCAGCAGATAAATTCCTTAGAGAAAATATCCCATGCCTTGGGAAATAGTGAAAAGGAAAAAGGTGTCATGGAGGTTTATCGCCTCACTAGAGATGCTGATCAATGGTGTTCATTGATAAAAAATACGAAGGAAGATGATGAAGTATCAAATATGGAATGGAGGGAGTTCAAATAACTATTCTTAGAAAAATACTTTCCTTGAGACCATCGAGAAGATATGGAAAGGCAATTTCTGAGTCTGAGGCAGAAAGAGGATGTGAATGTCGCAAAGTATGAGGCTAACTTTACAAGATTATCGAGGCATATTTCTGATTATATACGTAACCCAAGTAGTAAGATTGATTGTTTTGTTGATGGGTAAAATCCATTTATTTGTTGAGCATTAGTCTCGCAAACCTTCTCGTTATACGAAGATATTGTCTCATGTGCTATCAATACGGAAAAGAAATTCTATTTGTCTTATGACTATAAAGAAAAGAAAGAGAAGAAGAGATCTGCTGATCAATTTGGAAATGGAAATAAGGAGAAGAAGGGAAAATTTGAAAATCCATCATGTAGTAAATGTGGGAAGAAACACCCCCGTACTTCCTTAAAAGGAATGGTAGTCTGTTACAAGTGTAGTGAAAAAGGCCAGCATGATCATGATTGCAAGGGAAAGAGAGTTGTTGTCAACATGGAATGCTATAATTGTAGAGAGATGAGACATTATGGAAATGAATATCCTAATCTTCAGGGGAACAAGCCTCAAAAAAGTCCAAGGGGTCAAAGCCAAGATTATGTTATCACTATTGCTGATGTAGAAGCTCTGAAAGACGTGGTGGCAGGTAATTTAATGGTTTCCTCAAGATTAGAAAATGCATTATTTGATTCTAGATCATCGCATTGTTCCATATCTTCCCAGTTTGTTAAGAAAATTAGATATTTCAAATTTGATTTAACAAGAGAGTTGTCAGTGAAAACCCCTAAGGGATGTATCATTACAACAAAGTTCTATGAATCAGTCCCCATTAGAGCACATAAATGTTCTTCATCAGCTGATCTCATTTTCATACCTGTGATTAATTTTGATATAATCCTCGGAATGGATTTCCTTTCGGACCATGATGTGAATATTTATTGTAAGAAG
Organism: Viscum album; assembly: GCA_963277665.1. Taxonomy (NCBI): domain Eukaryota; kingdom Viridiplantae; phylum Streptophyta; class Magnoliopsida; order Santalales; family Viscaceae; genus Viscum; species Viscum album. The sequence goes on along the minus strand of OY728140.1, from coordinate 257,082,141 downwards.
AAGGAGGTTACTATTTTTTATGATGATGATAAGGAACACCTTATCTTTAGAGTTGAATTGTCACCACCTAATTCTTATCTAGATCCACCCCCAGTAGCTCAACTGAATTCAATTATTGGGGTGGAGGAGAATGAAATAACTGTGGGTGAGGAAAGGAATGTTCAAATATAGGATGTACTTATTGTGAATGAATATGTTGATGTGTTTCTGGACGATTTACATGGACATCCTCCAGAACGATAAGTTGAGTTTTTCATTGGTTTAATTCATGGATCAAGGCCTATATCGAAGACCCCTTAAATAATGGCCATTATGGAATTAGTTGAACTATAGAAACAACTAGAGGAATCGATTAATAAGTTATTTATTCACCCTAGTGTTTCCCCAAGGATAGCCCATGTACTTTTTGATAAGAAGAAAGATGGATCTTTGAGGTTGTGTATTGACTATAGGGATATGAATGCTATAACAATAAATAAAATGTATCCCCTACCTCGCATTGATGATTTATTTGACCAACTACATGGAGCTGGATACTTTTCAATGATTGAACGTCGATCTGGATACCATCAGTTATGTTTGAAGAAGGAAGACATTCTGAAGACAGCATTTCGAACCAGGTACGGGCATTACGAGTTTACAGTAATGCCTTTTGGATTTACTAATGAACCCTATGTATTTATGGATATAATGAATAGAGTTTTCAAGGAATATCTCGATGATTTTGCAGTGGTATATATTAATGATATATTTCTATAATCCAAAATCTACGAAGATCGTGAAAATCACTTGCACATTATCCTGAAGACTCTTAGAAGACATGAATTATATAGGATGTTTAGAAAGTGTGACTTCTACCTTCATGATATTTATTTTCTTGTCCATATTGTCTATAAGGATGGAATTTCCATTGACCCTTCTATGACCAAGGCAATCCAAGAGTGGCCAGCACCGATGAGTATAACTGAGGTACGCAGTTTTTTTGTTTTGGCAAGTTATTATCGACGTTTCATCCAAAATTTTTCTCAGTTGGCAGACACATTAACAAAACTCACACGTAAAGGGGTTAAATTTGATTGGACAAAAGAGTGTGAAGAATGATTTAAGGAACTAAAGAGAATATTATTCAATGATCTTATATTGAATCTACCTTCGGGGAATGATGGGTTCATTATTTATAGTGATGCATCGAAGAAAGGACTTGGTTGTGTGCTTATGCAGAATGATAAGATTATTGCCTATGCATCATGATAGCTAAAAATTCATGAGCAAATCTATCATACTCATGATCTCGAGTTAGCTGCTGTAATCTGTTCCTTGAAAATTTTGAGACATTATCTCTATGGTGAAAAATGTGATATTCAGACCGTTCAGAAGAGTTTAAAGTATATTTTCTCACAAAAATATCTCATCATGAGGCAAAAGAGATGGATTGGATTATATAATGATTATGATTTCATGATACACAACCACTCGGGGAAGGAAAATAAGGTGGCAGATGCTTTGAGCAGAAAAGATCATGGAGTTTTGAACAATATGAGAATTGAAAGGGATCCTATTTTCATGGATCCAGTGAAGATGGACATGAGAATAACTATGGAAGGTGAAACATCAATGCTTTTTCAAATGGTTTCCAAACCATCTTTACTATAAAGGATAAAGAGTTGTCAGTCCAATGATCAAGAGTTTAAAAAGAATATTTAAGCTGTGAATGATGGGAGATTGAGTGACTTTGTGTATGAAGATGGAATTTTGAAATTTGGGAGGAGACTTTGTGTTCCTGCTATACCTGATCTAAAAATGGAATTGTTGGATGATGCTCATAGTTCCAATTTCTCTATACACCATGGAAGCACCAATATGTGTAGAGATTTGAAGGATCTTTTTTGGTGGGATGACATTAAGAGGGAGATTTCTGATTTTGTGTCAAGATGTATGGTTTGTCAACAAGTGAAAGCTGGAAGGCAACCGCCTCGAGGAGTCATGCAACCTCTTCCCATTCTTGAGTGGAAATGGGATAATATCACAATGGAATTTTTCATGGGACTACCAAAGACTCCTAGAAGGAACGATGCAATATGGGTCATTTTTTATCTTATTACCAAGTCAGCACATTTTCTTGCTATAAGGGAATATTTACCACTTAAACGTCTAGCAATACTATATATTAATTAAGTTGTGAGACTTCATGGAGTACCCCTATAGATTGTGAGGGATCATGATCCCCGTTTTACATAAAGATTCAGGAAAAGTCTTCAGAAGGCCTTGGATAATGAACTTCGTTTGAGCACTTCTTACCACCCTAAAAAATATGGACAATCAGAACAAACTATTCAAACCTTAAAAAACATGTTGATATCATGCTCACTTGACATTCAGAGTATGTGGGATCAATAATTACCTATGGTATAATTTTCCTATAACAATAGCTTCAATTCAAGTTTTCATATGGCACTATATGAAGCATTATACGAAAAGAGATGTCGCACACCAACCTGTTGGGATGACGTTGGTGAAAGAAAACTTGTAGGCCCAAAACAGGTGGAGGAAATGATAGAATAGGTTAATGTAATCCAAAACCACCTCAAAGCTGCTCAATGTAGGCAGAAGAGCTATGTTGAAAACCGAAGGAAGGATTTGGAATTTCAGGTAGGAGATCATGTTTTCTTGAAGGTATCTCTGTGGAAGGGAGTTATACATTTTGTTAAAAAGGGTAAATTGAGTCCCAGGTACATTGGACCCTTTGAAATTCTAAAATGAATTGGGGTTTTATCTTGTCGTTTGGCAATACTGCCAAGTCTCTCCAAAGTTCACAATGTGTTCCACATATCACTGTTGGGAAAATACATGCATGAACCACCGTATGTACTCACCTGTGAGGAATTAGAACTAGAACCTTATCTGTCTTATTGTGAAGATCCCGTCAGGATTCTTGATACAATAGAAAAAGTGATGAGAAACCGGACGACTCATCTGGTAAAAGTTCTACGGAGAAACCATAATATAGAGGAGAAAACGTGGGAACCCGAGGAACATATTATGAATAATCACCCGAGTCTTTTTATGCCATAATATTATAATAAATTTTGAGGATGAAATTATTTGAAGGATGGGAGAATGTAACACCACAAACTTCTATGGTACGTTTCTTTTTGAAAAATGCTGTAGTGTGTGTTGTACGCAACTTTGAGTTCTAACACACACCACAACCAATCGAACTAGCTTTTATGAATAGTAATACCTAATTTTTGAAATTTTATAAATTTTATCTCTCAAAATGGACATTACCCTAGGGTTAAATTTTGGTACTTTTCGGATAACTTTTATATTTTGAAGAATAGTTAAAATTACTAAATTTTAGTTAAAAACAACCTTTTTACTCAAAATAATTAGTAGTGATAAATTATGAATTTGAGTGGTTTTAAATTATATTTTGAATATATTTTTACCTTTTAATATAATTTTGGTCATTGTACATAATTTCACAATTAAAACGGACATAAACAAGGGTCAATCTTTTGATAGTTATTATATCTTAAAAACAAGCTTTTTGTTTTGACAACGGGAATTAATTTTAAATTAATTTCTGCCACTTCTATGTTTTGAATTTCAAAAAATTAATTCCATATTTAGAATCAGGATTTCCACATTGTGTAAATACGTAACTTTTATTTTTAGTTATTCTAAATAATTACTTCGGTAAATATTTTATTTACCATGGTTAAAGTGTAAATATGGTAAATAAAGGTAAAACACTAATATTATAATAGTAATAAATTATCCTAAAATGTGTCCTAACCTTATTGGTGGATACATGTACGACCATGTGAATATTTGGGTCGATTTTGGGTCCCCATGGAGCAACTTGTAGGTGATAGGGACACTTTATATTAATTAAGTTAAAGTAAATACAAAAGTGACATATGCTTATATCTTTTAGAAATACTATTTTTTCATAGGGTTATATATTTTATATTTTCTATTATAAATATTCAATAGAAATATAAAAGATTTATTACATAATTATATTTTATTTATAATTTTTAGACATTGAAAAAGTAAAAAATATATATGACACAATAATGATGCAGTATTTTCCTTATTAATGAAAGAATCAAATAATTAGTACTATAAATGTTAAAATAAATATAATATGAAAGTTTTGATTACATACAAGACTTTTATTGACTAATATGACATGTTTATATTACTTAAATGAATTTGGCTTGAATTAATAAAGTTGTTAAGACTTTGAAAAAAATAAATTATTGAGTAGAGTCAAAATTGACAAAAATGAGTATTTAAAACAAATATTATATTATTAATTTATATTCTATTCCTAAAAATATAAGGTTCTTCCATAGGACTTTTATAATTATTGTTGCACCATTAATGGACCACATTGGGGTCTCTTGGAGGTATATAGTATGTTTATTTACTATATAATATAAAAATACAATGTGACATGGTAAGTGTCAAACTAATTAACTAAGACCTAAAACTAAATGATTAGGTAAATATAATGACCCAAACCTATCTAAAATATATTGGCTGAAAGTATTTTGACCCATAACTACCTTACACATTTAATAATCAACTTTGTATCCATTAAAAACCTAATATGATTTTATTCTAAAATATTACTTTAAGTTTTTCCTAAAGAGCCCCTCGCCCCTCTTATAAAAGGGAATTCCCCCTTCTCATTAATTCACACCTCCAAAGCCATTTGGATCAGCCAACATCTACCCAAATATCCTAACAAATTCCCTCAATTCATCATAGATGCCTTATTTTGATAATAAATCCAACTTATGGAGCCCTTTTGATCAAATCGAAAGGAAGAACCCGAAGAAGAGGTAACGTCTTCACCACCCTTTTTAAAGTTCCTTTCATCTTCAACATATTCATTCATTTTTATTTCCATTATAATATAATAAATATAGTATCTTCTATATAATGTGATGTTATTATAATTATGGAACAAACAAATTAATTATTCTATCCATTTTTTAAGGACATGTCACCATATATGCATACGTACGGCCTACCATCTCCTTGTTGTGGTGTAATTGTTATTCAATATATTATTATTTAGATGGGTATAATAATGATGTATATATCATGTAAATAATAAATATAACATGATAATGATTCTGAATATATGATATACCATCCAAATATATATTATTTTAATATCAAAATAATGATATTGTCACTCGTGTGTACGTACGGTTTACCGTCTCCACGAACGCGATGAGATTCATTCCCTATCGTATCCATTGAAGAAAAAAATTTATTGTATGATTAAAAATAATATTTAAGGACATGATATCATTCTGGATATGAATAAGATACAACCTATACATAAGAAATGTGGCTTATGTAACAAATCATATAAAAGAAAACGAGTAAGTTAACACCAGAAACAATGATAATACAAAGATATTATCAACAATGAAATATTAAAAGATCATATATTATATAATATTAATGTATTTGGTTCTTGTATAATTTAATAAATATTATTTCACCATTATACAGGAGTTTAACCAACCCTCTACCAAGGAAAACTACAAGGTCAGTGTTTATTTCACAATCTCTTCATTATCTGAGGTTGTTTATACGTAATTATTTACTAGGACCTCTTTATCATCCACATCCCTGTTTCTTAAAAATGTATTTCAAAAAATTCTTACTATTTTAAAGAATATCATTTAAAGTCATTTATACCCTTGATTGACTTCTAAGAAGAAGTTTATAAAGTAATCTTTCTATCGTTTTCCAAACAAGGTCTTTTTTAACCGTTTCGATAGAATTATGGTAAGAGTGTATTTGTTTATCTTATACGGAGGATGCGGGTATTCTCTGCCATTTTACACCTTTGAAGCTTCTCATACAAGATTATAAGAATATTTTCAAAATAAAGGTTTTTTTTAGAATTATTTGACTTTTAAATTATTTCAAAAAAAGAGATATTTCTCTCAAATAGTTTTGATTTTCATCTGTGTCAACATCCTTTAATGGATTGTAAGTTTATTTGATGATTATTTATTTTGATAAAAAACACCGATAATTGTATTTAATGTTTTGTGATTTTATTGATTGTGGATGTGTTATTTTAATTCCATTCATGGTTTATGGAGAAAGTATTGACATTTCGTATTCTAGTTTTAATACGAATGTTTATGTATTGTTTAAACCTGTTCATATGAGGAATTCATTGGACTTAATAAGTGACGGGTGGAGCCCTCTATAGCTCCTTGATGCCTCGGTAGATCTAATGAGACAAACTAGTGTCTTGGAACGAGGCTTTGACAAAATATTATTTGTAGTCTTGGCACAAGGCCTTGGATACGTGGTTATGATAGTCTGGAATTATGCATTCTGTCATTATGAAAGTGGTTATTGATATTTCATGTGATTATTAGAATAGTATAATATCAATGTGAATAAGTAAATGGAATTATTTCATTTTACCTTTTCCATATTATTCTTAAGTTAATGTTTAAGAGGCTTTTGTTTTAGTTATACATTGCATTAAATGTTTATGTTTATTTATGAAAGTTTCTGCTATATTGTTATCCTTACAGAACATCTGAGCTAACCCCTTTCAATGTTTTATTTTTCCCAGGATGTGAAGAAATAATTTATGAATGACATGTAGGGATAGTATGTGGGGATATGAATGTGGACTATGGAGACTATGTTGTTTTAGATTTCATTTTTTATGATGTAATGTAAGACATATGAATATATCTATTGTTTCCAAGGATACTAAACTAATCGTTCTTTCAAGATTTTATCTTTCTTATGATCATGCCAATGTTATGTAATAATGAACTAACTCTGGGTAACTAGGGTCAGGGCGTTACATTCTTCATATCATCATGTCTAACATTATGTGGGTTCATATCCTCTACATAGTAGGTTAAAATAGATTATTTTTTTTGTATCAACCTATATACATTGGAGTGATCCTCATATTTGTATCATATAATTCTTTTCTAGTTATCATGTACATATAATGGATATACTAGATGATTGCTACCTCTATAAATGATTCCATCAGTTATATTAGAATTAAGATTTTGTACTCCTAGAAAATTTCTATTTAGACTCTTCTAGATGGAATCATATTAAGAAATCCTATGTTTTTTATATACCTTCAGTCTATGTTTCTTTGTTGATTATATCTGGATATTCTTGTTATATGTGTTATATACATATACCTATGTATAGTTCACTATATTTTCTTTTTTTATATCCATTATGGTTTTGTTGGTGTCCTACTAGGTATTTTTATAGTCACCCCTTCATGGGATTTGACTATAGGTATCATGTATAGTGCAGAAGATATATATTTTGACAGAGTCCTAGATGAACATGGACCAGAAGGTGCTTAGTGAGACTAGATAGACATAGGTGTGTTCATGTAGTGCCTAGACATCAGTCCCATTATATTCAGGTCGGACATTTTTTTACATTTTATGGTGGAATTGTTTTTCCCCTTTACTTTCCATTACTTCATGCCGTATAATTGTTTTGGGATTTAAATTTATGTGTGAATTGTTGTTTGGTTGTTTTTAAATTTCATCATTGTATAGGCTTGGAGATATGTTCATGTGTACATGTACATTGACTAAGACATCTCGTGTTAGTGATATGCATACTCAGAGTTGGTATCCCACCCATGGCCTATTAGAGGCAGGCATGGGGAGTCACAACATGTCCCCCTTTTGTAAGGGACATGATAGAGTGAAATCAGTGCACTACATGTAACTTTCCATTACTTCGTGTCGTATAATAGATTTGGGATTTAAATTTATGTGTGCATGGCAATTCAGTTGTTTTTATATTTTATAATTTTAATGGCTTGGATATGTGTGTGTGTGTGTACATGTACATAGACTAATCCCACCAATATTAGTGATATTCCTACTTGGTGCTGGTCTCCAGCCTATGGCCTATTAGAGGTAGGCTTGGGGAGTCGTGACATGGGCCCCTTTCGGAAGGGATATGATAGAGTGATATTAGAGCATAATGGGTTCTACTTTAGGACTAGAGTCTGTGAGTTTAGTTTGTGGTAATGATGTTATTATTTTGAGTTATGTTTTGTTTACATGGACATCATTACTGGTGCAGAGGCTAATGTATCCATACATGAGGACACTGATCAACTTCCTTTCGACTTGGTATAGGAGAACACTGGTTGATGTGAGCACAATGATACATGCATCATATAGAAATTGTTTACAATTTGAGTGTCTTTCATGAGTTATCTCTACATATATACCCATTCAATATGGGTCATATTTTTTCTTCAAGGATTTCTATGCAATTTATACTAGCTAGGATTCAGCATCCCAATGATGAGAATAAACTCCTCGGTGATCATGCATCCTACAAGGACCATTTCCTATGATGTTACCTTTAGATAGTGCACCATCTATATAACCACCTGTAGAGAATAATGTTGAACTCACATTACCAATGGATAAGGTCCATATATTGAGTGTATTTCATGAGATTCAGTGACATATATCCCTCAATTTTTGTGGCTATCCCAACCCGTAGGAGGCTAAGGACTTGGTTGAAGAAATGAACTTGAGTTTTTTGTCTAGTCGGGACACCAGTAAATCATGTGGTGGTACTGATGGCGAGCCTTCTCTGTGAATCAGTATGGAGATAGTTAAGTTTTCTTCACTTGTCTATCTATAAGGTGAAAATCGTGTGGGTATATCATGAGTCCCTTTTTAGAGAGGTGTTATCTCCAGCTCTACTGAGAGCTATTCATTTCCAGGAGCTTCTATATCTCTAGCAGTGTATGATGATAATAGCTGTGTATTGAATGAGGTTTATCGAAAATTATAGGTACTCGACAGATATTGTCCATGACCAATATTTCAGGTCTTATTCCTCTGAGGGAGGGAAACATAGATACATTTGAGCTATTTTTATCCATATCTTCATCCCTATATATGTTGGTGTGCTAGAGTGGGGTTTGGAGGTTGACAGTTTCTTAGATGAACAGATATAGCCAATGGTTGCTGGTAGTGGGAATGTAAGAGTATAGACCTTGGTAGTAGGGAACTCACAGAATTCCCACGGACCAATACATGTGAGACGTTTTTAGAGGAGGTCCCAATGTAGTTGATATGAAATTCAAGGATCAAATAGTGGGATCATTCATCATATAGATAGGCTGTGTTACTCATGTGACTGTAGGGGACATCCTTCAAGATATTATCTCACTTGGCGTACAACTGATAGAGAGACCGTATATGGACCATTGAGGTGGATGTAGGGGTAGTAGTAGACATGTATTTTAGGTGGAATACGTGGAAGAGGGGATGGAATAGTATCAAGAGATGGTCGACGGTTTTACTTGATACCACCACCACCCCATGGTAGGCCACTCCAAGCTCATGGAGCTAGATGACACGGGTGGGGAAAACTTTATGCATTAATGTATTACAAACTATAGGCTGTAGGAATGAATCATGGTATTATTATTTTCTTTTATAACATAGATTCAATATTTCTGGACATTGGTTATAGTCATTCGATTTTCTCACAAACCTTGTAAAAAACATAGAGACTCCGTTTGAGTCCTTTTCTCGACCATTACACTTAGAGACTCCTAATGGAGATGGCATAGTGATCACACACTTATTATGAAGTGTGAAATTACACATGGATGATAGAGTTTCTGTTGGTATCTCTTTGTATAAGAAATAAATCCTTATGACATCATCTTATGTATGGACTAGTTATCCATGGTTCATGACCATATTGACTATTTTAGGAGAAGGATTCGGTGTTTCCACATTGATATAACCATGTTATCCTTTAAATGTGAATGGAAAACCATGATATAATAGGATAGACTCAGGAATGGGAGGGTGGAACCAATTACCCATCAGATGGATAGCCTAACCTTCTATGAAATTGATTTTAGTAGTTCGTAGTTTCTTTTTTTGGTGTTGGAGTTCAAGTATATTATCCTTGAGGATGTTCTAGTTTTACGTCCCCTCTAAGTGGTATATTGATTCTTTTACCATCACCATGGGATGAAAACAATATCTTCATCATCATATTGGATGGATATCACCTATATTAGAGAGCTAGGGTTGCAGTTAAAGTACTTACAGTGGATGTTCTTTATTAGACTATGTGTTTAAACATGGGCATGCCCAGTTCATTCCCCAAGAAGGTGAATGAGAATTTGAGGTTATGTGTGGACTACCAAACCCTGAAACACATGACCATGAAGAATAGGTATCCACTACTATAGATTTATGACATATTTTATTGGTTTAGAGGGGCACAATGGTTCTCAACGGTTCACCTCAAGTCAGGCTATATCCAGTTGTGAGTACGAGATGAGGATATCTCCAGTCGATGGTTATCAACCCTCCAATTTGGTTGTTATTTAGGGATTCGTATATTGGGGATAGCAATTGTGGAACCCTATGTTCTCATATATCTAATAGACACACTCATTAGAAATTTTCTAAAAATGGGGATCATGTCATACATTTCATGTGAAAAATGGTTGTACAAGTGACATTACAGGAGGATGTTCTGAGAGAGTATCACACATATCATTTGGCAGTACACACAGGAATTTAAAATATGTACCCTGACCTCCAAAGTCTATTTTAGTGGCCAAGGATTAAGTATGGAGTTTCTGAGTTTATCTCTTGATGCCTTACGTGTCACCAACTGAAGGTTGATCACCAAGGTCCAGTGGGTTTCGCTCATCCACTTAAGGCCTAAGAGTGGAAGTGGGATGGGATATTTATGGACTTCGTAATGGGATTACCACGAATGTCTATGGAAAATAATGGAATCTAGGATATCATAGAACAACTCATCAAATAACACCACTTCTTAGAAATTTGGGAGGAGAGTCTAGTATATGGCTTAATACACCTCAATGTGTAGGAGATAGAATGACTCCATGGAATTCCATCAAGGATCATTTTTTATCCTTATTCTCGATTCACATCCTAGTCGTGGAAGGGATTGTAGGAGTTCTTTAGGACTCACTTATTATTGAGCATATCATTTCACCCTCAAACTGAAAACCAGACTAATAAGATCATGTGATTTCTTGTGGACATTAGGAAAGTATGGGTCTTAGACTATGGATATAATTGAGAGGATCACCTACCACTGGTAGAGATTGTGTACAAATTTTTTTACCATTAAACAATAAACATGTAACAATTAAAGGCTCTATAAAGGTGACCCTATAGATCATTACATTGATCATATGAGATGTGAGAGTCAACACTCATGGGACAATAGATTGTGAAAGAAACTACCATGAATTTTCAGATCATCATAGAGTGGTTGAAGACTAAAAAGAGTAATAAAAATTATTATTATGATATAAAATAGAGACCTTAGTACTTTGATGAAGGAGACCATGGGTTCCCATAGGTTTCACCTCAACATGGATTACTGATATTTTTTGAGGTGGAAAGATATTTTTGAGGTTCATTATCCTTTTCCAAAAACTGTGTAGATTTGAAGAGGTGGCATACTACTTATCATTACATCCACAATTAGACCACGAGAACAACATCATCTATTTGTTTCAATTGAAGAGGTACGTGCATGACTCATCACAAATTATCAACTAGGGGGAGCTAGACATCGCGGATGGAGAATAATTGGTTTTGTACCTGATATAGATCTAAGATCTTATAGATATGATATTTTATGGGTGATCAATTCATGAAGTGTGCTTCTATTGGCAGCACGAGAACCATTAGGGGAGAACATGTGTGTGGGATGATCAAATTCATTCTCAATACCTATATATCCTTGTGTAGCCTATGTTTTGAAATTTTGGGATGTAAATTCACAAGGTGGGGAGAATTAAACAGAATTCTACTTACCATGTATTATTTTTGGATATTGTATGGATTATTTTCGAGATCAGGTGCTGCAAAGGCATGTGATACTGAGGCTCAGTATTTAGAGAATAAATGTTTGAAATATATTAAATATATTAATAAACAAGTTCGTGAATTTTTCATTAAAATGATAAATAACATTTAAATTTGGGGGGAATATCATAAATATGGAGTCATCATTGAGTTTAGAACATGGGGTTTACGCTATGAGAGACATAAACTTGGTCGGTGTGTGGTTTTTATATAATTGTCATCAAGGGTGTGGAAATGGATAAAATAATTCAATAAATTAGAATACTTATTTACCATTAATCTAATGACTTATGTATCTTTAAAGATACTGTTATGTTGGAATTTCACTGTTAGACACAAAACCCTAGAAATGATGGAGAATCTTTAGAGAGTTCCGTAGAGGGTCTCTCTCAGAAGGATGAAAAAAAGATCCTAGATAGATTATCGAAGAATAGTGGAATCGAATGATATCACCAAAGACTTTTGATTGGAAAAATTCCTTCAACGTAACGTTGTAGTATTTTTTGGTTGGTTATGTTTGTTAATAATGAAGGTTTCCATGGTGAATTATTTAGTTCCAGAGATTTTGTTGATAATCCATGATATCAACGAATCATGACAAAAATGAGAAGATCTGTAGGTAGTACAAAAGAACAGATACAAGGTGGTGTCATTTTCTAGTGTTTTATAAATTTTTTGGGTCCAAAATTTGGATTTTTGTGATCATCATGAAATGTTGATTTCCTTGATGATCTCATCAAAATATTGAAATGGAAAAACTTTCGAGAAGTTGGGATTCATTATTTGGATTTCCCAAAGACATGAAGAATGTTGACAGTGTTCTTTGCGACTACAACGAGCATCGTGAATAGAAGAGGTGATGATCATTGCGGTGAAGCATTTTGGTGGTGATAGAAGGAATTTACGGGAATCATCACGATGACGACAAGTTCCGTGATCTGAAAATTATCATGGTGCTTCACAATATAGAGATAATTTCAGTAGACATTTTAGTGCTTCACGATTTGTGCTGATGTGGTGATGAATTCACGTGGATGGTTTGTGGTTCAGTGGAATCTCCTATAAATAACTTCTACACCCTTGGGAGAAGAATAGTGTTTTCCATGAAAAATTTGTCACTCTCAAATTGCAATGGAGGTTCGCGAAGGTAGAGTGCTTTGCAAAAGATAGGAGCTTCACAGCAGCTGATCTAACCCCTCAACAGTTGTGTGTTCAACGTTGTCTTAGTGATATTTTAAAGGGAAGTATCTTTGTGATGGCTTGAGCTCTGTAACGCCCTAATATTTGAGAGGTCATTCTCTTTATGAAGGTATGAGCCCTGTGAAGTAGTGTGCTCGATGAGGCAGTGAGCTCTATGAAGGCATGAGATTTGCCAAGAGGGAGGGACTTCGCGAATGATTGTTTGAGCTTCATGAAATTGGGAGCTTCACAATGTAGGGTTCTTTACAAAGTTATTTACATGGGGTTTTTTCTTAGTGATCAGTGGCAAAGGTGTACTCATCAGTGGATCAAATTTGGACTTCAATAGATAATATACATAAAATAGAAGATGAATTAATTAGTGATAATGAATATAACTACATGCCTATAAACTGTTAGTGGATCTTCTAATGAAGCATTGATCTCACATCAGTTGATAGAGAAGCAAGTTGGAAAATTGTGATTGGTTGTAAAATAAGAGTGACAATGAGTCCACGTGAAACTTGTAAATAGAATAGCACTTATAGTTGATTTGGTACATCGGCACATCGCGGGTGTATGCTCCTTTGATGTAGCCCAGTGAGTGTGAAACAAGTTAAATTGATGTGTCATGTGTGTCCCTTATGATTCTTTTATACTCTATAATATGACAGAGGGAGAGAAGATAGTTTTATCTAACAAAAAAACAAGATCAAAATGGGATGTTGTTTTAATTTGTCATATCGTGAATCAACCCCTCTCAGGGTATCTTTCATTGTGTACCTAACAATTAGTATAAGAATGAATGGTTGATATCAATGTTTCTCTCTCAAATTGAGGTCACTAATCATAAAGCGAAGCTATGTAAGAATCATATGCAGTAATACTTCCGATAATTTGGGATGGATGTTTTTACTGGATCAATCCATGGTATAACAATTGATATTAATAGTGGCGCATTATTTGAAGATGATCATAGATAATTGAATGCTGACACCAAGGTAATTATTTATTTAGGTGGATCCATATATAATTCAATCTATAGGAGGGTAATGTCATGAAAAAAATCACATGTCATGTGGGAAAAGCTATTTAATATATATGAATGAGATACAAAGGTTAGAGAGGAAAAGCCTCATGTTCTAAGGAGGAAGTATGAAGATCTAAAAAAGAATCTGAATGAGTCTGTTGATGCATTCATTGAAAGGGTAAATATTATTTTGGAAGATATGTAGGGTCTTGAAAAAGTCATTTATGGCATAAATATCATAATGCACATCTTGAGGAAACATCCACCTTAGTTCAATACAAAAGTTTATGTTCTGGATGATAAATATCCAAAGGATTTGACACTAGACAATTTTCACAGTACCTTGGTTGCATATGAAATGTGGAATAATGATAAAGAGGTTGTGGAAAAGGGTAAATATAAGGAGTTGGAAATCAAGGCCATGAAAAATCTCACCTTTGAAAACTCTGAGGAGGATGAAGATTTAGATGAAGTGATGCCATTTTTTTCTTCAATTTTTTAAAGAGGAAAATGAATGTTCAAGGGGAAATTTCCAAGGGCGTGTTTTTTATGTGAAATGGTTGGTCATATTGTAGAAATGTGTCCCAAAAAGTACTAAGAAGATGATTATGATGATGAAGTCAAAATTCCAATGAATGTTTCTTTAGCCTATAGGAATGGAAAGAAACAATTCAAGTTAAATTTCTTAAGAACACGAATCTTATTTCAAAAGAATGTGACAGCTCAGATGATTCTGAGGTTGAGGAGGTTGAAAATATTGAGAACTATAGAGATCATGGAGAAATGATATGCTGGAGGTTATCGATAGTACTCATAAAAAAGAGGAAACTGACTTAGATGAAGAAGAATATAAAGGATGAGTTGATATGAAAGCTGAGTTAGAGGATTCTCTTAACGAGATAGATGTTTGGAGAGGTAAAACAAATAAATCCAAAAACGTTGTTCGTGATGCCAAACTCTATATGCAGAAGTAAGAAGAAGAAAAGTATAAGTTTGTGGAAGAAATTGAAAAACTCAATATATCCAACGCAGAGGACTTAGAATCGTTTTGTGAGTATAAAATCACGAGTGAAGAACATAAAAGGGAGATCAATGGCTTGAAGAACATAATGAATGAGAAGATCAAGAGTATCAATGATCTAGAAGGAGAAGTTGTTGATATGCGACAATAAAATAAGGACTATGAAAAATATCAGATTCCTATCACATTAACGAAAAAAAGATCATTCAAAAGATTTAAAATGTGAAAGATGATCCTAGTAGTTTAGTAGGAAAGAAGCAGTAATCGAGATCAGATGTTTAGGATGATTTGGGGCTCAATCAAAGACAAAATGTTGTCAAGTTTGATGTTAGACCACATGAACCAGTTCCAAGAATTAAAATTGATGTTGGTATAAATAAGAATAATAAAATTAAGGGAACTGAAGGAATTATTGGTAGTGTAGAATTGACGCACAAGAATGTGCCTTTGTTGAGGTGTTATTGATATGGAAATATGGGACACTCAAATAATTTATGTTCTATAGCCAGAAGATAATTAAGGGCACAAGAACATAGGTGGAATACCAACAGAGAATTGTTCTCTAAAACATATTTCTAATAACACTATTTTAATGTGGAGTATTTGGGCACATGGATAGATAATATACATCGAAAATATGGAGGAGTGTGCCACTACCGAACCAGAATGTTCGCAAGGTGTAGATCAATAAACCAAAAGGTGCGTTGAAAATGAAAAATAGATTTGTAGCCTTGAAAGATGATGTAGGTCCATCACACTCTGAGAATGATCCAAAGTCTCAAACTTTACAGGGTCTGAATACAAAACTATAGACCAAGAATAAGAGATCAGTGAATGAAGTGGTTGCTGAAGTTTCCCTTAAAGCATCAGACCGTTCTGGTGTGTGGATCCTTGCTATTGGTTGTACATCTCAGATGAAAGTGGAAAAAGGATCTGGTTATAGTTATAAAAAATGAAAAAGAAGTAGTTTCTAGTTTATGAATGATGAAGGCCTGAATATAATTAGATCGGGAATGGCCAGGTTTTCGGGCAAAGAAATAAGACGTGCTGAAATCTTGGTTGTAGAAGGTCTTAGTCACAATTTTCTTAGCATCAGCCAATTATGTGGCACATAGGGTTTTTATAA
Source organism: Viscum album (assembly GCA_963277665.1). Classification (NCBI taxonomy): domain Eukaryota; kingdom Viridiplantae; phylum Streptophyta; class Magnoliopsida; order Santalales; family Viscaceae; genus Viscum; species Viscum album. The sequence continues at coordinate 257,065,825 of OY728140.1, read as the reverse complement.
GGTTTACTAAGAAGATGTTTATCATCAAAGGATGAAATGATGTAAGGGTTCTATAGGGAAAAAGAAAAAAAGGGAAATTTGTACCTGGTAAGTGGAGAAGAAGATATGTGCTTTTTGTCTAGGGAGGAAGAGAACAAGTTATGGGATAAATGACCCTGTCATCTATAACAACCATCTCTAGAAGATCTGGTGAAGTGTAATGCACCTAGAGACCCCCCTAAGCTATCACGTGATCATACTCATACGTGTGTTCCATGACAATAAGGGTAGATCATCATAATTAGGTATAAGGAAAAAGAATAGAAGTCAAAAAAAGTGTTCGAATTGGTGCATACTGATGTTTGTGGGCCTATCACACCAAGCTCAATTGACCGAAAGGGGAACTACTTTCTTTTCATTGATGACAATAACAGAATGGAATGGTTATTGGTTATTTCCTATAAGTCTAATGTTTTTAAATACTTAAAACATTACCGGAGGGAGAGTGAAAGGAAGCTTGGATAAAATATTCTAATGTTTTGTTCTGACAATGGAATGGAATTCAGAAATTGTCAAGTGTAAGTCTATCTCAAGAAACACGGGATAAGGAATCATGTTTCCTCAGTGATAACTCTCCAATAGAATAGTGTGTTGAAAGGAGAAATCATATAATCAAAAACATGTCCATAATGATGCTTATTGAAAAATACATACCCGATATGTTTTGGAAGGATGCAGTGTTGAAATCGGTCTATATTTCTAACAAAACTCTATTGTGTGTGAAGGAAATAAAAACGCTATATGATATGTGGTATGAAAATAAGCCATCATTGAAATTATTTCTAAGCATTGGAAGTAAGTTCATTATTCTCAACAGGGTTCAATATAAGAAATTTTAGTTGCGTGGAGATGAGGGGATATTCCTTGGATCCACATGAAAAAGAAAAGCATAAAAATGATTTAACAATAGGCTGGAAAAGTAGTAGAGAGAAATTATGTCCATGATGTGGGAAATGATGAGAATAATCATCCACATAGTGAATAATTTCTTGATGGAAGTGATTAATAGGAATGTAACACACGAGGAGCATAAGTGGATGACGCTGATTCAGAAGATGATGCTGATGATGAGAATGAGGAAGTAAAATCTATAGCTGCACAGAAGCCATGTATTCAAGCTGAAATTGAGAGGCATAATATCATTGGTGATCAATCAGTTTCAGTTCACACAAGAAAAATGATATCACTACATGAAACATCTATCCTATCTCAGGTAGAGCCTAAATGGATAGCTAATGTAGCTGAAGATGAAATTTGGCTTCAGGCTATGAATAAAGAGCTAGACTAGATTGAGAAGAATAATACATCGGATATTGTTTCGAGGCCAGTAGTTAAAAATGTCCTCGGGACTAAATGGGAATTTTGAAATAAGATGAATGAAGATGGAACAGATATCTGAAAAAAATCATGACTAGTGTGAAAATGATACTCCCTGATAGAGGTAATAGATGATAATAAGAAAATATCACTGGTTTCAAGTTATGTGACAATGAGATTACTCCTAGCCATTACAGTGAAACAGAAGTTTAATGTGTTCTAGATGGATGCCAATGTACAATTTTGACTGGATTTTTGGAGGAAGAGGTTTTTATCAGGTATCCAGATGGTTTTCTCATTCATGAAGATGAGAACAAGTTTTGTTGACTGAAGAAGGTGTCATATGGGATGAAACAAGCACCAAGATCATGGTACTAAAAGATTGATAAGTACTTGAAGAAGCTTGGTTTCCAGCGTGGGAGAGTTGATTACAATCTCTATTTAAAAAAATAGTAATCAAAGAATAATGGCGCTAGTTTATGTCGACGACATAATATTTGTTGGATGAGATGATAATCAGTGCAGACAGTTTTTTGAATTCCTGAAAAGTGAGTTTGTAATGTCAATGAATGGAGATATGATGTTTTCCTTAGTTTACAGGTGACAAATGGAAGAAAGGGATCATTCATTTCTCAATCCAAGTATGCCAAATAGATTCTGAGAAGATTTGGAATGGAAAATTCAAAGGAGATGAAGACTCTGATTGCTACCCAGATGAAATTACCAAATGTTGATAATGAAAAGGGAATTAATATCACAGAGTGCAGGAAGAATATTAGGAGTTTACTATACCTAATAGAGACGATACCTGATTTTCTTTTCGCCAAATTACAATCAGGGTGATACAAATGAAACCCCATGTAAATCAACATGATTGTAGTGAAACAGATACTTTTTTATATCAAAGAAACTATGGATTTCAGATTTATGTATAACAGTAAATCTCAGCAAGAGCTATTGGGATATACAGATGATGATTGGTCCAGTTCAGCAGATGACAGGAAATCAACATTAGGTTGTTCCTTCTATCATGGTGGTCTATGTATTTCATGTATGAGCATGAAGTAAGATTTCATTTCATTGATCACTAAAGAAGCTCAGAATATAATTGGAAATAAAGAATGCACATAGTTATTATTGATGAAGCGGTATCTTGTTGATATGGGAGTTTAAGTGAGGTCTCCCATTTGAATTGAGTTCGATAAATAATGTTCTATAAATCTCAGGAAAAAATTTCATCCATCTCTCAAGGAAATAAGAACATTGAAATAAAGTGTCATTTTATCAAGGAAAAGGTTCAGCTGAGAATCATGAAATTGGAGTATGTGCCTAAATAACTATAAGTTGTAGACATTCTGATGAAGGCCTTATCCTAGGAATCCTTTGAGAGGAATCGACTGTATTTGGAAGTTCAGTTGACTCCCCACACATGAAAATGTGTGGATGTGGGACCCCTCTCCCTGAGGTACGGTATCTTTTTCCCTAGTGTGAGAATCTATGATCGTTTCCATGAATCTGACCACAGAAGAGTGACCTTTGGGTTCATTGACAAAGGTGGAGAAATAGTGACTCCTAAAGGGGGATAAGTTATGGCTAAGGAATGGAATATATGTCTTAGTCCAAGACATGGGGAGAAGCAGATAGGTGGAGTAGTGAGATAATTGACATAACAAGGTAGGGGGAGAGTATTAAATATAACGATGCTAGAAGTGATAAATCAAAGAATAGATATCATGATAGCTAGGGATCGTGATAATAAAGAGTGACATTAGAATGGTGTCGGAATTTTTTCAGTGATCAACAATTGGTATCAGTTTGGTATCCACAATTGGTTTCAGAAGTGAAGTGATTCATTGATAAACATTTCATTTACTCCTGTTTTACATGCTGGGAATTGCTCAAGTGGGCTTAGCGTATGTGGTGAGTGACTAATTGGTTGCTATTGGAATCATAAGAGGTAACCGGTGGTAGCTGATGGATTGAAATTCACAGAGTTATCAATGTGCAGATAATGGTATTGGAAACAATTGTCAATAAACCCAAAGGGGGAGATTGTTGGTAAAAAATCCCTCAAGGTAGTGTTTGCAATATTTTTGGGTTGGTTGTGTTTATTGAGACTACATGTTTCCACGGTGAATTTTTGAGTTACAGATATATCATTGACAAACCATGTTATCAATGAACTATGAAAAAGGAAGAGAAGATCTTGAGGTGGTTCAAAAACATATATTCAAGTTGGCATCGTTTTCTAGTGTTTTCCAAATTTTTGGAATCCAAAATTTGGAGATTGGTGAGCATCGTGAAATGTGGATTTCCTTGAAGATCTCATCAAAATATAGAAAATGCATGAGTTTTTTAAATTTGTGATTCTTGATGCAGATTTCATGAAGAAGTGAGGAATGTTGACAGTGTTCTTCATGACTACGATGAGCTTCACGAATAGAGGAGTAGAAGATCATTGAGAAAAGATTTGCCGAGGTGGCACAAAGGAATTTACAGGATGATCTGGGATTACAATGAGCTCATTCATCTTAAAATTACCACAGTGCTTCATGATTATAATTTTAATTTTGGAAGAAATTTCAGTGATTTGGGATTTGAGCTGATGTTGTGCTGACTTCGCATAGAAGGATTGAGGTTGGGTGGAATCGCTTATAAATAGACCTCGACCCCCTCAAGAGATAAATAGAGTTTTCCAAGCAACATTCATTAATCCCAAATTGAGAATGAGTTTCACGAAGGCAGTGTGCTTCATGAAAGATAGGTGCTTCTCGGTGGCTAATCTATCTCCCCTAAAGTGGTGTGTTCCGCGTTAGATAAGTGAGATTTGTGAAGGAACTGTCTTTGGGATAGATTGAGATCTACGACGACCTCAACTTTGCGATGGATTGAGCTTTGTGATGGTCTGAGCTTTGTGAAGTAGCGTGCTCTGCGAGGCAGTGAGATCTGCAAAGGTATGATCTTTTTGAAGAGGCAGGGAATTCAAAAAGTCTTGTTTGAGCTTCATGAAATTGAGATCTTCAATAAGTAGGGTTCTTTACGAAGTTATATTCAAGGGGTGTTGCCAAGGGATCATTGGAAAAAGGGTTATTCATTAGTGGATGAAATTTGGACATCAATACAGCATCTACATTCAGTGGAAGATTCATTCATTTGTGATAATGAAGTGACCTACATATCTATAAATAGTGAGTAGATCTTCTAAATATGTTTGGTCACTTCATTTCGGAGATCTTTGAGATCCTAAATTATGATTGGTTGTAAACCAAGACGGACAATGAGTCCACTTCAAACTTGTAAACAGTAGTGCTCTTATTGTGGATTTGGTACATCGGCACATCACTTGTGTATGCTTGTTGGACATATCCTTGTGAGGGTGAAACAAGTAAAATTCATGTATCCTATGTGTGCTTTAAGATTCATTTATGCTCTACAACTAGAAGGAGAGAGAGAGAATAGAGTTTTGCCTAAAAAACAAGATCAAAAGGGGAATTGTTTTAATTTTTCATACCCTGATTAACCCCCCCTCTTAGGGTATGCAGCCTAGTGGACCCAAAAACTATGAAATAACATCATTATTATTCATTGATCAATTAAAATCAAGTTAATACATATGTTTATTTAGATTTCTCTCCCATTATGGATTTATATGAAAACATTAATCAATCAACCAACTAATTGATTCATAAATTCATTTTCTTGCAGGATAAGCTTTTTTTTAGTTTTATTTTGGGAAAATTATTTTTTATTTTTTATTTTTTATTTTCTTTCTATTTGTTATGGATGGGGACCAACAAAAACATTGGATGAGGCTCATTCCTCATGTTTTTTGTTGTTAATTTCTCCCTCATTTCATTGTGCACCATGGGAGTTCTTTATTTTTCCTGCAATTTGACATATACTAATGAAATTGATCATTACAAACTACTTTCATGGGAAAGATATCTTATATTTTAACATCTATTATTGGAAAAATATTATTGTGGTGTGGTGAAGGGAGTGGTGATGGGTTAAAATACATTGGATGCCTGATATTGTGTTCTTTAGTGTACAATGATGAACAAGGTGTAATCTATTTCTATGTGGATCAAAGGGAAAGGACCTTTTGTTTGAAAATGTTGATATATGGATGAGTCTTCTATTTAATTTTGGGGTGAGGTGGGGCCAGATCGATGGATAAAGCACTAGTTAATGTCCACATATTCAAGATCTATAATTCTAGAAAATCATATGTTAAGTGCCATGTAATTCATATTTACATACATTGTGGTCCCCTGTGTGAGAGGTAAATTTTTATAAGATACATAATTATCACAGGATGTGTGACTACGTCACATTTTTTGTGTCTTATCCCCATAAACATAGTTTTTATTTTGGATGGTACACAGACATGGGTTGGGGTACATGGATTGGAGCACTTTATGAAATTCCCTTCCCAGACACATCCTAAAAAAAGTACAAGGGATATGTTGTGTACATGTGTACAAGCACAGGTGTGTTGACTAGTCTGAGTACTAAAACATGGGTATATTACAATGTAATCCAACATATTTTTAATAATATTTGGAAGGAGTCCCAACTTGAGACACGACTATATTACACGGGCAAGACATAGGTTCATGGGACATGGCATGTGACCCTACTACATGCCATGTACTTTATTATACATGGCATGGAGACATTCTCCTATGTATCAGGGTCAATATTTTCTAGGGTGTCTTCCTCATATCCTACCTTGAGGGTTAGTATGAAATCATCTCCTACTCCTATTACAATGATCCCTTCAGTAGGACATTATTGATATAGTCATTCGAACCCCACCTTGATAAAGAGAGTGATATCCTCTAGTCATACTCATTCCCTAGGTGGATTTCATGGAATCATCATGACTAATACAACATGGGTTAAAATAATCTACTTAGTGTGTTAATCCAGACCGAGTCGTTGGCATCACCGATGGGAAGTGTGAGTAATCACCATCTCTGTATCATATTATCTTTATAAAATCCACATGTACTTATAATGGAACGACCCAACAAGCACTATTTCTCTAATAGACTCCATCAGTTCTATCATACTTAGGATTATGTTCTCCTAGATGAGTGATGTGTAGAATATTCATGATATAATCCTATGATTTTATACTATGGTTGTGAATGAACATTAGAATGTGTTTCTTTGTAGATTATATTTGGATATTCTTGTTATATGTATTTCAGACATAAAGTTTTGTAGATATGACTATATCATACCATGTTGTATTCTCTTTGGTTTTGGGTGTCATACTATGTAATTTTTTACTCACCCCTACACTATCTTTTCTCTCAAATTTTGTGTCTTATGCTGATTATAGTCCTTTTAAAAGAGTTCTAGATGAACAAAGACCAGACTGTACTTAGTGATACTAGAATGACCGAGGTGTGTTCCTGTAGTGTCAAGACAATAGTCCCATTACATTTAGATTAAAATTGTCTTTTAGACCTTTTTTGTGCTTTTATTTGGAACTATTTATTTTCTTTTAATTTTTATTGTACTATGGTTGTGGGATTTATATGTACGCATGTATGGTTGTTCAGTTTTTTTTACATTTCAGCATTTTATAGGATGAATATGTTTGCATGTGTATAGATAAATAGGTTAATCCCTCATATGTCCCTAATATGCCTACTCGGTGATGGTCTCTATCCCATGGCCTATTGAAGATGGGCTTGGGGAGTTATGGAATAGGCCCCTTTGAGACAGTTCTGGGAATAATATGAGCTTAGTTTAATTATGAAGATGTTGGGAATATCGTAGAAAGGTGTCCAATGAATTTTGACCATGGAACTAAGGAGGATGTTATACCAACATTGTTCGGAAAGTTATATATAATAAAAATAGTAAATTAGAAAATTATATTGGAAAGTGGTTATAGGTAAATTGTTGACTAAAGTTGAATATGATTATAAAATGTAATTTTAATTATATTAGGTCGAATTTATTTTATATACAAAAGATGTCATAATACAAACTATTAAGAAAACTATATTTAAATATGATGAAGAAGACCAGCCAAAATGAGTTGACATGAATGTTAAACTTTTAGGATCACATAATATTTTGTATGCTACATAAATGATAATCTAAAATATTATTGTATTTATAAAGGAACCATTATAATACATTTATCTACTAAAAAAATGAAATTATGCGGTTATAAAGAGTGTTGGAAAACATGAGAATACTCACAAAAATATTGGTGACTAGGAAAATATCAAGATTAAAATAAATGAGGAAATAAATATGATTTAGGAACTCAATTCTGATATTAAATAATGAAGAAAAAGTATTGAATATATAGATTAAATGTTGGGTATTTGGATAAAACAACTAGAATTTAATGCTAAAAAATGATTTTTAGAATGAAAGATCATTTTTGGAAAACTATTAGAGTTAGAATTATTGGAATGAGCCAAATGAGGCTGATAAGGTGTTGAGAAATCCGGTATTGGAAAAAAGAAATAATTACATGGGTAATATTTGTATTTTATTTAACATTTAATGATAACATGTATGGAAAACAACTTCACATAACAAATGAAAAAAGGATCATAATGATTTTTAAATGATACGATCTCATCAGAAACAAAGAAACCACTTTAAGGATGTAAATATATTGAGAGATTTTGAGAATATATTTATCTTTATGAAGTATCAACTTCATGGTTTTATCATCTATTCCCTTAACTACTATAAATTATGTGGTAAGATACTTGAGTAGTGAAGCATCCAATAGTGTAAAACATAGAGTGAGAACATATCTTACACCAAAATAATGAAACATTTTCAACGTATATTATTATCAATATTCACAAAATATTAAAATTGTTTCACATGATGTGAACAAAAAAATAAAAAAATAATCCTATAGAATCCATAAGAGAATGTAGTATAGACAAAAAAATTACATCACCTTGGATAACAATTTTTATCCATTACAGGAAGGGAAGTATAATCAAAAAACTTACGCTAGAAGGAATGAGGAAAGATAAATTAATGCCCCAAATAAACTAATAATTTCATGTAAGGGAAATAATAATTATTATTAGAAAATGTTGGATTCAATTTCTCTTAAATAAAAGGAAAATTACTTCACTCTGAACCTCGATATTGGGTCATCACACAAACTGACTAGAAACATGAATCTATTATATGATATGTGTTGATGGTATGTGTATATTCTATAATGATATATAATTTAAACTCAGTGTATGTAGAATGACAAGACAATATTGTGGTTATCTAAGGAATATACAATTTTTTTACTTAGATGGTATTTGGAGGATCTATTGGGTGGTAGTCATCTTTTCGAGAAAATTGATACATTCAATTACGAGGGTCATTTTATCAAATAAAAAAACATGATACTCATTTACAAATGGATAGAGAACCAATGAAATTTTATAATGGTTAGATTACACTGATAAATTTATTCTCCTTTGGGTAGAAAAAAAAGATACTTGGCAGAAAAGGCTCATGCATATTCATTAACAAACCGTATAAAATTTGTTAATGTTGATATTTTTAGTTGACATCCCAAATATGAAATGAAATCAGATGAAGAATTATTTTTTTAAAGACACGGAAATTTCAAGGAAATTTTTTTCTTAATTTTCTTTGGAATTTTATAAGAACGCAGTTTCTGACGGCGCCTGATTCTGAGGCCCAGTGTGCCCAGAATTAATTTCCGAAGTTTGGCTCGGGTACGTTCAGTGAACGAGCGAGCGGGAATTTCTATCTTTTGAACCGGTGCACGGAATTGAAATTTGATTGCACTGATGAACTCGCAACGCCGGTAATCGCTTAAGGGAACCTTTACCGTAGTTGCGTTTGTGCGGGAGAAGAAGTAAATTTTTTGGGGTTTTATTAAAAAAGTGAATAAAATTGTTAAATCAATTTTATTTCATGTTAAGTTGTTAACTTCTCCCATGGGAAGTTGGTGGTGGGCCCACATCCATCCAACTTCCCATGTGTGGATATTAGAAAGGGTGGGGCCCACACAAACCCCTCCCTACCTCTTCAAATTCCTTAACATTCCTAACCCCACTAAACCCCCCATTTAAGTTTTGATAACTTAACACCTCCTTAATTTTATAACATTTTATGTTAATAACTTAAGTGAGTTAAATATGGGTTTTGAATTTTCAAACTCTTGAAATTCAAAACCTATATTGGGTTAATAAAATAAGTGGGAGGATTATTTTATTTTGGGGTTAGTTGTTCTTGTGGTGGAGACATGGGAGAGAAAAGGTTAAGTCTTCTTCTTCTTCAACATCGACAAAGAACGCGAAGAACACCTCCAACGAAGAACATCTCCACCGAAGAACGCGACGTCTTCTTCCAACGACGTTTCCCCTTCGAACGCACCTCGACGACAACAGAATCGACGTTCATTCCCCGCGACGCCCGACCTCCGCGACGCTCGTCTTCCGTGAGTTGTTGACGTGCACCGTATCTGAATCGAGGTAGGGGTTTATTTATTTAATTGTTCGTGAATACAAACTTGGTGATAATCGTGGATTAAAACCCTTTTTGTTATTGAATAACGCGAGGGGGTCGGACCGCACAAACACGGCCGACCCTACTCCTTTGTTTTTCGTGATGGTATCTTGAGGATGATACGAGAAAACATGGTGTCGTTGCACCAAAAGATTTATTGCGGAAGATACGCGCGGCGCCGTCGCGCCGCGCCGTGGAATGAAATCCAAGAACGCGATGTCGTCACGTCGCGTCGAAGAAAGTCAAAGGCGCCGCGGCCGGAGCGGGGCCACGGCGGAGGGAAGCGATGTCGTCGCATCGCGCCGAATGGCATAGGACGCGGCCGGTTCCGGGCCGCGGCGGAGCAAGATGACCGGCGGCCGGCACCGGGCCGCCGGTGTCGGCGAAGGAAGGACCGGCCGTCGTCGGTCCTTGGTGGCGAAACCGGCCGGCCAGTGCGGGCCGGCCGGGCAGTGGAGACTGGGGGAATTAATTCCCACGGCCGGGTCTTCAAGCGGCCCCAATTAAGGGGCCGCAGTTTCACAAGGGGGGGGGGGGCTTTGCCCCCCACGCGCGGCACCCGAATGACGCGCTGGCCGCACCGCCGGCCGGGTCGACCCGGTCCGGGCCGACCCGGTTTGGGTCGGACCAGGGGGGGTCGGGCCGGGTCGGCCCGGGCCCAGACCCCTGGTTTCAGACCACTTTTTGTCAAATGCCCGTATCTTGGGCTACGGGCCTCCAAACGACTCGCCGTCAGCGGCAACACGATCCTTGGATCGAGACGGTCATTTCGGTATACTATACTCAAGGTACATCTTCCTTTTCGGGAGGCTACGTGGTTAAAACTCCATAGTTAAGCGTGCTTGTCATAGAGTAGTGATCAGGATGGGTGACCTCCTGGGAAGTTTCCCAGGGTGGGTGTGAGACAGAAAAGCCAATAACTTCCAGAACAGGCGTTTGATTGACGCGCCGTCTGTTGCGTTGCGTTCCTATTGACGATACAGAACTTTTGGCATCCTCTGCCCGAGTTTTGGATGCAGATGGATAGTGGCCGGGTTGGACCACACCGAAATCCAACCGGGACCCTGGAATAGAAAAGCTGATATCATTCCGACAGAACGTCCGTTTGACGAACCGTCAGCGGTGTTGGTGATCGCTTTGAGAAACGGTCCCTATGAGTTTACCCTATGAGAGTTCGGGGTACAGTTGAGATACGGCCGGGTTTGGTTCGCTCACGAAACCAACCGGGCCCCTGGGACGAAAAGACTAATAACTCACAGACCGGGCGTCCGATTGACGCACCGTCTGTTGCGTTGAGACCCCTATGACGTGGCGGTCCTTTGAGATACATATTCGTGGGACTTTCAGATACTTGGAGTATCGACCTGTAGCTCGTGGAGCGGACCCTCCCAGTGACGAGCGTGCGGTGTACGGAGACCGTGTAGCTGGCTCAGACCCGACGACTGATGATCGAACGACTCGGTGTGTTACAGAGGTGCGCTTGGTTGTAGCGGAACATGGGAGCGCATGGTTGTAGTGGCAGACCCACGACAGAGGTGCGCTTGGTTGTAGCGGCACATGGGAGCGCTTGGCTGTAGCGGCAGACCCACGACAGAGGTGCGCTTGGTTGTAGCGGCACATGGGAGCGCTTCGTTGTAGCGGAAGACCCACGACAGAAGTGCGCTTGGTTGTAGCGGCACATGGGAGCGCTTGGTTGTAGCAGCTGGCCCGCAGTACTCGATGGGTGGAGTTCTTCAGCAGTCTTAGGTTAGTGAGCAGTACCTCGGAGTCGTGACAGGATCACTATACACTCCAGAGACGGAGCTCTTCAGCAGTTACGGTTTCGATAATGAAAATCCTTGTTGAGCTGAGACTTTTGACCTTGTGTTTACCTCATTATTGAGATGGGTCACTTTCTAACTTAGGTATATGTATGGGCATATAACCGGGTAGTTGTTATCCATTGATTTCACAATCCTTGTGTTTCCTCATGATTTAGATGGATTACTTGATAACCTAGGTATATGTATGGGCATATACCTAAGTAGAGGTTATCTGTTGAGATCTTCTTTGTGGTTATCCTTGTTGGTTTAGTGAGACCTTGAAGGTCTCGAGGTCCCTACTGAGTATTGTTATACTCACCCATACACAGGCTATGCCCGCACCTCGTTGTGTTGGTTGCAGACGACGGGCAGTGCTGACAGAGGCCGAGTGTTCGAGGACTGGACGGTACCTGGAGGTGGACTATATGATGAGATGGTACCTGGTGGAGGACCTCACAACAAGATGGTACCCAGAGGTGGACGTGACGATGAGGCGGTACCCGAAGGTGGACCACTAGGCGGACATACTCGGAGCGGACGACGGGACCCGAGGAGCAGAGGAGCTATCTGTACCCACCCTTCAGGTGGGATTTCCAGTGGACAGCTCGGCGTAGAAGCTTTACTTTTCAGTTACTGTTTTCCCTTCAAGTTGGACTTTACAGTTGTGCTTGTATTTCCGGCCCCTTTTTACTTTCCGCACTTACTGTTGTACTCAGTTTTTACTTAGTGTTTACTTCTTCCGCATGTACTCTGTGTGATTGTTTACTTTACAAAGGCAATGCCTTCCCTTTTTACCGGGATTTACGCCTTGGTTATAGTCGCCAGCCCCTGGCCTATGGAAGGCGGGCTTGGGGTAGTCACGGCACGGGCCCCGAGGGCGGGTCGTGACAAATTGGTATCAGAGGAGTTCGGTTCTACCGCAGAACTTATAACTCTGATGTTTCTTTCTGTGAAGCAATAGTGTTGAGAGTACCGAGTGTGGTTTTCAGTTCAGGGAGTCCAGTGTTGGTGCGGGCGGCCGACGTATCCATACACCAGGACCCTGACAACTGATTTCTGACTTTGTGAACGAAAACACTAATTGCCTGTGTGTTTTCAAAGGTTTTCCCTTAAAACAGCTCAAACCAGGTCAGCTCACCAGGTATAAAGGTTTGACCGTGTCACAATGATTCTTTCAGAATGTCTTTTCATGGACGACCAGCTAGAGCCCCGAGAGTGGTACGTACAGACAGCCCGCCGAGCGACGAGGCCTTAGTACAGGGCCCTATCCCAGTTGAGGCACCAGCGGAGGCACCAGCGGTACTGCTACCCGTTGGGCCACCGATGCCACCAGCCCCAGCAGTAGGCGATGCACGACACTTGAGCGCGCTGCACGAGTTCCAGCGCCAGAGGCCACCCAGGTTCCGGGGAGAGACGGACCCGCAGGCGGCTGAGGTTTGGCTGGAGGCTGTGGTGAGAGTCTTCAGGCTAGTGGGGACGCCGGCAGACTTCATGGTGATCTTTGCTACCAGCCTCCTTCAGGCAGCTGCAGGCAAGTGGTGGAGCCACTTGTTCCATTTTTACGATGAGATGAACTTCGCATGGGAAGACTTAGAGACCTTCTTCAGGGTGGAGTTTGTGCCAGTATCTCTACACCCCGAGCGTGTACAAGAGATTCTGCCTTTGCCGCGTGCTTTTCGATCAGTATCTGAGTCATCTGTGGGTAGTAGACAGATGATGCAGACGTCCAGGAGGACTGGACTAGCAGTTGGACGATCTCGGGTTTTAGGACTGGTGGTGCGGGGCACCCGAGGTGGGGTCATAGCCAGGCGTGCTAGAAATGGACAATGTTACTCCTGAGGAGGAAAGTGTCACCTGGCACGTGACTGTCCGACTCCTCGTACGATTGATCAGTGGGTGTTGGAGGAGCCACCAAGACAGAAGCAGCGGCGAGTGCTTGAGTAACAGCCGAGCAGTGGACAAGGCAGTAGAGCTCTGAGAGCAGGTGGGCAAGAGAGGAACTAGTGGATACGTCCTTTGTACTTCTAGTTCCATGTTGATTTTTAATCGTGTCTTTGAACTATGAGCTGCAATAATAAAAAGACACTTATCTTTGTTGCTTTCCTGTCCTTTTGTTTTGTTGATACTGAGTGGTCCCAGTTAAACTGTTGACTTGACCCTCACTTTCTAGATTTCTACTGGAGGGGACCCAGTGACCTCACACTGATGCCGAAAGTGTGACTCGACCCTTGGAGGAGAGAGTGACAGTTGGATCTCTTAGTAGATACGTCGAGGCCTTACGACGTCATCCATGGCATGAATGCATCATTCATGTCAGGATTGACTGTATTAGGCAACGAATGTGGTTCACCCAGGGGATGAGACCGGGTTTCTCTTATCGGAAAAGAATAAATCATAGCAGCTCTTGTGAGACTAAAGGTGGTCCAGGACATCCAAGAGAGGATGAAGACTGCTCAGTGCAGTAAGAAACAAGAAACCGGTGCCAGTCATAGAGACTCAGGCGTGTTAAGAAGAGGAAGCTTAATGGAGAGATGAGTCTACGAAGCAGTAGACGTGGAGGCAGAGCTAGGAGAGCAGCATGAGGTGGTGTACATCCTAACATGGTACAACCACCAGCCTTAGTTATTCCTTCCAGGCTCAGGGAGCTGGAGGGCGGAGGAAGAGTGCGCCTGCATGCTGTCAAGGAGTGTGACCCAATGGCTCTAGAAATGATTCAAGGGACAGTCTGTGTCCACTACTAGATTTTTTTTAGTAACGGACGTCGATGTGAATCATTTCTTGATTTCACAAATCTTGTTCCAGACCTAGAGTTTCTAGTAAGCCGTGGACTTGACCCTCGCGTCTGGAGATACCTTGGTAGGAGACTTGATAATCACACTTACACCGACGGTTTGGTCAGACCCTCGAGGCGAGAGTTTCGGTTGTAATCTCTTGGTGACAGCGTCGAGGCCTTACGACGTTAGTTTGAGTATGGAATGGGAAATAACTATTCATACTCAAATTGATGGTTTTAGGCAAACGTCAGGATGGGTTTTCCTTGGTCAGTGAAAAGCAAACCCCAGGTAGCACGGGATAAACTCTTTCACGGGAGTGTGCGACTGATCACTCTTGAATCGGCCAACCTCACCCTCATGGCAGTAGTCATTTGAGTTCCAGTTCTAACAGGAATTGGAAACATCTGGAGTTTGAGGATGGAGACCACGTTCTTATACGGGTCTCACCTCGACAAGGTTTTAGAGATGTGGCCAAGGCAACAAGTTATCTTCAGGGTTCAGCGGACCTTCTTAGGTCCCCATCTGGGTAGGCGGGGTGGTTTACCGCTTGACCCATTCACCGCAGTTGCACCAGGTGCACGATGACTTCCACGTATCTCAACTGAAGAGATACGTGCTCGACCCTGCACATATCATCGACCATGAGGAGTTGGACGATGGCGTTGGGGTGTCTTTCACGGAGGTTCCAGTGGGGATCGTGGATCGACAGGAGCAGATCCTACGAGGACAATAGATTCCTCGGGTGCACTTTCTTTGGCAGTACGGAACCTCTAGGTAATCACATGGGAGCGGAAGGCTCAGATGCGTGCTCTGTACCGCTTTTGTGACCCTAGTTTGTATTGAAGCTTTACGGGGACGTAAAGCCCTGAGGTGGGAGTAATGAAAAGACACAGAAATTTCAAGGAAATTTTTTTCTTAATTTTCTTTGGAATTTTACAAGAAAGCAGTTTCTGACGGAGCATGATTTCGAGGCCCGGTGTGCCCGGAATTAATTTCCGAAGTTTGGCTCGGGTACGTTCAGTGAACGAGCGAGCGGGAATTTCTATCTTTTGAACCGGTGCTCGGAATTGAAATCTGATTGCACCGATGAACTCGCAATGCCAGTAATCGCTTAAGGGAACCATTACCGTAGTTGCGTTTGTGTGGGAGAAGAAGTTAATTTTTGGGGGTTTTATTAAAAAAGTGAATAAAATTGTTAAATCAATTTTATTTCATGTTAAGTTGTTAACTTCTCCCATGGGAAGTTGGTGGTGGGCTCACATCCATCCAACTTCCCATGTGTGGATATTTGAAAGGGTGGGGCCCACACAAACCCCTCCCTACCTCTTCAAATTCCTTAACATTCCTAACCCCTCTAAACCCCCCATTTATGTTTTGATAACTTAACACCTCCTTAATTTTATAACATCTTATGTTAATAACATAAGTGAGTTAAATATGGGTTTTGAATTTTCAAACTCTTGAAATTCAAAACCTATATTGGGTTAATAAAATAAGTGGGAGGATTATTTTATTTTGGGGTTAGTTGTTCTTGTGGTGGAGACTTGGGAGAGAAAAGGTTAAGTCTTCTTCTTCTTCAACATCGACAAAGAACGCGAAGAACACCTCCAACGAAGAACATCTCCACCGAAGAACGCGACGTCTTCTTCCAATGACGTTTCCCCTTCGAACGCACCTCGACGACAATGTAGTCGACGTTCTTTCCCCGCGACGCCTGACCTCCGCGACGCTCGTCTTCCGCGGGTTGTTGACGTGCACCGTATCTGAATCGAGGTAGGGGTTTATTTATTTAATTGTTCGTGAATACAAACTTGGTGATAATCGTGGATTAAAACCATTTTTGTTATTGAATAACGTGAGGGGGTCGGACCACACAAACACGACCGACCCTCCTCTTTTGCTTTTCGTGATGGTATCTTCAGGATGATAAGAGAAAACGTGGTGCCGTTGCACCACAAGATTTATTGCGGAAGATACGTGGGGCGCCGTCGCGCCGCGCCGTGGAAAGAAATCCAAGAACGCGATGTCGTCGCGTCGCGTCGAAGAAAGTCAAAGGCGCCGCGGCCGGAGTGGGGCCGCGGTGGAGGGAAGCAATGCCGTCGCATCGCGCCGAATGGCATAGGCCGCAGCCGGTTCCGGGCCGCGGCAGAGCAAGATGATGGGCGGCCGGCACCGGGCCTCCTGTGTCGGCGAAGAAAGGACCAGCCGTCGTCGGTCCTTGGTGGCGAAACCGGCCGGCCAGTGCGGGCCGACCGGGCAGTGGAGACCGGGGGAATTAATTCCCACGGCCGGGTCTTCAAGCAGCCCCAATTAAGGGGTCGCGGTTTCACAAAGGGGGGGGGGGGCTTTGCCCCCCGCGCGCGGCACCCGAACGACGCGCTGGCCGCACCACCGGCCGGGTCGACCCGGTTCGGGCCGACCCGGTTCGGGTCGGACCAGGGGGGAGCGGGCCGGGTCGGCCCGGGCCCAGACCCCCGGTTTCGGACCACTTTTGGTCAAATGCCCGTATCTTGGGCTACGGGCCTCCAAACGACTCGCCGTCAGCGGCAACACGATCCTTGGATCAAGACGGTCGTTTTTGTATACTATACTCAAGGTACATCTTCCTTTTCGGGAGGCTACGTGGTTAAAACTCCATAGTTAAGCGTGCTTGGCCTAGAGTAGTGATCAGGATGGGTGACCTCCTGGGAAGTTTCCCAGGGTGGGTGTGAGACAGAAAAGCCAATAACTTCCAGACCAGGCGTCCGATTGACGCGCCGTCTGTTGTGTTGCGTTCCTATTGACGATACAGAACTTTTGGAATCCTCTGCCCGAGTTTTGGATGCAGATGGATTGTGGTCGGGTTGGATCGCACAGAAATCCAACCGGGACCCTGGAACAGAAAAGCTGATATCATTCTGACAGAACGTCCGTTTGACGAACCGTCACCAGCGTTGGTGATCGCATTGAGAAACGGTCCCTATGACATTACCCTATGAGTGTTCGGGGTACAGTTGAGATACGGCCGGGTTTGGTTCGCTCACGAAACCAACCGGGCCCCTAGGACGAAAAGGCTAATAACTCACAGACCGGGCGTCTGATTGACGCGCCGTCTGTTGCGTTGAGACCCCTATGACGTGGCGGTCCTTTGAGATACTTATTCGTGGGACTTTGAGATACTTGGAGTATCGACCTGTAGCTCGTGGAGCGGACCCTCCCAGTGACGAGCGTGCGGAGTACAGAGACCGTGTAGCTGGCTGAGACCCGACGACTGCTGATCGAACGACTCGGTGTGTTACAGAGGTGCGCTTGGTTGTAGCGGCACATGAGAGCGCTTGGTTGTAGCGGCAGACCCACGACAGAGGTGCGTTTGGTTGTAGCGGCACATGGGAGCACTTGGTTGTAGCGGCAGACCCACGACAGAGGTGCGCTTGGTTGTAGCGGCACATGGGAGCGCTTGGTTGTAGCGGCAGACCCACGACAGAGGTGCGCTTGGTTGTAGCGGCACATTGGAGCGCTTGGTTGTAGCAGCTGGCCCGCAGTACTCGATGGGTGGAGTTCTTCAGCAGTCATAGGTTAGTGAGCAGTACCTCGGAGTCGTGACAGGACCACTGTACACTCCAGAGACGGAGCTCTTCAGCAGTTACGGTTTCGATAATGAAAATCCTGGTTGAGCTGAGACTTTTGACCTTGTGTTTACCTCATGTTTGAGATGGGTCACTTGCTAACTTAGGTGTATGTATGGGCATATACCCGGGTAGTGGTTATCCATTGATTTCACAATCCTTGTGTTTCCTCATGACTGAGATGGGTTACTTGATAACATAGGTATATGTATGGGCATATACCTAAGTAGAGGTTATCTGTTGAGATATTCTTTGTGGTTATCCTTGTTGGTTTAGTGAGACCTTGAAGGTCTCGGGGTCCCTACTGAGTATCGTTATACTCACCCCTGCACGGGCTATGCCCGCACCTCGTTGTGTTGGTTGCAGACGACAGGCAGTGCTGACAGAGGCCTAGTGTTTGAGGACTGGATGGTACCTGGAGGTGGACTATAGGACGATATGGTACCTGGAGGAGGACCTCACAACGAGACGGTACCCAGAGGTGGACGTGACGATGAGGCGGTACCCGAAGGTGGACCACTGGGCGGACATACTCGGAGCAGACGGCGGTACCTGAGGAGCAGAGGAGCTATCTGTACCCACCCTTCAGGTGGGATTTCCAGTGGACAGCTCGGCGTAGCAGCTTTACTTTTCAGTTGCTGTTTTCCCTTCGAGTTGTACTTTACAGTTGGGCTTGTATTTCCGGCCCCTTTTTACTTTCCACACTTACTGTTGTACTCAGTTTTTACTTAGTGTTTACTTCTTCCTCTTGTACTCTGTGTGATTGTTTACTTTACAAAGGCAATGCTTTCCCTTTTTACCGGGATTTACGCCTTGGTGCTAGTCGCCAGCCCCTAGCCTATGGAAGGCGGGCTTGGGGTAGTCACGACACGGGCCCCGAGGACGGGTCGTGATAATGATTCCTATATAATATGACAAATGGAATTAAATTATTATTGTTTAACTATGAAAAAGATATTGAATATTCCAAAACAAATTCACACTAATGTTTGGGGTCTAATGAAGTTTCCTGGAATGGGTATTGAGAAATAAATAATATTTTTGAATGATTATTATACTATAATGTATAATATATTTTTCACATGGAAAATATAAAAGTAATTTAATGTGTTAATTCATTTTTAAGAAGATATGAGAATGAAACTCTGAGAATTATTGAGAATTTTCAATCAGATAATGACATGGAATACTCCTCTCAGTAAGACGAATAGTAGTTAGAGAAGAATATAACTAAGAATGTTGTCTCACCAGGGAGAAAATAAAATATAATTTGTTTCATTGAATGGTAGTGTTGAATCATATACAATATGGAAAATAAATTACTCCTTGGATGTGATATCTCATCCCACAAATTGGATGGATTTCATGTAAATATTCCAGGAAAAAAATAAAGCATTAATGTTCACTTAATTTATGAATTCTCCATATCAAATGTGGATTGGAAGAATGATAATTTTTATGCACTTTACAGGGATTAGTTATAGGTGTTAATTTTATAACAAATATTTAAATTACGATAAATATAAATATTTAGTGAATGTATTGGTATTTTTAAGACACTCTATCAAGTGTAAGGCCTATAACTATCTAAATATAGACTCAAAAACATCATAATGTAAATATATTAAAATTATAGAATATACAATTTGAAATAGATATCATTTTACATGCATGAGAATGTTTTTTGTGAATAAGAGAATATAAATAGATTTTATTGTGGTATAGACATTTACACAAGGGAATAAGTTTCTAAGATGGAGTCAATTGATTATGAAGCGACTAAAGGGTCTCAACCATTGTCTCTATAGGTAAATAAATAATATAATATTTTTCAGTCAAATATAATTGGTGTTAATGGTTTCTGAACATAATATCAAAGGATACATGATATAGATAACACTACTCTTTTTTCTTAAGTGGATCCATCCTCATTGAAAGAATTAGTAAATGATGAATCATCTGAAAATAATTTGAATGAGGTGTATGAATAAATAAATAAAAATTGTACATGGGTGAACGTGATGTGGTCAATATATCAAAATGTACTAGAAAAAATTGTGTGTGTAAAAATAAATATAATGATAATGGAAGAACGTTCAAAATCAAATATAAGTTGGATATAAAGGTTTATGCACAAGTAGAAGGAATTTATGAGGAAGAAACATTTTAATCGTGAGAGAACTATCATTTGATAATATTTTTTATAATGATGACTATTCCTAAAAAATTTAATACCAATCAAATAGATGTTATTAAAAAAAATTCATAGTTTAATTATCATAGAGGAAGGTTATATCAAAAAACCAATGATAACTCTTATTAAAGATGATGAATCAATAGATCATTGGTTTAATAAGGATATGTATGGCCTAAATAAAGGAGATTGAGAATAGTATTATTAGTTGGAAATATTCATGAAGATGATGGAATTCAAATGTGGTATATTTGACCATGATATTTTTTCAAATCAACCATGAAATATAATTTAATAGTTCTAGTCTTAGTTGATATCATGAAATTTGGAGTAAGAATATAAATTTGGTAGATTAATTTTAATGGTTGATGATCCTAGATCATGAAGAATTAATTATTAAATAACTATAATTTTTATTAGGATGTATGTTTTCCAAAAAGGGGGATACACAATTGTTTCCTAATAAAAATACATGATGGTGCAATTTATGAGGTTTGAAATGCCAGATATAAATCTAATCTAGAAACTTATATTAGATTGAAATAGACATGAAAATACGATGAAAGATGACAGGTTGATCCAATACTTTATTATAAAACGATTTAACGATTTATTTTTCACATAGGAATAAGGAATAATATATTTGTTGATACATTTTTGGAAGCCCACATTACAATATATACCAAAGAGAGACACATCCAATTTATAAAAAATATATGAAGGTATATTCGTTGGAATTGTTTACTGTAATTTTGTATAATATACATGGAATGATTTATATTTTTATTGGTACAATGATAGTGATTGGGAAGTAGAAAGTTTAACTAAAAAATCCATCATGGTATGATCCTTCATTATTTTAATAAAATGGATTGGATGGCTTAACAAGAATAAATAAGGTGTTTCTATCCATATATATAACGTGGAGATTATTTTACCAAAAAAATATTCTACTAAACTAATGTTAATAAAACATAAAGTTTAAGGATCATAGATAAATTTTAAATTTACTCATAGTATTCCATTATGACATCCAATGTGAAATTGTGATGACAAAATATTTTGTAAAAAATTTAGAAACAAAGCATAATGAGAAAATATAAAATTTCAATTATGAAAATGTAAAGTAAGGAATTATCTACTTAAAATATTGAGGTTTAACAAATATTTTTTTTATTTTCTAATAATAATTGGATAAAATAATTTTTTTGAAGAATTAGTTAAACTTTGATGTTCAACTAAGTCCCTTGGTTTAAGAAGATTCAAAAACACCAATCTCTAAATAATCAACAATTGTTTATCCTAGATTCTTGTGTTTTGAATACATTATCCATTGGGTTTATCATCAAATAGAGATAAATGGTTTTAATGTTCACATTAATTAAGGAAATATACTATAAATGGGGTTTTTACATTTTGGGTGGAATTTTCATCATGAAGATAGTAGAGATATTTTTGGGGTATACATTTTGATAAAGATATATCATCAGGTTGATTTTAAATTTTTTTCAACAGGGGTAATAAGCTAAAAATATAAGGTATGGATTTATATTTTGATATCTATTTTTTTATATTGATTATTAATCATGGAAAATTATTGGGATGGTAGAGTAAATTCAATTCTCTTAGGAATTGTAGGATTTTAGTGGCCTATAATTTCTATAAGGATATTTTGGATTTTTAGTCAAACTAGTTGTGTGGAATGTTAGAAAAAATGATATCACTTGATTGTTTTTATTTTCTTATGTAGGATTATATCAACTACAAGATGTTATGATCATTTTTGTGTTTTTATAATGATTAAATGTTTCCTTGAAATAGGATTAAATGATCTCATAAGAGTTCAAAGGTTATCCAAAAGTATGCTTACCAAAAGCTCCAGAATCAATACATAAGAATGGAGATCTCATCATAAATGGGAGATGTATAGGATTATCATTATCTTTTGGAGTCTTAATATAAAATACTAAAAAAATTGAAGAGTCAATAATACTATAAAGATATTTACATATTACTATGGTTATTATAAATGATTAAAAAAATCTAAATCCCGAAGAGTAATTCAACATAAATTAATAGACACACCACCATAAATGATAAATGAGAATAAAAATTTTGTGAATTGAGGATTTTGAGGATATATCAATGTCATTGTGTAAATCCACAAGAATAAGAAGGATGTATATTATCTATAAGACGATCCAAACATCTCTCGATTCCAAAATTACATAGTAATTTGTTAAGGGAAAATGGTGACCGTACTAGTATATGAAGGTTGTGCTATAGAAGATAAAAATATGGAATACTAGAAAAAATCTGGATTGTTAGATAATGAATTTATCTACACCATGAAGAATAATTTCATGGAACAACATGTTCATGAATCATTGAATGATGTAAAAAGATCATGACATGGTATTTTAGGGATTTCTGTCTAAGATTAGTATGATTTTTTATATACTTTTATTAACTATGATCACACTACAATAAAATACATCACACCACAAAAATTGATATTTTTAATGATAGTCTTCTCATAGATATGGAATTAATACTATGAAGAATGAAATTTTATGAAATTATAGAAGTTAGAATCCATGTAAGATTTTAATGGATTATGATTGACATATATGGCATAATTGAGTATTAGTTGGCGAATTGAGACCCTATGAATGGGTGACATGTGGAAAATTAATAAATAAAAATTTAGTGGAATACACCCTTGATAATGTGTGGAGTAAAAGTGGATAATGTGTAGAGAAGATAATTGAAATATCTGTAAAATTAGATTAAAGGAGACTATAATAATAATTCCATTAATAATCATGATTTAAAAGAGGAACATTATAACAAAAACAACAACAAAAATGTTGTGATGGTGTTATCTTATAAAATAATTCTGTATTAATGAATATAGTGTGAAATATTCATATATTACTTATCTCAATTTAGATCATATAGAGATAAAATAATTTTGTGACCCTTTTATAAATAATGAAACATTCCAATACACATGCAACATTAAATATTTATAGTATTATTCCCCACTAGTTGAGGGATTTTGATGTGTGCTATATGGATTATCACTTTGTGGTGAACCAAGTAAAATCTCAATATTCCAATATTTATTTTAAAAATATTAATATTATGTATTCTTGATGATTGATAGTTTTAAGGTGTTCTCAAAAGCATGAGAATAAGGTACATTTGAAAAAAAGAAGCAATAAACACCTGAATTCTCCCCCATTTTTTGGTGTATTGGGTTTATGGATTCCACACATTAGAAACTATGGAGGAATAAGAACAAAAAAAGGGTTATGTATGTGTTTTTTTATATTTTTTCTCTGATCATGGTGTCATAAAACTAAATAACTTATACCATCCACCAATTTCAAACATATATATCATATAACACAATTTTTTTATGTTAAATAAAAATGAATATTAAAATGATGCCTTGGGGGAACGATGTGATCAAAATATACTACACTCCCAGTTGAATCATCATACCCTAGAGTATCCAAGAATGTAACCATCCATATCATCCCAAAAATTACTAATTACTTTGGTTTTTTATTCTCATGTTCCAATGATTTTTATTGGAACAAACTAGTAATTTATGTTTCCAATATAATCATGAGAAAAAATGTGATTGATTCATGAATAAAAATCAATATTTTTTTATTCCCTGGTTTTTTTCACTATATGGTTTGGTAGAGATGATGATAGGACTAAAAATATATTCCAAACAATTATCATATACTTCTTGGTCTTATTATATAATTACAAAGAATGGTTAAATTTTTCTCCTTTAAATTTTAGTCCTTAATAAAAGTGAACCTGTTAAAATAATGAATTTAGAAACTAATGACTTAGTATACATTGTAAAAGGGTCAAAATAATTATTTATAAAATTTTGACACTATCATATGTCACATAATGAAATATGAAACAATAAATCTATTTTTATCCCAAATATTTTTAACAAATCTTAAATAAACAAATTCATTTGAAACACTCATTTTATAAAATTCAATTATTTCAAATGAAAAAATAGATGAATAATTTTAGAAATAAAATAAATTATTATTATTCGAATCCTAAATAACACATTATGGAATTTATTTAATTTTTTTTTGATCATTCACTCTCATATGTCAACTACATCACTTACAAATGTCCCTCTTTATCTTAAACTAAAATTTACCTGAATCGGTTGAACCTAATGAAACTATTTTTGTTTGATTTTCTAGAACCATAACTCAGTAGAAGTGATTCATAATGATATACCAATGATATAATATAGGAACACATCATGAATACAAAATATATAAGGATAATTCATATCTACAATATCCTCATACAAACACATATTACATAATTAAATTTATTTATCTTCAAATATCTCATGAATCTTGATGCGTACACTATGTCACCATAATATCAGTAATTAATTTAATTTCATTTAATACTATATAAATACATTAATTTAGTGACCACGGTCATAGTTATTCAATGAATGCCTATTTGAGACAAAGGGCATCTAATATTTTCTTTCAGTAATTTGAATCGATATATACAAACATGAAAATTCAATCAATAACATATCATTAATGAAACACATTACACAAAATTTATTTCCTTAAAAAATTAACTATAATGGTTCTTTATTATATTTCCATTTATGTGATAAATGAGAAAAATTGAAAACTATCTCCTATTGAGAGACCAATACACATGCTTATAGATAGGGACATTTGATGACACCTAAAGTATGTAAGGTTCTTATAGGTGGATTAGTCCTCATGATATCATATAATTATGATTTATAAGTGAAAAATACCATCACTTGGTAGTTAAAAATAATTTTTACCATTTATATTGACGTTTGTAGACAATATGAACTATGTTATATATTACTATCATAGTATCATGAGGTTCTAATTTTGACTAAATACTTTTACAAAATTTCGATAAGAATTGTCATCTATACTCATCACCGCATATAATAGATGAATAATTAATGTCGCGATAATAGTTAATACAAATCCTGTATCCATAAAACTATATGTATGATATGGAAATAAAAAATTATACGTTCAAGTGTGGGATAGAAAACAATATATAAGAATAATCATACATGCACAGGAACTATCATAATATCTTATTACAATATTTTAGCACTAATATAAAAAACCATTATCCTAGTAAATAAATATAGACCCTAATAATTTGAAAAAAAAGAATAGGATTGAAATTAATTTTATTTAGATAGTCATAGCAAGGGAGGTAAGCTAATTTGTAACTTTATTGAATCATTATGAAAGTTTGATGGTGTGTTTAGAGGTGTTTTGATAGGCTTTTAGATATACTACTAGGAATTTTACTCACCCTAACATGATTATATTTCTTCACCTGAAGATGATGTTACTTGAGACACTAGTTTCTGATGACATTATTTACATTATTTAGATGGAGTGGTGACAATTTCATAGTGGGAACTATTGTATGGTGCTGTTATCAAATGTTTTTGATTTATTTTATCTAGATTTATATTAAATTAAAATATAATTGTCATTCTTAAACAGAGTAATATTTTAAGAATTTATATTCATGGAATTTCATTATGTATATATTTTTATATACTTTCGTTTTCTTGGTAATGTAATTTATAAAAAACTAAAGGTTTATATCAATTTGTATATTCTGGATGTATATATGTTTTCCAATTTCATGGATGATGGAATCAGGTGAGTAACCCATGGTGAAGCAGGTTCCCTCATATAATTTATTGCACCAATTATTTTTTAATAAACTATTGTATTATCAATGTGGTGAGAAAATTACCTTCACGTTGAGTATGGATAGACCAAGGGATATATTGGGTTGTTTCATTTGTGTTTACAGGTGATTAATAATGTTTTGGATGTGAATAAAATGGGGAAGACTCTTATACTGTCTAAAAATGAATTTTTATATTTTTTGTGGTTCCCTTTGGGGAATGGTTTTATAAATATGTTTTTGATAAATAAATAGTTGAAACTAACTACAATGAATTATATTATACTTTTTAGATTTACATAGTTTGTAATATGGTTAAAAAAATTATTCATGTTTCTTATTTGGGTTTTCAATTTGAGGTATTGGTGTATTAAGGATGCATCATATAAATAGGTTAATTCTATACGATATGGAATTAATATTGGGAGCTTAGTGTTATCTTCTTAGTTTGTGCATACATAAAGGTCTATGTGAGACAAGTCATGGTCAAGGAGTGATGATATTAGTATTATAATGCGTAGATATTAAATGAATTCACTATGGTGATTATTAATTTTTCAATGATGGGTACTATTTTCCATGGGTATGGAAATTTATGAGATTCGTGGTCAGTAGAACAAGTGTATGGTATTTTTCAAAGTTTTCATACCATAATCCAAGATATATAATGTCTTTTAATAATCCGAGGAAAATAAAGGTTTAATGGGTTATTAGTCATGGTTCATGAATTAATTAAGCATGAAAATATTGTGAATTAGGTTTTACTAAATTTGGTAGAACATTGTTGGTTTTTTAGGTTTGGGTACATAGGATGGATTTAACATTATTTTTGACATTTTCTGGGTATTTAAATTATGAAGGATGGGTTTTGGGATTTTCTAAAGAGATTTTAAGATAATTTTAAGAGTGATTAGTATGTTTTGGTATGTTTACTTGTTTGGTATCATGTAGTTTTTAGATTATGGATATGATAACCAACATATTTCACAATAGGTAGAGTGTTGGGTATGAACTATGAAATGGATGGTCATGTTAATTGCATGAAATAAATAATTTAAACAATTTATTTTGGTTTATGGGATAAATAGAAAGATAATATATGAATATAAAATATTATTTCGATAAAGTGATTGGTTGTTTTATTTATAGGTATATGGTTTCATTTACTAATTATGTAGAAGAGTAGAATAATGCTCCTTTGAGTAGATCATTTACACTATATGAGTCAGATATTCTTCTTTTTTTTTCTTTTTTAACAAAATAGTAATATTGATGTGAAGATTTGGTTCATATGATTTTATTGATGACATATCACAGCTGTAAAACTTTTTTTTATTTTATTACTCATATTTCAGTTGTTGGAATTATTTTTCTACAAGTTTTTGAATTGATTTATCAATTTTCAGGTAAAATGTTTTTGCAGAAGTGTTATTTGAATTTTTTTCTATTCAATAATATGTATTCAAATTAATATAATTATTAGAAACTATAGAATATATCAGACAAAATTTTCTTTATATTAATGATTACTAAGATGGTGGAAATAATGATTTAGTTTGTATCTTTCGGTATTTAATGGGATTCTCAAGAGTGTATTACTCATTGATGGTTTCCATACCCAAGAGATAACATAAAACAAAATATCAGAATCATATTTTTTAGGATAAAAAGTGTTATGGTGGGGGAAATTTTTATAACTAGTATTTAGTGCCAATAAAATTGATGTAGTTGTGTATAGTATTTATAGGATAAAACTTGTTATAGGCAGTTAGCATTGCATGCCTTATAATTTGGAGAAAATAAATAGTTCTAGGCTTGATCATTTTAGATAGCTGGGGGAGGGGTCTTGTGGTTTATTGGAAGTGCTTGTAATTGTTTGGAATGTTTAGGGAAGGGATTGGGGGAGTTTCCATAGGCTTAGAAGTGTTTTTTAGTGTCTAGTAGAAAATTTATTATCGATCTCTGGTCCCTAGTACTTTGTAATTGGATCATATGGGATAAACATTTTTTGGGAAGAATGATTTGTAAGATCCTTGAATATTCACTAGGGACTATTCAGTGGGTCCAATGATTCTTTATATTTTTTTGGAAGTAGCACTACACAGATGATGTGTAATATATAGTATTGTATAATCAATTCACCAATCCACTTTAAAACTCTCATAGTGATTATTTTTTACAGTATCCAATTGGTTTTGTCTTATTTTATTCTATAGATGTGTGGATATAAATAATTTTTTGAGTTGGGGTTTATTTTAGTGGATATACCCCATTAGAACTCTTTTTCATTGAATCATCTGAGATTTGAAATCAGGATCGACATAATGACACTCCAGGTTTATTCTCCAATCACATTTTGGTTACTAGGTTATATCTCATGGGTATTCTTGTGGTAAGTAGTAACCCATTTAATTAATTTGAATTTTATTTTTATGTATATATAAAGGCTATGGTGAGATATAACAATGATTTTTGTTACATAGGTTCACTCTGTCATCGATTAAGGAAGTTGGATTCTTATAAACATGATTTGATGATAAATCGAGTGATCAAGAAATTATAATTTAAAATAAATTATAATATGGAATAATAATGATTTTATTAATTTTATGAGATGTTTATTCCAAAAATAGTTTACTGTGTGTGGTTTTTAGTACCAATAAAAATTAGTAATTTGTGGGGATTTGTATGCTTTTCCAGAGGGGATTTATAAAATAAAAATTTGTGTTATGTAATGGAATTATTACATAATTGTTTCATTGGATTTTATGGAGTATGTTTTTTAGTAATTTTATTTTTAAATGGTTTGATGATATTATAGATTTATTCATTTAATATCATGAGGTTTGATGTTATTGGATAATTTATTATTATTTTTCATTTGGTTAAGAATATTTTTAACTATATTGGGTTAGGAGTTGGATATGAAATTGAAATACTCCAATATGTATTTGAGATCATTTTAAGTGATAACAAGATGAAATGTAGGAGAAATTATAATTGTCTATGAGGAGCTCATTGAAAATAATTATGTGATGTTGTAGAAAAATAAAACATAGGTTTGGGTTACATATGAATAAAAAAATGTGTGGTTTCGGGTTAATCTATCCATTCATGTGTTAGTGATGACTATATTTGTTATTGCACATGGTAAAAGGATTTCATTGGGTTATGATAGGAAATATATTTTATGGTGTTGTTTGGTGTGTGTTTTTTTATTTAGAAAACATGGGGATATACTACTAGGACTTGTACTCGCCCCCAAGTGTATCTTGATGCACATGAAGATGATTTTCCTTGATATATAGGTTTCATAGGACATTTATTTATTTTTTGGGATAATGTAGTGATGTTTATATAGTGAATATTATAAGAGTATGGAAATGTTGATGTTAGTCATGGTATTGAATTGAGTTTTATTAAAAAATAATGTATATTTGTATTATTGTTACCTTTCATAATATTATTTATGTTTACATTATTAGTTTGTTACTATGTATTAAGTTTTATATGTATCTGGTTTTTGGTCTTGTCAGGTTTTTAAAAACTCCAATCTAGATTTAATTTATATTTTAATTCATCTATCATAACTTGAAATCTTAGTGGATGGTTCTAAGGGTATTGTAACATCCAATTTCACATTAGGTCAGTTTTGAGTGTTCAAAAATGGTTAGGGTGTTATATTAATGGCCTTAGTTATTTGTTCTATCAAATTTTCTTTTACTAAAACATTCTACTTATTTATTTATTATATTGATGAATTCTCATAGCATTTTACATAACTCAAAACTCATATTATAATATCACACAATCAATATATGAACTCTTGATTCAAAATTAATCAATTAGAGAACTTCGATGGTTCCTCAGGAAATTCTATCAAAGACATTATATATCAATATAGACACAAAATAAATATAAAATCAATTAAACTTGTGTGTAGTTAATAAAGTGTTCTTAATGTGTATCACATATATTCTTACACAAGTTCATGAAATCTAAGTACTGATTTGATTCTATAACACCCACACACCCATTATTTTATATCATATATAAAAATAAACACATATAAATTGATGGAAAATTCATGGGACCACATAACACTATTTATATAATGGTCTAATTCATACGTGATTGGTTGATATTGAATAATCTTCAATAAATAACCATTTTTCAGATTTAGAGTGAATAACTATTATATAATGATAAAATAAAGTGATTGAAAGATGAAAAAAATTAGTCATAACAATGTAGGATCAACTCCATTGATGATACTTTAATTTTAATTTATATGAGAATTTGGGAGGGAATATTGTGGTTCAATACAAAGGGGAGTGGTTTCTAGATCATAAAATTAGGGAGTTAATGGTCTATTTTTATAATTTTTCCTTAAAATAATCAAATAAATTAAATCCATATTATATACACCCACAATCCATTAGATACCAAGTTCAAGGACAGTGGAATGATGATTTCTATACAGAGTGTTTGATATCCAATCTAGAATCTCAATATTTTTGTAATTATTCATATAGTGTACCCAATGATGCTTGGTGAATAATTATATTGTCAACACCACAATGTTTTTCCTTGAAATCCCTATTTTCTCCAAAAAATATAAAACCAATATAATAAAAAAGAATTTAATATCCATGTTCTAGAAAAAAATTCCAAATCATTCGTCAGAATATAACATCATTAAAAATACTCAACATAATCAATTTTCATCCTTAAAATGTGTCACCAAGATTCCATGGTGAAAAGACATAACCACCATGTTCCCAGGTATATGGCCTACTCCCACTAACATTTTTTATACCACTATGTTGATTGTGTAACCTTTCCAGGGATCTATCATTCCTCAAAGAATATTTTTAACATTATATATAATACACACTATTTATTCATTGAATGGTGCATCAACTACGTTCTCAATATCTTCAATTTTGTTTATTCCCGAGCGGTTTGACTCATATTATTTATCCAAATATATGTAAAATATAACATTCATTATGATATTTCATTGTAAGAGTGACAATTAATATGAAAAAAATATATTTATATACTTTATTGAAAATTAAATAGACCCATAAATCATTATTCTAACACTCACTCCATCCTCAATCAATAGTATCTCAATTGTGGTGGAATATACAAGAATATTTGATCACCAAATTTGAAGTCCAATGGTTTAAATCGTTGATATGAATAATGTAAATTCCTCAATATGTAGAATGGAATGATCTTTTACAAATTAACTCAAAATAAATCATTTTAATAAACAACTAATTTTTTTTATTGTATGAGAACTCCCTCTATCAATAGTATCCTAATTTAATTGTTTTGTATAACATGGGAATCCCACCCATTTATTAGACAAGGTCGTGTTACATAGAGTTTATCAGAATAATATTATGAGTTGTAACTAATCCTACCCATGCCAGAATGTGTGATCTGAAACATTCTACAGGAACACATCCTCTACTGTATATGAGATTAGTTATGTTTATTTCACTAGAAAACATAGGTATAGGTTTCCTAGGGAATCTCCATTTTGGTTATTTTAACATCGTCTAAAATATCATTAGATTTTGAACTTTTGACACTAAATAGAACATTTAAAACATTATGTTCTCCCAAATCCTCTTGTTTACTGAATATTTTACACTTTTAATCACTAGAGGAACACCAATTTGTACATAAATTTCAATCCCAGTAGATTAACAAAATAATTAAAGATTTTTCATATTTGAAATTCTAATCTACAGACTCATATTCACCTTCAATGAATTTAACGATTCTACACCAATAAATTTTCCACATTTGAATGAGTCGTTATCAAATAATCTAATACATTTAAGTAAAAACATGGTGTATGAAATAAGATTTTATGTTACCAACATAAATTTTATCCTTTCCACTCATTAACATCCATAGATAATATATGCCTAGCCTTTAAAAGGTTTTCAACATATCCTACAATCATAAACACACATACATAAAATAATTAGCATAAGAAAAGATAATAATAATTATGTTATTCACCACATGATATATTTCAGTAATTTTATCTTAATAAGGATATTTATTTTTTACATTAGGATAGAAAACATTTATGATCACATCACCACTCCTCCTGAATACCTTCAATCCTTAACATCATGTTTTAAAATAATATTTAGTTCATGGAACTATTTTTTGTTCATCGAGCATCAATTTATGTAGATTTTGGTATCATAAAAAATAATAAATTGATAAAATTCACGATAGTAAAATAATTGTAACACCTTGAAATTTTCTGAAATTATTATTTTTAGTTAATTTAATCTTTTAAATAGTACTCATTTCACACAACACATAATATAAAATATTTTCTATAAAAGAAATAAGATTTTCTAGAATTTAACACAAAACTAGTTAATCATGAAATACATTAAACTGTTAGATTATCTTGTTGTACATGAAAAACTCTGTTTTTCTTGTGTTACACACAATGTAGAGTTCTATCAATAGCATGCATTAAACATAAGCTAATGTTTTACAAAACTACAATATATAAATAATAATATTATCAATATATTATTATAGTTACCACCTAGAAATTTTAATGAAATTTTAGAATAATATTAACTAAATTATAAAAATATGATTTAAACATATATATATAATTAATCATTTGGTTATCAATTATTTTTTAGTAAATATAATGACTATATTAAAATAATGAAAATCATTTTCAATGAAAAATCTTTTTATATGTCCAAGCACAATTTTATATCCATAAATGAAGAAGAAACGTTTTGATGAATTTTATAAATATATATATAATATATGTTATATATTTGTTTTTTACACTTATCGAATATATATTATAGCTATATGATAAGAAAGAACATCTAATTTTATGAATAAAAATATAATTTTTTAAATGTAATTTTACTACCTTTTAATACCACACCTATTTTAAATATAATACTTATTAATTTTTTAAAATAAACATAGTTTTCCAAAACATAATATAAATATTTACATTCGGATAATTATTTATAACTTTCTAAGAAGTTTCATTTTTAGATGAATAAAGAAAAGTGTGAATCTTAATTGAAAAAATAATTTTCATCAACTTTTTTGTAGCCAAATTATGTTTTAATTTTTTTATAATTTTATTTAGATCAATTATACATATATTAATGCAATTTATCCCAGTTTAATCAATTTCACATTGATACTATATAAAAAACAAATTCAATCACTTGAACGTTTTCACATTAAAAACACATTTCTTCGTCCCTTATGAAGAATTATTTCAAAAATAATTATTTTTTATATGTTTTTTGAATTTGGTATTTTTTTACATATATATATTTTTTTATAAGTTTTAATAATTTCATCAACATTTTTTTACAAAAAAAGAGTAGTGAAATTAAATAAAATTAATTACAATGATCATGGTCAAAGCGAATTTACAGTGTTTAAACATATATTTTAGTAGACTAATAACCTAGAAACATGATCAAAATAAATTTTATAGGCATATTTTTACCAATATTAATATTTTATATAAACTATACAATTATTGGAGGCATATGGTGTAAGGTAGACCTCTTAGTAGCGTTTATATATATATACACATAATAATGTTTATCCTCCTTCAATATAAAAAGGGAAATCACCCCCTCATTAATTCACTACCCTAAAACCCTTTTTTATGTCTATCTCTGTAAAAATATCATTCCAAATTCCATCACATAATTATGGAATCCTCCCTTTGGATAGAAATCCAACTAAGTAATGACTCTGGTGAAAACTAAAAGGACTTACAGAAAGAAAAGTTAAAATCCTTCAACAAGAACTTTAGTTTTATTTACTTTTCCTCCCAAAAATCAATATTATTATGTTTTTATAATATAACCAATGTAACCTAAATATGATAATACTTTGTTGTATTAAGGGTATGATCAACACTCATGCACACTTTCATCAAATGGGATACAGAATCATTCTTCCTGTGTATGATAGACTACCTCCTCACGAACTGGGGTCATATGTTCTTCTATTTCCAATTTTCAAGGCTGGGAATAATTATTTAATTTACAATTTTTTATGTGATATATATTATATTTAGGATATATTTATTATTATGTAATAATTATATATCACATACATTCATGTTTTTCATTTTTTGGAAATACAATAATTTTTGTTGGGACGAGTGGACTACTGCCTCCTCAAAGCGATTTGATTCGTCCACAGATTACGTAGAATGTATTAAAGATGGGTTCAACAAATGTATATGATATATAAGATATAATATTTCAATATATAGAACAATATATATATACATATATGTCATTTACTTTCTTTCATTCAATACTCTATAAAAATGGATAAATTGGTTATGTATACGTACGGACTACCGTGTCCATGAAATGTGTATTTAATTTCCAAATTCTATATTTTTTAGAATATTATAAATAAATATATAATAAATATATATGTTATATATATACTTTTTTAAATTTTATAAAAAACTAAACCGTATTCAAAGTTAGTAGATCTTAGATAAAAAGTCAAAAAAATATATGAAAAACAAAGTGGTTATCACCCAAAAAATAAATTTAACATGAAAATTTTTAATAAACTGGTCGTATAATATAATAAAAAAAGTAATTTATGTTACTATATATAAAAATATGTCTCTTTTATAAATTAATAATAAACTAATATTTATTATATATGAGTTTTGAATATGTATGAATAATGAAAAGACTTAAGGTATTCATTTTATTTTCTCGCTTTTATTTTTTAGATACTTATACCATATTAATCACTCATTTATTTTATGTGGTTTAAATACATCAAATAAAGTATCATATGATTCTTATTATTTAATTTATTTTTATCTGTATATTTCAAGGATCATATGTTTCAAAAGATACCGAATCATAATGGTAATTTTGTCTCAATTTTCCTTCATTAAGACACATGTTATGTTATGAACCTGTATTATATTATAAGGTGTATATACTACCCATTTAAAATTGTTTTGACATGAATATATTTTTTTTCATGATATTTTATTCTTAATTAAATTTTATTCTATCATAGGTTTTATGATTGAATTTTACCAAAGTGGTATGATTTTATTGATAAAATCTCGATGTTTATAAGGATAATTTATGATTATTTTCCCATTGATGAAATATTGTGATCAATATATCAAAATTCATTATGAAAATTATTATCATATAGTTATTCATGAAATTTTTCCATTTTCCCATTATTTTTTACTTAATATAGTTAAGAAAATGTATTTTACAAAATCCCACATTATTTCTCTCTTTTATCAGAAATCTATTTTCTATCAAAACCATGTTTTCTACAAATTTTCTTCAAAAATTTTATTATATTATCCTATTATTTTCAAATGATATTTTCTCAATTTTTTATGTTTCTATCAATGGTTTTAAAATTCATCTTCTTAATATTTTCTGATCAAACAGATTTTCAAAAAAAATATGTTGTAAATGGAATGATTGGTATATAAAAATTTACCAATCTTCATGATCATAATTTAATTGAATCGTCCTTCTCATATTTGAAAGGTCATTTACAATGAAAATTTCATTTTAAATATACTAGGAATTTATTGTTTATAAAAAAAATTAAAAGAAAAAGGTTTTCAAAACATTATCAACATTTATCTATTTGTTTTGAAAGTATTTCAAAAGAAAAATTTGTTCAAATGTTATTCATGAATTCATTATGTCAGGACTCGTCCCTTGCGGCTGGTTTCATGACTACCCCATGCTTGCCTTCCATAGGCCAGTGGTTGATGTCTTGCATCGAAAAAAATATTCCTAATACAGGAAGGCATTTCCTCAGAACTTAAACACACACACACATGGCACAATGTGCATAAGTAAAACATAATGCAAGAAGAAAGGAACAACCAAATCATAAAACCACCACTGAGTGTAAAATTACATACTGAAATTAAAGGGTCCAATATATAAGCACATCTGAAATTGAAGTACAACAAAAGGGAAAACAAATTTTGAGGTCGTCCACCAATGATCTTACCTAAAGGGTAGGCACAACTCGTCAATGTGGCTCAACACGTCAACCGGTCACCTCCGCACGTCGTCATGTCCTGGCTCCCTGAGACTCAGTCAAGCTACCCATCATCTTCACATGACACTATAAGGTGTGGACGAATCCTGTGTGGGGGTGAGTATAAAAATACTCAGTAGTGGCCCCGAGACCCCCTGAAGGTCTTTCCAAATTCCACAATGGAATAAAAAAAATAATTATCTCAATCAGAAATCACAATGAAACAGATAACTCACACTAGGTATATCTTATGTATAGAATTATAGATGATTATTAGTAATGAGATATCATCTTATTCTGTCAAGAGGCTCTGATGTTGACCCACACAGGATTGGTATGCGCTTACCCACATAAGATCGATGAGCACTGACCCACACTAGATTGATAGGTGCTGACCCACACAGTATCACAGAGTGCTAACCCACACCGGATTGATAGGTGTTGAACCACATAGGATTGCTGAGCACTGACGCACACAGGATCAGTATGCGCTGACCTACACAGGATCTCTCTTTATTATCCATGTCCAATCCAGCCATTGGATTCCCGTAGTTAGCACACATGATCCTGGGAGGATCCACTCTTCAAGATATCATTTGTATTTCAACTAGAACGAAGTCCCATTAAGAAGCAACCTAATTATACTCCATGTAATAAGGGTTCCAATGCGATTGATAGAACGTCAATCGAACGCCCGATCTAAGAGTAACAAGCATTTTATTGTCGAGGGTGCATTTGTATTCAGGTTCAATCCAGCTCGGCCATTCTAGAAAATTCTCCAAATATCTATTAGAGTATCTCAAAAGGACCATCTCTTCCTAAGGGTTCCAGCTCCGTAGACGGTTCGTCAAACAGACATTAGCTTTATAAGATATTGCCAATTAAGGAAAACTTGGATGTAAGTGGGATCATGTCTAGTCCGACCTGACCCGGCCCGCTAGGCCATGGGCTCAGCCCACTTGCTGTGGGGTCGGCCCAGCCCACTCATCCCGACATGGCCCAACAGGCCATAGAACCTCCCTACCTACCGGCTGGCCCGTTGGTCTGCTCCCTTCCCAAACGGCTTACCCGTTCAGTTCCTTAAATCTGCAGTGCTAGTTGGCACTACTCCACCTGGTCGGTCCGCATGGACTGATCACCTGTGGACACGTAGGTGCGTTTATACTTTCCTCTATGGTTCACCACCCAAATTCAACAAAACTGGAATAGGTTGGCCACCCATATCCATCATGGTGCCTTCGGGCACAGCCATCCCTTTCACGGCCGGGATGAGATGGCTGCCACCTCTTCTGATCACCAGCGCCTCCATGCTGGAGGAGCATCCACGGGCCACCGGTAAAGCTATGATGGTCCAATTTTATTCCTATCTATGCCTATGGACCTCCTGGGATGGCTCTTACACTGTGTGGCCCTCAGTTTCACCTTGCCACCATATTTTTTGGTCGTCCATGAAGAATGAAACCAATACTGAGATCAGAAGATGGTACGGGCCTTGATCATTTAGCTTGTTCCCTCTGTGTTGGAATTATAACATGGGAAGCAATTCATTAATAATAATCTATTAGTTAAATAACAAAACACCTACCTCAAATATTTTGGTAAATGGTGCGGATGAGGAAGATGGGTCCATGTTTGAAGCGTGTTCATTGGCGATCATTGATCTCCAGATTGAATCCTCAAAGGCATTGATGCTCTGTTCTATGTTGGTGGAAGACATCTCCAGGACTTTTTCATGAATTCTTCCATGGGTTTACAAAAACCACACTAAACTCTTCTTTAAATAAAATAAAGGGGATTTTAACTTGTCGTACAATTAAAGTGGATCATTATTGAGTTTAATTAGTTAACCCTATTAATCTTTCAACAGTGCGGTTACATAACCAAGTGTAATCAGCCATTAAATAATATGACTACCCAACGGACCCGCCACCATCACTCATCAGTTACAAATAAATAAATAAAATAACTCTTGGAGTTATATTTTTTTTTGGAATTTCCAGAATTTACCTTCTTCATCCGTCCCTTATCGGTCGATGTTTAGCTTCTCATAAGTGAATCTCGACACTGCGAATTCAATAGTTCCCTCTAATTTTTAATCCATCGACATGTTCAAAAGATAGAAATCACCCTCACACATTTACTAAAAATACATAACTAAAAGTTCAAAATTTTATTCCATGCTCTACAAGCCTCGATGTCATGTGCCGTCAATTTTTGTAGACACGTAATAATCCCAAAGAATTTAAAAAATATTATATGGAAATTTTGGGTCTTTACATTCCCCCCACATTAGGAATTTGTATCCCAAAAATATACAACAAAACTAGGGAAACAAATGAGGGTACTGAGTATGTATCTAAGCCTCCTGCTCCTATGTTCTCTCCTGGACGTTCTCGTACTGCCACCGAACTCACACGCGAGGAATCGACCGCCCAAGAAGGACCCGCTACCATAAATCATATATCTCCACCAGACACTCTGTGAACATCTCCCCATCATCAATATTCACCTTACTACAGTCAATAATGTGTAATGGATCATGCACGTACCTCATCAACTGTGACACATGGAAAACTTTATTCACATAGTGAATCTTTGGGGGAAGAGCTATGTAGTATTCCACCTCGCCTACTCTATTGAGGATCTAGAATTGTATGATTGACCTCAAAGATATCTTGAAGCCCCCAACCAAATATCCATAATCGTCATCAGGGTGACACCGGTAGGAAGGCATAGTCTCCCTCCAAGAAATACAGGGGTCCCCATCTCCTGTAGGCAAAAGACTTCTTACAGGCTCTATACAGTCTTCATCTGATCCTGGATGATCTACACCAATTTAGTGGTATCCCATACCAACTCTAGACCCATAATTACTGAATCCCCTTGGTATGTCCATAATATAGGTGATCTGCATGGTCACCAATTCATATCATTGAACAAGGCCATGTCGATGGTGGAGGTATAACTGTTGTTGTACATAAACTCCAATAACGGAAGGTGGTCCTCCCAATTGGGGCCAAAATAAATGAACCAAGCATAATGAATGTCCTCGAGTGTCTGAATGGTCTGCTCCATCTGACAATCTGTCTGAGGATGGAAGGTAGTGCTAGAGGATAGCTGAGTCCCAAATGCCTCATGTAATATCTTCCAAAATTGGGATGTAAAATGGGCCTCGCGATCTGATACTATCGTTGGTGGCATCCCGTGAAACCGCACAATCTCTTGTACTTAGAGGCGTACCAAGCCCTGTTCTGATCTATACTCTCGACGGTTAGGATGTGGGCCGACATTGTGAGTTTGTAAATGATCAC
This sequence comes from Viscum album, assembly GCA_963277665.1. NCBI lineage: Eukaryota > Viridiplantae > Streptophyta > Magnoliopsida > Santalales > Viscaceae > Viscum > Viscum album. Next base: position 257,026,351 of record OY728140.1, on the reverse strand, counting down.
CCAGATTGAATCGTGGCCCCTGGACGTACATGGTAGTCCTTTCACAAAGTCCATGTAGATATCATCCCAGTTACATTATGACACCTATAGTGTCTTTTCTAAGTGTACTGGAACCTGATGCTAGACCTTCACTTGCTGGAAAGTTAGGTATCGTGAAATGAACTATGCCACTACTTTCTTAATCCCTTACTACTAGTACTTATGTTGATGGTCTAGGTACATTTTCTCTACTCCAAGATGTATCACCAATGAGGATGTGTGGAACGCTCTAAAAACCACATTTTGATGCGTCACTAGTACCACGGTACGTCCTCTGAAAAGGGTGACATGCTCACCACCTTCAGAAAATTCTTCAAGAGCCCATCCAATGGATATCTAAGCACGTCGGGCCTCACAGTAAATGTACCCAAGCTGTTCCTCCCATACACATTTATGGAGTGGGTGAGTGATAGTAATGGACCGAAGGTATTCTACTCTATTACTATCCATGAAGGATATCTATAACGTGGATAGATACTATATCACCTCACTCAGCAACTATAGACCAAAAAACATACTAAGTGAATCTACTAATATTTTGCCCTTCCCAAGAGTATAGACTATCTCAAAATCATAGTCCTGGAAGAACTCCTACCATCATCCTTGTCTCTAGTTCTGGTGATTCTGTTAGAAGATATACTTGAGACTCCTGTGATCGGAGTAAAGAGTAAACTATTTAGCCATCAAGTAGTGCCACCACATCATCAGTACAATGACTACTACTCCAAACTACATGTCATGGGTCATTTATTTATGCTCTTGTTGCCTCAGTATCTGTGAGACGTAATAAATCACCGCACTTTCCTACATCAGGACACACCCTTTTTGGGTCCCTGATGCATTGCAATAGACTACATTCCCAAAACCCTGTTCTGGTAGCCTCAATAAGGGGGCACTCATCAGTCTCCGCCTAAACACCTGGAAACTCTATTGGAACCTCTCCATCCATAAGAATGGATATCCCTTCTTTTTCAATGTAGACAAGGGTGCTTCCACCCTGTAAAATCCAAGTACAAATCCTTGGTAGTATCCATCCAACCCATGAAAACCCCTCTTATTATTCACACTCTTGGGTGGATCTCTATAAATCACTGCCTCTATATTTTTCGGAACCACTACAACTCCATCCTCTCAGATAATGCACCCTATAAAATTGACTTCTCGTATATATAATTGGTACATCAAGAGATTTCCATAATGCTAGTTCTCTCGGAGTGTATCAAGAACTATCTGTAGATGTGTGGTATGATCCTCCTCTGCCGCGATGTATACCAGGATATCGTCAATAAAGACTACTGAAAAGAGATTGTGGCAGTGCTGGAAGATCATATTCATGAGTCCCATGACCAATGCCAGAGTGTTGGTCAAACCAAAAGGAATCACTAAGAACTCATAATGGCCATACCGAAATATGAAGGATGTCTTCATTACATCCTCATCCCATACCCTGACACGATGATTTCTCGATATGAGGACTATCTTTGACAACCGTCATGCACCATTCTACTTGTCGAATAGGTTACCAATCATTTTTATTGGATACATGTTCTTCATGGTCACTTGGTTCAGGAACCGATAGTCCACGAAAATTCTCATAGTCCCATCTATATTCTTGTTGAAAAAAACTGGGGCTACCCTAGGAGAAACACTAGGCCTTATGAACCCCTTCCTCTGCATGTATTCTCACTGTACCCAAAACTCACGAATCTCCAAGGGACCCATCCAATATGCTGGTGTAGATATTGGTTCTTCCCTGTGGTAATGGTCTATGTAGAAGTCTACTTATCTACAATGAGGTAATAACACCATAAACATTTTATGGTATGCTTATCCTGAATACATTCTATTCATAGCCTATATTTCATAAATCACTATGTTACTTTGAGAAAACACTTGGTTATTTAGGAGATAGTCAAAACCTATCAATTAAACATAAATTTTCCACTTCTATGTTTTTAATTTTGAAAAATGGTCATCTAGAGTTTCGAGCAGTATGTCATTGGGAGTTTGATAGAGCCAACTTGATTTTTTGATGAATAGTAACATACCCTTATGAATAGTAATATGAATAGTAATATTACTAGTAAAATGACCCTTATATATTTTATGTAATGATATTATTTTATTTTCTTATGGTAATAAGATAATGAGATCTTAATTAATTATTCAATGTAATATAGAACTAATTATACCTTTAAAATTGTTATTTTACAAATTAACTGTGATTTTATTTAAAAATTAAATTAAAAATACTTAGAAATTTATTTTCAAAAAATGGAGGTCATTTTAGAATTATACATGTTGAAAAATGGTTATGGTGATTTTTTGGGAATTTTCTAAAATAATTGAATATTTCGTGAAGAGTAAAAATACAGTTTTGAGTTTTTGATAGTTTAATGACATCATAATGATGTAATAATTAAATATAAAAATTTGGTTGACTTGTGTACAGTAACTTATTACATGATTTGTCCCAAGTGGTTACAACCATGATAAAATACCATGGGCCAGCCCATGGTTTTGCAAAAACCACTAATGAGGTGTCCCTTTTAATTAATAAAAAATCCCTTTTCATTACAATAAATACCCACTCACCCCCTTGGTTTTCATTCATTCCAAACTAAATATCCTCGATTATATGTTATCACTACCTCCATTTTAGTCCTCCCAAGGTGTCCCCAATCCCCTAATGTCCCAACCAACATGTTTTGGGCGTTACTATACAAGGTAAGAGAATCAACCACCTTTCTCTTTTCTTAAGCTTTCGTTTTATGTTATATCTTTTAATTTCCATTATTATATGAAGGGATTTGATGTTATGTATTAATCTTACTATCCTTTCTATGTCCATATGATGGGATACCCTTTTTCTCTCATCAATTAATTTTTTTAAATTTTAAGCGATGTTGTTAGGGTGCTGAATTTTCATAAGGGATCTCTCGTCTTTTCTTTTATTTTCAATTTCATCTCATTTATTTTTCACTCCTTACCTCCTCTATACAAATGAAAATGATAAATCCATTGTCATATATATACTGGAATTATATCATGTGAATGTAAGAACAATCATCAATATTCTTACCCCATTCCTTTTATTTTTATAAACGAAATCACTGTCCATGAGGTTCCAATTGATAACCTTTGTGGACGATGGAGTTTTGTTCTTCACTTTCTCTTTCATTACTGGTCATGAAACCATTTTAATGGTTTAACCAGATCAGAATATATTTGTTTAATCTCATAAATATTCTATAATCCTTACACACTCCTAATATAAAATAATAATACAAAACAAGTTCATTATGAACAAAATGGCCAAGTTAATCCAAATATTTGTAAATAAACATTTAAATAATGAATAATCATCATGGTATATAACAAAAAATATTTATAAGATCATTTATATGTCCTTAATGTAATTAATAAGATATATTAACAATTCTGTATGTTTATCCAAATTTCAAATTACCATCCATTCATGAATACAAGTAAACAAATCATGAAAACCAAGGAAGAAAATGCTTCCAAAAACAATAAAATTGAACCTTTTAAACCAATAAAAAGGGACATTAATGAACCTAATAAGGTTATTAATAATCAATTACATGTATAAAAGGTTATGGAGTTATTAATTAATGAAGATAGATATTATTATTCTGGTCATTAAAACAAATGAAGGACACACTAGAGCATAAGGTAAGTGGTTTCTCATCTCACTATCATTTCCGTGAGATTTGCTTTGTTCGCCCATTATTTCATGTATGTGGTATATGTGTGCATCATTATTATATATGATTAAATTATTATATTTATATTAATGGTATTTAATGATTCATTTTCTAGTTACTATCTTCTGGTTATATGATTCGACAAATTACATTGTGGTAAGGGACTTTGTCTCAACTACCATTTTTTTGTGACTAACAATGTATTGTGCACCTAATAATACTATTTTGGTCTACCTACTTCCCATTTGAGATCACTTTTCATTTGAAATTATATTTCTATTAAATATCCATAATATCATATCATGGATATGTTTATTTTCTAAACCGAATACCATTTTACATAGAATGTTTATTTGGAAATTTATTTTAACTATGGAAATATTGATGATTCTATATTCTATACTCTATAAGGATATTGAAAAGGGAATTTTTCTATTGTATTAAATCAATGTATAAAATCTTATTTGGACATAAAGTGGTGGGTGGGGCTTGCTATATCCCCCTTAATGCGTCATCAGGTCTCATGAGACGAATTAGTTCGCGATAAACCCTTTAAGTTTGTTTCAAAAAATCAGACGAGTTTCTAATGACCGAACTAATCCATTTTAATGATATTATGGTATCATGTACCATATACATGATTTCAAATTAATAATAATTCTATTAATTAATTTTCAGTCATTACTATCCATGAGGTTTTCAATATGATGAAATCTATGGATGGAGGTCCTTTCTCAGATTATTAATGGCGTCTGTTTTTCATTTTTACACCATTCCATATTTGTTTATGATTAAGTTATTATTGACTCGGGATTCCACTATTTGTAACCCTTACTAAGAATTTGAGATCAACCTTTTCATTTTTCTACCTTCAATGGGAGATGAAGAGGAGATCATTACTTAAGTTCACGTGGATTCAGGTTTTAGTTTTTGTTATGTATTTTATTTTGTATCTTTTTCCAATTTAATTTGAGTTACATCTATGTATCTAGTTTCTTTAAGACTAAAAAATGGACTGTTCCTTTGGGATTTGGATTCCTTATGACCATTCCAATATGACATGTAATGCACTGAATCTGGTCAAGAGGGGTCGGGGTGTTACAATTGGTATTAGAGGAAGATTAATAGAAAACATGGAAACACGAGTAGGAAATGTATAGTAGTGAACAAAGTCATAAGTTAGTATTTGAGGATAAACAAGGAAAAACGTCCTGGTATTTTGGTTAGGAATAGATTATGTGGATCTTTCACGAAATACACCCCTATCCAGATACAAGCAGGTAGAGGCTGCTCTGGCACATATGTATATAGGGGTAAAATAAGAAAACACCACATTGAGCTAGACTCGAATGGGAATTGGTGCACAACAACAGTCATTTCTGCACTCTTGGTTACGACACTCCTACGGGATATGCTTCGGATAATTTATATTTTCCGTATATCACATTATTAAGGAGTGAAATGTAAAATTTTCCTCAGAGAAATCATGTTTATGAGATTAGATACTCATAGAAATTCAATATTTGGTAAGTGATTTTCTATTTGACAATCATAAACTATACTAGTGTATCCGATTTTTTAGAAATGGAGTCGAATGGAAGAAGGTACATAAATACTCATGGGAAATATAGGGATCTCCCCACCGAGAAAGTCAACACAGCCAATGTTGGAGGAGATTATATCATGAATATATTCAGACAACATACTTAGGTTATAATGAATAACCATTCTACACCGGTGTTGGATCGTCTCATGCAGCAGAAGCCCCCATATTGCAGCAGGACAACTAATCAAGTGGTTGATGACTAATGGATGATGTCCCTTGAAAATATATTCATTGAATTAAGATTCTATGAAAATGAAAACGTAGTAATGACAGTATATTGTCTTAAGGGAGAAGTTGACCAATGGTGGTCCTTGATTCAGAATACCATGGAGGAAAAAGAAATAAATGAAATGGAATGTAATACTTTTAAAGAATTAATCTTTGAAAAATATTTCTCTTGTGAGCAACGTACTGAAATGAAGAATAAATTCCTTAGCTTAAAGAAAAGGGAAGAAGAGAGTGTTGCAAAGTATGAGGCTACCTTCACAAGGCTATCCATGTATTCCATAGATTACGTACGTGACTCGGTAGACAAGATTGATCATTTTTTTAATTTTCTTAAGACATGTATTATAAGGGAATTTTCTTCTGAAACATTATCATTAGATGATGAAATAGTTTCAAGTGTCAAAGAAGAACAGGGGAATGAATAATTTCCCATTATGCGAGAACTATGGAAAGAATCATCTCGGTAAATTCTTGAAAGGCATGGGAGTCTATTATACGTGTGGAGAAAAGGTTCATCAATCTAGTGAATGACAGGGGAAGAAATAATTTTATGATGTTAAATTCTAAAATTGTAGAGAGATGGGACACTATTCAAATGAGTGCCCTATGTCCCAAGGAACCATGCCTCAAAAAAGGATAAGAGAGTAAGGGGGAACTTATGTGATTAGAACCGCGGAAGATGATGTTTCTAATGATGTGGTGGAAGGAACTTTAATTGTTTCCTAAAATATAGCCAAAAATTTATTTGATTATAGATCATCATATTCCTTTATATCTTCTATGTTTTCCAATAAAATTAGACATGTAAAATTTGATTTAATAGAGGAGTTATCAGTCAAAACTTTTAGGGGATGAAACATTGCAACAATGGTATGTCAACTAGTCCACCTCGTGACACATAAATGTGCTTTAGTTGTTAACATTATCATCATTCCAATGATTGACTTTGATATAATTCCAGATATGAATTGGCTGTCAAATTATGAAGCAAAATTTTATTGTAAGAATAAGGAAGTTACATTATTTTGAAATGGTGTAGAATCTCATATCTTCAGATCAGAGACCTCACCATCTGAGTCTTATCTGGACCCACCCCTAGTAGCCATATTGAATGCAATTCTTGTGGAGGAAGAAAACCTAATATCAATGGGGGAGGAAATAAATTTTCAAATTGAATACATATAAATAGTGCAAGAGTACATTGATATATTTTCATAGAATTTACTAAGAAATCCTCAAGATCTAGAAGTTAAGTTCTCTATAGATTCAATTCCTTCTACAAGTATATATCAAAGACTCCCTATTGAATGGGCAATGTATAGTTAGTGTAGCTAAAGAAACAAATAGAGGAATTTATGATAAAGGATTTATTCGACCTAGTGTTTCTCCTTGGGGAGCCCCTTTCCTCTTTGTCAAGAATAAAGATGGATCCATGAGGCTATGCATTGATTATAGGGAAATCAATGATTTTACAATAATGAATAAGTATCATGTTCCTCGGATTGATGATTTATTTGATCAACATAATCGGGCACAATACTTTCCAAAGATTGAAATTTGATCTGGATATCATCATCAACATGTGAGGAAGGAAGATATTCGTAAGACAACATTTTGATCTAGTTATGGGCATTAAATGTTTATAGTGATGCCTTATGGACATACTAATGCACCCTCTGTATTCATAGATTTAATGAATATAGATTTCAAGGAATATCTTGATAGCTTTTTTGTGTCATTCATCGATGATATTCTGGTATACTCAAAACTCTATGAAGACCATGAGGATCATTTGTGGACTATTCTAAAAACTCTTAGATGAAATGAATTATATGGGAAGTTTAGAAAATTTGAATTCTGGCTTCAATTAGTTTCTATTATTGGCCATATTCTCTATATGGATGGAATCATAGTTGATCATGCATTGACCAAGGATATACGAGAGTGTCCCATGCCAACTAACATAACCAAGGTATCCAATTTTAATGGCATAGCAGGTTACTATCGATTTTTTGTTCACAATTTTTCATGACTAGCTAACCTGCTAACAAAGCTCACATGTAAAGGGGTTACGTTTTAATGGACGAGAGAATGTAAAAAATTCTTTGAAGAATTGAAAAAAAGATTGCTCAATGATCCAATTATTACTCTTCCACCTGGAAGTGAAGTAATTTATATATAAAATGACACATAAAAGAATGGGGTATGTTGTGTCCATATGAAAAATGGTAAAGTTATTTCTTAAGAAACAAGGCAGTTGAAGACTCGGGAAAAAAATTATCCAACAAATGATCTTGAGTTAGCAGCTGTAATATTTGAAATGAAAATATGGAGACATTATATTTACGGTGAAAAATATGAGATGTACACAGATCACAAGAGTTTGAAATACATTTGCAGATAAAAATAACTCAACATGAGTAAAAGGAGATGGATTGTGTTACTCAAATATTATGATTTTTCAATAAAATACCATCATGGAAAGGAAAATATGGTGGTAGATTAATTACGTAGGAAATATCATGGACTTGTGACTCAAATGAGGATTGAGAGAGAAGCTATATTCATTGATCTACTAAAGATGAATATGGGAATTGTTAAAGAATGGGAAACATCATTCCTCTTTCAAATGATTGCTAAACCATATTTACTAGAGAGGATAAAATGAACTCAATATGATGATGAAAATCTACACAATAAAATTATTGCTCTTAAGGATGGGAGATTGGAAGACTTTGTGTATGAGTATCAAGTTATGATGTTTGGGAAGAGGTTATGTGTTCCATTAGTACCTTAGCTAAAAATGGAGAAATTAGATGATGCTCATAGCTCAAATTTCTATATACACATGGGTATCACAATGATGTAAAGAGAACTGATGGAATATTTTTGGTGGGATAATATGAAGATGGAAATTGATGACTACGTGTCCATGTGTCTATTTTGTCAACTAATGAAGGAAGGAAGACAATATCCTGGAGGAGTGATGCAACCTCTACATATCCCTACATGTAAGTGGGATGCCATTACGATGAATTTTGTCACTGTACTACTGAGGACACCTAGAAGGAATGATGCAATATGGGTAATTGTTGATTGTCTCGCTAAATAATCATATTTCTTTCTTATATGAGAGTATTTACAATAGGAGTGCCCAGAAATACTATATATTATTGAAATTCTACGACTTCATGGTGAACCTCTATCGATTGTGTCCTATCAAGATCCTCATTTTACAATAAAATTTTGGAAAATTCTCTAGATGGCTTTGAATACTGAGCTTCATTTGAGTACTTCTTTTCACCTCCAAACAGATGGATAGTTTTAAAGGACTATTCATACTCTAGAAGACATGCTTGGGGCTTGCTATCTTGACTTCCAATGTAGTTGGGATAAATACATGACTTTGGTGGAATTTTTCTACAATAATAGTTTCTATTTCTTGTATTCAAATGGATCCATATGAAGCATTATATGGAAAGAGATGTCGAACTCCAGCTTGTTGGGATGAAGTTGGTGAGAGGAAACTTATGTGCCCGAGACATATTGAAGAGACCATAACAATGGAGAAGAAAATACAAGCCCATATTAAATCATCCTAAACTAGGCATAAGAGTTATGATGACTAATGGAGAAAGCATTTGGAATTTAATGTGGTGGATCATGTAATTATAAAAGTATCTCTATGGGAGGGTGTCTTTTGGTTTGGTATGAAAGGGAAACTGAGACCCAGGTACATCAGACCATTTGAAATTATTGAAAGAATTGGATCTGTAGATTACCATTTATAAATGCCGCTAGTTCTCTCCAAAGTCAATGATGTGTTCCATGTGTCATTGTTTATGAAATAGATACCAGACCCAATGCATTTACTCACCTATGATGAAATAAATATGGAAACTGATTTGTCATACTGTGAAGAGCATGTCGGGATCCTTGACACTAGGGAGCATATATTGGGAAACCAGATGAATCGTCTAGTAATTGTTATTTGAAAAAAACAGAATATAGAAGAAGTAACATGAGAACCTTAGGATGTTATGAAGTAGAACTACCCACATCTTATTGGTGGGATTTATACATTAAATTTCGAGGGAGAAAGTTTCGAAGGAGGGAATAATATAACACCCAAAACATTTTATGGTATGCTTATCTTGAATACATTCTATTCATAGAGAATTTTCCAAATATCATTGTGTTCCATTGAAACTACACTTGGTTGTTCATGATATATTCAAAACCTAGCTATTAAATATAAATTTTCTACTTCTATTTTTTGAATTTCAAAAAATGGTCTTCTAGAGTTGTAACCAGTAAGTCATTTAGGTTCTGATAGAACCTGCATGGTTTTTTGAGGAATAGTATCATGCCCTTATGAATAGTAATATGAATAGTAATATGAACAGTTACATGACCCTTATAAATTGTAAATAATGGTAATATTTTATTTTCTTATGTTGATAAGATAATGAGATCTTAATTAATTTTACAATATTATATATAACTAATTATCGCTTTAAAATTTTAATTTTTTTAATGAACTATGATATTATTTTAACATTAAATTAAAAATACCTAGATTATTATTTAAAAATTTGGATTATATTTTTGAATTCTACATGTAGAAACATGGTTTGGGTGAATGTTTGGGATTTTACTAAAATACATCAATTTTGTGAATAGTAAAAATACAGTTTTTGAGTTTTCGGTAGTTTAATTAAATTGTAATGATGTAATAATTAAATATAAAAGTGTGGGTGACTTGTGTATAGTAACGTATGACATTAGGTGTCCCAAGTGTCTTAAAACATGGGAAAATACCATGGGAAAGCCCATAGTTTTGCAAAAACCACTAATGAGGTGACCCTTTTAATTAATAAAACACCCCCTCTTAATGACTATAAATACCCAGTAAACACTTTCGTTTTCATTCATCAAAAACTCATTATCCTCAAATAATTTGTAGTATTACATCCCTAGGAGTCCTCTCAAGGTGTCCTTAAACACCTGAGGTCCCAAACATCATGTTTTGGGCGTTACTCTACAAGGTAAGAGAATCAACCACCCTTCTCTTTTCGTAAGCTTTCGTTTTATGATATCTATTTGAGTTTCCATTATTATATGACTGGATTTGATATTATGTATTCCTCTTACTATCCTTTTTATGTCCATATGATGAGACAACCTTTTTTTCTCTCATCAATTCATTTTATGAAATAGTAACTGACATCGTTAGGTTTCCGAATTTTCATAAGAGATCTCTCACCGTTTCATTTATTTTCAAGTTCATATCTTTTCTATTTATCTCCTCACCTCCTATGTCCAAATGAACATGATAACTCTAGTATCATCTATATAATAAAATTATATCATGTGAATGTATGAACCATCATCAATATTCTTACTCCCTCCCTTTTATATTTATAAACGAAATCAACGTCCATGAGGTTCCAATTTATAACCTTTCTAGACGACTTAGTTTCTTTCTTCACTTTGTCATTAATTAATGCTCATGAACCCAATAAAATGATTTAACCAGGTCATAATATATGTATTTCATCTCCTTAATGTTCTGTAATCCTTACGCACTCATAATATATAATAATAATACAAAACAAGTTCATTATGAACAAAACAGAAAAGTTAATCAAAATATTTGTTAATAATAACTATTCAACAATCATCATGGTATATAACCCAAAATCATTATAAGATCATTTATATCTCCTTAATTTAATTAATAATATATATTAAAAATTCTGGATGTTTAACCACATATCAAAGTAACTTCCATTAATGAATTCAAGTAAACAAATCATGAAAACCAAGGAAGAAAATGCATCCAAAAACAATAAAATTGAACCTCTAAAATCTATAAAAGGCCCATGAATGAACTTAATAAGGTTATAATGAATCAATTTAATGTATAATTGGTTCCATATTTATTAATTAGTGAAGCTAAATTTTAATATTTAGGTCGTTAAAACAAATGAAGAACACACTTGAGCATAAGTTAATGGATTTCCCATCTCACTTTAATTTTTGTGTGATTTTTATTGTTCGCCAATTATTTCTTGTATGTGGTATGTGTGTGCTGAAATTTGATATATAGTATAATTATTCTATTCATATTCATGGCATTTATAGTTTCATTTAATGGTTATTATGTTCTGGTCATATGATTCGACCGATTACATTGTGGGAAAGGACTTTGTTTGAACAACAATTGTTTTGTGACTAACTTTGTATTGTTCACCTAATACTGTTTTTGTGGTGTTCCTACTACCCATTTGAGATCACTTTACTTTTGAAAATATATTTTTATTAAATATACATAATCTCGTATCATGGATATGTTTATTTCCTAAACCATATACCATTTTACATACGGTGTTTATTTGGAATGTTATTATTAATATGGAAATATTGATGAATCCATATTCTCTACAATATAATGATATTGAAAAGTCATATTGATATTGTATTAAATCAATATATAAAGAATGATTTGGAATATCATTGGTGGGTGGGGCCTTCTATATCCCTTCAATGCATCAATAGGTATCCTGAGACAAATCTGTTGGCGGCAAACCCTTTGAGTTTGTTTAAAAAAATCAGATGGGTCTCAACCCACAGAACTAAACTGTTTTAATAGTATTATGGTATCACGGTCCAGATAGATTAAGTGTAATTAATAAGAATTATCTTTATTCAATTTTAGTCATTACTATCCATAATATTTTCTCTATGAAAAAATCAATGGATACATGCCCTTTCTCAGTTTATTAATGCCATGTGTTTTTCATTTATTCCCCATGCCATATTTATTTTTGATTCAATTATTAATGAATCTTACTTATGCTAGTTGTAACTCTCACTGAGCATTTGATCTCATCCCTTTCATTGTATACCTTTAATATGTGATGAATAAGAGATCATTTAATGAGTTACTATGGATGCAATTTTTAGTTTTTGTATATTTATTGTATTTTGTTACCTTTCCCAATGTAATTTGAGTAACATCTATAAATCTTGTTTCATCATGACTAAAAAATGGATCATTCCTTTAGGATTTTCAATCCTAATAACAATTTCAATATAAGAAGTAATGCGCCGACTTTGGTCTAGAAGGGACAGGGTGTTACAGAGGTAGTCCCAGAACAACATCAGGGAAGACATCAACGTACTGGTCCACCACAACCGGATATATCAGTTTCCTTACATCCAAACTCTAAGGGTGAGGCTAACCAATTTATGAGTGATCAGATGAAACCTCCTCTAAGAAATTCCATCCTATGTGGCAATGGTTTCCCATTCATCGGTGAGGGAAAACCTGATACCATCCTTGCAAACACACCAGACAATGCACCTTAAACAGTCGATCTAGGCATGGACTATGGATAACCAGTCCATAACCATGATGATGTCGAAAGTCCTAGAAACATCTACTTGGAGATATCATCTGAACCTCTCACCTCATAGCGTAAACTCACACATCCGGAACATATCTTTAATCATCGAATCCTCTTCTGTAGGAGTCTCTAAATTTAAGTATCGAGCCAATGGATCCATCAGAAACTCTGAGCTTTGAACTAGATCCATTGCAGTGAAAAATTGAATGGAACCTGTGTCTATATGTACTACAGCTATGGTTGGGTAGAAATAGATCTTACCATGATTCATATCTAGAGTGTCGTAATTCTAGGCCTCAGCAACCTAAAGCTGAGCTTGTCCCTGTCAACCTACTTCCTGAGGTCGGGGTGGAACTTCTGAAGGTGGTGACGGTAGAACCTCAAATCGCTTCCCACCGCCTACTACTCAGCTAGCTCCTCTGCCACATATTCCACCCTATAGACTCCTCCTCAAATATTTATATCTGGCTTAGCGGTCCCTTGACCATCTGCTGATTTTCGGTGCGGCGGTCCTGGCATTAGTGATCCATGTGACCCTGTATACCGCACATGTAGCACAATCTGATCCACTGGTGACCTTCTCTATCCTGTGAGCTCTGCACCTCCATCCCAACATCCTAGGGTCACCCTCCAGAAGGTCTGTCCCTTTTGGACCTCTGTGTCATCTCCATACTACCTGCTGCAGATGACTCGGCTACCTCTCATCTGGTGGTGGCTCTCACTGTCGGTGCCTGCTCTACTAGAAATATCTCAACCAACAATGCTCATTTAAGCACCCCCTTGCATTGGGGTATTGGGATAAATCATCAAAGCTCTGATCTCCCATTAGAGACCCTGATAAAAGGTCCAAGCACAAAAGAAACGATCACATAAAAAGTCGGTGTAGTAGTGATGGAGGTCAGTGAATCTTCCCGAGTACTTTTCCACTCTCAAGCTAACCTGGTGTTAGTGCAATAGCTTCTGAATATGCACAGAACGTAGAGTCGCTCATACGAACTCCGCCCTGAAATGGTTCTCGATGTCCAACTAGGAGATTTTCACCTCCTTGTGTGTCTAAAGCGGCAGGCTCCACCATCTCCCTATTATGCCCTGAAAGAGGCTAGCAACTAGGATCAACATCTGGTATGCTGGTGTCTCAACCAAATGAAAAAATTATTCCATGGCCTCCAACCTGTCCTCAACCACCTGCGGGTCTGTCTCACCTAGAAACCATGAAGGCCATTGTCTCTAGAACTCATGCAATGCGCTCAGTCGGTGTGAACGGTCTACTGGTTGGTTTGGTGGAAACTACTACCTTTTGGCGGTGGTTCATCTAGTACACCACCCAAAGGTGTTATCACTGTAAGAGGAACTTATACCATCTCATCATCGCTCAGTGGTCCATTATCGTGATCTCTCTCTAGAATTCTTATTGGATATCTATGCGGTGACATCCTATAAAAAATAGGTGCTCCATGGTCAATAAGATATACCTGGTGAGCTGAATCAAGTGATCAAATATAAAAAACATTTTAAAAACACACGCAACCAGTGATTTCGTGTACTGAGTTGGAAATCAGAATTCAGGGTCCTGGTGTATGGATACGTCAGCCGCCGCACCAACAATGGACTCCCAAAACTAAAAACCAAACTTAAGACACTAAAAACTATTACTCAATTGAAAACATATACTCTTTGATCTTCTAGTATAAACGACCCCTTTTTCACCACGTTTAATGACCCATCCCCCGGGGCCCGTACCGTGACTACCCCAGGCCCACCTTCCATAGGCCAGGGGTTGGCGACTAGCACTGAAAAGGTATATCCCTAAAACAGAAAGGTATTTCCTCAAAACCTAAACACAAAGAGATAGGGCGCACTACGCACAAGTAAAACAAAATGTTAGAAGAAAGTTACAAACACTTCTAAAAAAACCATTGAGTGTATAATAAGTACAGAATGTAAAGTGTCCAGTATACAAGCCCAAATAAAATGGATGTACAAAAAAAGGAAAACGACTCCTGAGGTCTTCCTTCAATGATTATACTTGAAGGGTAGGTACAATTCATCACTGAATCTCTCCACCTCAACTAGTCACCTCCTTACAACATCATGTCATAGCTCCTAGAGTCTTAGTTAGGCTAACCGTTGTTTGCACAAGACACAACAAGATGCGGGTGAAGCTCGTCCAGGGGTGAGTATAACAATACTCAGTAGGGGCCCCGAGGATTCTAAAGGTCTCTCCGGATTCCACAAAGGAATAACCATGAAGCATTATCTCAATCACAAATTACAAATTAAAAGATATATCACACCAGATATATATTAATTATAGAAGTAAAAATGATTTTTCCTAATGCCATATCATCTTATTCTGTGAAGAGGCTCTGCTGTTGACCCACATAAGATCAGTATGTGCCGAACCATAGAGGTTTGCTGAGCACTGACCCACATAAGTTTGATAGGCACTGACCCACAAAGGATCACTGAGCATTGAACCACACATGATATAACATTTATAGTATCGATATGCACAGACCCATATAAGTGGTTTTAGAGCTGACCCACACAGGAACGGTTGGCGCTGACCCACATAGGATCACTCTTCATTCTCCACGTCATAGCCGACCACTGGATTCCTGCACTTGGAAATCTTGATTCTGGGAGTATGTGCTCTTCAATCCATTTGTAATATTTTAACTCGAACGAAGTCCCATGAAGAATCCACCCAACGATCTGCCATGTCATAAGGGGTCCATCACAACATACGGCGTGCCAATCAAATGCCTGATCTAAAAGTTATAAGAATTTTAGTGCCAAGGGCCCAGTTGGATTTGGGATTGATCCAACACAGTTGTACACCAACATTCTCTAAATATCATGTGGAATATCTCAGGATTCGAATCTCATCATAAGAGTTCTTGTGCCGCAAAGGGTTTATCAAACAGACCTCTAGTTTAGGAGATATTTCAATTTAAACAAAATTGGGCAGTAAGTGGGTTCAGGTCCGGTCTGACCCGGTCGGACAGACCCGACCTGGACTACTGGGCCCAAACCAAAAGGGGCCGGGTTCATCCTGGTTTGGTTGGGCATGATCCGGCCAGTTGGATCGCTGTCTCGGCCTGCTGGGCCACAAGTTCGGCTCGTCCCACCCTGTTGGGCGCGGCCTGCAGAACCCCCTAGCCCACTGGCTTGTATGGGGGACTGCTCTCCTCCCAAATCAGTTGAATGTTTGGGAAATTAAATCAAGAGAACCAGTTGGCACCGCTGCACTTGTCCGGTCCACGTGGACTGGTGACCTGTGGACACGTGAGCACGGGTCCACCTTCCACCGCGGCTTGGAGCCGCGAGCCTCCTTCATGGATCACCACCTAGCATCAACGCGATTTCCATAGGCCGGATTCCCATATCTACCATAGAGAATTCGGGTGCCTCCATCCCTTCATGGTTGTCGAGAGCTTGCGGTAGCCTCCTCCGGCCACTAGCACCGCTACACCATTGGAGCTTCCATGGGCCACGGGTGAAGCTCCAGTGGTTCAGTTTTCATCTTGTCTATGCCTACCGCCCTCCCAGGACGGCGCCTACACTACGAGGCCCTCAGTTTCACCTTTCCATCATATTCTTTAGTCTCCCACGAAGAATGCAACCAATACCAAGGTCAGCGGAGGGTATGAGCCTTGTCCCCCCCCCCACATTTTCATTATAACATGGGAATCAATTCAAGAATGAACAACTCTTAGTTAAATAATGAAACCCCATATCTCGAATACGTAGGTAGACGGTTCACATGAAAAAGATGGGTCTGTGTTTGAATTGTGTTCATTGGTGTTCTTTGATCTCCATATTGAATCCCCAAATTCATCGAAGGTCCATTCTACGATGGTGGAAGATGTCGCTAGAAATTCATAAAAAATTCATCTGTGGGTTTCAAAAACCAATTCCTTCCACTTAATTAAATAAAATAAAGGGTATTTTAACTTGTCGCACAATTAATTTGGTTCATTAATGTGTTTAATTTTTGAACCCATTTATCTTCCAAAGGTGCAACTACACAACCATGTGTAACCTTCCATTAAATGATCTGACAACCCAATTTTCTGACCACTGTCGCTCATCGGTTATAATGAATGTAATAAAATATCTCATGGAGTTATTTTTTTAATTTTTTTTGTAATGTACAAAAATTATCTTTTTCATCCGATCCTTGTTGGTAAAAATTAAGCTTCAACTAAGTGAATCTCGGTTCTGTGAATTCAACGATTCCCTCGAGTTTTTAATCTGAGCACTGGTTCAAAAGATATAAATATATTCTCACACATTTGTTGAACATACCCAAAAAAGTTCAAAATTCAGTTTCGAGCTCTTTGGGCCTTAGAATCAAGTGCTTCCATTTTTCACATACACGTAATAATCAAAAATAATTGTAAAAATTATTTATATGGAAATTCTATGTCCTTACACATTAAAACTTTTAAATGATTTATTAAATTGAAAATATTTCTAATTTTTTTTCAAATGTAACTTTATATTATTTAAAATATATTTTCAAAGAAATCATTTTAAAAAATATTTTTAAGCATCAATTATAAATTTTCAATGTTATTTTCAAGGAAAATGTTTTTCAAAATGTGTTCTGTTTTAAAAAATGTTTTTCAAAGTGGAATGGATATTTTCCTCAGAAATATTTTAAATTATTTTTAAATCTTACTTCATAAAATTTTTAATTGATTGTCAAGGAAAATTAATTGGAAATTTTTTTATCTTTTAATAAATTGATTCATCAAGAATGTATTGTTTTCCTCTAGAGATTCTCTATGTGATTTTTCAAAATACATATCCGTATAATATTCCATACTTTGATATAGTTTGTTTATCACTAGGGATATGATCTAAGAAAACCATTTATAGTCATTATTTTAATGGTTTATTTTTAAAATGAATATTGTTTTTATGAAATACATTTCTCTTTAAAAAGGTTATATAATTTTAAAATGCTAATGAAACCTACTTCTTATCACATGTAATTATATGATTAAATAATTGGGGGACCTATATGTTTTCAATAGCTTATAATATGATATCATTTTTATGATACCCATTTCAATTTATCTGTTATGATACGATTTTGATGAAACCCATCACTTTTTATGGGTCATGACATGATTAATTTTTTATTATCTTGTGGGAAACATATGTATGATTACATTATGTGGTTGTTGGGACTAATATCACCCTCTATCATATTAGTTAAATATTTATATATCATGAGATATAAATGGATAGAATGATGGGTGAGCTCAGTTCAGTAATGGAATTTCTCTGCTAAGAGGGTTTTGGCAGTGAACCTTGATTACTAAGATGGTATTTTGAATTATCCTTGAATACGAAGATGGTTTATGGAGTGAACATATTACCCTTAAATAAAAGGGCTATGACTGGGGATATTGGTGTTTCCCTTTTATTATGTTCATCCCCAATGGTGTGCCAAGATAAGTTTTTGAATTAATCCTTCACTAATAGGGAATGATTTTATATGATTATGTGTTTGAATGAAATTCTTTGTCTTATCCCTATGTTATAATCTCATGGATTATGATTTTCATTCCCTTGTTATTGATGCCTTATTAACTGCCACTTTTTATGCCAGGAATCATATATATGGTCTTCGGTATGTACAGTATACTATTAAATTATTATTATCACGTTCTCATAAAATTATGCTAATGGTATTCTTATGTATCTCCATTATTATCCTTTACTGAGAATTTTATCTAACCCTTAATTATGTTTCCTTTACCCTGGTTTTGAATGATATTTTTACATAGAATTACTAAAGTATAATATCATTGTGTGAAACCATAGAGATCCTTCACCATGTTATAATATTGTGTTCCTTGTTTCCAAATACACTAAACTATTATAGTCCACGTGCATATACTTTTGTAATATTCTAAATATTTATCTAAAATGATGAAATATCAACGCATATTAAGATAGGGATTCTGTATTTGGTATCAAAGGAGAGGTTTACTCACCATTTTGAAACTAGGAATAGAAATATTTAGGGATATCTTGAGGGGTATTTTAAGTATATTTCTATGGATGTCTCTAAGGATAAACTTATAGAGTAATAGATTGAAAATAAGGTGTTATAATATAGATATCCTGAAACTGGGTTTTCATGATTTTGATGTTTTCCAATATTATAAATGAATTTTCCACTATGATTTCTATTTTTATTCAATGTTGGGATGTAGAAAAAACATTGTTATTGTAAAATGTGATTGAAAATTTGTTGATGATCTATCAATTGGGATGATCACTAGAGTGACAAATGTTGTGGTCATGAAAAACCAGTATTCCTGGAGCATGATTAAAAGTACTTACAATCAACAACTCTTAAACTCCCTTAATAAGATAATAGATGGTGTATTGACAGTTCTTGTAAAAGAAACCATGCATGAAACAAGATTCAGTTTACATTTTGTTGAGAATGTGAATTAGTGTCTATGTGAATTTCTTAGAGGAACTGAATGATTTTTTTTACATTGGAGAAGAGGGACCCAAATAAAGTAACTATAAAGGGAAAAAAATATTTTTTTAGTAAACACAATGAATGAGAATTATGGCCACCATTATATATCATTGGCAGTTGAATTATTTATATCTGGAATGAGTGGGTATTATTAAAATCAATGTCCTATATGGAATCTCGCAAAGAGGATCAGCAAGGGGATATAGGTAATGGTCATATTTTTTGTGATAATTAGAGTAAAGGTGAAATGTGAAAAGAAAGATGTATTATGTAATAGGATGAGGTAACCTTGTTTATGGAATAATGATTATGTGGAATAATGAAATTGTTTAGGTATTTTGATTCATGAATTAGAAATTAAAAAATATAAAAGGATTTTTTTGTTTCTATTTTTACCCAGGATTTTAAAGAATTTGTCAAATAGTTCTAATGAACTAGAAGGGTGATTTAATGGTAAGGTGATATTCATGGGAAACAAAAGATTAATGGTAATAGAAACATTAATATATTCCTAATATTGAGATAATTATTTTTGGATAAATATATGATGGATGTGAATAAGTAAATTGGTTGTTATTTATTACCTTGGAACTAAATAAGGATTCTTTGAAAATGTGATTTATGCTATCACGGATGGAGTGTAGAAATTTTTCAACTTAAATTATATATCCAATAATATTTGTAACATTAAATTTTGTGTGTTTTCAATAAGTTTTTTTTAATTACCATACTTTAATGGAATAAATTATAAGGGTTTTAACAAAATTGGAATTTGAAAAACAAGAGCTACATAATGATATATAGGGGACCAATGGTAATCTAGTTTTTAGAAATTTATTAACCTTATATGTAATGTTATTGATTTTAATATTTTATATGGGTTACAAAGATAACCATTTATAGAATGGTTTATGTTAAATTTTACATGAGGTTATAGAGGTTATATTATTATCTTTCCATTTGAGAATTTATTCATATTGGATAACTCATGGTAAAATATATTTTATGATAATGATATATGGAATAACCTGTCATTATATTTATATATCTCATGATATTATGATTTTTTAGGAATGCAAAATTCACCATAATTTCATAGAATAAGGGATAATGTCGAAACTAGCCAAGATGCAACCCAAGGGTGAGATCGTGGTTATAAAATGGAATAAAATCAAGTAAGTATATTTTATCATGAAAAATATCCAAAATTTGGGAAAGGGTTATTGTAACCCCGATCGTTCTATGATGGAACTGAAGTGTGGTTTGTGTTTGTTGTCAATCCTAACATATGATACCAAAATGATTGCAAGGAATGGTATCATATAGTTTAATCCGAAAGTAGTATTGACAGTGGCGTCATTTCCTAGTGTTTGCCAAATTTTTGGCTTAAAAAATTCTATTATAGAGAAAAGTGATTTTGGAAAATGGAGTTGTACAAAAGTTTGAAGGGTGTTTAGAAACTTGTGTGAAAGTATTTTTTTTGGGATCAGTGCATCAAAATATTGAAAAGGCTATAAGTGCGTGCAAGACATAAATATGTGTGAATGATGGTGTTGCACAGAATAATCCTATGCACCCAACACAATGTAAACACATGTTTTCGCAATTGAAAGAAATATTACACACATTGACGAAGAAACATTAGGATATTATATATAGGGTCATAAAATCCATGAAATTATGCGGCTACCCAAATAGAATATATTTTAATTTTCCAACGAAAATATGGTCACTCAGCTGCACAAAATATTTTCACATGATAAAATTAAAGATTGTTAATCTTGCGTTCAAGGAGTTCCTTTACTATGAAAATACCAAGAGAACCCTTTGGTGTTGTTGGATGATAAATAAGTGTTTTTAAAAAAGTAGTGTTTGCGTAAAAGTCATAATTCGCGAAAAATCCCAAATCTTGTGTGAAAGTTGAGGTATTGTGTGTTAGTGTGTTGTTATGCTTCTAATATGCTTTTGAATATCCGATGTCTATGATCAGTGCTTTCAATTTCATCATTCCACGACTTTTATGCAAGTAGAGTCTCGTTCATGACTATGAAAAATACATAAATGAAAATCTGTTGAAGAGACCCTCAAGTCAATAAACTGAGTAAGACTTCTCCTTTGGTAGTGAGAAAGGGAGAGATTACAGAAGTGTTTCGAGGGACATAGTTAGATATCCCTAAATTATTGTAAAGGCAGTGTGCAAGGAAAATAATGATTGTGACCTAACTCTTATACTCTACAACTACTGAAGATTAGTGGATTTTGGTACGACTGACACACTATCGATGTATGCTCCTTATATGTAGCCCTTTGTGGTGAACGAAGTAAAATTAAATCATGTTCTATTTTCATGTGATTATTTATTTGTTGATCATATCGATCATATAGGTTTAACACATTACACCAATGTGGGAACACGATCCATCACATAAAAAGAAAATATGGACACCCTAATTCACCCCTCCCCTCTCATGGCATCCAGGGGTTCTACAAGGGTCTTGAAACAATCGTTTTTCTCGTAATCTTCATTTTTTGATGATATCAATAAACTTTTTCAAGCTTTATTGGGTTATGGATTTGTGATCATTAACATTATCTTGAATATGTACTCTATCAGTCTCCATCAATACATGATTTTTATATTTTCTCTTCCATATACAATTTTTCACCTTCCCCCTATGTTATCTCATATGGAAACACATTTATGATTTACTTTGGGTATCTTTTAAGGTTCCAAGATTCCCTTTTTATATAATCTTTTTGTATTCTTTTTTTTAATGTGGGTTTCTATAAATGTAACTTTCATGTATTAAACCTTTGATAACCTTGAATAATTTATAGGGTAAAATTATTTTTTTGTGGTACAATGTAACAAAAATATATTTTGTGAAAATATGATTTCAAATTAATTTAATCATTCCAATATTATTCAATTCACTAAACACTAAATATATCTTCTATTATTTGAAATCACTAAGTTTGAATTCTGTTTCATGATAATCCATATAAATATTTCATAACATAGAACACGTAGATTATATTGTGGAACCCAAAACACACTTTTTTCATTCTGTTACACATAATGAAAATTTCCTTCGAAAAATTTAGATACATGCACAGTTGAGTTTTTCTGAACTATAATAAACTATTAAATTTTTTATTAATATAATATTATAGTTACATCCTAGCAAATGGAAAGGAAGTTACAAGTAATATTAACTTAATTATAATAATAAAATTTAAAAAAATATATATAAATAATCCATTTTTTATCAATTAGTATGAAACTAAGGTAATAACATTCTAAAAATAAAGAAATTCCTTTCATATGAAAACTATTTTTCTATGTAAAAACACAATTTTATCTCAATAAAATTAACAAACATATTTTGATTATTTTTTAAATAGTATTTATTTATTATATGTTCAATAAAAAAATTTAACACCTTTCCAAAATATTTCATAGGTATTAGATAAGAAGAAATCCAATTTTATGAATAAAAATATGTATTTTCCTTGAAGGAAATTTTTCAACCGTTTGAAGAGGAAACTATTTAAAATATAATTCATGAAAATTTATATTTTTTATTTTACAAAACAAACTTCATTTGGGAATATTTGAAATTAAAATTTACTTTGGGTGTAGTTTTTGTGTTTTCTTAAAAAGTTTAATTTTTTGATAAATATTGAAGAACAATGAATTTTAATTGAAAACAACTTTATCATCATATTAATTTATATAGAAAAATTATATTATAAATCGGTTATAATATATATATAGATAATATATAAATATATTAAACCTATTTATGTCATTGGAATCAATTTCACCTTGAAATTGGATATAAAAACACATCAAACATTTAAATATTTTAACTTTAAAAACACATTGTTTCATCTTGTCATTGAGATTATTTTTAAATTATTTTGTTCCACTTATTCATTTGTAATTTGTAAAAAAAGATTAATTATTTTTTTAATAATAATTTAAAATTTATAATAATTTTATCTTAATTTGTTACCATAAAATAATTGTGAATGTAATTAAAATTATTTATCATGATTAATTTCAAAATGACTTTACATAGTGGTTAAATTATAATTAAATGGAATGAATAACCTTGAAATATCTAAAACCTCCATTATATGGAAATATTTATACCATTAACCATATTTTATAGAAATTGGAATATTATTTTAGGTAAATGATGTATTGGAGACCTCTCAATAGCAATTACATTTTTATATTCAAAAAAATTCCACTCCTCCTCCACTATAAAAAGGAAACTCAAACCCTTAAATATTAACACTTCTATATCCCCTTATAATCATAGAAACCAATATATAATAACCTCCCAACTCCTATCCCTTTATCCTAGAATCCACCCTTTTAAGAAAATTCATACCGAGTAATCCCATTGTTGCAATCCCAAAATAGTTTCTCAATGAAGAGTTAACATCCTTCAACAAGTTTCTTTGTTTTATTTCTTTCAACACCCAAAATTAATATAATTAAATTATTATATAATAATATTAGTATCCTAAATATAATTATATGTTGTTATGTAAACTTTATTACATATATTCACACGCACTTCCAAAAACATTGATACACAGTCATCAATCGTGTGTGCAACAGACAACTGTCTTGTGAACTGATGTCGTTCATTACTCTATTTCCAACATTCAAAGTTGTAAATAATGTTGTAAATAATGTTTTTATATAATATATATTATATCTATGATTTATTTATTCTCCTATAATTTTTATACAAAACATACCTTAATTCATTCTATTTTGTGAAATATGACAACTCAATTTGTGGACTTGAGGACAACCACCTTCTCAAAGCAATGTGATTCGTTCACACTATACATGGAATGTATTAAATATGGGATGAATAAATTTATATTATTTATATGAAATTTTAATTATAATTAATTTATAACATATATGCATATATATCATTTACTCACTTTCTTTCAATATTCCAATAAAATGGAAATAGTGTTTATGTGTATGTATGGCCTACCGTCTCCATGAACAGTGTATTCATTTCTTAATTATATATTTTATATATTATTATAAATAACATAAATAATCAATATATATGATATTTTTATCATTTATTAAATTCTCTAAATAATTGAATCATAATCTACGTAAGAGGACTAGTAATAACGAGTCAAAATATATATGAAAAACAAAGCAGTTATTACCTAAAACATAACTTGAACAAAAATTTTTTAATATGCGTGTAATATAATGTCAAAAAGAAAATATATGGTGTGATATATAATTATATATGATTATAGTTATGATTTATAATAAACTTATATATATTATAATGGATTATTGAATGTGTATGAAGAAAGTTAAGACACATTGTGTGGGTTTTCTAGTCTCGCTTTTATTTCTCGGAGATTTTATCCATATTCACCTCTTGTTTGTGTGTGTGGTGTATATACTACACATTAATGTATTATATGAATCATATTTTTTATATTATGGGTATTTACATCTCCCATTCATGATATATCCTGCATGGGGATTATGGTTCTTATGTTACCAAATTGGTAACGTCATTTTGTCTAAATTTTCCTTCTTTAAGACACATTTTATTTTATGAACCTATATTCTTTTATAAGGATTTTATACATGAATTTAATATGTTTTATCATAAAAATAAATAATTTCATTGTATTATATACTTTATTAAATGTTATTCTCTAATCGGGATTATGATTCAATGTTACCAAAATGGTAATACATTATTTTGGAAAAATCCCTGAAGGTAACATTGCAACATTTTTGGGTTTCTTCTATTGGTTGAAAATGAAGGTTTCCATGGTGAATTGTTGAGATCCAGATATTTTTTTGACAATTCATGTTGACAATGAACCCTGATAAAGGAAGATATGATCTGGAGGCGGTACAAAAAGAACAGATACAAGGTGGCACTGTTTTCCAGTGTTTTCCAAATTTTTGGGGTCCCAAATTTGGAATTTGATGAGCATCACAAAATATGGATTTCCTTGAATATCTCATCAAAATACGGAAAATGAATGAGTTTTCTGAAGATGGTATTCTTGATTTGGATTTCGCGAATACATGAAGAAAGTTGACGATGTTATTCGCAATAACATCAATCTTTGCAAACAGAAGAGTTGAAGTTATTTGTGGAACCAAAGGGAATTTCAAGGGGATATTTTCCAAGAAGGATTGTAGGAATTAACGGAATGCTCCATAATTATGAAGAGCTCTGTGATCTGAAAATTGTAGTCCTGCTTCTCGATATAGAATGAATTTTGGTAGAAATATCGGAGCATTGCAATTAGAAATGGCATAGCGCTGACTTCAGACAGAAGGTTTGAGGGTCGGTGGAATCTCCTATTAATAGACCTCAACCCCCTCAAGGGAAGAAAATATTTTTCAAAAAGAAATTCATTTCTCTAAAATTTTGAAGTAGGTTCGTGAAGGCAGTGTGCTTCGCGAAATATAGGTGCTTCACGTCGGCTAATCCAGCTCTGCGAAAGAGGTGTATTCCGTATTGAGTTAGTGAGCTTTGCGAATGAAGTCTCTTTGAGGTGGCTTTAGCTCTGCAACGACCTAAGCTTTGCAAAGGATTCATCATTGAGAAATTATGATCTCTATGAAGTAGTGTTCTCTATGTGGCAGCGAGCTCTACGAAGTTGTGTGCTTTGTGAAGAGGAAGGGACTTCGTTAAGGCTTGTTTGAGCTCGAAAAAATTGGGAGCTTTGCGAAGATGGGTGCTTTGAGAAGGTATTTCCAAAGGTTGTTCACTGGTGTTTAGTGGTAAATGGGCATTCAGAAGTGGATGGAATTTGGACATCAATAGAGAATCTACGTATAGTGGAGGATTCATTCATTAGTGATAATGAAGAGACCTGCAGGTCTATAAACTGTGAGGGGATATTCTAAAGATGTAGTGAGCTCACTTTAGTTGAGAGAGCAGTGAGATCTCAAATTATTAGTGGTTTTAAACTAGGAGGGATAATGAGTCCACTTCAAACTTGTAAACAACTCAGTGCTTATAGTGGACTTGGTACATCGACACACTACCGATGTAAGCTCCTTGGATGTAGTCCAATGAGGATGAACCATGTAAAAATCGATGTTTCCAATTCATGCTTTAAGGTTTATTCATACTCTAAAAACGGATGGAGAGAGAAGAAGATTTTTTCTAACAGTAAAACAAGATCAAAAGGGGCAGTTTATTTAATCATTCATATCGTAATTCACCCCCCCTCTCAGGGTATATAACATAGTAGACCTAAAAAAATTATTTCTACAATCTTATCATTTGTCGATATTGTTTATGATTATGATTACATTGATGAAATATTATAGGCCACCTCTCAAAATATATCATGGAATTTATTATCCTATTATTATTCATGAAATATTCATGTAATGGTACCATTTCCAGTATTTGTTACTTATGATAATTAAGGAAATGAGTTTCATAAAATCCTACATTATTTATCTCTTTGATTGAAAATACTTTTTCCTTCAAACCCATATTTCATGAAAATGTTTTTAAATTTTTTTACAATTATAATATTACCATTAACTTAAATTTTATCCTTTTTTACATTTTTATAATTGTTTTTATTAGAAATATTCATTTAATTTTGTGATCAATATAGTTTTCAAAATATCTTATCATGAAAATGGAATGTTCGACATGTACTAGATTACCAAGTATCATGACCTTCATTTCCTTGAATATTCATTTTTATGTTTTCAATGTTGGTTTTAAATTAATGGTTTTTAAAAATTATTTTACGAATTATTATTTTTTCATTTAATTTTAAAAAAATGGGTTTTAAAATATTTTCAAGCTTTCATTATAAATATTCAATTTACATTCAATGAAAAAAGTCTTCTCAACATGTTTTCATGATTTCATTATATGTTTTCAAATATATTTTAAAATAAAAGGATACTAAAATGTTCTCAGATATTCCATTATATTTTATGAAATACATTCTCAAAGAAAATGTTTTCAAAATTTTCCATGATTACTTTATAATATATCAAGTTTATATTCAAAGAAAATAATTTCCAAAATATTTTTTTAAAAAATAATTTTTCAAACAATAAATTATATTTTCATTAAGAAATTATTTAAATGATTTTTAAATCATTCTTCAGAAGTAATCCAAAAAATTTCAATTTCACGTATTTTGAAAATGTTTTATATTAAAAATATATGATTTTCAAGGAAAATATTATTTTCCATAAAATATTCTTGAAAATATCCTTAATAATATTTCTCCATCACATGATATAATTTTTTTTATATGGGATATTCTCCAATGAAACCGTTCATATTCTTTCTTTGACAAGTTTATGAGTAAGTTGAATTGTTTTTTAGGAAATTTAATTCTCTTCCTTTGGTTATATCATGATAAAATGCTTATGAAATATTCTACCTTTAACAAGCTACACTATAATGAAATCACTAGTGAAAAAAGTATTTAACATTTCATCCAATTAATCTATGTTATAAATAACTGTCATGAAATACTATCTAAATTCATTTATCACACTAGTTATAGGATAAACAATGTGAAAAATAAATTTCATGCCTTATCAGGCCAGTTATATAATAACAGACATGATAATATGAGTTTTTAGGTTGGTTATATATAATAACTGACGTGTTAAATCCATTTTTCACATCGGTTTTTGTAAGAACAATGTGTTAAATCAGATAAAATTTATTTATAACATTTTTTATTATATAACTGACATGATAATTCATTTAAAATTTTATGAATTACAATTTTGAAACATTTCATTGTTTTTTTATCCAGCGACAAAAATCATAGTTCAATCTCATGTGGAAGTACATTCCTCATTTCTTTGATCTAGTGGCCTCTAATCTCAGTTATATAGAATTATACATCCTCATTTTTATCATCTCAATTGATATAATCATTTCGAAACTCTCAAGAAAGCCTCATTCACCTCGTTTTTATTCATTCAATGTCATAATCACCCAAACTCTCCTTTTTTATTATGTTTTATAAAATATGACATTAACATCTTGTATAATCTCATCATGTAATCTCATATATTTCCTTTACATGTATCCAGGATTATAATGATTTTTTATAGAATCTTATTGCAAAGAGATACATGTTTAGTTTTGTTGATTCTAATGATTTTGTTCAGAATCTTATCTCATATGTACCTAGAATGAAACTACATTGATGCATGATTGATCAATTTGGAAGATGATTATTATTTTTTAATATGCATCAACATATTCATAATATAAATAATTTATATCTATGAATTAAAAAATTATAATCTATAAAAATGAACAATCTATTTATTTAACATGGGATACAGTATTTTTGTAAAAATCATATATGTTACTAATTATAAAAATTTTATAATTTATTTATGAATTATGTAAATTCCATAATTAAGTGAACATGAATAATTTATATTCATTGTCAATATTAAATCATTCATACTTATTCATTTTATACAATTTGACCTTAAATATATGACATTAAATTAAATATAAATATTTTATATTTAAATTTTATTACGTAAAAAATTTATATTATTTAAACATCACATATTAAATATTATCTTAACATTGATCATATTAATTATCTAAAGTACTTTTTATTCAGTTTAAATATATTCTCAAATAAAGTTTAATCTATCATTAGATACTTCTTAATTGAGGATTGTGATCATTATAACTCGATTGAAGTAGTGTAATTACATGGTGAAGACCCAAAGTAGACCCCCTCAAATTGTGATCCCCACATGCTCCTTCATTATCCAAACAATGATGATGAATCATTGGGTAAAAGAATAAATGCTTTATTTTCAAGTGTTATTTACACTTAATCAGTTCACATTTGTTTGAGAATGTTGAAGTCACTCTTGTTCTTCTTGTACATGATTTTCATTCTGGTCAATAATATTCAATTTCAATTTTTATCTAATTTCATTCAAATGAAAATTAATGATGCGGGAAATTCTAACAATATTTTCTTTTGTAAATTTCTTCCATGCATATATTTTTGTGATTTACCATATATATGAAAACTTATCTTCTATTATTGTATGTAATTTTTAATAAGGTTTTTCCAACAGGTATATATATTTTTATATATCAAAATCATGTTACATTCATATTATGGAATATTTAATACTAATTTAAAATTTTCTTATATTGAAAAGATATATATATTTGATATTTTTAAGGATAATAATGAGTTGATAGTGGGTTATAGAAGTTTTAATAAGTAATAAATATGAAGAAGTTATATCTGTTTTAAAAAAATTATCTAAATTAAATGTTCCAAACAATGACATGTTTTTATATTCATGTATAAAATGATTAATCATAAAAAATATAAAAAATAGAGAGATGAAATATAATTTAATTTTTTTTTGTTTTAATACATGTTACATCCCTTGGATTTGGAATGATGATACTTGGAAAAATATCATATCTATTGATGATGATGCATTACACGATGATAAGTTTAATGAAATTGAAGAAATTATTCAATATATTGAAGTAGATGAAATAGATAATTAAATGACAATTGAGTATATATATGGTGATTCTAAGACACCATTGTATCTGGGTTGTATAGAACTTATGGTTTTATCGATTTTGTTAAGATTGATTTACTTGAATGAAATACATGTATGGAGTGATAAGATTTTTAAATAGTTACTACAATTGTTGAAAGATATTCTTCCAAAAAAATCACGATCCTATAGATTCACATTACAATGAGAAGGAAAAACTATGCCTGATGGTATTAATGTACAAAACGTTACATGCTTTCTCGATAACTATATCCTATATCGGAGGGAAAAAATTCCATTCATGGTGTCCTAAATGTGGGACATCACGGTATAAGATGAAAGAAAAATAACTGGACGATTTAGAAGTTAGAGAGACCCCTGCTAAGGAATTTGTGTATATTCCTATAATTCCTCATTCGAAATTTTTATTTTCTAATTCAATGGTGAAAAATGGTAAACATGGCATGCTAATGAGAAGATATGAAATGGAAACATACGTCATCCATCTGATTGTGCATAGTGGGAAAATTTTGATCACAAATTTCATACATTTTTAAATGAAGTAAGAAATATCAGACCTGGAGTGTGTACAGATATAATGATTCCATATCGATACCTTAGTAGAAAACATAGTTCATGGCCTATTTTAATTGTAATTTAAAACTTATCTCCTTAATTTTATATGAAGAAAAAATATTTCATGTTATGTATAATGATTTTTGGACCAAAACAGCCAAAAAATGAAATCCATGTTTTCATGTCACTATTAATTGCTATTTTGAATGTGTTATGGGAGGAAGGTATAAGGGTGTATGATTATTATAAAATATAATATTTTCAACTACATGAAATGATTATGTTCACTATAAATGACTTCTGAGAATATTAAAAAAATTTTAGATATAATATCAAGGGTTATAAATGTATTCCAATTTATAAACAACTGACCTCATATTATTAACTTCTTCAGGGGTGAGAGAGAGTATACAAAGGTCATTGAAATTTTTTGACTATGGATCACGATAATAGAGGATCGAAAAAGGATTTCAATAGCTCATTTGAATTATATATTTCTCTAAAACCACTATCCATTGATAGGTATTTTGAGATGTTTAAAAACATTATTTTGACATTCAGAAAGACACATAAATCTGCTAATGATAGAAATATATGGAAGAAATGATCAATATTTTTTTAGCTACACTATTGTAGATATCATGAGGTGAAAAATAACATTGATGTTATTCACGTGGAGAATAATATCTATGAATTTTTTATTGGAACATTGTTATATACTAATGAAAAAATAAAGATCAATTTAATGCAAGAATCGATTTACAGTCAATGGGAATACATTGAAAATTCTATCCCACTCCTGATGAAAGGGGAAAAATCTTACGCCCTTTTTTTCATACCTTATACAATATGGTGAAAATTTTATTTTTCTTCAATGTCTTCATGATATAATGGTTCCACGTGATTATTATTAGAATTTACATAATTTTGTGTCTTTTAAGGATTTTATGTTAACATAATTTAAATCTCATAATAGTCATTTCATGATGAAATAGATCCTACTAGTTTCATTTTGTGGAATATTTCCCACGCATGTCAGAAATACTATCAGGAATGTTTGTTAATTTTTTATTCAATTTATTTAAATTATATTAATTCAAAAGATTTGAAAAATTTACAAAATGGTGTTGTTACTATACATTGTAAATTGGAAATGTATTTTCCTCCTTATTTATTTTGATATCATGGTGAAATTAATAGTTCATTTGGTGATAGAAATAATTATGTGTAGACCTGTATATCTACGTTGCATGTATCAGTTAGAATGGTATATTAAGATATTGAATGGGAATGTTAATAATCAAAATCGACCTAAAAAATATTTTTTTTTAGATTTGTATTTCTTAAAAGGATGTAGAGTTATTTAAAAAATATTTGTATGCAGTGGAGAACATTCGATTGGCTACATATCACCATAAAAGATTTAATTATGAGAGAAAATGGGATTCAAGGATTGGATGTCAAATTGCTGACATGCGAACAGAAAAATAATATATATTTATACATCTTGAATAATGTAGATGACATTGAAAAATATATAATATTTCATATTAATGTGATGAGATATTTTTATCCAAAGAAGAATGATTTTTGGATTTTTAATGAGCATGATAAAACATTTTTTCCAAGGATTAAATAGATCGTGCTTTGTAAAAACGATGAATAATACAAATTGAAATGGTTAGTGGGTGGTCTATGTTTAAATTTGATAACAAGGTTCAAATATGAAAATAATGGCTATAATTTTCATGTGAAATATCATGAAAAATAGAAGTGTTATTTATAATATTAGTGTGTTTGAATTGGTATTAGAAATTAATATTTCAAGTACCAAAGACAAAAAACCCAATATATGCATTAATTTAATATTATGGGGTCATTAATGAAATGTTTGAGGGTGATCTCATTAAATTTCATGTTCCAGTGTTTAAGTGTGGATGGTTTATTGGTAACAGTTGTGTCATAAATGATGTATTTATAATGAAACAAGTTAATCTATATAGATTTGAATGCACAATGGATCCTTTTATCTTGGAAACACATGAAAAAAAATTATACAATCTTGATCAATATAATATGAATTGGTCTATTATTTTACCAGGATCAAAAAAATATATTTTTGATGACAATGATGACAATGATGTTGATTTATATGAGATCCCTACTTCCAGGGATTGATTAACAAATAATATTCATGGCCTTGTGGTAAACATGATTTGTACCATACCAAATGATCATGATAACCATATTTGGTAAAAAAATATTTAGTAAACTCCAAATATTAAAGGTATAATATGTGTAATTTAGAATTACTTTGTTAGATTTCATAAGTTTGAATTTTTAATTTGATTCTCTTAACTAAAACATGTATTATAACTAATAAGTTAAATTGATTGTTTAAATTATTTTAGTTTTGTCTAGTTTTCATATTTACCATTATGTAAATTATATATTAATTTATTTTGTTAAAAAAATTATTTTAAGTTTAATAATTTAAATAAAAAAAATATATTTAATAAAGGTATATTATATAAATTAATTTATTGTAAAAATGATTTACCGTGTTGGTGAATTTTTACGATGTCATTTCAATTCTCATTAACATTATATTGTTTTCAATCATTTATGATATTTTATCTATCATTTATATAGATACCGTTTTATTTAACTATAAAAATTATGAATAAAAATGTGTTACGTTTTGTTTATTTTACTTTTTGTTTGATTTTTTTAACTTTATAATTACCTTTTTATGTAATTTTACGATTTTCTTGTCATTGTTTATGTTTCTTAGATTTGTAGGATAATTATAGATCAATACTCTAACCAAAAAAATATTTATGGAGATGATCATAATCATACCTCTTGGGAGGAACGTACACATGCTCCTACTGATGAGGGTCCTTATCCTTCTTTACATGAGACATCTACTTCCACAAAGGAAAAAAGAGATTGAGGGTTTATAATTGTGGCACCACAGATTTACAAAAATTATCAGTTTCTCATATGCTGGAATAGAGGATACCAATAGGCTTTTATGGTATTGATATTATAGGACTTCCAAAATCATAATAATCCATGAACTTTAAATAAGAATAAGATAAATAAAAAGACATAATTTTGTTTGATGATTGGTGAAATCTTGAAAAAGTGACGTTTCACCATTGTGGGAGACCATTTTGGTAATCTATTTTGTTATTATTTTACTTATAAAGATTATTTTATAATAATATATGGGTTTTCCCTTCTTATTAGATGAAAGGTGACATAAGTGATACTAGAGGATTCATGAGGAAATGTTTATCATTGGTTGTACGGAGATAGAGGGATTTCAAAACATCCCTCACATCATAGATCATTTTTTGGAATAAACAACATGAAAATCCATGTGATATATGTCAATTTATACATGAAGATACATAGAAGTAAATTTCATAATGTATACTATGAGAATTATTTTTGGTAAGTCCATTGTTACCCTTTTAGATGTTTTTTAAATTGATGACCATGTTAATGATTTCATTATTTTTAATTGATAATTTATAGTAATCAAGGAGAAATCATTAGGATATTCAAGATCTAAATATATATCCTCATACATTATCTTAGGGAGGGTATACATTTTTTGAAAAAAAACAAATGATATCATAAAAATGAAAAAACCTGAGAGATATGTATGTCGGGTTTGTAGAGGTTTCCCCTAATTCCCCCACCTGACTTGAAAATTTGAATAGGGAACGGATGTGAAAAAATTAAAATATCTTAAAGAATATTCAATAGTTTTATCCAATAAGATTGTAAGATGTTTTAATTATTTATTTATTGATGTTAAATAAGAAATTTATATATTCTGATTCATTATTTATTTCAATTATTCCATACAGGATTCTCTTAAGGATAAGAGTACAAAGGTTGTAATTATTATTACAGGGCAGTAAGGATATTTTATTAACATTATTGGTAAAGCCTGAACACCACAGTCATGTATGAGGATACCCAATAGGTGTATTATTAATAAAAGTGTTTCCAAATTTGGAACAATATTCAAAGTAGAATGTATATTAAAACAAAAAGAATATTTCGAATCCATAGTTCATGATATTCAACTGATGATGGAGCACATGATCAGAGCTTTGGAATAGTCAATGTTTTCATACATTTAATGACAATTTTAGACTACCAATCTGACTACACCTCTTCCACCATATCTCACTCCTCCTTATTATCCTATACACACATATCTACTTCCAGATCATAATACTTCTTATCCTACTCCTACACCCCTCCACCATAACTTCCATGTTACTGTGAGGTATATGTTGATGATACTCATCATATTATTACATATGGGAGGAGATATTTTATGAAATATACCATTAAACATCAACATATTGATATAGAGCATCATAAGGTCACTATACATGATATTATAGGCAGAAAAGAAAAAATACCATGTCCTACAAATGAGGTGAGTATATTTGGACAAAGTATCAATCATTTTTTAGTTTTTCCATCTCGAATAGTAAGAATTCGTACCATATGAAATTAATTTTACCATTTATTACATATTATAATTTTAAAAGTCATTTTAATACACATAATAATTATAATTTTAGCAATATAATTGAGAAATACCTCGATTAGTATAGATCTATACAAACTTCTCTCTTACTGCCTTAAATGAATATATGGTGGTCTTAGTTTTTGGTAGGTTAGAATAGTCCTTTTATAAGATACTCTTAGTGAGACAAAGAGTAAGACCCTCACTATCAATCTCCTTTTTATTATGATTAAGGAAATAATATTTGAATAAGGTGTGAGTATTGTACATAACCATAATGGGAGTGATATCATGCACCCTTTCATCATCGGATATATTACCCCACTTGTTAGAAATTTTTTAATAAGTACAAATGTTTTGGAATTCTTAATGAAAATTATCAGAAGGTGGATTGATACCAAGAACCATGGGATTCCCTAATTGATAACCCTCACACTGGGTTTGAGGATACAAGACCATAGGTTGGACAACTTCCCTCTCTATGACCATCCCATCACCATGTTGAACCCTTTATTCACCTTCAATTGGGGAAGCTCTCAGAGACCCCTGATATGCCGATTTATCAGCTTCACGGAGAGGATGTGACTCTTGTGAATTCATTATTGCTTCTGAAATTGAGTCTTATCCATTAAGTGTATTTCCAGAACTAGTAAACCCATTCTAATTCAAATAATCATTATCCAAATGGCCATCATTAACATTCGTATTCTCATTCTTTTCACTGGAAGGGGGTACCCGACATTACCATTACTAGAAGACTCTTTCACATAGATTCATAATGCCCATTGGTAAGGTAATTTGAGAATATTATAGAATTCTTCCATGAATTCATGCAAAGGCCAACAAATTTTAATGAAATGAAAAAATCAGGGAGGATTTCATAAACAACAAAAATTTTCAGTTCTTCCATCTGTGTGAACAACACCACATTCCTAGATAGAGCTGTACTCATAAAACATCCAATAGTACTCTAGAAAAATAATAGAAAAACTAGCCTCATTTGTGTTTCTGAATAATTTTATTGGAACTCCAATTAAAGAATATAAATTAGAAAATAACTTTGGTTTACAATAAATCCAATTAATACAACAATGTCTAACCTAAAATTGAGTGATAGAGGTTCTAAACTGAAAGAGGTTGATGATAGAGGTCTATTACTAAATTCTAAAAACACCTGGGTTCCAAGAAATCGAACCAAAACACCATTACCTATTGATCGGCAATGGATTAGGATGTAAAAAATGGAATATTCCTCACCCCACTAGAATATACTTCACGTTTTAAAATTCCAAAACAAAATATAGTCATCTCAACAAATTACTTAGTTTCAATGGTTCCTACCCTTTGGAAATCACCACAAGTCCAACAATGTAGTGATGATATATCTCAAGTCACTCAGAGACTACATTCGGCCCTGCAATAAAATGTATTGGGTCTCCCCTTTTTATGATCTGATCAAAATCATCCTCTTTATGGGAGGGAAAAAGTCGGTTGAGCACTAAGGGTTTACCTTATGGTGTCTCTTTGGTTGTCCGACTATCATCTTTAGGAGTAGGTTCCAAACTAGCTATATTTTCACGGACAGTTTCATCTGATCGGTTCTCCTGTGATGGTTTCACACCACTCAGGTCGAAGATGACGCTACCCAAATTGACTGTGTATGTGGTGCCTACCATGACTCCACCGACAGATAAATCCTTGAAAGTCTCTATCGGGGTTGTGAGCCGATCATTATGTTTAAACCAAGAAGGTGTGGAATATATCTAAGGTAGGAAACCCTCAAAACCTTCTTCATGGGAGCTTACCCAAAAACCATGTTCTCCCATTATCCATATTATATGTTCTTCTATACTACTATGACATATTACCATAGAGGTATGCATATATGTTATATTAAATTTCATTTTTTTATTAATTTTTTTATCATTTAAATGTATATATATTTTAAAATTTTTTTAGGAATCCATTAATGGAAGATAAATATAGTATAGAAAACAAAAACTTCCAAGTGACATGACATCAGCTAAAATTATACTAGTCATGATTGATTTTCTGAATACTCAAATTTATTATTTGGAGAATATTATATTCCAATTAATGATAATGTTTCTGTGTGTGCAATTACTATGGGTATTTTGAAAAATTATATCATAGAGCTTGTAGCTAGAGATCAATTGGGCATCAACATGATGAAAATTATTTCCAAGTAATTCCATTAACAAAATTTTTCTGTTCTATTAATTTATTTAACATTTAAATTTATGTTTTAATTTTTTTATATATCTAAAAAAAAGTTGTAGATATCATGAATAGATAGATTTATAAGGATTTATGGATCCTATGTTTATTTATCCTATATCATTGACAATGAATGAGCCCAAAAGTGAAGTTTATATGGCTGAAGTATTTCATAATAATGTCATCATTTTTTATTGTATGTTTCCATATTATGAGGCATAAGAAACATTTTTTCTCACAATGTGTTATAAATCACATAACATATTACAAACTCATAGTAAATATTCTTTTATATAAGTGGTAATTGGATGTTATGTGATTATTTTACAAGGTAGAATACATTATTTTGTATTTTCTCTATCCATGGTGAAGTGAGAATAAAATTCATAATGTATTGAAAACATACGTTTGATTATTTTAAAATTTATTATATTGTAATTAATACAATATATTTTAAACATTTTATTTTAAAATAGTTTATGTAATTTTTTTTAGATATGCGATAAGAAAGAATAGAACAAAGATAAAATTTTCAATAGATAAGGTGAATTTTCATTTACAATTACAAACTTTTGGATATATTACATAAAATTGTTATTATGAATTAAAATATATTTGAAACATTTTCACAAAAACGATGGTGTAAAATAATGTGGATATTTTTTTAAATAATTATGTATGAAATAATTTCAACTATGACCATTAAAATGTCTTCTATGGATATATTTAATTAGAAATCATTATATAATATTTCATATGTTTTATTGAAAATTCAAATTTAAATCTTTATGTATTATTTTTTAGATTTATGGTGACCCATTACCATATAGTGGAGATGAGTTGATACATTTAAAAATCGACCAGGATAATCAATTTATAGGTTTGATTGGTTTTTAATTAATTTTTAATGTATATTTTAAATTTTAATTTTCAATTATAAGTGTCTTTCACTAATTTCTACTACCTTTTCTAATTTTCTGTTACATTTGGATGCTATTATGCTGGAGAATGGTTCATTGAACAATTTATAAAAAAAATTATGTATTTACATCGAGTATGCAATAAAGGACGTGAACAAATTGGGTAATATGTTTTCAAAGTCAGTTATGGAATAACCGACCAAGTAAATTGATAAAAAAAGTTAATTTATAACATCAGTTTTAGTTAACCGATGTGAAAAAAATTTATTCACATAATTTCCACAAATATTGTATCTTATTACATGACATGAAAAACCCTAAAACTGATGTGAAAAATAATTTATGAACCTATGAAGGATTAGGAGAAATGTTTCTTTTCCACACGTTATAATATGACAGAATTTTCATGATACCCTTTTCATTTAATGGGTTATGATATTTTGTTAAAGAAACCTATGTCTTTTTTGGGGTCATGATATGATGATTTTAATATTATATTACGGAAATAATATGTACAATTTCATTATGAGATGGGTGGGACCTATATCTCCCTCAAATGCATTGTGTAATGATTAATATCTCATGAGATAGAAAATTCTGGAATAGGGAGTGAACTATGTTCAGTAATGGACATTGTCTGTTAAGATGGTGTTAAGAGTGAACTTTGAATACTAAGATAGTCATGGTGTTGAACCTTTACAACTAAGATGGTTTGGGGAGTGAACCTATTCCACTAAAAGAAAGGGATGTGACAGGGGATGATGGTGTGTCCCACCTAGACGGTGTAGTCCCCATGAAGTGCCCTGATAGTTTTTGTCAATAAGAATTCACTAATAATGAATGATTTTATATTCTTATATGTAATCCCAAAATTATATCTCATATTCATATATTATTCTCTAATTGATTATTTTATTTATTCCTTTATGATTTATACCTTAATAACTGGAAATATTTATTTCACAACTTGTCTATATGGCCTTTGATGTGCCTGGTATTGTCTTCAAATGTTATTTTGATTTTCTCATACCTCATTGATCATGTTATGTTAACATATATGTTTTATTTACATTTAATAAGAATATTATCCTAACCATTCTTATATTTACATTCCCCATGTAATGAAGAAAAGTTTTATGTAGATGTACTGAAGGGGAATATATTTAATGGAAAAAATGAAGGTCTTTCACCAATTTTTCATGTTGTGTTGCATGTTTAAAAATAGACTAAACTATTACGTTCCTCATGCATGAAGTTTTTCAATGAGATGAATATTAATCAAAAATAATATACTTCCATGTATGATACACATTGTTATCTATAATAATAGAAAAACATGTAATGTATGATCATTTATCCATTAACAATTAATTTATATTCTCTATTTTATTAGTCAAATTCGACAATAAATATATATTGATA
This sequence comes from Viscum album, assembly GCA_963277665.1. NCBI lineage: Eukaryota > Viridiplantae > Streptophyta > Magnoliopsida > Santalales > Viscaceae > Viscum > Viscum album. The sequence goes on along the minus strand of OY728140.1, from coordinate 256,986,513 downwards.
CCAATTGTTAATCACCAAGGATGGATTGATTGCAATAGATATTTCAAATATGGATTTTTCAATCAATTTATATTAGATCAAGACCTTAATAATTTTTAATTACTTATCTTAGAATGATACATTCAAATTTTCTATTGAAATATCTGTGGTTTTATTACCCAATATATTGAGTTAGATCAGGGCTTTGAAATAATTTTATATATTTTTTCCAAATACCAATTAAAAAATTTAATCATTCTAACTCTACATGTTTTATATATATCTTTTCTTATAATTAATATGTCATATTTACTAATCATAACATTTGTTTTATTTTTAGTATAAACACCCTATTGATTTTTCCTTACATATATATACATCAACCCAAACAAATAGATAGAAAAATTAAACACTTAGAGAGAGGGGTAACTCTTGGAATCCCTATGTTGAAGAATGTAGATTGTCATTATAAAAAAACCTTTACAAGTAAAATTAATCTGTTTATTGTTTGAGTATATTTTTAAATTACGAATTATATAAATATTATTCTAGACTATCCCTCTATTCTTATATATATTCCCCATATTGGGGTAAATCACTATTGTGATATTAGTCTCATTTGTGAAAGATTGATCAAAAGATGAAATTTTATTCCATCCTCCAAAATACATCCTCTACAATAGGACTGATATTGCACCATCCATCACCAAATATAGTGTTTTATGATTTATGAAACCACTATGGCATTATTTCTTTCAGTCCTCATAAATTTCTAGTATAGTCACATAGGATGAATTTTACCTTCATCAATATTTCTTAACATGCACTTATTTATTTTCCATGGTTGGAGTAGCATCCTTATATCTATTCCACATAATATTTCCTTATTTCCATGATGGATTGTTTGAGTGCACCATCATTTCTACTTTGTGAAACCAATATCGAGCTCTACGGTTATCCTCCAAATTATAAAATTTATTTTTTTGTCCTATTAAATTATATTTCGATGAAAACATTATTTCAAATTTTCATATGAACATAGGATTGTTATGAAATTTTTAGATTCATTCAATCTATTGTTTCATTACATATGAAAATGATTATTACATATAAAAAATTCACTATTAAAATAATACCTCATTTTTTCATTTCTTGATTGAGATATTAATGTAATGGTTTTCATTCTTTCATCATAACAATGGGATTCTGGACTCATACGCATGGTGTTCCCAAATATTCCAACATTATATCACATTCTAGATAATTTTTTCTGAGGAATATTATGTTAAATTTTGACACTAATCTTTTTATTACATTTTAATTACATATTTTCTTGTATTCAATATCTTCTTATAGATTATTCCATGAGATGTGTATTCATCTATTAATTGGATGTTTTTATCTATTACTAATGTTAAATAATATTCTAATATTTCTTCTCCTAATGGTTATAAATATATTTAAATAATGATTCATTTTAACATTCATATATTTTTTTTTCTTCATGTTTTTAATTGAGATGGATAATACTGGTTTTCATGTATATCATTATGGCCATTGTTTACCCAATTATTTTTCATATTATTTAATTACATCTCTTTTCTCTTATAACATTGTTATAAAAAATTTCATTATATCCAAATTCAAAGCCACCTCTAATCTTTTGAATATTATTTTCTTCATTTATATATCTTCAATTAATTCTCATTTGAATTTATAAATGATTTCTAACAGATCCACATTGTTTTATATGTATTTTTTATTTCATTGGAAACATGGTGAACCTTCACCAGACTAAATATAATATATCATTTCATATTATTATATAAAACCATAATCATCTCTATAATCAGTATGGGAATATGAAACATTAGGTTTTCATGTGTCTTCCAAAACAATGTTCTGAATTATTTTTGTAAAAAAATCAAGACTGATCACCCTAATAGGGGTGTTTTTCTTCTTAGGAGTATTCCAATGTTATTATATTTTCTTCTGTCCTTCTATTATGAGGTATAATAACCCAGGTTTTGAGGAATATTCATCCTTATCCATCACTTTAAATATTCTTCCATAAATTATCTCCAATATTTTTCATATGTCAAAGGGACCATTATATTGAGAATTTTTCATTCATATAACACTATAGGACGATTTACTCATTATCTTATCTACTTTAGGATCACAAATTCATTCACTGTGAATTTTCAAGTTATTTTGTTGTGGTATAATCTCTATGAAATCCTTTCTATGAGTCTTTACAGACAAAGTCATTTCTTAATGAAATCAAATGAGTTTACTTCTTCAAAAAATAGAGGATTCACCACTAATTCAATTTGTTCAAAAAATTGAAAATCATATTTACAGATTAAATAATGAGTTCTATCATTATTAATCCGATATGATTTATTTGAACTATATTGACATAAAAATTACAAAGGGGTGTGAATAATTATGTTCAATGATTTTATGTTTACTTTTATTTAACCCCTGAAGCCATATAGATATTTTGACCATACTATTTTAAAATATTTCATATTCTCATTCTCTATAAAACGACGAAATACACTAAAAAAATAAACAAGAATGTATATTGTGATGCACAAAAACAAATGGATATTATTTAGTTCAACATAAGAGGCCAATCCAGGGAGCATACACCTAATATTGTTATAGAGTACCAAAATCTACTACACTCAATTGCGATGGATGGATGTTTCTAGGTCATAATCACTCTTTTACAATACCCAAAACCCATAAAATATTATAAAATGTTACACTAATGATCTAAATGATACTCCCTCTTCTACACCTATGTTCACTACATTGGTAATGAATATGTAATTCTATAGTCATGAAGGAAAATCTATATTTTATAATCATCACTATCTATATATTTTTTGGTATGGGAAACCTACCACCTAACAACTATAAATTTGATGCACTACATAAGTCCATGTTTTCTTATACTCTAATACTTGAAGCCCTTGTGATATTTTTACGTCAATTAAGTTTTGTTTCTTTTTCTCTTCAACAATATAGAAAACATAATTTCTATTATATAGATAAAGATAATTCCAAAATTAAATTACCTTTCTACTACATCTCTCCTTTAGTGAGATATTGAAGTAATATTACTTCTCCTTGTTTCCTCTTTTAAACCAGATATTCAATTTTATTCCATATCTCATTACTCCTTTAAACTCAAAAAATGGATATATCAAGTTGAATCAATCAATATACACTAATTTAAAATAAAATATTTGATTTTCCTTTATATCCTCCATAAGCTATTCAATTAAATTATATAGATTCTCAATGAATGCAATCCTTAAACAAAATATTGGTATTAATTATCATGTTCTCATCATTCGTGTTTATACCTGGTGTACATTATGGTTTATTTGGTCATTATATTATAGTAAAACTGAGTAAAATAATATAATCATGACCAAAATATACTCATTTTAATTTATAACTAAAATTTCTAAAAACCACCAATTCACAATGTAAGTTACTCTTCCATGATGTATTATTCTTCTACCTCACCCTAAATATATTGTGTTATCATTCACTATGGTGTGATGTCTAGTAAAACTTCTACCTATGAAAACACATTAATAATTTTTACTTGATTGTTCAAATATCATAGCACGATATTTCTTTCAATTCTTGATTCATAACCCAAGACACATCACGTATGTCTTATTTTTAGAATGAGTATTATTCATCCTGACTTCTAAAACACCCATGATGAGAATCTCTTATTTTCACATGGTTTCTTCCAAAATAATCAAACATCAATAGAATTTGATGATTATTAGCATATTTCATAGCCACTACTGATTCTTCTATAGAGTGGCCTACATTTTCACCTCATTTTAACTACACTTGGATTATCATAATATAAGGTATGAATTCTCTTCGTAGAGTGTTCCATCATACCATGACCAGTAATAATTATTTTCAAACTCAAATACTATTGTGATTTTGAATTTATTAAATTGAATGAGCTTATCAAATAATTAAATCCACTAAAAACTGATTAAGCTTCCCCATTGATGGATAATATATCTCAGAGTGTGGTAGGATTTTCATAAAACATGTAGGAATAAACCTTACCAAGTAGGTATTATTTGTTAAAATTTGACACTTATATATGAGTTTGAATAAAAAAAATATAAATTGTAAATATTCCAGTATTTTTCAATTTCTAGAGTGTATTTGGCTATCCATATAATACTACTTTTACATAAGTGTCTTCTTACCTATGTATATCATAATAGTTCAATTATTTTTTTTCAATTCACCATAATCGACAAATATTTATTTTATATATCTATTATGGTTAATTTTATATATTTATGCATTCTTATTTAGGGATAATATAAATTTATATAAATATGACCATATTTAATTTTATGTATCGCATGATTTTTTAAAATACGAAAACATAATACTCGTGGGTTGATATATCACTTTACCCGGCAACATGTGCTAAATTCTTATGTTTTCTCTAGAACCACTTCTAAGAAATTATTATATATAAATTTAATTTATATAATTTAATTTTCAATATATTAATTCCAAATCAATTAATATTCTTATGAAAGGTCTAGAACATATTCTAGGAATCCATATTCTAAATTCCAACCACCTAGAAGATAAAATTGATGAATTATAATTTCTAAAACATTAATAAAATTTCATATATCATATTTAATGTATATAATACCATGAATTTAAAAAAATCTTAACTTCATAAAGTTCACTAACACATTTCTAAAACTTCATCCTTCTAAACTTACATCCTTATGACTCAATTATATATCAAACAATTATTTTCAACAAATACATCAAACTACTACTTTGTTATTAGAAAAATAATAATAAAAAACATATAATCCAACAAGATATCTATTTTAATATTGAATAATAAATGAAAAATGGTGTACCTTTTTTCTAATTATTCAAATATACATTCTCTCCTCGATAAGAGGAAGATAATTATTACAAGGAAGTATACCAAAAGATCATCTTTTAAGGGTATCTATTGTTAGATAAATCTTTTAATTCATGGGAAAAATCCACTCTTGCCCATATATTTCTACAATATTATTTAATGACAAAAGGGAAAATATATTCTTTTTTATTATAATTCATAGCATTAATGTTTTACATAAAAATTACACACTACATGAAAATATTTAACCATTTTATATGTAGGTTGGTATAACCTCCTTAGAACTAAAATCTTTTAAAATATTAATGTAATGTTTCAAGCCTATATAATAGGCTACAAATTTTTTTAACCATAGGATATTATTTCATTAGTTTTTAAACATTTTTTTATCAAAAAACACCTCAATCCTGATTACATAAAGATAAATCTGTGAATGATAGAATATATTATGATAATGAATTTAAGCCATAAATTAGTATATAACACATAAAATTGGCATGTATAGTGCCATGAATTTGTGGAACTCTCCAATATGTCTACCATTACAGACCACATCATTTTATAATCCATTATGTTTTGGTTGTTCTATATGGGAATAATTCCATAAATATCCCAGTTTTACCATAGCTTCATATACATAGAAAATCTCCACATTATGTCACATCATATGTAATAACTTGTTAAAATCATATAAAAATTATTTTACATATATTTGAAAACTCCTATAGGAAAATATATCATTAATTTACAATATATGTTATATAATATTTAATAAAAAATGAATATTTATCCAAAATATCTTTTGGATATCATTTAAAAACGTTTATTATTTCTATCAGTGTATTATATAATAACATTTTTATAAAATATAATCTCTATTCACACAACTAGAATAGTCTGAACCCCTGGACCATTATAGTAATGAAAATAATTATGAAACACCAATCCATAATAGTAATATAAATACTATACTCTAGAAAAGTGTCAATTCTACTAATGATAGGAAGATATATTTAATGATTCCTATCTACCCCATGTATCATCATATATATATCCTGTGAATGTGTCATATGAAGGAATAAATAATAAAATAATACATTTTTTCCAAAAATGAAGTTAACATGGGACTTGGAGAAAGTCAATGTAATATATAAAACTCATGCATTCCAGATTCACCATGTATATATAGGCCAGAAGGATGAACACATCACATGTAAATTCACCAAATGAAATGGGGACATGACAAGGCTTGTTTCAAAATAGATAATAAAATCAACTATACCATATCAATATCTCACCATAAACCACCTTTTCATATCTCAATTATGGTATGGGAATTAAAAATCATCAAAAGAGAGAAAAAATACCATTCAATAATGCAACAATCGATGACATGATTAATAATATAACCAACTGACCCCTCATTAGATCAACCCCTATGATAGAATAAGAATGATATAAAGGTATAATGGTTCTAATGATTGTTATCATTCCAACATATAGATGAGTTGAAAGTAAAATTTTTATTGAAAGCATGTAAAGTACAAGCCCACCTCATGGAGGGCGAATGTGGTGAAGGCCTAGAGAATCACCTTAAGCGATATGCTTAGAATCATTTTGTAAGGAAGTTGGGTTGGTGTAAAAAAATCAACCTTTTCTCAAACATACCTTCCTTACCACATTTAGTACAGTGATTCATTATGAATCATGCTCCCATAAAATATAAAAGAAATTGTGTATGAAAAAACATGTGGTATACTTGATGGGTCATCCAACAAACAAAAATCAGGTTTTATTTCATAAAAATATTTCATATCTCTATATGAAAATCTAAACATTATAAACATAAAAATTCATTATATATTATAGTACTTTTTGACAATCATTTATTTGGTAAAACTCAATGTCATTATTTGAAAAGCCTATTATAATTTCAATTCATGAAAAATATACAGAAAATGTGAATGAATTATATTGCGGAGAATGAATTTTAAAATGTAAAAATGATTTATATTCCTAAAAAATGTTATGAATTTTAATAAAGCTAATTGTAGTTTCATGTCATACCATATCCCATATGATATACTTCTAGAGATTACTTATGTTTGGTTATCTTTTCAGTCTTTTTAAAACTCAATATATATAAATATATAATTCCTTATATATTTCTATTTGTCTATATAAACCCCCTATTAAATCATTTAGTGAGTATTATAAATAAAGAATATTTGCAGAAAAATGGTAATAATTTGGAATCATATTGTAAATGATCAAATATTTGAACATACAATTCAACCTTGTTAACAATATAAAATAAAATGTAATGATGTAAATAAGTTATAATTTTTTACTATGAAGTATTTTTAGTTCATAATCATCATGGAACATGTATATTTAGACATTTATTTAAGATCATTTTGGTAACTAAATTGAACTCCTTACATTAAATTCTATTACCAACACATAAAAAAATATTTCTGGATATAAAGTAACCTTAACCTTGTGACCCATAGGATTAAATTTTTATTATTATAAATTGAAAGTATTAATGTCCAAAATTACTCCCACTATCACCTTATAAATTCAATATTATCTATAATATAATTCTATGATAAAAAATAATTTTTTCCTCAAATGACACTTATTTTTGACAATTGTACTATTTTAAAAATAATAAATCAAAATACCTATCATATATGGTGTTTTATATGTTTTGAGAAGTTTTTAGAAAAAATATTATTTTATTTAAAATATACCATTATTTGATGTTGGGAACTTATCCCCCCATATATTAAAAAATATATTGTATAAATTCTTTTATCAAATATAAAACACCATTAATATTTAACTTGTTTTAAAAAATGATAAATAATTATCTAAATCATAGTAATTTGTATCAAATAATAATGTTATTTTTAAAACAACCATTATTAACAACAACTAAAATAATTATATATGATAAAAAAAAGTAAAATAAACACCCATCATTTTAATCTGCCAGATATTAAGGTAATTCACTATTTCTTACTCTATGATGTAGTTACCAATTTATTGAACATTTTAGTTGACAATTTAAACCTATAAGAATAAATAATACATTAATAATGATCTCCAATATACATTAATAATGATTTTTAAATGTATATTTGGGATCATATACCCTTGAATATATATTTACATATTATAGAACATAAAAACAAAATATGCAATTTAATTGAAGTTAATTTCACCACATCAGCTGAAAAAAAAAACTTTTAAATAAAGATAAATTGGTTCATGAAAAATAAATGGCATTGTAGGGTCTCATAAATTCAGAAAATGGAATGAAAATACTCCAGCATGTCCAGTAAGGACAATTGGATTGAAAATTTGAGAAGAAATAAAATTTTGAGAAGGAATCATATTTGGTTATGTAACTTCACCAGGAAAGGTTAGAGGAAGTCATAAATCAGGAACTGTTGGTATGTAGATGGACTATGATGTGTTGGACCGTGTGTCATTGGGTAGAGAATGAATCATTTTTCAGTGAATTTTCCCCCATGTAACGACATTGTCACAGACAATTTATAGTCGCGAAAATATGATGGAAGTGCGCCCTACATACCATGCCTGCAAATGATTTTATTGGAGAATAATGAGAATCCAATAGCGCACCACACCTCCAGACACCCTGGTTTATCGGTTCTTTCATAGATCATGATATTTCTTTATGGGATTCTGTAGAAGGTTCCGTGTATACCGTAGATATAGATTCCCTGGAACTATATAAAGCCACCAAGACGGGAACTAAAAAAAGGTGAGGAGGGGTAATGAAGATGGGGAGAGTGCTCAGGGATGGGTGAAAAGTGGATGAAGAATGTAGAGGTTGTGGGAGAAATTTCTCCTGTACTAGATTTAGTTCATGGATTCCATCCAGCGAACAATAAACAGTTCATAGAATCCATCCTGCGAACCAAATGGACAATGTAGTTCACATAATCCCTCCTCGTGAACTGTATTTTGAGTACCCTCCACAGGAAACCAGGGAACCAATAATTAAATATAATAAAAATGGTTTGTGTATTCCCATATATGGGAGAGAGTATACAGACTACCATAAGAAGAACCCAGTATGTGGCCAGCTCACTCATGAACATCATTCTTCTCTAATAGAAAGTTTGCGGCTAGATCTTCCACGTAACAGCCTACACGGCCAGCTCCAACACATCCAGGTTTATGAGAGAAAAATTTCGCACCAACTAGTACATTCGGGGGGGCTACACCCCCACACTCCCCCTTGGGATCATTTCTAGGTTGCGGTCCCGGTCTTCTGGTCCAGTCCCTTGGCATTCGTTACTACTGCTCATGAAAAATGGAGTGTCTCACCATGATCTTTACGGTCTATGTCGATGAAATTTTCCATTGCACCCATTTTCCACCCAAACACTTGTCCCTTTAATACCATGAAATGATACATTACTTATGAACCTCTCGAAAAGCCCTATCACCTACCTCATATGCCAGGTTGACCCATAACTCCATGAATAATCACAGTATAAATGTTTCCTAAATGCCCAAACACATCTTTTCCATCCATTAAACTATGTGTCTCTGGTGATTCTGGATCCTCATTAACCTCCATGTCCATCGAAGATTGAAAGTCACTATCCTAAGGAAACCATTGTTTGACTATAAAAATCATGACCCAGTGGCTTGAAATATGTATCCCACAAAAATGGTCGTTAACCAAAGGAAAATTCGTCCTCAAGAGATTCCTCTCATACCTCTATACACCTCAAGGGCTTCCATGCCCCATAACATTTCTCCTAATCTGAAAATACCTAAATTCACAGTTTACACTTTCCTTCCCTCTCACGTTCAAGGCATCTCAGAACAACCCATATTGAGTATCCTCTATTTAATCATAGATTCTTCCCTACATAGTCCATACTCTATTATTATAAACTATGAGTTATCTCCATAACCACATGACATTAAACCATATGGTAATAGTATAATCCACATGAAATGAAATAGTGATGACATCATCCACGCTATATGACATTAAACTGCAGTATAGTTTGTTATTCTGGATCATTATAAAACTCCTATGCCATCAGAAAAGGAAGGCTAGTGTCTTGAGCACACGTCTTCTTGAATATTCGCATCATGCCCTATTGGATCTAAATATGTTTCCCAAAAAAATGTTCTGTCAACAAGAGACAAATTCTTCCACCAAAGATTACATTCATACTTTTCTATGCCTCAATGGATTCCATACCTTATTTAATTTCTCCTTATCTGAGATCCCCCAAAATCATGATTTTCATGTTCCTACCCTCTCATGCTCGAGGAATTTCGGAACATCACAACAAAATTATCCTCCAGTAAATCATCATCCAAGATATATAACATTAAACTATAGTATACCTGAAATGAAATTCCATGACCCTCCCACAGAGGTATATCCCCAATCTTCTGTGGCAGGGACACATGACATTCAATGTCATTCCACATTGAAGGGTTCATGCTCCGCACCCTCTCCCACCATTGTCCCGACCTCTTCCGTCACGGGCTGTCCCTCCCCCACCAACAGGGGAGGAGGCATGTGAATTGTTGAGTCTTTCAAATCCTCTTATTTCACACACTGGTAATGACTCACATGGGCTTAGAGGTTTGGGATGATTATGACATCCACACATTATGAAGTACATGAACTCCGATTCCTAATTAAATCAGTTAGGATGCTTTCTAGAAGGCTTGAGCTCAAAAGGGTTCCCATCCAAAAGGGTACACCAAATCATGATTATCAAATGGGAAACTCCTATGTGTAACCCCCATACAATCCAAACTATGTGGGTTATGATTCCTCTCCCAAGGACACGTAGGAATCCCTCCTTGTAGTCCCAATCCCAATATTAAGTCACCCTCTTTCCCTAGTGGATGTCGATAAACTCTAGAGCGCCATATAATATGGCTAAGTCAGCATCGCCTCCATAGCATCAAATGTATATACATACTTAGGACGATCTTGTGAACCAAGGGTATCCCGTGGAAACACAATTCGGGAATGAACCATGTATTCACGAACATATGAACACTACTTAAATCTATAATAGTGTCACAGAACAAGAAAAAATACTCCCCTAGAAGGGTGTGGTGAGCCTGACCTCCCATCCTCTAGACAAATGGAGTTCTTATGTGTTTTTAGCCAAATCATCAGCCAAATAGCATCTGTATTTGGAAAGAAGATCCATGAATCATGGATACTAGGCCTGTTGGATATTCATGGATCCATGAATAAACCCATTAGAGACCATCCATGGATGTTATATATGAGAAGGACAGATTTCATGAGTGCTTGACCCCCACACAATCAACCATTTGGACCAAAAGATCCCCACATTGTTAATTCAACCTTATTTAAAGGATAATGATGTTGAAAAGAACAAAACAACGGAATGGTAAATTCAACGAGAGCTCATTCTATGGAAAAAGCATGGGTGACGATCCTCATCATTCCATTTCCATATCCCCCATAATCGCGCCACCTTGGAGGTAGAACATCCATAATGTCCTAAATAATTAGGTAAAAATAAAACCAATTTTTATACTTTTATTAAGGAAATAAAATAAATTGTTATCATTAATCATGAAATTTCATATTATGTATTTACAAGGTATGGAAATTTCATGGGACCGATATCTATGTATTGGTATCATTATTGCTCACCAATTCATATGATAGATGAAGTTGGGATGGTTTTTTCTATGTTATCAATTTTATGAATCCATCGTTAATTATATTTCTCAAATTATAAATATTTTATGAAATTGGATGATAAAATATTGGCCATAAAATTATGCGATCCTTCATTTAATCAAAATATAAAATCAAGATAATGCTCCTACACCATATAGATAACCATGATAAATAATTATTAATATATGTGATATCATCAAGAAGGAAGTGAGATATGTTATCCAGGACCGCTTCAAAGGTATCATTTTAACAACATCATTGTGTTTAACTACTCTTATCCACATTACCACATTTTACCATATAGAATCTTAATAAAAATTTAGTATTATATTTATTTGACATTTTATTTATATTACTCTAAAAACATTCTCAGGGATATGTTTTACCCTCTCCTCTCGTATATGATATTCCACGACCTCTATGGGTATATATTTAATAAAAAAGATTGTGTGATTTATTTTTTTAGAATCATTAATCATTGTTGATGTATGGTAATCCAATGAGTTTTTGTGTTGTAATCTATCACAATATTTGGTATGAAAAAAATTCCATGCTTGAAGTGACTATTATGGTTTTTTTGGGATACTACAACAATATCTTTATATATCAAGTCATTCGAATGGGAATTATGATGATTTATTATTTAGTAATTTATGAAATTCATGATTAATATATGATGAATATTTATTCATTAATTGGTATTTGAATAAGTTTTACATTTCACCAATGTATTTGGAAAACAATGGAAAAAATCATTAAAGGATATGAACAACATGTCATAAGATACAAAATCATGCCATGAATTGGAATTATATATATAAGGTTCGACTTCATGAAATTTAATGGTTTATTCATGAATAGAGTAAAATATGGTAAATGATGTGTTACATAATGGAATATGACAACAAATTCCCAAGGATAAAAAATCGAGGGATGATGTGGGAAAATTTATAAAATTATAACATGAGCTAATCCATGAATTCTTATATCAATAGTGGTATGTAGTGTTCTATATTTGTATAGAAAACTTGTTATGTGTCGAGTCATTTATATGGTTAGTAAGGTTACATATAAGTGTTTCTCTGAGGAGCCTTCATTTTCATTATAAATAATATATATATATATATAAAGAACTGAAACCATAATAATAATAGAAACATTATGAATAGGTTGATATATATTTATTTTTTATTGATTTGGATATTCCCAGTCCATAGAGGTGGTACTTGTCAGAAATGTATTGGGGATCGAAAATAGATAGAGAATCACACCACTATCATAAGTGGTTTTAAATATAATATATTGTGAAATTTAGTTAGATCAAACTATTTAATGAGAATCACACAAAAACACTCGAATTATCATCTTGATTTATCTATAGAGAAATAATATCACACTATTTTGAGGAAGCGACATCATGATCAGATTATTTTAAAATTTTCTAGAATATTTGGAGGGAATTTAAATCATAAATTTTGATCGAGATTATAGATGATTAAATTGGATTGTAAGGAACATTTTTTTACCACACTAGCCATATATAAACATGTAATGATCATGGTGAATCAAGGAGGATAATATTTTCCCCAATCCATGGTTGAAAAATGCGATATCTATAAATATCAATAAAAATTACTAGTAGTAGTTCTAAAAATTGATAGATAAATATTAAAAATATAAAATTAGAGAGAGACTAAACAAATTGGTATATCCAATATTGAGGATACAGTGCAGTCATGTGTTTTAATTCTTATATATAGTTGTTGGATAAATGAATGGATAGAAGGAGGAGTTACAGTTAATCATGTGAGTGTTGATGAAATAAATAACCACTACAATTTATGGGTAGAATTATATTCCACAGATTAATGAGTTATCATTTTAATTTTTTTAGGAAGTCAGATAATCATCCCTCACATTGAAGAGTTAATCTCACTTGACATTGAAGATGTAGAGTATAAAAAAACATAGCAGATTATAGATTTTATGTGGATAGGAGGATATGTCATGTCTGTAACCCATATTGATCTTAAATAGATGATCATGTAAAAAAAACTCATAAATGGTCCTCCTATATATAAATTGACATTTCTATTATTTATGTAGTGTATAGATGAGAAGAATAGGGGGTAGAGCATATATTGATAGTAAGCCTTTCCTAAACCTTATAAGGGTATTTAACCTTATCATATAGTGAGCTTGATTTTAAATCAAACAGCCACTAAATGTTAGTATAGTTTATTTGGTTATGTTGACACATTTATAGGTGTATCCTCTTTTAATTATTTTTTATTGAAGAATAATGTAAAATCATTGTGTTTTATTGTGTATTAACTTCTACATTTATATTTATTATTTTCTTATGTTGATTTCAAGAGAAAGGGTGATATTGATCATATTTCTTCCAGCGAGGAAAAAATATATATATAACCTAGGGGACTAAAATATGATAAATTTTTTAAATTTGAATGATCCTTGACAGACCCCCATCTCAGGGAGCATATTTAGCTTCAGTTTAAGAAGTTCTGCAAAACGGATTTTAGCTTTGGTGTTATGTCTCTAATATTTCTGTAGTTTTGTTACATATATGGATATAATGATAAAAACTCTATTTTTTAATGTCACTAACTTTTATGGACAAAAAATAGAAATATATTAGTTTCTATATACTTTTTTAATATACTAGGTAATATGTAAAATAATATAATGACATGAGAAAGAAAAGTGAATTTTTGTGATATAGAGACCAAAAAACAATGAATGGAGGTATTTCTAATGATATAGTTATGAAAAACAATGTGTCGGTGCTTTTGATATTTGGACATTTCTATTAATAATATTCGAAAAATAAGTGTGGTAAATGAACCCTTTACATATAACATCATGTGATAAATATAATTTTGGTTAGGATGAGAAATAATTTAAAAAACTGATGAATACTGAATTATATTATGTTGAATAAAAAAATGAAATAATAAGAAGACACTTAAGAAGATGAACTATCAATTCATAGTGGGAAATATTGAAATTATTTATAAATATGATTTTGACATTTTTTTCAGTACATGAAAATCTAGAATTATATATTCCCCCATCGACGTAACATTGGATTGTGATATCATGGAATAAGTGCGAATGATATTATGTATCTATCTAGAATTGTTCTAATATGTGATCAAAACAATATGCAATCCTTGTATGGGAATGTGGATAAAATTAATAATACATATATAGTGAATTATATAATTAGAAAATATTTTAAATCGGGGGAATGGATATTAATTAAATAATAGGTGTAATTTAATGGAGGCATTATAAAAATAGGAAGGGGTCAGAGTGATCTACTTAGATAACTTCCACACGATCTAGTTTAATATATTTCCAAAAAGAAATGAAAAAATATAGCATTATATATATGAAAAACAAACATTAATAAGGGATAAAATCTAGAAAATATGTTTCCTCAATGTTACTAGATATAGATACCCAACTGAAGAAAAAGTATGAAATGATAAAGGGTCATGATTAGAGTTTAAAAACTGCTAATGGATATATGGTCATCCCTCCTAAAAAAGTCATAACATGTGGGGATACATGGGAATAAAATTTTGATATAATTATATATGTAAATGAATCTTGTAAATTATGTAACTGAAAAGACTTGGAAGAATGTATCAATAAAGAACTACTATAGTGTAATAGTGGGGAACACCAGGGATATCTGTATTGAAGAAAGTTTCTTATTGAATATATGAGATCTTCTACAAAAACATCTATGCCAAATAATGTTTATATGATATATAAAAATTATTTGATATATTTTAATTTTACTAACCATGGATATATGGTCAGAAATTTCAAAACGACATTTTTTAAATGATTTATAAGGAAATAAACTGTTATTATGAAAAAACATAAATAGAATATTCATAGAATGAAAATTTATTATTCTGGAAAATATATTAAGCACACTGGAGTAGTGTAATGTCATAGCGCATTCAAGAGTACACCATGAACAAAAAAATTCTTACTCAAATAAGACATATTATATTGTATTAAAACTTATTTTTAGAAATAATAGGAAAACCACATGGTGTTATTCGACCTTACTATTGGTTTTTGGGAGACCAAAAGAATATTATTGACCAAACTATTCAAAATATATAATGGAAGTACATATATTATCCCTAGGAGAACCTCATATATTTAAATAAATTTTCTCTAGGTGAGTTTTAATAATCATTGATCACTTTTTCATAAATAATCTTATCATTAATTGTCCCAAATCAGTTATCTTTATATTTAATTCACTAAAAAAACATGTACATGTCCATTAAAAATATTATACCATTATAGGTGTCATTCATGTTATATCAACATTAAATTGATATGTTTTCTTCATAATGATATTGTTCTCTAAATTAAAGGAATACTTGTTTATCTCTCTCAAAAAATATGTATAGATATCAGAGTAATAAGCGGACACATTCAATGTTACATGGTTCACCCAAATGGGCTAATACAAGGAGTATTCCTGGAAATGTGACTATGATCCTAAAATTCTAGAGTACACTTTTCCTGGTTGATTTAAACAATATATTGGTTATGGTGATTCACTAGACTCATTAACCTTACAATATTTGATAATATCACTATGTGTAGAAATAGATATACAGTTTTTTCTCCTTCAATGAAAAAATAATACTTTATAGTAGATGTGTTTTAAAATACACTTCATAAATGCCTCTCTCTTCATCAAATCCTAATGAGTTTATATAGGGAATATAGAACCTATAACATAATCCTTATAATTTCAATAAAATTACTTCATTTCCCATCTCTTCTTTTCTTCTTCGATCCTCTCTTCTATATCATGAAATTTTTTTACGATAATTTTCAATTAAAATTATGATCTTTTAAGAATACATTCAGAGAATTGAACTAAAATCTATTAGTACATTGGTTCATATATGTTATTATTCTTTTATTCTCCTCATATTATCCATTCTTCATTCAAAATTAAATGTGGTGATTAAGATTCATTTATGTTTAATAAAATATCTTAAATATCAAGCCATAACTACATATTTAATGTTATGGATTTTCTAAAACTATTTGATTATAAGGTGGTTAATTATACTAGATATTGGTTACCTTATTTTATAGATTCACCCCAACATATCCTTTTTATGTTTGGTGGATCATTGGGATAAATCAATTATAGTGGTGAGGAAAAAATTCTTATAAAATAGCATTACACAGTTTCCCAGATCCATAATACCCAGATGAGTAACTACTCTTATCATTTAAATTGTTTTCATTAGGATTACATTAGCATATTTTAACATTTAATGGGTTTGGGTGTAGCCTTCCCAATCCAATGTTACTTATTGTAGGATTAGAGAAAAAAACAAATCAACCACAATCCAAAATATACAAGTCAATAAATTTTTGTGGCATAGAATTGTTTTCATGACATATACATTGATTTGATTACCAATACACAATTTGTGAACTACCAACACATGATCCTAATAAAACACCTTTATAGGATTGAGAATTTTAGAATTAACTTATTTTAAACTCTTTTATACAATTTAAATATCATATAAGACAATTTCATATCTACATCCTTTACACTTCAAGGGTTTGACCTTTATACAGAACAGATATTACGTCACTAAACATTATGAAAATCATTGATTACATTTACACAACTCATACTAAATGCATCATACGGTACAACCTAAGATGTTATGATGTATTGTATCCTCAATTAACATTTCAATAGTTATGATAAAATTATTCATGATGGGATTTATACTTATACAATACTACTTTATGACATTAAAAATGACATTGTGGTGTATAAATTCCAACAACCCTTATCTAATGGTGAACTCTAAAGTGTTGCAGTATGAATTTTTTCTTTTATATAAATTTCTACTCATTAATAATTCAACCTTCTTAAGAATCATTTTGGGAAATATATATTAAATAAAGAAGACACAATCAAAATAGAAAAAATTATTCTTCCAAAAAAAACTCATTTACGTTTCTTTAATATCCTAAATAAAAAACAACACAACTTTTAATAAATTCTATTACTATAAATAGATCGGGACTGACCTAAAGAAAATTATTATTCTGACCACATATTAATTCACTTTCATTATAGAATTCCGTTAATGGTTCATCCACTGAAAAATATAAGATAACATGCGACTAACATGGTGAGTGAACCAGAGTTATATAAAATAATCTTCATGATAACACCTCAATGAATTTCATACACTGAAGTTGGTCACAAAAACAACTTTCTCCTAAAAAATTCAAATAAACACTCTCTGTCAGAGAGGATCATTCATATTGTTGACAGGGAAAATAAAAAAATATTACATAACATTATCACCTTAAAAAACATGATTAAATTATCCCCTATTATCAACGATGTTAAATAGACCTTCCTTGAAAAATTACAAAATAGACTTTTAAATACAAGAAATTAATTGAAGAGAGAATAATATCTTTCATAATAACAAATTTCCATTGATTAGTGGGGTTATCTTTATCCTAAATCATCAATATATTTGGGTTCAATTACACTTCTTGATAGAACATATTCATTTCAATATGTATCATTGTTAATTACATGGTTATGATTTCACCCATTTGATATTATGTAAAAATAAAATACAATTTTTCTATATTATACATAAAATTCTTCTCATTGAAATGAAATTTATTTTCTATATTCTTGGTCCTAAAATTTTTAATTGGTTATTTTCTTGATTAATCACACTCAAGTTGTAACACTTGTTTGGAATATGAGATTACGCTTCCATACAAATTCTATAAAGTTATTTCCTCATCCTTATCAGATGTGATAAATCTTGAGTGGATACAACATATTTAGCGTCCACTAGGATTATAGATATGAAGTATTTCCTTTTATTAATCAATGAAATACACAAAAATTAAACTATATACTACACCTCTATTAGTATTCATTATATCATCTATCAATCATACCCAATTCACATTAGTATAGACTAAAAAGTTTATTATGTAAATTTCTGTAACTAAAAACCCAAAACCCATTATTTTGTTAATATTTTACGTGATTATATATAAATACTTCATGATAATTTCGATTAGAAAAATTAGTTAATTGATATTTGGACATGTGAAATACACAATATTTGAAATAGTGGTTATCACGTAAAATAAACTTCCAATTATTCCCATCTATGGTGTAACATAAATCTATGTCTCTTAATCATATTTCAATAATTTTGTATATGTATCTACCTAAATATCAATTTCCATTGAATCTTATATATGAAACCTTTTTAGCACATTTTTGGAATATTTATTTTGGGAAATAATTGTCATATTCTATCATTCAATAAGTTTAAAGACAAGGTAAATGATAAATCACTGATTAGAGACATCTGAATTCCAAGGAATTCATTTATGAAAACCACAAGTATTGGGTGTCACATGAGAAAAAATATGATTTTATAATCATATAAAAGAATCAAAATCCACTACAATTATTCATTCTTAATATAGGAATTATGGTCAACCCCTCATATATGAATAAAATTATTCATTGGAAACTAATCTAACTACAATTACCAGACACTGAATGATTTCACTTCATATAATTTTTCATCAACTAACACATCATATAATCAACTTTATCAATTTTAAACCAATACATTTATTCATTATATAATTCCTTATTGAAGACAATATTCATGAATTTTGATTTTAAATACATTTGTTATACTATTAAACTCTTCTACATAATTATTTTAAATTATATTAAAAATGTTTAAAATCATGAAACTAGTTAAAATTCCTCATAAAAGTTGATTCACTCATTTGGGGAATAAATTTAACGTCTACATATTCCTTGTTCTTGGTTATATTTATAACCTTATTTGGATTATTTTAGAAAGTTCATTAGGATCCAATATGATTTTTTTCATTTGGAATAATTTCCCATGCCATGTTTTTCTCAATTAGGTCAAGCTCATCATTCAATTTTATAACCAAACTCATATCCTCATAATTTTATTCTGTGGATATTGGTTCATGTTTTGATAATAAATTTTTTTTATTGATCAATCATTCTAATTATTTGAACTTGAGTTGTCTGGTCACCGAAAATAACTTTTAAAATGATTTCTTCATTATACGAACTTCATTATAGTAATATTATACTTATTATTTTTATCTCATCATCTGATCTTTCCCCATTATTTTCTAAAAAACCCCTTTAATCCACCCCTTAAACAAACATAGATTCACCACTTTCTCCCCCAAAAATAGTGATGTTTCTATGGGATTTTTTCACATATATATCTAAAATATTCTAGATTATAATTGATATGTGTTCATTTTTAGTTAAACAAACATCAATAATTTTAATAATATTATCCAAATATCATTTTTGACACTTATATTTTAATCTCATGGATTAATAACCATGGAAAAAAATTACCCTATGAATAATCGTTTTTATTGCTTTATTTGTATTGAATAAATCACATGATTCCACACACATTAATTTACTTAAGTTTAATTTTCATTTTATACCAGGAATCATATGGATTATTTCTTTTAGTTTCACTTAATATGCATGAATACAGATATAGACCACAATAAGAACATATTTTTTCCAATACATAGTATAGATATTTCTATAAGTATAGTCCAATAAATGTTGATGATTATGTGGTTCATAGTTTTAATAATCATAATATACTGATGTGTTATTATAGTATAGTATAGTTGTTTAATCACATGATTTTATAGATATTCTGACTCTATGTCATCTATATATTATGTATCATTATTAGAGAATTAGTTTTTTGAATTTTTACACCAAGATTCATTTTATATTCTCTTCCATAGAAAGTGACTTAAATTAAGGCCTATGGTTTTTAAATAATCACGTTCTATCATGCCTTCTTACTAAAATAATCATCCAAGAAAACACAATACCTCTTCTCAAAAAAAATTATATGGTACTAGACCGAAAACATCTAAATTAAAATATAATTTATTCTTGAAGATTTATAATATTTTTATAATACTTTATTTGAATTATCTTCCCATTTTGACACAAATAACATGTATAAGTGTTATCATAGATGTTATTTTTGATATATCAAGTTCCATAAATCAAAATTATATTTTACATGAATCTTTGTATCATATGGATACTCACTTATTCCATATACTTTTTTCATCCACCTTGGACACCACACAACATTTCACTTCACCAAAAAGGGAAAAATTATTTTGGTCCATTATCTTTATAGAATAACAGAAATGTATATAGCTTTATCAATAGAACAATTATTTTCAAATCCCATAACATTCAAAATTTAAAAAAACAATATTAAATTTAGAAGAATTATTTAAAGGCCATTAAACAATAGAACATCTATTTGTCATAGAGATATTCCAAAAATCTTTTCTTTCCCAAATACAATAATCTTAAATCACTCATTATAAAAAAATCAACACACTCCACTTTAACATCTTTAATGTCACTAATAAGATCATTATTTACATTCATGTGGGAGGTACATCCAATATTTAAAGTTAATAAACCATACTAGTCCACTTATCTTATGTAAATATCAACTATATTTTCCTTTTTATTCTTAATTGTCATCATCCATGTATTCCAGTTAGCCTATCTTATATAGGAACCCTATTATTATACATACAAATCTTTTATTTCCATGTTATTTACCATAAAATATATATTTTTTGGAATTTCTATCCTATTTGATCATACATACAACTACTATATTTCACCTTTTTGTATCTATAGAGGCACATTACATTGAACTATTGATGTGACGTTAGTTTCCTTGTGCTGATAACCTTTACACAAAAAGAAATTACCATTAGAATCAGATGAACGAGTTTAGAAAATTATTTCATATATTTTATTTTATTTATGGCCTCTAGAACCACACTTTGTATTAAAATACATATATTTAATGTTTCCCAACAATCTATAGTAGTAAAACATGATTTTTTCCGTTATATTTACACATTTGTTTCTAAACAATATCCTTCTGATCGCCATGATAATCATAATTTCATGACAAATTTGACACATACAGCTTAGTATTAACCATGGTTTTATTGTACTTGTGATCATTCTCCAAAATATCTTTCCATTTTCACAATGGAAAAGGGGTTTCACTCTTCATTATACACCCCATGAAATTTTATATCCACTCATGCACTTGAACTT
Source organism: Viscum album (assembly GCA_963277665.1). Lineage (NCBI taxonomy): Eukaryota > Viridiplantae > Streptophyta > Magnoliopsida > Santalales > Viscaceae > Viscum > Viscum album. The sequence goes on along the minus strand of OY728140.1, from coordinate 256,964,544 downwards.
TCCGATGTCATTCTATGAGTGAGTAGTTTTTTATGGTTCTCACACCTCTAACTAAATATGAAGATATATCCTTATAGTTTTATATTCTCATAGAATTACCTTTCTCAAATTTAGATAGTAAATAAAATATATTTTCATTATATTAAATTTTTATCCAATGCTTCACCTCGTTATTTGAGTTCTATAAATTTTTAAATTTATGTTTTTAAATCTGTGTTATCAGATATGGATTTCATACCTCATGTTTTTCTCTTATAAAGCATTAATTCATGAACAATAACATTTTTATTCTTGGTATTATCCCTATATTTGTTAATATCTTAAAATAATACTTTATGTTATACTAGAATACCAACTATTCCCTCAATGTCATCATTTTTTGTAACAATATCATCAACATGAGGCCTATCTATGAGAACAATAAAACAATACACACTAAAATCTCTAACTTATTCAAGTTCCTCCACATTAGTTTCTTTTAAAAATTCACCATATTGAAAATAATATTTTTTTCTTTTGAATGACCACAATTATGATCTTTTTTAGCATTTTAATTCTTTATTTCTTAGAAGGATCATCAACTTCGTCACATTCCAGATATTTCTAGTGAAATCTAGCTACTATAATTCCAATGAGATTTCCTTTAAATAAATATAGTGGAATATTTCCAAAAAATCTTCCTTTTCACCTCTCTTCGTTAGAGGAGGGAAACAACCTCACATCACAAAACATTTCTTCAGGATGATAATATTTTATAGAATTTTTTTTATATATTTTAAGTAATAATTATATGACTTATCTTTTTATATGTAATCATTTTCTTCATTTCTCTTTACATATGAGACAAGAGTACAACATACGATATTCATAGATAATCTCATAATATCACTATCTTCTTATAAGGATACCTATGCATTGTAATGTGGTGGTAGTCTCTACAAACTTATATTAATGATTTTGACATCACAAGTATTATTATCAATTCCATTAATATCTTACAAAATGTTATTTAGATGTTAAAATAAAACATCACCTATGATGGTTGGTTGCATCCTCGAATATTTATATTTATTTGATACACATGAATATTTTCATTTCAAAAAATAGAACCACCTAATAAATATTCAGTAGTTTACATACATAACATCATAGTTTTTTCAAAAAATTAAATTAGTAAATATAAGGTTTTTAATGGACACCATAAGAACATGATTACCTTATAATATATATTCAATTTCTTGGGGTCTTATTCTGATAAATCCCCAAATTTCAATCTTGTTGAGATATCATGAATGTATTTCATGTACACAACAATTCTTACATGCACTAAGAAATACACCGTCATTTTCTTCAATGATTTTAAATTTTACCCATCAATATATAGTCTCCTGATATTATTAACAACTCCATCCATGCATTTTGGGGCAAGAAACATCACCCCTAAACCCTTATTTCAAAACACATGTGTGTCCCTAACAAGGAACAAACCATAAAAGGGGGATTAATTAGGGTATCGCTATTTTAAGACATTATAATTTCATGATCAATATATTATTATCTAAAAGAGATGAATAGTTATTTATCTCCTACAAAAAATCTCTACAGTGATCAAAGAAATAAGCAAAAATAGAAAAAAATATTTTTTGTCCCAAAATTGGATAATATGTTGATCATTCATGGAAATTTTCCTATATACCGGAGACATTAAAATGAACTAATTATATATGTTTTACACAAGTTAGTTGTAAGGCGAATGCATCATAATCAATGTCATCAGACAATTTGAAAAATAAATTATCTCTGATTACATATAATTGTTCTTGATCCTTCTATAACTAGCTTCTCCTACATATTCTCCATCACAATGAATGTGTGTGAATATACAACTAAAAATGTGTGTCTCATCAAAATAACCTTGTTCATTTCTTGAGAGAAAATAGCTCTTGGAATGACTTCTTTTAAATTCGGTCAAATGGTGATAATTTTTTTATGTTAGTTTTTAATTTGAGGCTAACCTATCTCTAAAAATTTTATATGACAAACACATCTCACATAACTCTCAAAAATCTATGTGGAATTGTAGAGAATCCACCAAACTTATTTTGATCTATGAGTTGGTATCATGCCTTCTTCTTTGCTTATACTGATATCTTTCCACATGTTATCCATAAATAATTGTGTTGATTAAGATCCATTTAAGTTGCATAAAATCAAATTAATCTTTATTTATAACTCATTGTTCAAAATCTTATGTTTTTTTGAAATATCATAGATTTTGAATGTTTTTTTATTCTATTTTGTAGTCACCACCTTGTATGCATTCCCTATGACATAGATGAAATTTATAGATGATATGGAACCACCAATTCGGTTAATGACAAGCACATTATTTTATTAATTTTAGGGATCATAAATAAAGTACTTGATAATGAACCTCATGAAAAAAATTCTCAATAAAATTGAAAAAGAACACCAGAACCAGGATTCGAATTAAAATTTTAATTTATTTAATAATAAGAAAAAATAAATTATACTTCATTTTTATCATTGATGTATGTGTTGATCATATAAAAGATGTTATGTTTCAATTTCATCACACCTATAATAACAAAATGTAGATCACCTCTAATGATGACCCACATGTGGTATGTTGATATTAGAATGACATCGATGGTCCTCTGGTTACTCATGTAATGGTACCAATCATCTTATATCTATCCCTTAATTAATACCATGATCCCTTTTATCTCTAATGGTCAATTTATTATCTCTTCAACATGGGAAAATAAAGGACGGGGATATTTCCTCAATCATGAGGGAAAATCTAGGATAATTTATTCATTGAGAGAGAGTTCTCTAGAAATGAGAGTTATTGTAAACATCATCTGATAAACCACTCCCAAATGACATAACCATCTATTTATAGACCTAGTACAAGGGTTTTATATTAATTAATTGCACAAGTGATAATAATAATATATTATACCCATAATTAACACCATTTTATGTAATATATTAATTATATTGTTTTATTACATGGGGTGCGTCGAACCATATAATGACAAATATTAGTTTATTGCCTTATAGATAAATATTTATCACTGGACCAATTGTTGGGATTATTCATCCTCTATGAAATTTATTTATTTCTAGAATAAATATTTAAATAAATATTATTCATTCATGAAAAAAAAGAAACAAAATATTTTATTTATTTGATTAAATTATTTATTTTAATATTCATTTAATAAAACAAAATATTTATTACATTCTAAATAAAAAGTGAATAAAAAATATTAAATGTTCATGTATTTAAAAATCTACCTTGAGAATAAATATTTATTTAATATTTACAAAAACAAATTCTTGATAAATATTAAATATGGCATAAAGATTAATAAATATTATAAAGGTTAAATAAATATAATATTTAAGAACAATTGATTGAAAAATTTTATGTGTCACCCTTTAAGATTTATCCTTTGTTGAATTATATGGGCTAATCTAAACTCCAATATTTATTTCTAGAAATAAGTAAAGTCACCAATGAGAAATAATATAGTTTCTCAATTTTGAAAAATACAAAAAAAAACTTTCATTGTTCAATATAATCAATTTATTGGAATAATTCCTCAAGTCGGTTTCACACCAATGTCATCACCCTATATGTTTAATATGTCATTATTTGGATATATATAATGAACTTATAACTAAAATATTGCCGTGGAATTTAGTTTTAATTATTCATTCCAATTAAATGGTTTATAGATCATAACCCATAAATATAGAAGGGATAAATACCATATCAAATTATTTATTAAAATATTTCATTTGTAACAATCCCAACATAAAAAATTTCATCGTGATCATATGTCCTTATAGTTTTTAAAAATTAAACTATGTATGTGAAATTTTAACTTAATTAATAATAATCATAATGTACAAGGATCATTACACACACATAACTAATAATAAAAAATTACATATATTTATATTGAATTTATTCTCTGGGTATGTTATCATAGTCTACCATAATGTAAATTAACAAGTGAGAAATTCATGAGATGATGTCTCATACTCTTATGATTAATCACTCTAGTTAGTCAACTTATTATGTGTCCCATCATGGAATGTTACCTAAAAATGTAAAATAATATCATCATATTACTTCAAAGATATCATCACAGTGGGGAATTAGAGTGACATTTTTAGTGAAACATATATTACAGTGTATTATCTGTTTAATTTAATACATTAGAAAAAAAATAATTAGTATGGAATTTATTAATATTTATAACCATAAATATATTTTAAATAAAAAGTATAAATAGTTGGTTCATGGGAACCAGATCCAAGAGAGCACCACTTTCACAAGAACCAACTGCTAAAAAATATTCATTATGTTAGTTCATATATTTTAATATTATTTTTTAGTAGGGATCTAGAGGTTTCTCCTACCACATCATTCATTTTTCTGTGTCAGTTTTTCCATTTCCTTTCTTGATAATATATTTACTATAATAAAAATCCATCAAGTATTTATATCATTGGTAATCCACCTCAATTTCCATTTTCAGAAACTTAGAATATAGATTAATCAAATAGTTAAATCATATCATAAATATGATAAATCTATTACTATTGGTAGAACAAAAATTAGGAGCATATCTATTTGGAACCACTAGATAAGATTCATTAGAATCCACAACGTACTTTTATATTGTATAAATGGAATCCACTAGATGTACTAAATATTTCATCCATATCTCATTATCAAAACTGTGATGATAGATCAATTTATCTAAATGAGGAATACAATTCAGTTACCTTTATCATTAATATTCTAACATCCTAATAAACCATGAACTTATATAGTTTTAAATTTTAATGTACTTTCTAATAGTACTACTATCATGATGGTGTAGTTATCTAGGATCAATTTTATATTTACCAACTGTGAATGATGCATGGTTAATATCAACATTATATATATATGATTCTATATGAGATAAATTACAATCAATTTATATTGTGGAATTAATTTTTCTCCAAAATATCTTATTGTTTCCACTAATTTCAAACTAGAAAATTATATGTGATAAACAGTTTAGTCTTGGATTTCTTCAACCTATTTTTTTCATTAATTTTTTTTAAATATTTACATTGAAAATATTTTTAAAACCAATTGATCTATTTTTATATATCTTATTCCATATAACATGGTAAATAATTTATGTAATTAAGGTAAATATTTATTCCATTAGTCTAAACAAACTGGTAATACATTTAATTTTTTCCCCTATTATATAAAAAAAATATTATAAAACTATAAAACTCCCACTCAATTATTAGAGAGACATAAAAGAATTTCAATTTGAAAAAATATATTCAGTGTTTACCATTCATGATTCATCAATAAAAATATTTTTAATTCTAAATGTCTAATTATGATTAAATTATGTCACCAACCATATCTTTTGTTTCCATATAGATACATACCATAAGGCCAAATTTTTGTTGCATCTTACAAACAACTTTCATAAGGTCTCCCCCGGCGGAGGTGGCCTTGAAAATAAATAAGATAATATGATGATCATAATAATATTCATTGAAAAGTAAAGTTAAAAAAGAATTTATCATCATGATCAATTTGTATGATTTTTCATAGACTAAAACCACGAAATAATTAGTCATGCATTAATGGTATCATTTTCTACCATCCATGTTGATTTCCCGTGAATACTCAAGAATAATATCATGTCTCCAAAATATATAAAATATGGGTGTATAAATTTTATTTCTCGGAAACTACTAGTGAATTCATACTATAACAACCCATATAATTTTATAATAATTCATTTATTAGTAATATATTATATAGTTATATTCATTATAAAAATATTAGTTAATTTTTTAGTCAAAAAGAAAAGTATTTATTTATAACTAAATTGATTTTTTGGTAACTATATGGTTTTATATAAAAAAGTTGTTTACAAATAATAGAATATTAATATCACAAAAATCATTTTAATATTTTAAATAATTTTTTCAAAATAATCATATTGTTATATTTTTTGCATTTTTCTAAAAATACGGATATTGTAATACGTAGTGAAAAGTAAATAATTTTATTGAATATATTTTTTTCATTTGAAGTATTTAAAATGCAAAAAATTTAATTTTGATTACTTTTTAAATTTCAATATTTCATTATGATTTATAAAAATCCAACCATACTTCTAAAATTAATTTTGTAATTGAATTTAGTATAAACAATTTCTATATTAAAAAAAGCTTTTTTTTTGAAAAATTGTTTTTCAAAATTCGATTTAAATTATTTTCTATCACTAATATGTTTCGAATCATGAAAATTGGTTTAAATATTTTTAATAATTAGTTAATATTTTAGAAAATAGGCCTCTTTTATTTTTGTCGTTATGAACATTAATCATCGTAATATTTCTTACCACGGTAAAGGGTAAGTAAGATAATTAAAGTAAAAAATAAAATTAATAACACTATAAAATGACCCTAACACATACCATGATTTTATTAGATTTTTATATTTCTTCAGTATTCATTAATAATTCAGTTATATGGGATCTTTATGCAATTGTTATGTAGTTATGAACTTTACAATATTTTTTTGTAAATAAATGTCAAAAATTTTACACTCTTATTTTTAATAACTAAAATATTTTTAACATGGAAATAACTAAAGGATTTTTTAAGTTATAAATATTTCATTAAATATGAAAAATTTATATTAATAATTTTATAATATTATTAATTTTTAGTTAATTAATAATTTCATCAAATTCATAAAAAATGCTGATGCAGTTATTATTCAACTAATAGACATGTGAAATAAATGAAATTAAAAATATAAAAACTTCTATAATTTGAATGAAATGATTTGAAACAAAAATATTCTAGATAAAAAACAGGATATGAATTTATTAGAAAAAAGTTATTTTATCTTAGTTATTTATCATCAGGTTACAAAATCCAAATTTAATTGATAGTTCTAAAATTATAATTAATGATATTTTATAGAAATAATATTTTATTAAATGATTTAAAATTAAAAAAAAAATATTTTATTTTTCTAAGTGATTTGTATATGGTTTAAATATCATCAATGGTCCATTTATGGTGTGTTTTTTCATTTTTTCTAACTATCTTGATCCACAATGAGTAATAACCCCTCTTATCATAGTAAGTGTAAGAAGGGTTAAAGGGAGTTTAAAAACAATAAGGTTAAAAATTAGATCCAAACGTGCCAAAATTTTACTTTATGATACTATTTTGACAGATAGTCATATTATATTCTAATAATATCAATTTGGTGCCATTTTTAAATAAAAAAGAATTTATATTAATTTACGATATTATGAAATTACAGTAGGGTCCCACCCCTCTCTTATAAAAGGGAACCACTTCTTCTCATTTATTGCAAACCTAAAAACCCATTTATTGGAAAATATCTACCCAAATAAAATAATAACATCTATACCCATTTTATATGGGCCTTATTTTTGTAATAATACCAATCTTATAAGTCTTAATATGTAAATAAGATGTCCGTTTTCAAATAAGATGTATGGATTTTAAATATATGTTTTAGGTTTATATATTCATCCTCAAATATAAAAACTTATTAAATATTGATAAAGTAATATCACCATAATAATCCATATAATAATTTTTTTTATATTAATTCCATAACCTATATCAATCCATTCTTCCTTAAAATGGGACAAAAACCATTATTTGTTTGTACAATTGTTTACCACCTCTAGAACGAATGTAAATCATTTTCTAGCACTATCTCTCAAGTATGGATTATAATGAAGGAAGTAATTTTTATATATTTTATTCATGAAATATTAATACTAAAAAATATACTCTATCATTTACCTTCCAACCATTCCATTCCTTAAAAAATGATAATGTTGTTCATGGGTACATTTAGACTACCACCTCCTTGTAGCGATGTGATTCATTTTCATCGCCACATCGCTTGGATGACACACACACATAGACAAACGCACACACACACACATATATATATTTAAATAATTACTATATTATTTATGATAATATTACTATTATTTAATAATAAATTAATACTTACCTTCTTTCTGTAATGATTATTGAAAAATATAAACATTACTCATGTGTATTTATTCCTTACCGTATACATGATTGTAACGTAGTTCATTTTTCAAAACCATTTTTAATGATTTGATATTAAAGTATAATTTAAGAATAAAAATCACAATTATTTAATGATAATAATATAGGATATTATGAAATAAATATGTTTTTGAATGTAGTTAACTTAATGAAGTATTTTTTATATATTATGAACGAAATATATTTTTTCAAAAAATGAGACATGGTTTGGTCACCCAATTGTTGTGCCTAAGAAATTTATTAAATAAAATCAAGGATACAATGTATTAATAAGGTTTAATTAGATTTTACAATAGGTTTTTTTATGGTTGTATAAAAAAGAGAAAAAAATGTAAAACCAGGAAGCATACCTCTATAGAAATTGTGAAATAAATCAAAGCTTGAATACACATGCCTCAAGAAAGACAGATCAATATATGTGAAGAGGATCATCGATAGACTTGAAATAAAAATCCATGTGAAATGTGTTTTTTCATCAACCAATTTCTAAAAAAATACATGATATTTCAATAACATCTCATCATTTAAAGTACCCCCATCATATAGGCTTAGACAATGGGTGATGGGGAATATCCAAATTTTCACCTTTCAAATAAAAAAAAGTAATTTAGAAGATTCTTATCTATTATTAAAAAAACACACTAAATTTTTCCCATTATTATTCTGAACTCCAATGATCACTTTGATACTCAAAATACTTCTACACAATGGAATAAAAAGAAAATTCATGTTCAATAAGAACATCAAGTAGAAGGAGAAGGTATATATCCCATATCCCAATGAATAGCCTCAAAAAAAGCCTCATTAAGTGTAAATCATCAGACAATATGGTGCTAGATAAACTATAAACATGTCCAATTTCATGAATAGAATCATCAATGTGTGAGAATGATATGGGTATAACATATCAAGAGAATATTCCTCCCTAAGGATACAGGAACGTGAATGTAGGAAAACATGAGAGATGTCAATGTAAAATAGAACAGGTCTTGGAAATGAATGATCAAAAGTCAACTTACTTGTAAAATAAAAAAACAAGGACATACCAATAAACACTAAAATGTAAGTGGTTCCTCACATTTTGGGATTCATGAATATATGAATAATATGAAGGCCAAAAATAAAATACCCAAATCAATATGGGCAATGAAAAAAATGCATTCATAAAAAGAAATTAATTCCATGGAGTGTTTTTCTAACATCCCAGGTAAATAAAGAATATAAAATTTTCATATTTATTAATATTTGTGAATAAAATATTAATATTACTTTAAAGGGAATTTTACTTTCAATGGCTTATCCAAAACGCAACAATGAGTTTCTTTGAAATCTTACGTTGCACTTTAATAATATAATAATATTATTTTAAATTGTCGTTAAATCCTAGCCATTGAAATGGAGGGAATGAACAGAACAAACTAACAAATGATTATTTATTATTGTTAGAAATTTTTACATTTATCCAAATAAAATTTGTAGGCTTAAAATTCAAATTAACCCAATTTTAAGCATAAATATTCTAATATTCTTTAAATGTTCGATTAACCGCCTTTTGATGATGTTGTTAGTACCTCATTAATGAATGATTTAAATAAAATGAAAAGATAAGGTAAAATATAAGACATAATGTTGAAAAAAACCGATTGGATGGGTGGATTTCTATCCCTTATCACCACTTCCTAGAAATATATCTTTTTGGTACCTTTAATATCCGAAAATCATTTAATAATAAAGTAACATTTCAAGACATTCCAAGAGTGCCCCTCCTCCCTCTTATAAAAGGCCCCCACCTCTACCCCCGTACCCACACCACTAAAGCCTTTGGCTCGACCAAACTCTGATCCTTTTATCTCTCCACACCCCTCTCTTCATCTTAGAAGCCTTACCTTAGGCAGAAAGCTCTTCAACAAACCCTTATTGTTCAAAAAAAATGGGAGTTACCTGATTTAAAGGTAATGTCTTTTCTTATGTTCTTTTGTTTTATTTTGCTTCTCCAACTCCTTAACTCTTTATATTCCTTTTTTTGTAACAAAAAAAGTATCTTCAATATACTAGGATGTTTTTATGAGAAGGATTCGATCTAAAATTACACACACCTCCGACTAATGGTTAAAAAACATATTGTTTTCGTGGATGGTGAATTACAGCCTCATGAAACGATGATTGTTCTATCTTCTCCTACCACCTCTCATGGTGGCCATTATTATGGAACTATATTTATTTGAGATATATATTATATTTACTTCCTCTCTATTCTTCTGTATCTTACATTTAAAACATACCATTTTGCTTTTCATGTTGTGCAAATGCGATAATTTCATTTGAGTAAGGGTGGACTACTGCCCCCTCAAGTTATGTGACACGTTCATGCAATACATGGAATGTATAAATAACTAAATTAATGAACTTATGTTACCAATATAACATATATATTATACTTTAATTTTAATATATATATATATATATCTCATTTAGTTTTAAATCAATTAATGTGACAAATAAATGAAACTAGTGTTAATGCGTACGTATGACCTACAGTTTCCATGAACGGTACATTTCATTTTTATCTCCAAATGTTATGGAATAGTATAAAATGAATATATACTGGATATATATGATATTTAAATTATTAATGCCATTTTGGAGATGATGAACTTATAACTACATGGGAAATTCATTTCAGACAAGTTTATTTTTGACTCATATACCGAACAGCGGCAAAATCTTTTTATATGAACTCTCATAATTAACTAATTATTATAAAATTATAATATTTAAAATTAATTTAATAATAAACATTAAAGGAGATCCTTCATGATTTATTAATTGACCAAATTTTATTATTTAGGAATATAATGAAACGAACAAGACAAGTCGGACTTGAGGTAAGGGATCCTACCTCTCTATTTCATTTTAAGTACTATCTTTTATGTTATTTCCATTAAGATCCTTTTTATTATGGTGGGTGAAGCACATTTATATTTATCTTACTATAAATTTTATGTTCATATAATTATAAACACTATCTGATCTCGTCAATCATTTTTTTGAAGATTTAATTGGCGCCGTTAGGCTGCAGATTTTTCTTAAGGGATTTTTCATCTCACTTTTATTCCCGTGAGATTCATGCTAAATTTTCCACTATTTCTTTTTTTTTTTGTGGTGTTTGTACTTCCCATGATTTTTTTCTTTGTTTAATATACTTTAATTTATTAGTATTTACATATTCATTGTGTTACCCTTCTTTCATGGGGTGTACGTTTCAAAAGTTACCCAAATCGGTGAGGGAACCTTTCACCGTCCCCTTTTTAAAAGACTTCTTTTTTGTTATGTCTTTTAATTTACAACTTATTATGTTTTTATATGGTCTTATATATCCTTATTGTTGTAAATTGTATTTCCAAGTGATTAGATACACTTTTTATATCTCATCATCTCATTTTATGAATTTTAAAGTGACGTCGTTAGGCTATCAAATTTCTGTAAAGGAACTTCAAAACCCAATTTCAATTCTTTGAGTTAAACCTATATTTATTTATTATGTCGTTCCATGAATATGTGTGGATGACCTCGGATTGTTTTACACTTAATTTCCACTTATATTTGGTGTATTTATATTTTTTATACATATTTATGTAATTGATTTATCCATAATATAAGGATACCATCATTGTAAGGGACTTCATCTCAATCTCTTTTCATTGAGGAATATTTTGTTTTATACAAAACATTCTTTTATATGGTGTATAAACCCCTTTGACTTTTATTTTTATTTAAAATGAATATTTTTATACGAAGCGTGTTACTAAATGAAAAAGCGGATGTTTTTGTCTTACGTATTCGGTGACAACGACTTCTCCGCCGTCGTGACCATTATTTGAGTTTCGTATTCCTCTACAAGCCATAACTTCTTTTAAATGTAAAATAAATACCATGTTTTAATTTTATATTATTGAAAATGGTTTTGATAATTTTTTTGATAATATCAATTTTTTGTATTTATATTTTGTCATTGAAATGTTGAAATGTCATGTTTTCTTTTATGCATGTTTTATGTGATACGATTATGTTATGGTTCATGGGAATTGTTTATGAAGATGGGTGGTTCCATGATAAACTAATGGTGGGTGAGCCCATGATATCTCTCCAATGCATTGGGTAACATGAAAAAGTTAAACGACCAGGCTTCTCCAATGATTTTTAGGGAATATACTGTGATGGATATTCCAAACATAACCAGGAGGTTTACTCCCTACGTAAGGATGTTATGAATGCATCATGTTTTCTTTATGTATTATTATTTCTATGAGTTATTAATAAATCTTATGATTTCATAAGGAATGTTAATGTGATTATGTTTTAAGAGTAAAGTGTGATTTCATTGATTCATATGTATACATGGACTAATGTTTTCTTTCGGTATTTTTATATCCCTTACTGAGCTTTTTACGCTCACCCCATGTTTTTGAAATGATTTACACAGGACTTAAAGGTGAATAGGGTCAAGGATGGGATCAAGGAAAGACATGCTATCTAAAACATGGAACTAGACATGTTTCTTTTTATGAGTTTTTATTTTATGAAAAAAAATGTAAACTGAGTAGAAGTGCCTTCTTCATAATCTTCTGAGATGTAATATTTATTTCCTATTTCTCTAAAACTTTAAACCTGAAAAGATCCTCAATGTCTATTCTAATAATAACTAAAGATTAAGTAATGTTTAAGGCTTGGTCCTTATATTTGGTATCAAAGGTCAGTTTAGATAACCTTAGAGGTTATAATGTTATTTATGAATAAGTGACAAGTTGTAGATAACAACAATGGTTAGTATATTGGATGGATTCATTTTTTTAAAAATTTGGAATGAGTTTGAGATAAATTGGATAATTATCTCATAGTGTTTATCTACCTCATTAATATATTATGATTCTAATGATATACTCACACTGACCTTTTTGGTTTTAGTAAATCGATGGATCTAACAGGCACCAAAGTGACAGTGGATGTGATGAAAACTGTGACGGTTTTCTGAAAGAACAACTGAATGATATGGGAGCTGAAATGATAACTCTTGTGGTTTCTCAAATCCAAATATTACGAGTCATGATTAACCACATTAACCTTGGGGAGTCCTCTAATGCATCATGTATGAGATAACCAACTCGATGTGGAAGTTCATGCAATAATTATAAAGGTAACCATTAGGGATTATATGATCCTTACTTTTGAGGTAATTATGGGTTACTATATGTTTTGATGGAAAATGAAATGCATGAGGTAAACATGAGGTTAAATTATGTTATGGTTATTTTTTATGATTTTATCTCTTTTTGGGGAATTTTTTAAGAATTATATTGTTTTTTAAAAATGAAAACACGTAGATAGTGTGACAACCTATCACGTCGGACAATGTTGTGGGAATCGAACCCACAACCAAAGTGTGACTGTTATTTATCACCTACCACTGGACTACGTGATGTCCCTGGTTAGTATGAAAAATTATTTTTAGGTAGATGATCTTATGAAATAGTAATAAGATGATTTTGTGTTATCATTGGAAATGATTAGCCAATCATGGAGGATATGTGATTAGGTTAGTTACTTTTCATTATGACTCTTTAAGTGTAACTGATGTTATTTGGAGATAAATGTTAAGATTTATCTAGGAAGACTATGTGATTAGATTATTCATAGATTTGGGTTTAATTTTTAGTTTGGATTATTTTGAAGAATTTTATGGATAACTGTTTATTGAATGGTATTTGATGAACTTTGGGATATGTTTGACAAATTTTGGGTATTTTCCAATCTTATACTTACAATTTTTGGTTTTGGTTATGGCTTAAATACATGGGAAATATATAGTTCATCTTTTTGGGTTAGGTGATTCTATGGAAGTTGATTATTGCGCTCTTAATATGAACATGTCATCCTGAAATACTCATCGTTTGGAGAAAATATTAGTTCGTGTTAGAAATCTAGTAAATGAGGAAAGTATGCATGACAATTAAGTGTGTTTCCATTTGATTTTTTTAATCTCATAAATAAATTCCTCATTGAAAAGTAACTTAAAACAAAAATGTTGTCTGCTAACTTTTCGTACTAGGGAATCACATACCGTTTAACCAATCATAATTTTGTGATTTTCGTTGGGTTAACATTATTCAAATCATGTTTTATATCACACTCCATCAGAACATGACCCTTTTTTTCTCCACCATATACATGTTTTCACGGAATCCTAGTATGGATTAACCCAGATGGAATTATTACTTCTCTTTATTTCTTTTAAATTGATGGTTTAATTGGATCCTTTTCAGATGTGGGGCTTTCAATGAAATTTCCAAGACCAATTTTAAAATTGAGAGGACACAATTCCACAAAGGGGGGAAGGATGTAACATCCCAGGTAAATAAAGAATATGACCTTTTTATATTTATTAATATTTTTAAATAATATAATAATATTACTTTAAAGATAATTCTATGTTCAATGTCATACCCAATACGCAACAATGATTTTCTTTGAAATCATACGTTGGACAGTAATAATATATTATTATTATTTTAAATGGTTGTTAACGCCTAACCATTGTAATGACAGGAATGAGTAGAACTAACTAAAAAAGGATTATATATGATTTTAAAATATTTTTACATTTATCCAAATAAATTTTTGATGCTTAAATTGAAAATGAACCCAATTTTAAGCATAAATCTTATAATATTCTTTAAAAGGTCGATTAACCGCCTTTTGATGATGTTGTGATTACCTTGTTAATGAACGATTTAAATAAAATGAAAAGATAAGGTAAAATCTAAGACATACACTTGTAAAAAACATATTGGATGGGTGGATTTAAAACCCTTATCTCCTTATCATGGAAATATATCTTTTTGGGACCTTTAATATCCAAAATTCATTTTATAATAAACTAACTTTTCCAGACCTTCCAAGAGTGCCCCTCCTCCCTCATATAACAGGTCCCCACCTATACCCCCTTACCCACACCTCTCAAGCCATTGGATTGACCAAACTCTATTCATTTTATCTCTCCACATCCCTATATTCATCCTAGAAGCCTTACCTTAGGCAGAAATCTCTTCAAGAAACCCTTTTGGTTCAAACCAAATGGAGTTACCTGATTTAAAGGTAATGTGTTTCCTTATATTTGGTTGTTTTATTTTGCTTCTCCAACTCCTTAAACTCTTCTTATTCCTTTCATTTGTAACAAAAATAGTATCATCCATATTATAGGATGTTGATATGAGAAGGATTCGAGCTTCACTTACACACACCTCCGTCTAATGGTTAAAGAACATAATGTTTTTGAAGATGGAGAATTACTACCTCATGAAACGATGATTGTTAAATCTCCTCATATTACCTCTCATGGTGGCCATTATGATGCAAATATATTTATTTATGATATAAATTATATTTATTTGCACTCTATTCTTATGTATTTTACATTTAGTACATATCTTTATGCTTTGCATGTTGTGCAAATGCGATAATTTCATTTATGGAAATGTGGACTAGCGCCCCCTCAAGTGATGTGACTCGTTCATGAAATACATGGAATGTATAAAGAATGAAATTATTGAACTTATGTGACCTATATAACATATATATTATACAATAATTATAATATATATATATATATCTCATTTATTTTTAATTCAATTAATGTGACAAAGAAATGAAAGTAGCGTTCCTGCGTACGTACGGCCTACCGTCTCCATGGATGGTACATTTAATTTTGATATTTAAATGTTATGGAATTTCATAAAGTGAATATATACTGCATATATATTATATTTAAATCATTAATGTCATTATGAAGATGACATACTTATAACTACATGGGAAATTCTTTTCAAACAAGTTTATTCTTGACTGATATACCGAACATCGACAAAAACTTCTGATATGAATTCACATAATTAACTAATTATTATAACATTATAATATATGATATGAATTGAATAATAATATTTAAATGAGTTCCTTAAGTAATTATTAATTGACCAAAGTTTATTATTCAGGAATATAATGAAATGAACAAGACAAGTTGGACTTGAGGTAAGGGATCTTACCTCTCTCTTTCTTTTTAAAGACTATCTTTTATGTCATTTCCATTAAGCTCATTTTTCTTATGTTGGAGGATGATCTTTTATATTACACTTAATATAAATTTTATGTTAATATGATGAGTGATCCTATTTGATCTCTTCAATCCTTTTTTAATGTTTTTAGTGGTGTTGTTAGGCTGTCGATTTTTCGTAAGGGATTTTTCATCTCACTTTTATTCCCATGAGATTCATGCTACATTTACCACTATTTACTTTTATTGTGGTGTGTGTACTTCCCATGATTTTTTTAATATACTTTAATTTATCGGTATTTACATCTTCATTGTCTTACCCTTGTTTCATGGCATGTACGTTTCCAAAGTTACCAAAATCGGTAAGGGAACCTTTCACCATCCTATTTTTAAAAGACTTATTTTTGTTAGGTCTTTTAATTGACGTCTTATTATGTTGGGATATGTTCTTATGTCACGACCCATCCTCGGGGCCCGTGTCGTGACTACCACAAGCTCGCCTCCCATTGGCCAGGGGTTGGCAACTAGCACCAAAGGCGTAAATCCCAGTAAAAGGGGAGGCATTGCCTTTATATAAGAAAACAAACACCACAGAGTACACATGCTGAAAAAAAATCTAAAAAAACTAAGTACAAAAGTAAGTGTCAGAAAGTAAATGTGCCAGAATACCAACCCAACTGAAAGTAAAGTACAACGGAAAGAAAATACAGTAGCAGAAAAGTAAAGCAGCAACTACAAGCCATCCTCCGGAACTCCAACCTAAATGGTGGGTACATATAGCCTCCACAGCTCCTCAATCTGGTTGTCCACTCCATGTACGTCCCGCCAAGTGGTCCACCTCTGGGTACCTTCCAGCTCCACAAGCTTCACCCTCTATCAATGTTGTCAGTTTTCGGCATCCAACACCACGTAGTGTGGGCATAGCCCATGCAGGGGTGAGTATAAGATACTCAGTAAGGACCCCGAGACCCCCGAAGGTCTCTCAGAATCCACGAGGGGTAAACCACAATGGAAAGATAAAATCACTAAGTATCAACTACACTACTTAGGTATATGCCCATACATATACCTAAGTCCTTATTTACAGTTCATATCCAACTTCCAAGCACCACACAGTCCACAAAGAAGAGCACAACCCAATCCATAAAGGATTGCTCATCTTAGTCCACACAAGAAAAACACAACCCAGTCTACAAAGGAAAGAAAGTCAACCATATCAATGATAATGATAGAGAATCAAGACTCAGCTCAGAGAGGTATACTAATTCATGAATAAAGATGGAGGTGATTATATGTAGCCTCTAAATCATCTCCTCTGCCGATACCACATAGGATCCTAGTACAGAAGTCGTCACTGCCGAACCCACGGAGGATCCAAGTATAATAGTCAGCGTCGTCGAACCCACGGAGGATCCCATCATGGTAGAAGTTGTTGTCGAACCCACAGAAAATCCCAGTACGGTAGACATCATCGTCGAACCCACAGAGGATCCTAGTACAGTATTCGTCCTCATCGAACCCACTGAGGATCCTAGTACGGTAGTCGTCCTTGTCGAACCCACTGAGGATCCTTGTACGGAAGTCATCATCTTTATCGCAGCTGGCTCTAGGGTTCCCACACATAGCATGCTCGATTCTGGGAGGGTCCCCTCCATGATCCAAGGG
Organism: Viscum album; assembly: GCA_963277665.1. NCBI lineage: Eukaryota > Viridiplantae > Streptophyta > Magnoliopsida > Santalales > Viscaceae > Viscum > Viscum album. The sequence continues at coordinate 256,946,573 of OY728140.1, read as the reverse complement.
GTCGATACATCAATTGTCAGGAAGTCCAATGTTGATGTAACACAAAGTTCCGTCCCGTCAATAGAAACTCAACGTGACAGATGGCGCGTCAATCGGACGCCCGGTCTGAGAGTTATTGGCTTTTTCGTCTGAGGAGCCCGGTTGGTTTGTAAGATAAAACCACCCTAACCATACTATAGTTGTGTCCAAACCTCTAGAGAAGTAAGCCAAAATAACCATCTCACTAAGATAAAACCAATGGAGTCGACGACACGTCAATCGGACGCCCGGGGCTCAAGTTATAAGCATTTCTTCTCTGAGGGCCCGGTTGGTTTCGTTTTCGAACCAACCTAGCCATAGTCAGAGTTCTCCAAAACCTTGATTTTTATATAACGAAATGACCACCTAGATTCAAGTATCCCAACACAACTGAAGGTGCGTCGATTGGAGGGTCGTAGCCCATGTCATGGCTGTTTAAATGGAACTGTCCGAAAACCGGGGGGTTTGGACCTGGTCCGACCTGGCCCAATACCCCCTGGGTCGGCCCAAACTGGTTCTACCCGACCCCGGTTCATGTCCGAACCTGTTGGGCGCGGTGCGGCCTGGCCCGTCCCAGCACAGCTGTCCCGGCACGGCGCGGCTGGCCTGGCCCGGCGTGGGCGGCTCGGCTCTCGGCTGAGCGGGATGCGGGGGGGGGGGGGGGGGGGGGGGGGGGGGGTTACCCCCCTTGATTGAAGAAACGGGCGGCCATTAAGGATGACCTTAATTGAACACACGGGACCCAATGGGTCCCGCCTCTAGCTAGTGGCAGTGGTCGACTCGATTGGACGCTCCTCTGAACAGCCGCGGCCCGCCCCGGCCACGGCCCTTCATGGTGCTCCGGCGTGGCACGGTGCCGCCGCGCCCATCCTCCATGGACCGCTCTTTGCCGCGGCCTCCTTTGGCTTCACCAACATGGTGCAACGATGTCGCGCTCCTTCGTCACGGCCTGCTTCGGTCGCAGTTCTCTCATTCCTGGGCGATGTGAGGCCACCGTGTCGCCTCCGTTTCAAGACATGAAAAATATGAACAACAAAAGGGGAGGAGTATCAGCCATGTTTGTGAGGTCCAACCTCCTCCCATTATTTGGATAACAATTGGCCAATCATTTAACAACTAAGTTTGGTAAATAATACTTGAACGAAGAATTAACCCATAACTCTTGCTCGTCGCTCTTTTTCGGAGTCGCGGAAGGAAGACAATGAAGACCGTCATTCGTCGTGTCCACCACACGTCCCCAATTCTGAGTTTCGTCGGTTCGTTTTCAATGTTGCAAAGGATAGGTGTCTGGGGAAGGATGGATCAAGAATAATCGTGTTGAAGATCGTCATTGGCATTCTTCACATTCTTCGTTGGAGAGGATATGATTTCCCCAAGTGTTGGGTGTCGCGATACTTTACCAGCTCTTCATCTCTTGGTGAAGCCATCCCAAAACCTACTCCCAAGATCCCTATATATAGGAGAGAGGGAGAGGTATGTAACCATCGTGGAATTTATAACAGTTCATTTATTTGGAACCTTCCTAAATTCCAATGATGCGGTTGCTTAATTTAAGAAGGGGGTCGGGCGAATTATATTGCGTTGGCGCAATTTAAGAGGTGCGTTGTCCCAACTTAAGAGGGGAGGATGCCAAGAAGTTTCCCCCACATAGCCTACGTCAAAACATATGACACGAATTAATTTTATGTTGACACATAAAATTAACAGACATCAATTAATTTCACGTCAACACATAAAATTAACTGATAGCAATTAATTTCACGTCGACACATACAATTAACTGAGAGCAATTAATTTTATGTCAACTCATCAAATTAATTGCGTGAAATTAATTTTAAGTTGACGCATAAAATTAATTATTGGGGGGGGGGGGGTTAGAGGTTTCTACTTCCTCTCCATTAAATTAGAGGTTAGGGTGTGTCGGTTCCACCACCAACTACCAAGTAGAGCTTCTAAACACTTTTATATGCATAGTAAGTGTTTAACAAAATAAAATAAATTATTCAGTTATTTTATTTTATTAACCCATGTAAAACCCCGAAAAATAAATTTCATACCCGATCAACCGTCATTGAGGTGAAATTCTTGTTAAGAAAAAACCCGCGATGCTAGTTCAATGGTGCCCTCAGATTTCAATTCCAAGCACCGGTTCAAAATATAGAAAAATCTGCTCGTACATTTACTGAACGTACCGGAAAACAGTTCAGAAAATTATTATTAATCAACCTCGACCCACTGCGGTCATGGTTAAGTTCTTCCTTAGAGAAACACACCCAAATTAAATCAATGTTACTGTCGGATTTTCAATTCGAGTTACCTTTTAGAAGTTATGAATTTTAAAATAAAATAATTGGCACTTAATTATTTTATTTATGGCCAAAACCTAAATTTCTCAAGTGGCCCGCGCTGGCCAAAGATAGTATCTATCTAAAGAATGAATACCCTCATGTGTGCAGCAGTGGTCCCAGATTTTTAATCCAAGTTATCGTTTGTGAGTTATAAGAATTTTAAAAATAAAATAACTTGATTAAATTATTTTATTTACGGCGATGCCATTTATTGGTTTTCTCACAGGAGCCCTGCGCCGACTAAACATAAGTCACGTCTAGGGTAAACCATCCATATTGAGCCTAACGACTCCCTCATATTTCTGATCCGAGTAACCGTTTAAGGGTTATTCCACTTTTTTAGGAAAACTACATACAAGCGTTAATTTAAGCTTAACAAAACTGCAGAAAATTATTCCGGGCACACCGGGCCTCAGAATCAAGTGCTGTCAGAAACTACGTACTCGTAAAATTCCAAAGAATTTAAGAAAAATAAATTCCTTTAAATTTACGGGTCATTAAATTACTCCCACCTCAGGGCTTTACGTCCCCTTAAACCTACAACACAAACCAGGGAAACTAAAAGAGGTACTGAGCACGCATCTGAGCCTCCTGCTTCCAAGTGCTCTCCTGGAGGTTTCCATACTGCTAGTGAATGCGTCCCAAGGTTATGGATCATCCATGAAGGACCCGCTCCTTCTAATCCTCAATCTCCACTGGAACATCCGTGAAAGTCTTCCCATCATCAATGTCCAGCTCCCCGTGGTCGATGATGTGGGACGGGTCGTGGACACATCCCCTCTACTGATATACGTGGAAGACGTCCTGCACCCGGTGCAAATGAGGTGGAAGTTTCAGGCGGTAAGCCACCTCGCCTACGTTCTACAAGAGCTTCTAAGATTTCTCATTTTACGAAAAGGGAAATCCAGTCTCATCCCCTAGATGAACCACATTCTTTTCCTAATACAGTCATTCCAAAAATGAACATTACAACCCATGTCATGTATGACGCCGTAAGGCCTCGACGCTACTACCAAGAGATCCAACTGTTACTCTTGCCTCCAAGGGTTTAGTCACACTGTCGGCATCAGTGTGTGGTTACTAGGTCTCCTCAAGTAGGAATCTCAAAAGTGAGGGTCAAGTCAACAGTCTTAACCAGATCCTCTTAGTATCAATCATAAAAAAGGATAGGTTAATAAACGTCACAAATAACGGTGTCTTTTATTACTGTAGCTCAATGAATAAAGACACATGACTACCAAAAACAACAAAAACATGGAAAATTGAAGCCCCAAGAAAAAAGGCCTCCATGCCTGGAACTAGTCCCACTCCAGCCCACTAGCTTCTGAAGCACCATAGTCGTATGCTCCAACTTCCTGAAGTTGTTCTATCCCACGTCTAGTCATTCCCTACGGTCAGGGTGGTCTTCCTGGTGGTGGTGGTGGTAGGGCGTCAAAGCGTCGCCCACCACCACTGCTCGGCCAACTCCTCTTCCCCGTCCACCTATTCCCTGCGGACCGCCATGGTCGAACATCTGCCTATGAGGTCCCTCTAACGACTGATACTCATCTGCATGGCGGGTCGGGCAGTCTCGTGCCATGTGACTCTGCCCACCGCATGCATAACACTGTCTGCTCACCATGTGGCTGGCTCTGTTTCGTGTGCCCCGCACAACCAAACCTATTTCTGGAGATTTCTCATTTGATGTTCTGGCCAGCTTGGTCCTCTGTGTCATTTGTCTACTGCCGGATGCAGAAGACTCCGTTGTGGGTCGTCCTGCAGAGGGTCTCGCTGCTGGTGGCTACTCAGCGAGAAAAGTCACCACTAGAAGAGCTCTCTCCAGCACCCCCACCTGAGTCGGGATGTTTAGGGAGATCATCGAAGCCCTGATCTCATTCCTCAGTCCCTGGTCGATGTTCCGGGCCCGGAAGAACGAGTCCCTTACCATATCTGTGGAGTAGCGCGAGAGGTCGGTAAATAGCGTCATGTACTAGGCTACTGTCATGCTGCCATGTCAAAACTGTAGTAGCTCCGGAATGCCCACTGCATGGTGGGTGCCTGTAACGAACTCCAAGTAGAAGAAGCTATTGAAGCATGTACATAGGAAAGATGCCTCATCGTGCACCTGGAGCAACAGGCTCCACCATCTACCTAGTGCTGCGTGAAGGAGACTCGCCGCATGGATCACCATGAGGTTAGCTGGTGTCCCTATAAATCTAAAGACTAAAAAAATAGCGTCCAGCCAATCCATGGCTGCCTAAGTGTCTGTCTCCCAGTGGAACCTGGGCAGTCTCTAGTACTGAAACTCATGCAGTGCACTAAGGTGACGTGCACTCTCAGCTGCTGGGGCTGGTGGCATCGGTTGCTCAGCGAGTAGAGGTACCACCAGTGCATATGCTGTAATGGGGCCGTGCACCGAGGCCTCCTCGCTCGGTGGGCTGCCATCTCACACAACGCTCGGAACCCTAGCTGGCTGCCATCATGGGGCCATCATGAAATGAAACAGGCATGCCACTGTCAATACAGTATACCTGGTGAGCTCACACAGATTAATCACAATGAAAATTTTTGAAACACGCAAGAAATCAATGTCTTCGTGTACGGGGTTTGAAATTAGGATTCAGGGTCCTGGTGTATGGATACGTCAGCTGACACACCAACACTGGTCTCTTTGGACTGATTACCACACTCATTACTCTAGACATTATTGCTTAACCGAGAAGAAATTATCATAGTACAGAGTTCTGTGGTAGAACCGAATCCTCTGATACCAATTGTCATGACCCGTCCTCAGGGCTCATGTCGTGACTACCCCAAGCCCGCCTCCCATAGGCAAGAGGCTGGAGACTAGAACCAAAGGCATATTTCTTGGTAAAAGGGAAGGCATTGCCTTTATATATGAAAACAAACACCAAAGAGTACACATGCTGAAGAAAACTCTAAGTAAACTGAGTACAAGAGTAAGTGCTGGAAAGTAAATGGGCCAGAATACAAACCCAACTGAATGTGAAGTACAACCGAAAGAACATACAGCAGTAGAAAAGTAAAGCAACAACTCCAAGCCATCCATTGGAGATCCCACTTGAAGGGTGGGAACATATAGCCTCCACAGCTCCTCGGTCCGGCTGTCCGCTCTGTGTACGTCCTGCCAAGTGGTCCACCTCTGGGTACCATCTAGCTCCACAAGATTCCACCTCGATCAGTGTTGTCCGTCGTCTGCATCCAACACCACGTAGTACTGGCATGACCCATGTAGGGGTGAGTATACGATACTCAGTAGGGAACCCGAGACCCCCGATGGTCTCTCAGAATCCACGAAGGATAAACCACAATGGAAAGATACAATCGATAAGTATCAATAACACTACTTACGTATATCTCCATACATATACCTAAGTCCTTAGTTATATTTCATCTCCATATTCCAAGAACCATGTAGTCCACAAAGGAAAGCACAACCCAGTCCAAAAATGTTAGTTCAACTCAGTCCACACAGGAAAAACACAACCCAGTCCACAAAGTAAAGCAAGTAAACCATATCAATGATAATGATTTAGAATCAAGACTCAGCTCACAAAGGTATTCTACTTCTTCAAGAGAGGTGGAGGTGATTAGATGTAGCCTCTAAATCATCTCCTCTGTCAATACCACGTTGGATCCTAGTACAGAAGTCATCACTGCAAAACCCACGGAGGATCCAAGTATAGTAGTCATCGTCGTCAAAACCACGGAGAATCCCATCACGGTAGACGTCGTCGTCGAACCCACGGAAGATCCCAGTACAGTAGACGTCATCATCGAACCCACAGAGGATCCTAGAATTGTATTCTTCCTTAATGAAGCCACTGAGGATCCTAGTATGATAGTCATCCTCATCAAACCCACTGATTATCCTTGTACTAATGTCGTCATCTTCGTCGCAGCCAACTCTAGGAACTCAACGTGACAGACGACGCGTCAATCGGACGCTCGGTCTGAGAATTATTGGCTTTTTCGTCCAAGGAGCCCGGTTGGTTTTAAGCTAAAACCATCCCTAACGTACTCCAGATGTGTCCAAACCTCTAGAGGAGAAATCCAAAAGAACCGTATCACTAATAAGAAACCAATGATGTCGACGGCCCATCAATCGGACGTTCGGGGCTCAATTTATAAGCATTTATGCTCTGAGGGCCCAGTTGGTTTCTTGTTCAAACCATCCCGGATATACCCAATGTTCTCCAAAACCTTGATTTTTATATAACTAAATGACCTTCTTCATCCATGTATCCCAATGCAACTGACGGTGCGTCGATCGGAGGTCCGTAGCCCATGTTATGGGCGTTTGAATGGAAGTGTCCGAAATCAGGGGGGTTTGGCCCTGGTGTGACCTGGCCAATACCCCCTGGGTCGGACCTAACTGTGTCTACACGACCCTGGTCTGGGTCCGGCCCAGTTGGGCATGGCCCGTCCCGATGCGGGGGTCCGGCCCAGTGCGGTTGGCCCGTCCCGGCATGGATGTCCCGGCCCGGCACGGGTGGCCCGACCCGCATGGCCGGCGGCACGACTCTCGGCCAAGTGGGATGCGGGGGGGGGGGGGGGGGGGGGGGCTTCCCCCCTTGATTGGAGAAACGGTCGGTCAGTAAGGCCGACCTTAATTGAACCTGCAACACCCGAGGGGTCCCGCCTCTAGATGTTGCCAGCGGCCGCCTCGGTCAGCCGCTCCTCTGAACCACCGCAGCCATAGGTCGTGGATCCTGCCAGCCCCTCCCCCGCAGCCCGCCCCAGCCGCAGCCCTTCATAGTGCTCCGGTGCGGGGCGATGCCACCGTGCCCCTCCTCCGTGGACCTCTCTTGGTTGCGGCCTCCTTTGGCTTCACCGTCGCGGTGCGACGGCGCCACGCTCCTTCGCTGCGGCCCAATCTGGCCGCGGTACTCTCGGTCTTGTGTGGTGTGACGGCACCGCGTCGCCTCTTTTTCAAGCCATGAAGAAGATCAATAACCAAAGGGGAGTAGGATCGGCCATGTTTGTGCGGTCCGACCTCCTCCCATTATTTTGATAATAATCGGCCAATCATTTAACAATGAAGTTCGTTAAATAATACTTGAATGAAGAATTAACCCCTACCACTTTCTCATCACTCGTCAGCGGAGTCGCGGAAGGAAGACGATGAAGACCGTCATTCATCGGGTCCTCCACACGTCCCCAATTCCGATCTTCATTGGATCATTGACGATGTTGTGGAGGATAGGTGTCTGGGGAAGGAAGGTCGAAGAAAAATCGTGTGAAAGATCGCCATTGCCGTTCTTCGCGTTCTTCGTTGGAGAGGATATGATTTCCCCAAGTGTTGGGCATCGTGATACTTTACCAGCGCTTCATCACTTGGTGAAGTTGTCCCAAAACATTCTCCCAAGCTCCTTATATATAGGAGAGGGGAGAGGTATGTAACCATCGTGAAATTTACGATGGTTCATTTATTTGTATCCTTCCTAAATTCCAATGATTCGGTCACATAATTTAAGAAGGGGGTCGGGTGAATTAAATTGTGTTGGCGCAATTTAAGAGGTGCGTTGGCACAACTTAAGAGGGAGGGACACCAAGAAGTTTCCCCTACAGAGCCTGCGTCAAAAAATATGACATGAATTAATTTTATGTTGACACATAAAATTAATTGACCGCAATTAAATTCACATCGACACATAAAGTTAACTGACAACAATTAATTTCATGTCGACACATAAAATTAATTGACAACAATTAATTTTTTGTCCGATCATAAAATTAATTTAGTGCAATTAATTTTACGTTGACACATAAAATTAATTGATGGGGGGTTAAGAGGTTTCCTCTCCCTTCCCATTAAATAGGAGGTTAGGGTGTGGCGGTTCCACCACCAACTACCAAGTGGAGCTTCTAACCACTTTTATCTGCACGGTAAGTGTCTAACAAAATAAAATAAATTATTCACTAATTTTATTTTATTAACCCACGTAAAACACCAAAAACTAGATTTCATACCTAATCATATTTCGTCGAGGTGAAATTATTCTTAAGAGAAATCACACATTGTGAGTTCAATGGTGCCCTCAGATTTCAATTCCAAGCACCAGTTCAAAAGATAGAAAAATCCGCTCGTACGTTTACTAAACGTACCCGAAAAAAAGTTTGGAAAATTGTTATCAATCACCCGCAACCCACTGCGGTCAAGGTTAGGTTCTTCCTATGAGAAACACTCCCCAACGAATTGAACGGTACTCTCGGATTTCCAATTCGTGTTACCATTTAGAATTTGTGAATTTTACAATTAAATAATTGCCACTTAATTATTTTATTTATGGACAAAAACTAACGTTCTCAGGTGGCCCGCGCCGGCCAAAGTTAGTATCTAAATAACGAAAGCATGCCATAACGAGTTCAGAGGTTGTATTATATTTTTAATCTGAGTTACCCTTTTGTGAGTTATAAGAATTTTAAAAATAATATACCTTTATTAAATAATTTTATTTACGGTTATGCCATTTTCGGGTTTTCTCACAGGAGGCTTGTGCCGACTAAACTTAAGTCATGCCTCGGGTAAACCTGCCATCCTGAGCATAACTATGCCCTCAGATTTCTGATCTGAGTAACCATTTAAGAGTTATTACAATTTTTCTGGAAAACTTCTTACGCGCGTTAATTTAAGCTTAACAGAACATCAAAAAATTATTCCAGGCACACCAGGCCTCAGAATCAGCTGCCGTCAGAAACTGTCGACTCGTAAAATTCCAAAGAATTTATGAAGAAAAAATTCATTTAAATTTAAGGGTCTTTACATATTATATATCCTCATTGTTTTAAATTTTATTTCTAAGTGATGAGATATCCTTTTTATCTCTCACCATCTCATTTTCTGAATTTTAGTGTGATTCCACCGTTAGGCTGTCAAATTTCTGTAAAGTAAATTCTTAACCAAATTTCAGTTATTTGGGTTGAACATCTACTTCTTGATTATTTTGTTCCATGAATATGTGTGGATGACCTCTAATTTTTTTACACTTAACATCCATGTATATTGGGTGTATTTATATTTTTGACACATAATTATGTAATTGATTTATCTTTAATTTAAGGATACCATCTTTGTAAGGGACTTCGTCTCAATCTCTTTTCATTGAGTAATATTTTGTTTTATACACAACATTATTTAATATGGTGTATAAACCCCATTGACTTTTTCTTTTATTCAAAATAAATCTTTTTATACGAAGCATGTTTCTAAATGAAAAAAGGGAATGTTTTTTCCTACGTATGCGGTGACAACGACTTCTCTACTGCCGTGACCATTATTTGAGTTTTTTCTTCCCCTAAAACCCATAACTAATTTTAAATGAAAAATAAATGCCATGATTTAATTTTATTTTATTTAAAATGGTTTTGATAATTTTTTGATTATATCAATTTATTATATTGATATTTTGTGATTGAAATGTTGAAATGTTATGTTTCCTTTATGCATATTTTATGTGATGTGATTATGTTATGGTTCCTGGGAATTGTTTATGAAGACTGGTGGTTCAATGATAAACTAAGGGTGGGTGAACTCTCGATAGTTCTCTAATGCATTGGGTAACACGAAGGAGTTAAAATATAAGGTTTCTCCAAAGCGATTTAGGGAATATACTGTTATGGGTATTCCAAGCGTAACCATGAGGGTTACTCCCTACATAAGAATGTTATAAATTCCTCAAGTAACTTTTATGTATTATGATTTATATGAGTTATTCATAATTCTTGTTATTTCATATGGTATGTTAAAGTGCTTATGTTTTAAGAGTAAAGTACGATTTCATTGATTCTTATGTATACATGGAATAATGTTTTATTTCCGTATTTTTATATCTCTTACATAGCTTTTTACGCTCACCCCAAGTTTTTGAAATGTTTTCCACATGACTTAAAGGTGAATAGGGTAAAGGATGGGATAAAGGAATGACATGCTATCTAAAACATGGAACTATACATGTTTCTTTTTAAGAGTTCTTATTTTAGGAAAAAAATGGAAACTGAGTTGAAGTGCCTACTTTGTGATCTTTTGAGATGTAATAGTTATGTCCTAATTCTCTAAAACTCTAAACCTGAAAAGATCCTCAATGTGTATTCTTATAATAACTCAAGATTAAGTAATGTTTATTGCTGGGGCCTTATAGTTTTTAAAATCAAAATATGGATTTTGAATTAATTTATACACCATCATAATGAACATTGACTTTCTTTTTTGAATGTATGTCTTTGTGGAAATTTCCCCATTCCTATTTTTTATAAGTACCAAAAAATATTTCACTTCAATATAGTATTCCAAGTCATTTCTCATGTTCTAATAAAAATGATACAAATCCCACAAATTAGGGTCATCCACATCATCTTTTTAAATTTAATTCAAATTATTTTTCATAGTGATTTATAAAATTTTGTTAGTTACCACTACCTAGGGTCGAATATCATATTTTCTAATCCTATAGTACACTAAATATCTCGTAACATTTTTTACTCAATTTTAGTATAATCTCTATATTAATGAGTCTTTCTGGGATTTAAAGTAATGAAACCATCTGAATCAACAACATGTTTTTTACACTTCAAATAACCCAACTTTAATAAGGCCTCATCAATTTGTATTGATTTATCATGATCAAAATGAATAGATTATCTTGAATTATAGTGGAAATTCAAATCCTACCCTTATATGGGTAGAGTAACTTATGTTAACACATCTCTTTTATCAGGTTTTTTATGATTCATATCTTCCTCATCAAATTAATTAAGATTCTGATAAGAATCCACTACATCAAATAGATCTTTTGAATGGGGGTGATAAATAAAAGCTGCAATCAGGTTCTGATTAACTTTCTTCTAAACATGATCCACAAAATTTTTTGAGGGAGTGGTATCTATCACCCTATGATCTCCTTTTTCAACCCAAATTGAGTTGATTCATTTCAATGATGTACATGAAAAGGTTTTCTCCCACATAACATTGAAGGACATGAAATTTTAAGATAGTTATTTCAATAATATGAATGATTTAAAAGGACAACCCCAATGAGAAATCTAGTTTCAACATTTTTTTACAAATGTGAGGTACTAGGGATTGTGGGATATCAATTTATTCGCAGATTCATGCTAAAGAGGGTCGATAGAGGTTTTTAGTAGCATAACCTAATTTGAGAGGTTTCCCAATAAGACTGGAGTTCAGAAATATTCTACTTCTTTAAATATATGAAAAAGATATCTTGGAAATCCTATCCAAATAGGGGAAATGGGGGTAGAAGATTAGTGTGGAAATCATGGTTCCATTTAAAAACTGTTATGGAACATCCTCCGAATGACCATAAACCCTAATTCAAAGATAAATATAATACTTTTCAGACAACAATAATAAATCCAGAAGCGATGAATTAAAAATACCTACATGAAAGGTTATAAAAATTATATCTACCAAATAATTTCATATGAATACTAGTGAAGGTCTACACATGATAAAAATTCTATATGAACAACCCATAGATCAGAAGTAAGTAAATTTACCTCTTTGAAAAAGATATCACAGAAAGGCCCTACTGTGTATATTTTTTCAGCTTGATGCGTGTTGATTTCATTGTTTCACCAAGAACATTTTATAGTTTCTCTCACCAAAAAAATATGTTCATAACTGATCTAGGATCTAATTTAGTTTAATCTATTATTTTCCCAAAGGAATTCTCTATTGTGGTTCCATCCTACCCAATATCATCAAAAAAATTTATATGAACATAAATGATTAAGTAATTGTAATAATAAATGAAATAAATAGAATAATAATCATGCAAATACTTATAAATAATGTAAATAATTAACCGGTGTTTATTATTTAAGAATATCAAGAATATATTTGATGATTCAGACTTAATTTATGGGATATTCTTTAAAAAACATCTTTTAAAGTATTCCTTAAAACGATTTTTTCCCATGAAAATAATTTTTTATAATTACATTATGAATATATTTATATAAACAAAAATATTCACAAAGAACATTTTATATTATCTTATAATTTCATTCATCATTATTTAGAAGGAATCTCTTTAATATTTTTTTTTACTTTCTTCACAAAAGAAAGAAGAAATATTTTATTTTAACATATATAGAAACAAATAAATTTCCCTACGCCACAACAATTATTTTATATTTTGATTCCTATGATATATTAATTTTTTATTCAATGATAAAATATATTTCTCTAATATTTGTTTATTTTCAAAAAGGGTTTTTAAAATGGATTATATATTTCAATATCCAGAAATGAATTTTTATTAATGAAAAGAATATTTTTAAGATTGTATGTTTTGAAATTTATAGATTTTATATTTTTTAATTAAATTATGGTTCTTGGAAATTTTTATAATTATATTTGGTTCCATTATAAACCAAGGATGGTTGGTCAATGTTTTAACCAATTATAGATGGTTCTGTGACAAACCAGAGACAGGTGGGTCTGTGATATCCCTCTAATTCATTTTTATGGAAGTCGACTGTATGGATATTCCATATATAATAGTGATATAGAAATTATATAAATTATAAAAATCATTTATTTATTATTTGTATGGTTTTTTTTAGAGTCTTATAATTTCTCAAGGTATGATAACTATCATATATTTGAAAATAATAACATTTTCAAAACATTATTATGAATTATTTAATATTCAAACAAAACCGTAATGAGGATTGTTATTTATGATTTATTGTGAAATGTTTTATGAAATAACATCACAAGAGGATCTAATTTTTTTGTATAAAAATTATTATTTTAATCCTTAAATTTATTTTTAAAAAGGATAATTTTTATATGTATTCATGGAAAAATGATTTCCTAATTTCCTTTTATGCCCCTTATTGATATTTTTATACTCATACCAAATTTTAATTTTTTTCCAAGGGTTTACAGAAGGGTAAGAAAAATTATGAATTCATGTTGTTAGGCATGCATATTTTTCATTAAAATAAAATTAGTTACATTTTAAAAGTTTTCTATTATGGGAAAAATTGGAAATGATTATATATTTTCACATTGTAAAATATAAAATTTTGATGTATGATTTATGAACTAATTTTGATATTTTCTAAACCAGATCATATTATAAAATGTATGATAATTATTTCTTGAATTAAAACTAATTATTTTTTAATGATTAATTTTACTTCATCATACATACATAATTTTCAATATTATTATGTTTCAATTTATGAATTTATCAAAGGAATAATTATTAAAAAATAATAATATATTTACCACCCTTTATGGTGAACATAAACTACCTCCATGTTTATAAATTCCTAATATGCATGGGTCTATATAACTACTCCGACAACTGATATTGGTGGAGTCCAATATTAATATTCCAACTAATGTGAATCTAGAGCAATGAACCAAATAATTTATGATTGTTCCTACTAAATTAAATTATATAGGTTTCTTCTGTAGAAACATAGTCTATATTGAAATGATTTCAATATATTTACTGGTTATAGTATTATTAAATCAGATGCACTTGGTGTTTTAATATTATTTTATATACATCATAATATTTTAACAAAAACATCATTTTTTACCTAATTGAATCATGTCATAACACAATTGATATAATATCCATTAGCCCTTATAAATGGAATATATTTTGTTGGTGAACTTCTACATGTAATACAATTATTGGAATAAATTATTTAATATTACCTATAAAAATTGTATCTTGGGTCTTCATTTTCCTACCATTGATATAATGATGCATGTAAAGAAATTTTATTTTGGGGATACCATTGAAACATATGTATATGATCAATGATTAAATGGATAATATATTCTATAACATGAAAACTCAAAGGGTCTTATAAAATTACCAAGTGCACTAATTTACATCTTTGATCAATTTCAATGTTTCAAAAAGTAATCTTATAATGTATGTGAATTTGAATATAGTATTAAAATAAGTCATGTATCCTTACTAAACTAACTCTAAAAGATTTTTTTGATACCATTGTTTATAATGGTTTATTTTTCTATATCCTAGTATGTAGTTGGTAAGGACACATAGTTTCTTTTCTCAATATAAATTAAAACACAATTTCAAGATATAAATAGGTCAACTATTGTCAATTTTTATTAAAAAAGAGTTATCACTCTATTATTGGTTAATTTAGTCATATATTTAAATATATATAATCATAATTTATTATTGGATATATATTTATGGAAATATAATAACTGAATTATTATTCAAATATGAAAAAAATAATAAAATATATTTTAAATAAGAAATAAAATATCATTGTGAGGAATGTATAAAATGATAAATGTTTTGGTATGCTCAATAAAAAATACTAGTTTAACTTGAATCACTCAACTATGAAATCATGAAATTTTCTTCTTCTCATTCCTCAAATATGTGTCACCCTTATCGAGTTCATTTTAGAATGCACCTTACTCATTTTAATCTTTCAATACATAGTTGTTTACTATATGATAAATAAAAATAAGTGTATGGATATACTCAAGGGGATTATTAGAAAAATTATTTCGAATGATGAAAGTTCATGATGTAAAATATTCTAATTTTTATTCTTTTATTCATTGCTATTAATTTTAAAATCACCTTTTGTTCCATGTATGAAAAATAAACACATGTTCATTACTCTACCCTATAATATTTTATCAAATTAAATTAAATCATAATGGTACCATTGACTCTAAAATTATGGTGTGATTTTCTATCCTTTTACTTTAGTTAATAATGTATGAGGAAACATTTTACATAAAAACAATATCTCTCTAAAGTAGTAGTGTCAAAATACTACTGAGTGATATATACATACTTTTTATCCTATATTAAATGGGTAAGGATAGAATTGTTTTTGAAGTTGAATATAGTAGACTAGTCGATAATTTCCTATCCAAATGGAAAATCATTCTTGATAACTAATCAATGTACTCTAGAATTGATTGAAAATTAATTTTTTATTTAAAAAATGAAATTGGCATATTGAAAAAAAGGAATGTGATGAAAAAACAAATCATGTTCGCCTAAAATCATGAATTCTAAAAGAATACTCTTGGATAACATGCTTTCACTCAATTGGTGAGGATCCCAATTTGTTGTAGATATCAAGGACCTAATCAACCCTTTTCTACCCAAGCTATCCCATCGACTGTGAAGTTCTCTTGTGTTCAAACATGTTTTTCATTGGTGTTTTGGTCAATTTTTTATATGTTAGTCCAAATAAAATAATCCAAGTCCATTGGAGGGCCTACATTTCCTTGGAGGATATTCTCTAACACCTCTCAATTGGATAGAATCTAATCAACCAAAATATTGAATCTCCTACACAAAAAATACCTGAATGCATAGCTCTAATCTCCGCACATATAGAACTTCATATGACGTAGAAATAAATAAATCCAAAAACCAATAATCATATACTGTCTTTTATGGTAATTCCACACCTAGTATACCCAACCATGTAGAACCCATCAATGTTTGACATCAAGACCTTACTCAGTCTGATCCAACGAATCCATCACACATATCGTCATGTTTCCTAAACAAATATTCAAACATGACTGATGATATAAATCAATGAATAAAAGAAACATACTTGATGAATCTCATATAGAAAAAATTCTCCCCAATAAACACATACTAGGGTAGAAAATAAGGAATTGGGATTCATCACATAATTTAAATTCTTTAATAGTATAGTGGTGTAAAACATTTATACTACTTTAGAATGTTTTTTCTCATAAGGAAATGCCCTAAATTATGGAACCATCATAATTTTTTCATTGTTTTTTCTGAAATTTTTCTATAAAAATTAAAACAAATTACTATTTATTTACATGATACAAAATTTGTGAGATGAAATAACATTATATTAATTTTTAGTATCCCAATAAATTTTCATATTCCAATAGCACTCCCGATTGTGCTCTGAATTTCATATAACATGGAGATTCAAGTTGAATGCATCATTATATACATTTTTAAACTCAAAAAGGCCATGTAAATCACAAGAAAAATTTTGGTAGTCAGTTATTCTATCTTCTCGCATGTAGTTCCTTAAAATTTAGTTGACTATCAATCTAGAAATCTCTATTTAGCATTCTCGAAAGCATTCCTCCATGTTTTTATTGAAATGGAATGCCCATTAAGTCCAGTAGATGTTCACTATTCAACCAACTGTCAGTATTTATACTTCATAATAGTTATATGTACCATGGGTAAGGGAATGAGACTTTATATTAACTATATGAGAATTATAATTCAAATAAAGGAAGTCTTGTTATGACATAAATATTTTTGAGGTATATTGTTAATTATGATAAATTTTTTATCCTTCTAAATGTATTACCAATATTAATTAAATTTTTTATTAGTTATTATCCATGTGATTATAAAATAGTTACCCATAATCATTTTATTTTATTCAAACTGAGCATGTAAGATATTTATTTTATTCATTTTATCATAATCTCGCTTCCATAAAATTAAAAATTCATCAAAAAAGAAATTATATAAATATAATATGGCATGATCATGAGATTTATATATTATTTTTTTATAGAGAAGAAAATAAATATCCCCATAAACATAGTAGAAACACCCCTCGAGGGAGGAATGAATCAAAATCCATTATTTTAATTAAATAATAATAATTGTGAATATCCATGAAATAATAAAATTTAATGAAAAAAACACAAACATAGGTTGGTCTTGGATCATGATAATGCATTAAATAAAATAATACATATTTAAAATAACCAGTTGGCATTCATTTCAATTATCACTTTATAATGTTAAATGGATGAATTAATCCAATTAAGTATCTACTTAATGAATTTATTCATTTTATCAAAATTACCAATATGAAAATCCATATAGATACCAATTTAATATAATTTTATGAAAATTAAATAAATCACTATTATTTAATTTTAATTAATTACATGATGTATATATGGAGGAATCATGGTGTATACCAGTCGAAAGATAATGATGAATAAATCAAACAGGATCAAGAGATGGCAAGGTTGTTCGGAAAAAATATATTAAAAAGGACAAATTTGTATTACAGGGGGGTTTACAAAGCAAGGAGTAAAAACCCCATGCAAGGACAAATTGATAAATTGAGAAAATAATTTAGGGGAAATAAAAGTCCATCTAGTGGAGGCCTCTACAATTTCCCTCTTTGAAATTGAATCTACAACCTAATTGACCTCCTTAACGACATGGGTGACATCATGTTGGATGCACTCGAGCATCCGAAGACAGTCAATCTTGGAAGGAAGCATTTTCCATGGTCCCGATCTGGATAGAGTCTTTAGGATTTGAACCGTAGTGGTGGAGTCAAATTCCACCCAACGGTACCTCCATCCATAATGAGTGGCATACCATATTTATATGATCATAGCCCATAGATCCAATTTTATAGCAATGTCATTGCCAATGTTGTGGTGGAAACAACCTTTAACAAATCCCTTATGAGTGAAAAGGATTCCAAAACTTCTCAAAGGCCCTTGTTCACCGGAAGACAACCCATAAACATTCACATTGATCCATCCTGAAATATCCAGAATACATCTTCTGGATTTAACAACAATAGGGTTTTTTATTCTTCTAGTTACACGAAAAGCTCTCAGAATAACCAAGTATGCAATGCCATTTTTATAGTGCCAGTAAGCAATTTGGAGTTAGTCAAAAAATATTGATACACCATGTAAAGGTTGTCTTGTATAGACGGTAGTTTCCCCTTAAAAATAGTGGCATTCTTGGATTTCAAAATCACTTTAAAGATAGTAACAACATCCATGATGAACATCGCCCTAATCTATACACCAAGTTGTGCATGCTAGGCAGATTCCACCAGTGCCTCCATTCTATACAGATCGACCTGCATATCGAAAGCATCCTGTATGTGAGACCAAAACCTGTAAGAGAAGATTCAAGAGAAGAAGATTTGAGAGAATGTCACCTCAGCCGAAGGACATATGCCGTAGGCATATGCCAATTTGATTCTTGTTTTTTTGGAGAACGTTGTTCACCAATAACGTATTTTTTTAAAACCTCTATAGGATTAGGTAATATGAGGGTGAAATGTAACTGACTCAGAACATCCTCATCCACATAGGAATAGATGATACATAATCAAACATGAGCCTGTAGCATTCCCTGGAAAAAATAACCCATTCATGTTGTGAGTCCAAACTAGGGTGTCAGCATCATTATAAATATACCCCTAATGTTTGAGGGAGATATCTGTAGGTAGGAATCTATGAATATCAGTAGATGATGTTTCATCAACAATATTAAGGTTCTTCATGTAATGTGGCACCACAATAAGTTCATTAAGGGGTTTTCCTAGCCAATGTGTAGACCAAGTATTGAGAGTATATTGTATCGCACCATCTAGTTCGAGCAGCACATGAGCTCCAAATATGAACATCTAAGTACTGACCATATAGAAGAGAAACCATGTATGGGAAATCCTTTTTGAAACTTCCCATGAAACCTATGGTACATATTGATAATGATGGAAAATCTAGCACTTCTGAAAATTATATAGACCAACTTAATGAAAGAGCTACAGATTCCATCTCTTTAACATTGGAAAGATAAAGTACAATTATATCATCTCAAAATCCTTCAAAATATCCATCTTGAGTGAAAAAATACCATGCCGAACTTTCTTCCTCATGATATTAACAGACTCAAATGCTATTAATAGACAATTTTGAATTCAACTATCAACGAAAAAACCATCCTTGTTATGGGTGATAACATTATTTGCAATGATCCCCCACATAGTGTGAAAAATTTTACTTATATTATTGGGTATGGTGTTCCCAATGGATACTGGTATGAAGTCCTTCATATCCATTGCATTGTCCTTCTCTGGTACCAAATAAATAAAGCACGCATTCACACCATGAGGAATTGAGGCATGAGTGAAAAATCTGTTTGACAACACTGATGACATCCTGGCACACAATAACCTAATTGAACATGAAGAAAATATCAGTAAACCCATCAGGCCCTATCACACTTTAAATATTTAGAGAAAATAGAGTAGATATGATCTCACGTTCAAGTGTGACAACAACCAACATCCTATTTTGTTGTTCACTAACATTAGGATTAATGTTATAATGCATTATCTAATTAAAATACTCATTCCGACCAGTGTATAAACATTCAAAATAACTAACTGACATATTTTAAAGATCAATATCATAGTTGAAGTCAACCTCATTAATTTATATAGATGTGACACATTTTCAGATACATCTATCCCTATGCAGGAAATTAAACAATTTGGAGTTTCTATCAACCTATTGCAACCATCATACATTATATTGGCTTCTGGAAGGCCTTTCCTATAGATTCAGCAAGTCATCAAGATGAGAAAGGGTCTATACATCATCCCTAGAGGGAGAATCCTACTGCTGGTTATCATTCGGACATTGAAGTAGTCATTTTTCAACATCATTTATATCATTATCTATATTGGAAAAGGATTACCTTCTCCACTCTCTAATCATTTTGTTAGAATTATTTAGCTAGATGGAATGAAAAAAATATATAATGCTAGAAAAAACAATGTTCCAAGCATCAAGGAGCACCTCATGAAATCCATGAACAACTATACATGAGTTCTTAAATCATGAAGGCATAAGATAAGACCTCGGATTTCAAGAAAATATTTCAATCAAGATGTCATTATAATCAGAGTGATGATTTAGAAAGATGAGTCCATAAATAATCAGGGGTTGATTACTTAATTAATGTAGGACAATAATATATCAATTTTTCTAGATTACCTCCCATTAATAGTGTATCTTCTCTATGTTTGATTACCACCCACATTGGGAACTACAAGCAGCCTACAATGGTAAATGAAAGAAAGTACATCAGAAGTTATCAAACTGTTAAAATTATCACAAGTTGTAAATGACCTTCCAATGCTCTATAATTTTTAGATAGGAGTTTGAATCATAAAAAACTATAGATATCATAACATCTTGGAACACCGTATCAACCAAGACACTCTGATAATAATCAGTGTAGGATAGAACATGAACACTTTCTTCTTTTAGGACCCATAAATCCTCTTCCCCATTTTCATTCACAAATTTTGAGACTTGTGATTATCCAATTTAAGACCAATTGAAATATTTCTATCTTAAGATATTCATTTTCGGTTCAGCAATGCCGATCATTTAAGGTTTTTTGGTCATAATAAAATGACTAAGGGTTTTTTAATTTGAGGTATCTCATGCTCATGGTAGTTCTAGAAGAAAATCTCCATTTATTTAGAGATGGATTGCCACTGGTATGAGGCGCCCCTTTCTTCATGTTGTTCGGTTTATTGGATTTATTCTTCCCTTTAACATTGAATTTAAATGCCTTCTCATAAAGACATTAATTAGTTTTCATTGGGGAAGGAGGAGTGTCATCCTTCCCACTGATTTCAACTATTATGTTATTGGATGTTTAACTATCCTCATCATATTTTATACATGATTTCCCACATGTAGGTGATATTTTGTTTGGAGAGTGAGCAAAACCTACATCTGTGGCTCTTAAAAAATGCATTTTGCTGATTTTGCAGGTTATACCTAAGTAAAAGAGTACCCTTTATGAGGATCATATCCAGACAAGGATGCATTAGGAATGGAATATACATGCCCAAAACCATCACCATCCACTTGGGAGTATGGGACTACCTCATTAGAGCAACATATAAGAGGGCTGAAATTCTTTTTATGTCCACCAAGATCCTTGCCTGAAACATGTATGTCCTGACCTAAATTGTGGGTATTCTAATTTTTTCTAGACAAGGATGCAGTAGGAACTTGCGAGTCTATGACTACATCGTCATATCCACATATAGTAGTTCTAAAATGCTCTTGCAATCCACTAAGGGATTGGTCTGAACCGTGTAACTCCTGATCTGAGTTATTAGAATTCTCATTAAATTCTAGACCAGAAACTGAAGATGCAAAAGAGATTACTACATCATCAATAATTTTACCATCATTATTTGGGGCCTTATAATCCTGTTCTATGAACAAATTATTTTGATGGGGTTAATCAATCCTAGAAGACACTGGGATGTCCTCTGGCATACCCTCCAGATTCAAAGAATTGTGGTAGTGAATTTGAGTTATTAAGTCCTCATGTTGTAAACCAATGCATAATATACTTTATGTCAACCACCATAATTGGATTATGTGCATACTAGAGAAGAACCGCTTTATTAGACACCACCAACTCAACAATTTCAACAAGTGCAACAAAATCTGGATGCAGTTTAGTGTCTTCCACATGTTTTGACTCCAGATTATGTTCCTCACCAGTTTTCCTATCATTGATAAAGCTGGAACCTACACCAGATTTTGAAAATAGTGGATCATGAGAATTTCCCTTTACATTATCCCATCCTCTTTTTCATGCTATCTCAACATGACCCTTTAAGCTGAATTTTTCACATACATTAAAGTGATTACACATATATGAGAAATGTCTAAATAAATTGCAACCATCACAAATCAAAGGATTCCATTCGTAAACAATTTCTATGTTAAATCAGTCAGCCCCCATGGTAAAAAACACCTCCTCCACTAAAGTAATGTCCATATCAACTTCAACAAGTACTCTTGAAAAGTGACCAAAACTTGAATTTTCTAAATTTTTATCAAATATTATGGGTTTGAAAACTGAAGATGAAATATATCATAGAATTATAGGATTATAATATAGCCAATTGAGTTTAAAAATGTAGATCCATACCTAAGTATGTGGGTTTTTATACATTAAATGGATCAATGGTATGGTCACATTCTTAAATTATTATAATTTTTTTTCAATGATATATAACCAAACCGCAATTCTATTCATTTGTTCTCATCCGAAGGAAACACAATGTGGAAATATAATTTCCCTATTAATTTCATTCTCCAGTCATCAAATCCCCACATAGAAATTATGTCAGTTAGATTAGTGAAACACCACATTCACTCACTCCTTGGAGTCACAAACACAAGCTATACTCAAAAGTTTTATGATCACGTTACATTCCTCAATTGACTCTAGATTCATGGATAAATGCACCATTTACCCCTAATTTATGATTCATCCAAATGATGGAAATCTAACATTAGAGAAACTCGACATAGATCTCACAACATAAGTAAAATTATTCTTCACACTAGATGAGTCTAAAGGATTCAATTGATCCAAAATATTCTGCTTTTGACACACACAATAATAAAAATATTCCATATGTCGATGTTTCCCACTGACATTCAGGTATTGATCTACCTTATTTTAGTCAACAACATCACCCCTCACATAGCCTCCATTCTAACAGAGGAGACCCCCTTGCTCCACCATTGGACATAAGATCATTATGATGTATATAATGGTTATATACTATAGATTCACATGGAATATAAATTCATAACCTGACAGGTAATATCATTGTGTTCACATTCAATTATTGACACATGGACACTTGTTAATTAACCTAGAGTTAAATTCATTTAATGCATGAGGTGTACTCTAAGAATATGGATACATAGTGTAGGAAGTTCATCATTTTATACAAATTTAATTTTCAATTTAATATCATTTTAAACCTATAAAATTTCATTTCTTTCAAATAAATGAATGAAAAACATATATTAATGAGTATTACGTGGAGTAAAAAAAAATTCGGTGTAAACTGTTATGATAAACAATGTATAATGAAGGATAAAAGCCATGTAATAGTTTCTTCCAATGACTTTGAATAATGTTTAGGGTCCTGGAATTTCTATTGGTCATAGATATATATGAGGTGTATAATGTGTTTATACAAGCTACATGATATGTATACTTTAAGTTACATTACTTCTAGTCACATGAATCATGTTTTAATACGTGCCACATCTTTTACTATACATTTTCTCCATGATAATGTGTAGACTATATGGAATCTATGCATGTTAATTGGGATATTTTTCAAAAACCATTTTACTAGATGGCCATGTCAATAATAATTTTGTATTAATACATTTCACATATAATTACTTCTTAAAAACACGTATGGTTTCATAACTAATTCTTTTACAATGTGAATCTGTAAATGGAATTTGCCAATGTGCTTCATGTAATAGATTATTTTGTTATCCATCCAGACTTAATAGAACCTATATAATGGTTCATAATATGTTCATAATATATATTATCAATAAATTCTTGGTTTTATTAGAAATAATAATGATATATAATAATAGGAGTCTACATTCAGATTTAATGAATAAATTACAAGAAATAAAAATATAACATTAACTGAGTATAATGAACAACAAGTGATAAAAAATTATAAACATACACATGAACTAACAAATACTAATATTAAAAATATTCATAGTGGTATTTCATATTGTGAAATTGATAACTCAGATTTTTTTGTATTAAATAGATTATCTGAAATTTACATGTTGGTGCACAATAGGAACAATGATAGCAATTATATTAGTGGATATTAAAGGAATAATAATTACATAAATCATGAGTTCTTTCATCAATTTAGCTTTTGATCTCCGAAATGTAATTCGATTCTGTTTTTTATACTGATGAGGACCCAGTGTAGATCCCCTCTAGTGATGATCCACACAAGATCCTATAATAATTGAACATCATTGATTATAGAACACGTTAAAATGTTGTGTTACCGATCAACTTTCATCGCTACCTTTTCCTTTTCCATGATTCCTTTGGTCTATAAGGGTCTCATGTTTATCTCTTCATCTATAGAAAATATGAAAGGATGATGAGGTTGTTTCAATCTTAAAAAAACCCCTATAGAAGTTCTGCATTTAGAGGGAATTTACAAGGAATGTGAGGTGTAGTGCACAAAATATGATAACCCTCTCTCAAATGGTATAAAAATATATTTCTATAACTCAGGATATAGTTTAATATTAAATAATTTTAAAAGTACCCTAAAATAAATTAAACCTATAATGAACCACAAGAAATAAAATATAATTTTATTATTCTATTATGTGATGTGTGAAAAACTGTATGATGATAAATAGTGTTTAATATTCTGGTAAATAAATATTTATCACCGGACCAATAACTATTTTTTACATCCTTCTTGATATCTATTTACTTCTTGAATAAATATTTCATTAAATTTAGTTCAGTAAATTCAAAAATATGTTATATTTAAATTCTAAAAAATAATTTTTTTAATATTCATGTAACTACACAAATTATATATCATTTTTTAATTATTCATTAACTTATGTGTGACAAGAGAAAAATAAATATTAAATATTATCATAATAGATTAATTACCTTGTGAATAAATATATATTTAATATTTATAATCAATATATTCTGGGTAAATATTACATCTATTTATTAAAGAAATTATTTAATCGAGATCAATGGAAGCACTTTAGGTGTGACACACTAGGCTTGTTCCTCAATGGAATTAAGATAGGTCTCCAAAGGTCAAATATTAGCATCTAGGAACATATATTGGTACCCAATTGGAATAATATAATGTTGCAATGATGATAACAAAATATTATCTCTAAATGTGTAATATATACTTTTCTTTGTGATATCACATTAATCTAGTTCCAGAGTGATGTTATAAACCTATATGATTGATATGTATTTCTCTAAAAATAAAAAATTAACTCATCAATAAACCATGGACTTTGAATTTAATATTCTTGATTCATCACAATTAATGGTATGAGATATCAAATCTCATAAATATAGATGTGAAAACCACTTTCCTTATATATTCATTAATAACATATAATTTTTATTATATGCAACTTTATTGTGGTCATATCTCGTCATGGTTGATGGATGTACTTATAATTAACCAACTATTGAAATGAATTAACAATAAACAGAATGTACATATTTCATGACACACTCTCACTAATAGTGATTTCTAATCACATGTACACATGAGGAATTCATAATAGTAGATATGTTCACATAATCATTTTAAATGAAATTAAAAATTGGAAAGAGTATGAGATGAGGTCTCATATGATTATAATTATTCAAAAACAACAGTCAGCATACTATGTGTCCTATCATCGAATGTAATCAGATGGTAGAACAACATTTTATAATATCATTATAACACACCAAGGTCATTATCATAGTAGGGAACTTTAATGATATTTTCAATGTGACGTATATTTTATGACATAATAAAAATAATGACTATTATAAGAATAATAAATATGTGATAAGTTATTATTTAATATATAAATACAAAAAATATATAGTCAATATTTATTATAATTTAGTTTCTTCAAGGCTACCAACTATAACTATATCCCCTTACACTACTATGTGAAAGAGTGATCAATCATTTGTTACAGTGTAGAAAACAACCTTTTATTATAGAATCCTATAGTTGAAAAGATGTAAAAAAATTACATGAAAAAACTATTATTAACTTACCCATGTTATTTCTTATGATATACATATCCTCATTGATCATCAGAATGGATACTGTGTTCCTACCCTATGTTACATTAGATTTTGTATTCTTGAAAGAATCATAATTTAAACACTCAACCAAACACACCACAAACTACATTTCTATAACATAGAATTTTATTCATGTTATATGTGTATAATATATTACCCTTATGCAATTTTTTATCATCTTTAGCGAGATCCAGAAGAAACGCCAACATGTGCAGTTGAATTTTAGACATTCCTTGTTTAAAACTCTTTTTTTGTGATGTGGATCTATTATAGCAGAAAAATATACTCTTTTACCTTTATATGGTCTAGTTTTAACCATTCAATAGAGCTAGTATTACCGCACAATCCATTATTAAGATCAACGGTTCCCATTAAAAAATTCTCTCAAATTAATCCGGATACATAACCGCTGATTTTTCCACATAGTACTTCACTTTTTACCATTATGAGAGTCTCTCTACCATTACCGAACATGGGTAGTACACTTTTGAATCCTTACATTTATGTTTAGTACATGACACTATAGTGTATAATATACATCCAGAAACATTCTATAGTTAAATATAATTAATTTTGGTAGAAAAATGTTCTTCAATATATATTTTTTGTACATAAATATTACAAATTCCCAAGAACCTTTACAAGCAATGATTTTAAACAAAATAATATAACTAAAACACCGATATAAAAATTTTCAAAACAATAAGATATTGTAAAAACTAAATTTTTAACATTAAAAATATATATATATATCATGGTTATGGGATTTAATGGAGATAACAAATATTACATATATCATGTTTACTTCTCCTTTTGACAAAAGACTTGCCACTAGGATTAATTAGTTGTGAAACATCCTTGGCAAGGTAGGTTCTCATTACACTCTTAAAAATTTATTTAGTCATCCAATAATTAATTTCGATGAAATTTATTAACTGAAACAATAATTTGATGTAAAATCCATCAAATTATTTTTGTCTAATTCATCATAATTCACTTAGATATCCATAAATGTTTCATTTGCAGTCTGATATGATGTATTCATTGAATGCATTACCATTAACATAAAGAAATTATAAAACGGGCATATTAATCACAAAAAACACATCATTGAAATTATAATCTCAAAAATGAATCCCCATATTCACCTAAATACTAAATAAATGGGGGATATTAGATATTCATATTGGGAAAATAATACTATACATATGGTGGGTCTTTATGAAATGAAGATTAAAATAAGTAAAAGTAGAAGAAAATCAATAAATAATTAACCTTAATTGGACATCCAAATCCCCAATGGAAATAAATTCTACCATAGATGAGTCTATATATCCCAATAGTTTGAGTGAATCATAATTTCCTCGCCCCTAATGTCTACGAGTTAATGTGTCATATCCTTAAGAAAATGAGTGGTTCGGGAGGTAGAAAAAAAGTAGGTGGATAACTTGAACAAGGTTCATGATTAAAGTTCCCATCTTGGTAAAAAAATATACCAAATAAGAAGTTTGATATGTCCACTAACTATTTTAGGTGTAATATTGGTAGACAAAGTTTGTTGATTTATGAAAAAGTCATGTAGTTTTCATTGTCTTCCATTTTTGAGTTACACTATTTACCTAGATAACTATATGGTATATATGACAAGAATAAAGTTAGTTATGTCACATGATTTTGACACCACATCGATCCTTGGTGAATCAATGAAATTAGGTTAACCACAGGGAAACCATGTAATTAAAACTTTGTATTGAATTTATACTCTGCAAGATTTTTGGGAAAGGGAATATCATTCTCGTGTTTCAATGGTTACCACCACTAGTGTAAATTTTCTTTAATTATAATATTCTCTCTCCAAAACAAGAAGATCATTCCATCATCCACAGATCCATAATTTTATATCTATTTTTCAATAAAAAATAAAAATTTATCCATAAATAAATTCAAACATATTTCAATATCCAATTTTATGGTGAAATTAATTATATTGTTAAAATATTTACAAAACTAGACCCCCACACTAGATCAAATGCATATCCTAAAACAAAACCTCAATATAAAATCATAAAGAATCCATACTCAATCAAAGAAACTCGTTCAATTCAAAATACTCATTAACATAAGTTAATAAATGATAATTATTAATGAATAGAACTCATTCAATTCATAGGTAAAATCATATATCATATATAATTTCAATTTTAGATTCTCCTCTTATTTTACTTAATTTATAAATAATTTCATTATTATTCATTCAATTTATTATCTACCATATATAAAAAATAGTTCAACCATGACTCATTATTATGTATTTATATTAATGTTAAGATCATTAATGTCTATAAAATAACCTTGGATTTGAAATCTATCAAATATTCATCCTTTTTAACGAAAAAATCAATATTTATGATGATTGATTTCATTAAGGGATCAACAGACTCTGAAGCTGATCATTGGTAGGTTATTTATTTGAGAAATAAAAATGATTAAAAATTATATTATTCATTATTGTAAAAAGGATTATAAAAATATATCTAAAATCAATATCTCTTCTAAATATAATATCATCCGACACTCGTCTTCCTCAAGTTAATTCCCTAAAATCATGACAATAATCATAATTAAGTATACACCATATTTTGAAATATATATTTTTTACAATCATTTATTCAATCATTTTTCATTAAATATGAATCTTAATTGTTATTTTATTTTAAACAGTGTTGATATTTAAAAAAATTAACATTACATTAATGAACCTTTACCCCTCAAAAGAGGATAACACATCACATATTTTACTTTTCCAATATAAAAACCATCATTCAAAAAATAAAAAAACCCTATTCGATAACACTCCTTATAACTTACTAAAACATCAATATTTATTTTAATTAATTTAATATTAGTTTAACATGTTGTTATGCCAATTATAATGAACTAACATGAATATGTTATATTTATAAATAAAACTTTACAATTACAATTTATTATTTAAATTAGAGAGTATTAAAGGAAGTGAATATATTATGAAGTCTACAAAAAATTTGAAAAATGGCATTGGGTAAAAAAACTTTACCTTATAATGATAAATTAGTTATTAGTAGAAAGTAGGTAGCTTCACTATTATTTGATCTTAGGAATTAATATTAAAGACTTGAACTATTATTGTATGGGAAGAATCATATGCATGAGAAATTCATGCTTTTGGAAATAGACATGAAATCTATGATAGCAAAATCACCACCCTTAACATTCAAAAGAGTGTAAAATAAGATTAAATCTAACATTAATATATTTAAAAATAATTTAACTATAAATTAGGCTTATATAATTATGTATTTATTTAAATAATAATTTATTTATCATAATAATTTTTCACATTTCTCATTTTTATTATTAAATAACACCAAATGAATGTAGATTTTTTATAAAAATATTTGGCCATTATAATTAATTTTCATAAAATATTAATTTTAGAATCTCAATTTGATAAACCGAATTTCATTTTTTGGGTTTATAATTTCACAATCAAAGTATTACATTTTTTGATTTTTCCTGAAAACAATCTTTTCTAAGTATATAGTGAAAAAGTATCTATTTTTATAAAATAATAAATTTTATAAAATTATCATCATACCATAATGAAATAAATTAATTTGAAACAATTTTACATATATATAGATATTTTGAATAAAAAATTTCAGATTATTGTGTTGTATTTATAAAACCCATGTATATCATTTTAAAAACATAAGTAATATTTTCCTCCAAAAATTGATTTATTCACTAATAATAAAAAATTATTTTTTACCTCTTATAAAAGATAAAGGAAAAAAATATTTCATATTTGAGATAAAAATGACCATATAATTAATTATGTATAACTACATTGTTGATCATAAATGTATGATTAATATCATTAATTCTAGTAAACATGATAATGGTAAAACTATATTTTTTAAATAATGTTTTTGATCATATTGTGAATTTTTTTCCTATAAATTAAATTAATATATACTGAAAAATGAATTTAATATAATTTTTAAGAATATATTTTTTATATTGTCACTCATCCAATCAATATTCAATACTAAACAAGTTCAAGTAAACTTAATGGAAAAACAACATCTTTCTATAAAATTGTTTTTCAATATATTACATATTTTAATGTAAAAGTTAATTTTAGTATATTTATAATTTTAATTAAATTAAATTGAGGTAAAATTTAGGCCTTAAATACCCAAATTTTTTATGACCTATTATTTTATTTTTTTGGTAAAACGTATTTCAAATGGGAAAAAATAGTCACCTAGTAAAAACTAAGTCTAGTTAAAGTATAAATATAAGAGTAAGTAACTTCGAACATGTTTTAAAAAAATTTAAGACATAGAAGTTGATATATTTACCCAATATTACACTAAAATCCAATATTTAAACCTTAATGATTTATTTTCCTTTGAATAGTATCATGATATTATTAAAATGTAAAGTGTATTAAAAAGGTAAGTTTTATTATTATATAAAATGGGACTACTTACACCCTTTCAATGTTTCAATTTATCATAAAAAAAAATAAATTCTCACTAGCCCAATATTTATCTACAATAATTCTCTTTCATGTTCTAATTCCCATGGTCACTACAAGATA
This sequence comes from Viscum album, assembly GCA_963277665.1. Lineage (NCBI taxonomy): Eukaryota > Viridiplantae > Streptophyta > Magnoliopsida > Santalales > Viscaceae > Viscum > Viscum album. Next base: position 256,916,019 of record OY728140.1, on the reverse strand, counting down.
GTCTATGTTCTTTAATTCTAGGGAGTTCATCAATTGGATGTTCAAGGTATCATCATACTTTTACACACTACCTACCGTTCCTTCTTAATATTTATAATAAATAAAGTCCTTAAACCTAGTATTATAATGACCACAATATAATTATTTTAATTATTATTTATTATATTATTTTAGAAACGATAAATGTTTCCTTCCGATCAACCTGAAAAAAACCATTGAATGTGTGTTGTGCAGAATACTGCCTCCATGAAGTGATAAATTCAATTTTACATTTACAACTCAATTTACTATTTATAAGGATTGAATTCAATAAAAAATTCAAATATATAATAAAATTTCGAACATTAATAGAAAAATTATAATCCACCTTTATTTCATCTCATTCTTATTAAAGTAAACATGTTAATAAGGCATTGGTTTGACTACGACCACCTTGAAGTAACATTTTTCATTTTCCTCTTGATTTTAAGTAATTATAATAAAATTTTAATATGATTAAATATATATATATATATATATAATTTCATTATTTATACTTTATAATTAATTTCTGTTAAAATTATCAATTTATTAACCATAATCACCCAAAAAATTATAATATGTCCGTGATTAGGTCAAGCTAACCAACTAATTGAAAAATCCTATAAAACATAACATTGATTAATATGGAAAATTAAGTACTAATATTGTTTTTATATAATAATAAAATCATGATTTTTATGGGTTTTTAATGTTTATATAATGTATTTAACTTATTATAAAAATGACATCTCCAATAGGTAAAATTACTGAAATAAGCGGATATTCATTCCATTTTCACAAGACATAACTAAAACACTAATAGAATGATAGAATGGATTGATAAATAAATAATTTTTATAAATACCAAAAACTATTATTATATAGGACCAATGTACTTTGTGAGAATAATAATGTACAACAATGATATTACAAAACTCGATCAAATCATTAAAAATAATGCATCGCCAATATTAAGAAAAAAAATAAATTTTAATATACATATAAAGAATAATTATAAATTTTGCTTATAAAAGGTTATACATATCAATATGGTTCGTAAATATGTAATTAATATCTCTATTTTTTATATAGGATATTTATTCACATTATTATAGGTCCTGAATTGTGGTAAATTTTTCTTCTCTAAAATTTAAATTTTTCTTGTCTAAAATTTAAATTTTTAAAGCATATGTTATTTGTGACATCTTGTTTTATTTAGACTCTTTTACATTAAACTAATTTAAAATTCTATATCTTGATCCTCTCATTATTAAATGTATTTATTTTTCATTTTAAATCATATCATTCGTTGAATTTTAATTTACATGTTTGTAATATTGTTAGTGTTTCATCAACATAGTTTATGATACTTTGAGTGATAGTATATCTTATTTGAATATACTATTTATGATTTCATTGATCATTCCATATGTTTATTTTATATGGTTATTCTTATTTTTCTCGAGAGAAATTTCTTTTAATAATCAATATCCACTTCATTGACAATTTTTTTAGAATAAAATGACTAACATTGGTCAGAATAACTCTCATACTTACCAATGAATATTTTCATTCATTTCCATATATTCCTTCCCACCAGTGTTTTCCTCTATTCTTTGGAACTTAAATTTAGATTAATTTAGATCATCAACTTACTTATCATCACTACATCTCAAATTAAAATTATATTTCCCTATTTATAAATGGTTTTTTAAAAATTGTATAATAAAAATAAAAAAAATGTTTTACATATCATGGATATCTTCATTATCTTCAAATCCAAAATTTTTCTATAAAACATATATTTATTTTTCAAGATTACATTATTAGAGACTTCATTAAAAGTAATTTTCAATATATCTTTAAAATTTTCTTTCAAACCATCTTGAAAATATCCAATGAAAAGAAACTAGTAACATTTTCTCTTAGAAATTTTCATAACCATATAAAAATATCATCTTTTAAAATCATTTTCAATAGAATATATTTCTCCTCATTTTAAAACATTATTTACCATGATTCGTGATTTTAAAAATAAGTTTACATTCCTTTTGTTCTATGATAGTTTTTAAAAAAATTGTAGGGAAAATGATAATTTTCATCATGATTTTAAGAGAAAAATTATTTTATTATTCATAAAGTATTATTCCTATATCAATTTATTTTTTATTAGATATTATGCCAAAATAAAGTGTTTAATTATAATTTATCACATTGTTTCTCATAATTAATGGTATTTTCATCCCATATTAGTATTTTTCTTTTACATGACATTTTTATGATATAATTTCCTAATAATATATATCTTAGTTAAAGGTTATAATATTACCCTAAATTTGTGATATTTTAGAAGTAACACAAAATTATTATATAATATTTTTATATCGATGAAAGATATTTTTCGATACCACTGAGTCTATACATGATATTATTTATAAGAGTCTCAAAATACAATGAGATTCATTTTCATGGTGTAAACCATGTGTATTATCTAATACAAAAGGCTATAATAATAGTCTTGTTAATTGGAAATCAATATTTCTATGTTTTATTGGATTTTACAATATCTGGATGTGTGTATTGATCCTCATGATTTATGATTATCACTAATGGTTATCATGAATTCATTCTATTATGTATTCATGAAAACTATGATGATATATACTCATGGAGATGTAGGATATTTTTTCTATGTCGTCAGTGATATTTCATTATTGGATAATGAAATAATAGAATTATACATTTTATGAATGTATGTATATCCGACCTTTTGATGGAATGGATATTCCGTCATAAATACAATGGATTGGTGTTATGTGGGGGATTTCAATTATATAAAGTCAAATAATGATAAATCAATCATATATGATGAGGAGATTTTCATTAAACCATTTTGATTAGAGATATCATGATAATGGTATTTTTCATCCAAGTAATCATTCTTAGGAGGTTGTACGTCGTTGCGTTGTAAACTTCTTTCTCTATGTGTTCTATATAATTTCTCTAGATGCTAACCTATTAATTTAGACAGTTGTAACTAATTCCATTGGAAAAGAGGCCTATAAGGTAACACACTAAGTGTATCTAAAATATTGTTTAAATTCTAGTATTGAGTATCAAAAATATGGAATAAATAAAATTTATTCATGTTTTCTAAAACACTATAATTAACAAACAAGGTATTCAAAAGAGTAATTGAGTTATATAATAATAGTTATTTATTTTAAAGTTTACGGAATAAAATAATAATTATTTTTACCATATAATAATGTACTGGAATTTATTTTTTAAATTCTCATTAATCACGGGTTAGTAAATGCAAGTGAGGGGCAGAGGATCATTCTTAACTGTTCGATTGGAAAATATTTTAATGATATTTATTTATATATTATTAATGTTGTTTCCCAAATTATGAAATAAAAAATTAAATTATTATTCTTATTGTGTGTCAGGAGTTCAATTATTAATTATAAATATATAGAGGTTTTTGGTTGCAATATTCTATCCATAAACATAACATGATAATTATATTATTATATATTTCTCCATGTCTTATTATCACTTTCAATATATAAAAATTAGTGTACACAACAGATAGAGTGAGACACTCTAAATACTTATAGAGATATATCATGTGGCCTATAGTGCACTCCTCCCCTCATATATTAATCTAATAAGAGATCTTGAAGAGTTATTCCCCTCATAGGAATAATAATTATATTGTCAACCATAAATAACCCAAGCGATTAGGATCGTTCATGTTCTAACCAAATAATTCTATAAAATCACTTATAGATTGTGCTTCAAGTGTGGATCACTACAAGAGGGACACATCACTTAGATCTTATAGCTTGACGATGGTGTGAAGAGACATATTAAATTAATCCTCAATAAAGAGTGAATTATGGGTCAAGAATTTCTAGATCTACTTATAAATTAATTATTAACTACATTTGAATAACCTTCCCATTCTTATTATATGTTTTTAATATAGTAATATAATATACAAATTCTAATAGACTTTATGATTAAGACATGTAAATTAGTGATTATATGTGATTTACGACTAAAATTAAACTCTATTATAATAATAAAGGACACTTTCATAGTTCTTGTAACCTATAACTAGTATAAAAGTTGTCACATGTTTATTTTATAAACATTTTTTTTCATTTAATGATTTAATATGATTAAATTTTATTTTAAATAAAATGATTCATTTTAATATCCCACATTTTTGTCTCTTCACTTTTATCATTCTTGATAACATAATCAATAATCAGTTAATAATTAAATATGAAAAATCCCTTGAAGCACACAATATAGTGGGGCTAAGGGTTCTTCTTATAAAATACTACAATGTACGGTGTGTACTTTCAGAATAAAATTCGTGTAATTTTTTTCTCATTTGTATAATTTTCTGTCCATTCATATCCGACAAATTAAAATCTCAGATCCGAATAGATTAGATAGGTGTGCAGATCCAAAAAGACTTGCACACTGTATAAATAACTACATTTCGTGTAACCATGGACAACGAGCATGTACCCTAGTGGTTCAGGCTCCTACATGGCATCCAAAAGACCTAGGATCAAATCCGGGCAGGGGAGAATCTCGAGTTGCTGTAGTAGGTCACTGTAGTAGTACTATAGCAGCGTGGGTATTATAGCAGTACTATTTACCGAGGGGTCCTTTGGGCCAAAAATGGGCTTTATACCCTGTAAGAAAGCCACTTGGCCTTGGGCCTTCGGGCTATGTAATGGGTCACCCTCTACCCAGTCTAAAGAGGTCTTTGATTTAATAATAAATTGAGGCTTTTTCCCCAACGTTTAAAAAACTTGTCGTGTAACCATAGTAGAAGGCATCTAGTTCCATTTATCCTACAGTTGAGTACATGGGGTGTCCCAGGAGTTTCATGTATCAGATACACTACACAGGAACTGACATGCCATGAAATTCTTGGTTACACACCATTTATTCCTAGTACACTCAGTGTAGAGTGACCACATCCAAGGAAAGGAAGATGACTAGACCTATGTTTTTGTTTTGTACATTGGTGGAAGAAATGTACACACCATGAATATTTTTACACACTTTTTAGTATATTACACGTATTATTATCTGATTTTAATAGAATGAAGAGTTAAATATATAATTATTCATTTTTATTAGTTATTTAATGTGTCATTAATTTAGAAATACACACCCTATAACATGATTAACAATTATATTTTAAATTAATTTCCTTGTTTAAATTTGTTATGACCACATGAGGTTTCCTCAAAGTACACTTGTGTACTGCGCTAATTAAAAATGAAAATAATTTTCTAAAAAATTGTAGATAATTTTGATATAGTGATCGAAGTATGGAATTATGATGAATTGAATTCATTTTATTAAATCATTACGCACTAACATAATTAAACAATGAATTGAATGTAATTGATATTTGTATTTCCAATGTATATTTGTGTCTTGATTTTTTGATTATCATGAGATTAGGCCATACCATGTATGTTATTGGTTTCTCTTAATTTATTACTGTTAAATTATTATTCATGGAATGCGATTAATTCCCTAACCCTTATTATGTAATGGAATGCATGGTCAGGGTCTCATTAATAGAAAACCCTTCTATCTGATCTATTGGATCCCCTATCATGTGTTTTAATAGAAGATGATGTAATGAGGGAGTAGGAAGATGAGAGGATATGGTCTAATTCACGTTTTGGGGTGAAACAAATCAATGTGATATATAATAGAGGAGGTGTAATGCTATAACATTAACCAAGTTACAATTTGAGGGGTGTTTCCCCTCGGGTTAAAGGTCAGTTTGTCATCTACAAGACAAATAATCATATAAATAGTCTAATGAAGATTCCACTTATAATTATTTTTGTCGTTTACATGGTTAATTATTTATGTTTATGGGTCTATCATGATCACATAATAATTTAATTAATATGGAATAAATATGGAATAAAATATTACAGGGTTATGAATAAATGTTTTATGTGACATGTTTAATAACTTATGTAAAATATATGTAATATCAAGAAGGTGTATTAAATGTTAAAATGGGATTTTTGAATAAAGATAAAATCTATCAAACTAAAATATTATGTCTTCATAGCCTTCCACTACTTCATATAAAAATGAACTCATAGTCCAATGTTCATGATCAACCAAATTCTAGGTGCATTCAATTATCCTGGAAATTAAAACATGGATTTTTTGGTTGAATTAACTTCGATAACATTAAGGGATGATGAACCATGATGGAAATGGTATTAAAACAAGGAAAAATAGAGAAAATTTTCAAATTTGATTTTTCAGGATTAGAGAGTCAACTCAATGGATCATTGAACTATGTGTTTATATAGTTGACAATTTATACATACATAAAACATTTCATAGAGCTTGTGAGGTCCAATTCTATGTTTCTAGAAAGAAATATGAGTCTTTTCAACATACACTTGTAAAAGAAAATATATTATGAAATTGATGTTGAGGGATATTTGGTTTATAAGAGTACTGAAATATTAGTGAAATATTTATTCAGTTAAATTGATTTTAAATTTGTTAATATATTTTTTATTCAAAACAAGTAATAATTATCTTTCACTAATATGAATAAATGGAAAATCCAAAAAAATACCAATATGATCTATATTAGAAAATGTTAAATGTAACACCCTCATATATTTTGAAATATTTTTGTTCATATAAATTTTATATTTCAATACTTTGTATTACATGCACCAATTATTTCAGCTTGCGTTACACAGAACACTAAGTTTTTCGTATGTTACATGTAACTTCAAGTTTAAAAGAAAAATGACATATAATTAAAATATTATTATTTAATATGATAACTATTTCCCAGAAATTAGAATGGGGTTTATCTATAATATTATATAAATTGTGAAAATATATGACCAATTCTTTTATGAATAATTAATTAGAAATGAAAATTTTAAATCTAAGGAAATAATTATATGAAATTTTTTTTTTGAAAATAAATTCATGTTATGCCAATAAATTAAATGAATTACTTTTGGAGAATGATATTAATGAAATTTATTTATTATATATTCTATATAAATTTTTTTTATTCATATTATGTGTGTTGTAGATAATATATAAGAATAAATCCAATTTTTCACTGGAAGTATCTATTTTTTCTAAAAAAAATGTTTTATTATTATTTTTAGTTATTTTAAAATTAATGTTATCCAATTGTCTAAAAAAATTAAAAATAAAATTTCTTTTTGAATTAAAAAATACAAAATTACATTAGGGTGAGTTTTTGATTATTTTATGGTAAGATACATGTTATCATAAATAGTGGAAAATTCTTTTGTTTATTAAGATTTGTTATTTATTTTAATGCATTAAAAAAATGAAAAATTGTTTTATCATTATTATAAAGGTTAATATAATTCAATTATATATATATATATTTGTTTCTTTATTGATCAAATTTATTTAATTTTAATAAAAAATTTTAATTTGTTATAAAAAACTTGTAAACAAGTGAACATTTGATCTTTAGAAAAAAAATTTCTAATCCGACTATAGAATTAATTTTATATTTAATTTTCCAAATAATATGAATTAGATATAGAAAAAATAGATTCCATATTTGTAATCATAAATATTTATATTATATAATTAGTAAAACATGTTTTTTTACCGTAAAGAATAGTAAAAACATAAAAATTTATTTATCGTAGTTTAGGTAATGATTGGTTTAGCTGAGGTTAAACTAAAAATATATTTATTTTAAATACAAAAAAATTTCAATAAATAATTTAATGGACATATATCAAAACATGACCTTATATAATCGAGAATCATCCATTTTGGAGCCTTGTTTCATGAGAATAATGGGGTAAACATTTTTCATTTCAAAAAATTACAATTGTGCCACTAAACTCACTTATAAAAGGATACCCATTATCTTCTCCTAATCACACTCAAAACCATTTGGATTAATTATGGACATCCAAAAAACCATAATTAATTCCATATTACTATCATGTATTCAATATATTAATCAGAAAACCATACTAAGAAGCCTTTTGATGCAAAAAAAAATAATTTGAGTGAATAAAATATAACACCCATAACAGAGCATTTTGATTTATTTCATCCTTCACCTCATTTGATTATTATTACAACATAATTATATAAAATAATTGTTATATTATATATAATGTTATGTTTTTATTTTAAGGTCAGGTATTAAAACAATATCCTATTTTTTAAAATAGGTTATGAAATCATCATTCTTGTGTACGCCAGACCACCTCCTCACGAACATTTATTTATTTTTTTCCATAACCACCATATACGGGTGGATATACTAATTTATTTATCATTAATATATGATACATATGATTTTATTATTCTTTTGGAATCATGATATCACATGTTTCTTCTAACATTTCATTACATGGGAATATGATAATGTCATCTATGTTTGGCGGACTACCACCTCAAAAAGAGATTTGATTCCTTCATGATTTTCATAGAAGGAAATAAGGATGAGTTAATAAAAATATTTCATATATATGAAATAATTATTATTATATAATTTTAATATATTATTTATGTTTTTTCTTTCAAAACATTGAAAAAATTGAAACAAGTTTCATGCATATGTTTGGCCTACCATCTCCAAGAACGTTGTATTTGATTTTATATCAACAAATTTTATGGATTGATGTAAATAAATATATATAATGATTATTTTATATTTATATAATGCTTAAAATTTTCTATCTTATGCAACTATTATCATATTAGGATGACTGCAGATGAAAAATAAAAACAAACAATGAAAATAAAGTAATTATTCCCAAAAACATTAATATAAAATGGAATTTTTAAGAAATGGTCATTAAAAGGTCATAAGTCCATAATATATAGTATAATATATCAATTTTTGGTTCAAAAATATATTTATAAAAAACTATATTTATTATAAAACAGTTATGAATTTTTATGGAGGAATTTGAGACTTAAGTTAAGGAATTTTGAGTAAGACATTAATTTCTGGGAGAAATATGCGTATTCACTAATTCTTTATTTTGTGTGGTGTGTATAATTACCATTTTAAATTTTAAATAATTAATATACTTAAATTAAACAATGTTATGTTTCATTTTATTTTATGATTTTTTGGGGCACATGATTCAATAAATTACTAAAGAATAAAATGATTTTCAACTCACTTTTATTTTTTTGTGAGACACATTCAATATTAAACACATGTTTATTATATTTGATGTATATAATTCTCATAATATTTTTTTTATTTTGATAATAAAACAATATCAGTAATTTAAATATCCATTTTAGGACCACTCTTTCATGGGGTTCACGATTAAAAATTCACCAAAGTGATAATTCAATTTTTTTTCTTCAAATTCCCTTATTTAGGAATATAGTTATGTTATGATCCAATCATATTCCATGAGATGTTTAGAAAAAATTTTATTGAATCATGAATATATTTATATTTATTATATTATATTTTTTCTATAATCGTATTCTTTATTGGGTGTTAGGATTCAATGTTACCAAATTTGTACGAGGTTTATGTTAAAATCTCTTCATTTATTTAGATTTTTTTATTATTTTTTGAACAACGAAATATTAAGATCATTCTCTCAATTAACTCATTATATTTTATCTCTAATAATCATTTCATGAGAATACAATTTTTTAATTAATTTTTCTCTCTTTATAAACTCAAGATATCATGTGAATGTTTTTTTGAAAAAAAAATCATTATTTCTCTCTATTGTCAAAAACAATTTTCCTTCAAAAATAATGTTTTCCAAAAAATTGACAAATCAATTTCATTAGTAATTTATTTATTTATTAAATACATTCTTACCAATGTTTTAAAATTAAAAAAAACAATTTAATGAATCTTCTTGATATTTTCCAAAAAAAAACATTTTCATTTTACCAAAAATCTGAAAGGAATCTACGTTTTACCATGTAATGAATGCATGAAATTCCATACCATCTTAACCAATCAATGTCTTAGTGAATAATTTATAAGTTATAGTGTTTATTTTCAAATAAAATAATTTTTTAAATGTTTTATTTTTTAGTTTTCGAAATATATTATCAATATGGATGGTATATTTTCTAAAATAAATGTTTTAAATAATTTTTAATGTTTCCATCATAAGTTACCAAGGTTATTTTTGAGAGAAAAGGATTTTTAATTTTTTTTTCTATTTTAAAATTTAATTTTTAAAGTGGAAATGCTATTTTCCATAATAAAGTTTCCATATAATATTTCAAAAAAAATTTCATCAATTATGGAATCCATTGATGTAACTTATTCTTTATAAGGGATATAATACAAAGAAACCATTGTTAATATTTCTCAAAATGGTTTATATTTTTTATGAAACAATATTTATGAAACACATTTCTATTAAAGGGGTTACACTATGATAAAAAACATATCAAATCCTACTTATTCTTCCATGGGTTTTGTATTGATGAAATGATTATGAAAAATATTTATTTTCCATATATTATATAATGATGAAATTTTCATGACACCAATTTATTTTCATGGGTTTTGATATGATGAATGTTATATAATCACGTGAAACATATATTTTTGGTTTTCATTTTATGATGTGTGGGACCTATATCTCCCTCATTCGGGTTATTTATAGATCGATATCTAATGGGATAAATATGACTGGAATTGAGAATAAAATAAGTTCATTAAGAGACTATGTCAACTATTATAGTCTTGGGAGTAAACCATGACTACTAAAATGATATGGTGAGTGAACCCATTCCACATTGATATTTTTGTAATGATTCCTTTAATACTAAGAAAATTATTTCTACTCTTATGTGCATTCCATAATTCAATGTCTTGTGTCCATGATATGTATCATATCCCATGTTATTTTATTTCCTAAAAAATCATGTCTTATGAACATAAAATATTTATTCTATGTATCAAAATTTTGATCTCTAATATGAACGTTATGGTTTTGTTATGTTATTATCACGTTCTCTTACCCTTATTCTCATATTCTGTTTATTTTTTCCCATTATTTACCCTTACTATGCATATGAGATCACCCCTTCTTATAATTATTTTCCCCAAATTATGAAGAATATTTGTATGTGGGGTATTTCTATGATGATTTTAAAATTAGAATATATTTTTGTAAATCATTGATGATCATTCACTACATAAGAATATTTTATAAATAAACTCTGAATTCACTATACATTTTTGACACTAATGCATGTTTTTATGTAATATAATTAATATTTATCTAAAAATATGTATTTTCAATGCATGATATGTCATGGGTTAATATAATCTGTAACGAATAAAAGTTTTAGTTCACCTTTTGAAATTTGGATATGAAATGTTTAGTGATAAATCTTTGGATAAGACTGAGGATAAGCCTATGTATTAGTCAATTTATTGGAAGATGTATTAAAATTTTTAAATGTATAGATTGATATTTTCCATGAAATTTCATCCTTGTTTGGACAATAAAAGTGAATGTGGATCTGGAACAGAGGTACCTTTGGGTAGAAAATGGTGTATCAAGTTGGACACCATTATCACCTTCTGCATAACTAAAATCATTATACACACCTATTTTCACACTCCAATGAGATGTTCATTTTAAATTCAAAAACTATTTATGTTCCATCAATATTTATTTTAATAATAACCATGAATAACATAGGATATTCCGATGGTATCATATATTTAAATGAAAGTGTCATGATTTAGACATTCTATTGGTGATTTTTCAAGATTATGTGGATCCCACAATGTATATTTTTTCTTAGACTATGATTTTTTGTTTGACTTAATCGATGAAACAAAAATAAAGTAATTCAGTACTAAATGTATTAGAAAATATATAGATGATAATCCAAATGTGGTGATAACTAGAGATATGGATATTTTTATTTTTCATAATTCGTTATCACAATATATGATTCAAAATTAAAACATAACTAACTCTTAGAGTCATAATATAATATAAACAAATATTTAATTGAGAGTTTGAGTGTTGAATACCATTGAGGAAAAATATTCAATTTTCTTTGTTTCAAGGATTTAGGAAGGAGCACCCAACTAAATCTATCAGTTGATGAGTAGATAATTTGACTGTGGAATACGGGAAACCAAGAAATTAATGGCATAGGAAAAATAAAAATAAAAATTAATATAATGGATGAATATAATGTTATACCTATGATCTAATCAGTGGTTAAATGTTTCAGATGTGTAAAGTATTGGAATTATAATAGAATTTGTAATAAGAGGAAGGCTCATGATGAGAATCAACTTGGTCATCTGAGTGATGGTTTTATTAATAAGGATTATGAGACTACAAATGATATAATAATGGAAATAATTTTTAAGAAATAAGATGATTAATCTTGGTTAATGTTATACAAATGAAGTGGAATGACTGATGTGATTATATATTAGGATTCAATGATGTTTTTTTGTCAGATATATTTTTTCTTTTAGAATCATGAAACATTAATGGATTTTTACATCCTATTTTTTCATTCAGAATTTATTGTAATATGTTATATGGTATTGATGAAAATGAAATGTGATTTAAAATAGTGGTTATATTTTATAAACAACACATGATTATAGGAAGGTGAGCATTAATGTTTTCTTTTTGTTATGAAAATTTAGTGTGTATAAATAGATGATTGATATAGATAATGTAATTTTATTAATATTAATGACTATAAAACTAATAAATGATTTGATAAAAAATTGTTTTTTACCATTGATGGAGTTTTAAACAAGTTTAATTTAGGATTTGACTTCAATTGTTTTTAATTTTAGTTATGGAATGAGGAAAATTTTAATTTTTTTTAAGAAGGTATGTTTTCAATAAGGTTTTATAGTAATTAATTATATTTCAATGTTTTAAGAGAATATATGATCAATGTGCCCACATATTATGTATGGGATATTCAGATATAGTTCATGTTGTTTAGATAATTAATGATCAGTTGATTTTTCAAATTTAGAGACTTAATTTATTAATTATTGGATTTTGATTTTGGTGAAACATAGAGGAACATTAAGGATAACTATTCATGATACTGATTAAGTTGAACTTTGAATGTTATAAGATAATTTTTGATGAAATTTCTATTTTTGATAATTAATTTAAAAATAGGTAATTAATTATCACACTTTTATGGATCATGTAGTCAACTAGAACTTCAGGCATAAAAAACAAATCATCTCTTAGAGTAAGAGATGAATTGTAGATTGATCAATGAATAACAAATGGATGACATTTTTATAATGTAATGAAATGAAATTATGAAATTATATATTCTAATTAAAATTATTAAAATTTAAGAAAAGGATCTACAAATATTATTTTAAACATTTACCTTCATTTCTGATGAATGGATGGTCTTTTCACCAAACTTCGATTTTTGGATTTGTGGTAATTATCTTTTTCCTTAAAATGTTCTCAATCACTCTTTATCAGTATATAAGTGTTAAATTTATCTTCATTACCCACCTATTTTATCTTATTTGGAAACTTAACATGTGTTTTTTTAAATGACCTCCACACATCCATTTCTCTTTTTTCGAGAGAATGTTTTATTAACCCTCTTTTATAATGTGTGTTTCTCGTAATGGCATATTCAAATGTATAACCCTTTTTTATTTAACAAACGTGAAAATTGTAATGAAATAATTTATTTAAGTGGGTAGACATTAATATATTGATAATTCTGTGAAATATTATTTTTCAAATAAATTTAAACTATTTAATTTTTTTAGTTACATGAAACATTGAGTTTAGCTTGCATTACATGCAGTACTGAGTTTATGTTGTTGTACATGCAACACTGAGTTTGAAAAACATTACATACTATTAAAATATTATTATTTAATATGATATTTATCACCTTTAAATTGGAATTGTGGCTATGAATAGGATTAAATAAATTATTAAGATATAAGATGACTAATTTGGTGACCAATTAATTAGAAATGAAAATTTGAAAACATTAAAATCATTTTCTGTAAAATATTATTTATATGCACAGAAAAAAATTTGTGTTTATAAATTGAATAAATAAATTCTTTTGAATTAATTAAATGAAATTTATTTATTATATATACAATATAATGATTTATCATTATCATTTTCCTTTTTTAGACTAGAAATAAGAATAAATCCAATTTGTTTCTTAAAAATATTTTTTTAAAAAATAAGTTTAGTTTTATAATTAACAATTATTTTAAGTTTTTTTTAATATTTTATAAAATTTATTTTAGAAAATTAAATTATTTTTAAATCAAATATTAAAATTTTAATGAGGTTGTAAATTTTATAATTTTTTAAGATGTTTAATATTTCGATGAACAGTGAATGTTACTAGTTTTTATTATGAAATGTAATCTATTTTATATAATTTCAAGAGATAAAATTATTTTAATATGGAATGAATGGTAATTTTTTTTTCAGTTATATATATTAATATAGTTTCATTATATTGAATTATATATTTAATATTGATATAAAAACATTTTAAACTTTTAAACATTTTCTCGTTGGAAAACATCACAATCATTGAGGCTGTGAGATTAATTTTAAATTTATTTTTTCCAAATATGTGAATTGAATTTCGAAAAATAAAATTAATATTTCTAATCATCATAATTTATATTATAAATAAAAACTACATAATATTTTACCATAATTAATATTAAATGTAATAAAATTTATTTGTATTGGCTAAGGTACAAATTTGATACATAGGGTTAAACTCCAATGATAAATGTTAAAAATGAAAAAAACTTGTCCAAAACCCATTGGATTGAATTATTTAGTCCATGTTCTCTTATATATATAATAACTGATCATTCGAGAGCTTTTTGTACTGTAAAAATCATGGGTACATCATTTTCGTTTCAAAAAATATCAAGTGTGCCACTCACCTCACTAAACAAAATGCACCCCTTCATCACTCATCTTCACGCATCCAAAAACCTCTTTATCATACAATACAATCCAAAATAACATAATTAATTCCCCAGTACCATACTAAAAGCCTTAGATTGATCATAAATACAATCTTTGAAGCCTTTTGGTGTAAACCAATAGTAGTTGTCTGATAAAGTGGTGACGCCCCTAACCGAGCATCTTATTATATTTCATTCTCAACATAATTCAATTATCATTAAGCTATTATGATATAATAAAATATTTTTTTCAAAAATATAATTCTATTTTTTTATGATATTTTTATGACCTAAAAACATATCATATTCCATCAATTGGGTTACGAAATCAACATTCATGTATATGGCGGACTACCGCCTCACAGATCAATGTTATTTGATTTCCATCCCCACACCTTGAGATTGGATATAATGATGTATTTATTATTTATATATGATATTTATGATATTTTTAATTATTTTTAATCATGATATGACATGTTACTTCTTACCTTCCATTCCTTGGGAATTCAATAATATCGTTCTTGTGTATGAGGTACTATCTTCTTGCGAAGCGATGTGATTTATTCAAATTTTACAGGGAAGGAAATAATGATGGGTTTAATAAAAATATGTGATATTTGTGGAATTAAATGAAACTATAATGGTAATATTTTATTTTACATTTTTCCAATCCATCTATAAAATGGAAACACCATTCATGTATACGTATGGCCTACAATATCGATAAATAGTGTTTTAATTTTCCATCTCTAAATTTTATGGATTGTTGTAAGAAAATATATTATAAACAAATATGGAATTTTAATCATTGTTAAAATAAAGGATTTTATAGAACAATGATCAATGTAAGAGGACCAAAAATAAAATAACAAAACATATATGAAATACAAAGCAATTATCCCCTTAAAAGTAACATTAACATGGAATTGATAACAAACAGGTAATAAAAGGTCAAAAGTAAGTCCAATTTATTATGATGTATATATAATTATGGTTATTTAATATATTTATAATAAAATTATACTTATTATATTTTAGGTTTTAATTTTTACAAAATATGTTGAGACTTAATGTGATGGATTTCAACTCTACCTTTTATTTCTATGAGATATATGTAAATGCACTAGTTATCTATTTTTTTAGGGTGTATGTACCACCACATTGCAATTTTATATAATTAATATCTTTATATTGATGATATTTAATGTTTATTTATTTTTTATTATTTATCTGGGCTTATGTTTCAAAATATTACTAAAGAGGAAAGAGATTTTCATCTCACCATTATTTTCCTGTGAGACACATTCCATATTCACCTTGTGTTTATTTTATTTTGTGTATAGAATTAGAAAAATATTATAATTCTTATCATTTTTTGTTATTTACATTTAATTTTTATGATCTCCCTTGCATGGGGATTATGGTTCAAAATTAAACAAAATGGTAAGATATTTTTTTGTCGTAAATTTACTTCATGGGGACATGAGTTATGTTATGAACCTGTATTTCTCATTGAGGTGTATAAACACACGCTTTGATATTTTATATAATGAAGATATATATTTTCATCATATTTTATTATTAACTTATTTTTATTAATTCATGTGGATTATGAGACAATGTTACTAATGTGGTAAGAGTTTCATATCACACTCTCATAATTTAATGGTAGTATATAAAATTATTATTAAACTGATGAAATATTATGATCTATCTGTCAATAAAATTGCAAATATTATTCTAATATAGATATTTTATTATAATACCTGTTTTCCGTTTATCATTCTCTATTTATGTACATGAATGTTCCAAATAATGTTTTCATGACAAATCATTTTTATTTCACTCATATTTCAGAAACTTGTTTTTATTATAAATAATTGTTTATTAAAAATGATTCCATTTTTTAACATTGTAAAAATGAATTATTAAAGGTATTTTTACCCATTTTTTACTTCATATAATTTTTTAAAAATGATTCTTACTTTAATTTTCCAAACATTTCCCATCAGCCTTTCTCTAAAAATGAGAAAGGAATATTTGTTTTATGGGTTATGAAATGTTTGAAATTTCCCCTTTTCAGGACCACACAATGTTTTAAATCAACATTTCTAAGTTTCAATGATTACTTTAAAATAAAATTATTTCCAAATTTTTTTAAAAAAATAACTTTTAAAAATTTATTATCAAAATTGAATGAATATTTTCCTTGAAAAATATTTGAAATAATTTTTAATATTACCTTCATAATATTCCAATGTAAATTTTAAAGAATATGACATTGAAAATGTTTTAAAAATGTGTTTTCGAAGTAGAAAGGTTATTTTCTTCAAGAACTGTTACAATTAATCTTTATAAAATGTTTTCCACCTATGATGACATCCATCGAAATATAACATTATTTACTGGGGACATGATCCAAGGAAACCATTCTTATTTTTTATCTGAATGGTTTTTATCAATGATGAAAATATTTTAATGAAAACATTGTCATTTCCAGGGGTTAAACCATGATAATATTCTTATGAAACCCACTTCATGTTCCATGAATTATTCTATGATGAAATGATTTAATGGTTATAAAACATGTTTCCATTCCACTAGTTATGCTATATAGGAATGTTTATGAAACATATTTCTTTTTATGGGTTCTGATATGATTAATTTTCTGTAATTATGTGGGATACATATGTATATTTTTAAATTTTCATTAGTCAGAAATAGATATCACTATAATACATTTGATAGATATTGATACCTCATGAGATAAATAGAACTAGAATGGGGAGTGAGCATAATTTGTTAAAGAACATTGTTTAATATCATAGTCTGGTGATAGAACATTTATTACTAAAAGGGTTTAGGGAGTGAACCCATTCCAATATATTATTCATTAAATTGATACTTGAAGAACTAAGGAAAA
Organism: Viscum album; assembly: GCA_963277665.1. Classification (NCBI taxonomy): domain Eukaryota; kingdom Viridiplantae; phylum Streptophyta; class Magnoliopsida; order Santalales; family Viscaceae; genus Viscum; species Viscum album. The sequence goes on along the minus strand of OY728140.1, from coordinate 256,898,029 downwards.
TAAGTGTTATACTTATGTGTATCCACAATTCATTGAATTTTTTCAATGCTATACTCTCTTGGATCATTCTCTTTAGTTTCCTAATTATTCATCTCTTATGAAATGCCAATATTTATTCCATACCTTTTGATTTTTATCATTGATATATACAGTACAATTTTTATATGTTGAGGCCACATTCTAATAAAATTATTCTAACATTGTCTTTATATATTTTCCCATTGTTTACACTTGCTAGGCATATTAGGCCACCATTTACATTTTTCCTTTTCTTAGATTATAAAAAAGGGTTTTATGTAGTATATGTATATCAATTCTACTAAATGGGAAGATATTTGTGGAAACATTGAATATATTTCACTATATATGAAGATTGTGTTCCTAGACTCCAAATGAATTATACCTTTGTTACCCTCAGGAATGTGTTACTGTAATGTAATTAATATTCACATAAATGAATTAATATCCATGTATGATATTTCTAGGGATACTTAAATTACTTTTACCCTAATTTTAATTTTTAGGAATGGAATTGGTACTTTCTTTTAAGATTACACCACGAAGAGAAATTTTAATTGCTAAAAAATACACCTCCTGAGTTAAATTCCAAATAAGATAATGTATCAAGGTATTTCTCAATCTAAATAATGTTTCCAACACTATGGATGTACAATATTTTATGTTATCCATCAATTAAAATTAATTTCTATAGAAATATAATTATATGGATGTCTATTTCATTGTTTCCCACCATATGGATATCTATCGAGACAATGATAGAACAAAGAGATACAAAACCTTGAACGCACTGTTAAAATGAAATAATATAGAGTATGTCCCATATGGACTCTATGTATTCAAAATTATTGTCCACATGAATTTCTTGGTAGTCCTGGTTTTTACATTCTCTAATGAGTTATTCATAGAACTCATTATATCCTCATTACTTAAAAACATCTCCAGTTTTATTTTCAATTATAATATAAGAAATATTGAAATATTAATCTCAAAAATAATTACTCATATTCACTATGTTGAAAAAAACATGTTTCATAAAAAACCATTTTCCATATGTTTAATAAGAAGAAGGAGATTTAGGAAATGGAATCTATGGATCATTCAAAGTCCAAGGCACTTAAACACTGTCATTCCCAAAAAAATAAGTTCCAATGGAAAAGAAAAGAATAGGATGTTTATCTTACATGTGGAAGTAAGGGACAGAAGAAGATGAATTTCACATATCCAGAGAATCAATAGGTTCTTTAGGTTTATTTTTTATTGAGTTAATCATTCTATATTTATACGTTATGAAATCGATACTCCTTTCATTTCGTATATTAGTATCTAGGTATAAGAAATATGTACATTTTGGATGATTAATACAGATTAGGTGTATCTATGTTCTTACAATGGAGTGAGGATGGATGTTATATCCATTAGAGACAAACATATCATATTTTCAATATGATTTATTTGGGTTTTTATGTAACTGGTATTTTGTTCCTAGTGGTACCAAGAACAATATTTTTTTTCCTTTTTAGATATGGATGGATTTTTTTCATATTTGGAAATAAAGTTTTATAATTTTATAATGATTACATATGTTATGATATGGAAAATTTTAATATTGGTAAATATGTATTGAATTATGAAAACAAAATTTTGGAAATTTTTAAAAAACAAATATATTTGAATCATATAACTCCATGTTATGGAATCTCTATATAAGTTACCAAAATGAGAAGTATTTCAAAAATATATATTAATATGGTTACATAGACTCTATTTTTCTTACTCCACATGAAATATTTCCCTATTTTGAACTCGGTAATATGAACAAACCACTATTTTATTACTGAGGTGATAGGGCAACTGTTGCACCCAAATCATTTTTATAAGGGTTTATTTTTCAATTTAATTCAAACATTTGACAATATTAATTTAACAAAACACAGAATATGTCTTTTATTATAATAAATAACAAATTTATTCCTTATTTTTACAGTACACCAAGTTTATCATTGTTTATATTCTACGCCAAGATAAGCATTCACAACACACAACACTGAGTTAACTTGTGTTTCATGCAAGGTCGAATTTTTTCTCTTTTTAGTGGCACACATAATTTAAAACTAAAATTTTATAATTTTATAAATATTATTTATAAAAATATAATTCAATTTTTAATTTTAAATATAAAATTACGTTAGGGTGAGTGTTTTAAATTTTTCCAAAAAGTTTCATTTTTAGATGAATAGTGAAAAATAATACATTTTATTTACAAACTACCATTGTCATTAAAAAAAATTGTTAAAGTTAAATTATATTTAAAATTTGTTTTAAAGTCATAATAGATTAATTATATATCTCTATATAAAATTTAAGTCATTGTAATAATTTTTATAATTACTTTTGATTTAAAATTATAATGAAATTTTCAACATTTTACATTAAAACCCTACTTTTTCCCCATCTGTGGGATTGGATTTAAATTTAGTCTATCTACTTCTATGAAAATAAATTGGAAAAATGGAAATACAGGTATGTAATTTTTATAATATTTATAACTAAATATGATAAACATTTTATTTTACAAAAAAAATATTAGTGAATGTAATTGAAATTAATTGCAATAATTAAGGTAAAATAATGTTCAATAGGGGACTAAACCTTAAACTTAAGGGCCAATCCGACCTATAAACATGCCCAAAATCCATTATCATCCAATATTTCACCCACATCAAAACTTTTTTCTTAATGTTTTTAGTTAGTGGGACACATTTTCCATAATTTGACCCATTTACTAAGTTTGAAAATTAAAAATAAAAAAAACGAACATTTCTTACCTTTAACATTTATAGAGATTTATAGTATTAAAGATGAAAAATTAATTCATTTATAGACATTATTTTGAAAGGTAACTATTCTTTTATCATGTTATTTTAACATTAATTTTTTGGTATGATATAATTACATTAAATTCTTCACATACACTAATACAGAGATTATTTATTTAATAAATAATTAAATTAAATGTTGATTAAAACATAAAAGGTAAAATAAATTTAATTAGTGATTGTGATCCATTTTTTATTATATAAAAATATCATGTTATAATGATATTTAAATAATATATTTTAATTCCATAATTTTTTTAAATTCTAAAATTTAAATTAATTTAATAATTTCAAAATTCACATTAATGTTATTTTACAATAAATGATATATTATTGAATGATTTTAAATTAATAAAAATAATATCTTCTGAAAAGGTACTTTTAGATGTTAATAAATACCAAATATGGTCCATTATTTGACTAAATTACCTTTTATAACTAACATGTTGAACAATAAATCATAAAAAATTGTTACCACATCCAGGGTTAAAGCTATATTTTATGCGTTAAAAGTGTGTGTTTTAGGATTAATTTACAATACACATAATATTTTTATTATTTAAATTAGATATTAATTTTCTAATATTGTCAGACTATATTTTATAAAAAATATAAATTTAATATCATCTTATTGGTATAATTAAAAGGTTAGAAAACTAGTTACCAAAATGAAAAACCCAAATGAAAAATATAAAGAAACCGAAAGACGCAGAAACAAAATTATAAAAATGCACATTATTGTGTTTTAGAGATTGTTATTAACAATAATTTTACATTAATGAATTATTTATTCATTTTTTAAGAACATGTGGTAAGTTATACCTCCGAATAATTATTACATTTTAGTATTTACAATAGTATCATTCACCCTCCATTATAAAAAGGCATTCACTCTTTCCTTTCCTCACACAACACAACACACTTTTTCACCCCATAATTTCATATTATTACATTATTTTATAATAAAATATGTATCATAAATATAATGAATTTTTTTTGTGTTATGTTTTTGACCTATAACTACACACACCTCCATAAAATGGAAATGAACATACTATTCTTGTGTATGGTGAACTACCGCCTCACAAAACATTGTTGTTTATTTTTTCGTTACCACCTCCGATGGTTGGGTATTATGATGGAAAAAATATTTTTACATGATATATAAGATAATTATTATATATATATATTCATACATTATTTTTATATTATTATATAACACTCACCATCATTCTTTATATTTTTTTAAAACATGATAATTTTTTTTATGATAATGTGGACTACCACATCCATAAAGTGATATGGTTTATTAACATATGAAATAGAATTTACTAAGGATGGATTTACTGGACTTGTATGATATATATGAAAAAATAATTCAAATATAAAAAGAGTTTATATATACATATATTCATATTTTTTATTTACATTTATTTTAATAGGACCAGAAAATGGATATAGTGTTCATGAGTATGTACGGCCAATCATCTCCATGAAAAATGTATTCTATTTCATATATATATATTTATTATATTATTAAAAATATTTATATAATGAATATATATTATATATATAAACCATGTTTTACATTCTAAATAATTAAATCATTATCTATGTAAGAGGATTAATAAATAAAAGTGAAAACATGTATGATATATAAAGCGGTTATTATGAGAAATGTTACATTTACAATGAGTTGTTTATAAATGTGTAATATAATATTATAAGTGGCTATATTATGGTACGATATGTAGTAAAATGGTTATTATTTATATGTATAATAAACTTATACATATTATAAAGTAGGTTTTAATGGGTATGAAGAAATTCAAAACATAATATAACGGTTTCCTAATCGAACTTTTTTATATGTGAGATACATGCCATGTCCACAAATAATTTCATAGGTGTAGTGTATATACTTCACAATAGTTTATTATGTCATTATTATACCTAATGTTTTGTGTTATTTCATATTATATTTATGTTCAATCGTTAATGTGGTTTATGGTTCAAAAGTTACAAAATCAGTAATAAAATGTTTTCTCAATTTTTGGTCTTTGAGATACATAAAATGTTACACAGCTATATTTTTCAATGAGGAGTATATACTACATTTGAAATTTTCTATCCTGAATTTTATTATTTTCATTACATTATAATATTCATTTAATGTTATTATTTATGATAATGCTTCCATTGCGGAAATCTTATGATCCATCTCTCAAGAACACTCATGATTTTCTTCGTCATGTTTTTATTAATGATATCTTCATGTATTGATACTATCTATCTACTATTTGGTATATAATATTATTAATAATGTGGTTTTTTAAAATTTGACTTTATATCAATCTTTAGTAAATAATCATTGTTCTTTCTAAACCATGTTTCATAAAAGGTTTTCAAATAAAATTTATGTTTAATAATATTATTTAAATATATTTGAAGATTTATTTAGAAGTTGTAAATTATGTTCAACGAAAAAGGTTCTCAAAATGATTTTCTATATTTTTTTATAATGTTTCAGAACATTTGTTTTTTAAAGTTTTTTCATGACCATTTTATATGTATTCAAGGAAAAATATTTTCACGATGTTGTCAAGATCAATTTATATGTTTTCAAATATATTTTCAAAGAATTTGTTTTTCAAAAATTATTATCTTTTAAAGAGAGTTTTTCAAAGCAAAGAATAAATTTTCCTTAACAAATATTTTAAGATATTGTTTCATGATTCTCTAATATGTTTTCAATATTGTTTAAATGAAAACTATTTTGAAAATGTTATATGTTTTAAAAATGGATGTTACAAGTGATAATTAATAAAAAACTATCTATCTAAAATTAAATTACTGGTTATAGTTTATTTTTTTATATGAATATGATCCTAAAAACCATTCATATTATTTCTCTGAATCATTTATGTTTTGATGGTATGATGTTAACGAAACATGTTATTATTCAACGAGTTATACCTTTATCATTACATATGAGACATGTTTCCTTTCATGGGTTATTATAGCATTATATAATTATGAAATATATCTAATTTCTATTTTTATGATATGACTAAATTATTATGATTCATAATTTTATGTCATGGGATATGATATGATGTTTATGAAACCCATATCTTTTTATGGTTCATGGTATATTGCATGTTTTATTTTCAAGTGGAACATGTATATAGGATTTTATTATGTGATGGGTGGGACCTATATCTCCCTCCATTTCATACGGTAAATATTCATATATCATGATATAATAATGGGAAACAAGTCAATATGCTTGATTAAAAAAGGGAAATAATTTCATCCTGATCCACAATGTGGAAATAGGTGCATCCTGATCCAAAATGAGAAACATCCATGTCGTGATCCACTATGGGAAGATGGGGAAACCTAATCCACTATGGGAATATGGGGAAACCAAATACACTATGGAAATATGGGGAAACCTGATCCACAATGGGAAAATATGGAAACATGATCCCATAAAAGTAAAGGACTATGGTTGTGGATGGTGGTGTGTTTGGCCCATTAGATTTTGTCCCATGAAGTGCACTGATACGTTTTTGGAAATGATCTTATAATTATAGAGAATGATATTAAATGTTCATCTCTTTCCCTAAATTCTACAATTATTCTTACGATATCACCACATGGTTTCTGTTCATGATTATCTTATGATTCATTTCTCATGAACAAAAAATCATTATTCCATGTCTCATATTTGTGATATTTGATATAAAGGGTATGAGATTAAAATATTTTTCTAATTCTCTTAAACCCTTATGTTTATGATAGTCATAAGTATTTAATTTACTTAATATTACTAATAATTCAATCCCACTACTGTTTTATGTTTCGTTTCCCCAGGTTATGAAGAATTGTTTTAAGTATGAGTACTGATGGGAAACATCTTTAAGGGAGATTTTTAAGGTATTTCACCAAACTAAAATAATATTTTCCATGTCTCTAATGATATTAAAATTTATGATCCTTGATAATTTGCATTTTTAAGGTGATTAAAATTATTATTAATTGATATCATATCCATGTGTGTTAAGAATAGGTCATTATAATTGGTATCTAAGAATTGTTTTGTAAACCTTTGGAAGCTAGGATGATAAAACATTAGTGAGATCCCTATGGATATTTCTAAGGATATATCTATGGATATTTGTAGGTATAAGCCTAAGGTGTCAGAGATTTCAAACTATGTGTATTTATTGAGGAATCATATATGTAATTTTTCATGATTATATTATTTTATTATACGATAAGTGTTTTTCACAATATTCTTTCTACTCTGACAAGTGAAAACTATCTGTTTCATTTATAGGATTTATTAAATTGATGAAATTTATATTACATGATTTCTACCTCATCATTTTGGGGTACCTATTTTTTCAATGATGTAAAAAAACACGATGTGTCATACCTCTTTTCATTATTGTTTCCTGTTTTTATACTTTACAAAAAATCAATCTTCATATACTTCAGAAAAACTCTATATTAGACAGCTTTAAAATATACTGTTTTAATTTTTTTTTAGTTTTTTACTATCCAATATATTGTGGATTTTTTGAACAGTAATTATTATTACTACTACATTGTACTGTTTAATTGTTACATTTAATGTTCATATTTAAATATTAATTATGAATTAATCTATATAATTTTATTTTTATCTACAGAATTTATATTCTGGACAATGAAGTTGAAGATATATTACAATGACCATTTGGTCCTTGCACGCTTCACAGAAATCTCTTAACCCAAAAACATCTACAAAAATGAAGTTCATAGACTTTTATAAAATTAATGATTGGTTTATGACATGTTATATTCAAATTAATCCACTTCTCATAATGTAAGAGAATCATGATGTTGAATTAATTTGGAAGTTATTTGCAAAATTCCTCCAAAAACAAAAAATAACTTCCTCCAAAAACAGAAAATATTTTTCCTGCATCCCTTCTATGTTCAAATATTATTGTTATGTCTCTTGATTTTATCCTCTTATTTTTCATTTATATATAAAAATACTATCTGATTAAAAATTAATAAACGTAACTATTATTGGGTAACTTGTACAAATAGTAGTATTTTTTTTATAAATAGTATACTATGCTTAATAATTATAATTATTTTATAGTTTTGGGCATCACACGAGCGAAGTACTGGTTATATATATTAATGTATTAAGGGTAAATCTAATTAATATAATCCTGATGGAGGTACGATTATTGGTTATATAGATAATGATAAAGATGCTAGAGATAACATGTAATAGAAATGGGATGTTCTTCTAGAATGTTTTTATAGTATACTTAGAAAGCATGATTACATTGAGTTTGAGGAACTTTAAGACATGATTAATATTTTATAATCTATAAAATATTGATTAATGAATTTTTTATGTATCTTGAGTAATGTTTTATTAATAAAGTTTTATGATCGAAGAGAATATGTTTTTCAATTCAATGATTATGAACCATAAAGTATAAAATGGTTTTTTTAGACTGTTTTCTTTATATAATTTCAATAATGTGTTAAATGAATCTAATGGACTAGAAATTTGATTTAATGGAAAGAGTACATTTAGGGAGGATAATTCTTAACAAGTTACTGAGCATGAAGAAATAATATTTTATATGGATAATGATATTATGATATGGTAAAAATAAATTGGATAGTGTTTATGAACTCAGAACTAATTACGGTTTTCTTGAAAACGTGGGATATGTTTTCATGTATTATGTTTAAAACTTCTTAGATTTAAGGAATGTATCCCCTAATCATTTTAATAAGAATCAGTTCATGTTTTTTTAAATTATTTATGTTAATTCAGATTATTACAATGTTTCAAGAGATTATAATATGTGGGTATTCACATGTTTGGATTGTTTGGAGTCTAAAAACCAAGATATAATTTATGAAATATGGGGGATCAATGTTAATATGATTTAGTTACCTTATTTATAATGATTTTCATTGTCATAATTTTTAAGGGTTAAAAAGATGAAAATGTACAGAATAGTTAATGTTAAACTTCATATGTGGTTTTAGATATTAAATTATTATCTCTACATATAAGGATTTATCTGTATTGGATAACTTGTTCTATCCTTCTTATCATGGTTATGAAAAATGGAATGATCTGTCATTATATTTATGGATATTATTATATTCTAATTCTTCATTAATGAATAATTCAGATTTATTTCATTATATAAGAGTTTATGTGGACATTGAGCACGGCCCAAAAATGGTGAGATTTTACTGAATCATGTTAATACACATTCACATGTAAATTCTTCAACTATATGTAAAGAATGTTGAAACCGAAAAGGTTATCCTAGTATGTTCTTTTACAACGAATCATATAGACCGTTATATCATCACATATTTATTGATTTTTGATGGATAAAATTCTCATGACCTAGTTCTATATCGCTATCCTTAGAACATAATGGTAGAATTTCTCTTCCATGTCCATATTTTAAATTTCCACCTATGTAATCCTAAGAGGAAATATATTTATGATTTACATTGGGTAACCATTATAGTTCCAAGATACATTTATTAAAGGAGGTTTTGGTATTAATTTTTATTGTGTTGGTTTCTATAAAAAGAACATTCAAGTATTAAACAATTAATAACCCAGAAGAGTTTTGAGTGTGATTATAATTTTAAGTGGGTGAGAATGCAACACCCTGAGATTTTGTGAAATAATTTTATTGGAAATTAATTTATCCTTTTTATAATTATCATTTCCTGAAATACTAATTATATATTTTGTTATATTAATGTAAAAATTTATTCTCACTTTTTATGCTAGATGATGTTAATATTTTATTATACACTACACCAAGATAAGATTTTGTTGTATGCAACATTCAGTTATCGTATGTTACACCCAATATCGTGTTTTATCGCCTTTTAGTGGGGAACCTATATTTAAAATATATTTTGAAACTTTTATAGATTTTATTTTTCATAATAAAATTCATTTTTAATTCTTAATGTCATAATTATCTTATGTTTCTTTAGATGTTTCATTATTGATTAATAGTGCAAAATTCTACATTTTTGTTAAAAACTTCTTTTTTGTTTAAATAATAATTATAGTTAAATAAAATTTTACATTTATTTTATAGTCAAAATAGATCAATTATAGATCTATCAATCGAATTTTGGTAATTGGAATCAATTTTATATTTAATTTAGGTATAATGAATTAATGAACATTTCAATGCTTTACATTAATTTTTTTTCTCACCAAGTCTATGAGATTAGATTTAAATTTAATATAGAAACTTCTATGAATTGAATTTGATAAAATGATCATACAAGGTTATACTCAGAATAATTTTTATAGTCTAATTATATCAACTGTTTTTTGACCTAAAATATTAGATAAAGTAATTAATATTAATTATAGTGATGAAGGAAAAATGATTCTAAATAAGGGACTAAACAATCAAATTAAGAGAAAAGATAATATATATATTTTTCTAAAGTACACTGGATATCAATATTCCAACTTTATCCCCTATTTTTTTCTAATTTTATTAGTTAGTGGGACACATGTTTTTGAAATTGAACCATAAAATAAGTTATGATAGGAATAAGGAAAAAATGAATCATCCTTACCTTCAACATTTATAAATCATTATAGTATGCAAGAAGCTACATATTTTCCATTAAAACATTATTTTGAAAGGTAAATTTGTTTTTTTATTAAAGTAATTTAAAAATAATTTAAATTTATTATATCATTTCATTGAGCTCTCAAAAAAACTAACACATGGATTAATTAAGTAGTAATAAAATAAAATAAATGATGCTAAATTTTTTAAAATTAATGTAGATTTAATGAATTATTTTGATCATCTGTTTTTTAGATAAAAATATATTCTCACATATCTGTAAAAAAATATATATGAAATCTATATATATTTCATATACTTAAATTAATATTGTGTTTATTATTTACAAATTGACATTAATATTATTTTAAAATAATAGATACTTTATTAAATTATTTACAATTAATATAAAACATATCCACTTACAAGATATTTTTAATTTTCAATTAATGCCAAATATTTTCCATTCATTTACCAATTGAACTTTTATAATTTACATTTTGATCCATAGATATAAAATATTTTATTAGCATACTCCGGCTTAAAGTAGTTCTTTTGTGCGTTAAATTCACTTATTTAAAAATTAATTTCCAAAACACATCATATTTTTATTTATTAAATTAGATATAAAATTTTATATTCAATTGGACTATATTTTCTAATAAATTTAAAATAAATTTAGTTTTAATGGTTTAATTATGTAGGTGAGAACACAAATTACCTAATTTGGAAAACCTAAATGAAAAATACAATGAAACATAATTAATAAGGAAAAAAATTATATAAATGAACATATTTTGTCTGGTTGAGATTTAGATCAACCATAATTTAAAATTTCACCATTATTTTTTCCATTTTGTAAGCACATTAGGAAACTCTCCACCAAATAGTGATAAATTTTAGTCATAATAAGAGTGACACGCCCCAGCCATTATAAAACAGAATTCACTCTTCCCATTCCTTACACCACTCAAGAAACTGTGTCTCATCCATCCGCCAAAAAAATTGTATAATAACATCCTTACACTAAACCTTGAATCCTTACCACATTCATAAATAAAAACAAGGAATCCATTTGTTTCAAACTAAAGATGTTTCAAAAAATATGTACCATTCTTTAATGTGAATTTATGTTTTATTTGTTTCTCTATAAATTTATTTCTTATTATTCCATGATTATATAATAACAACTATATCAAAAATATACAAAAATATTTTATCTTATGGGTTTGACCATCATCTACAAACACTTCCATCAAATGGGTAACGAACTTACCGTTCCTGTGTACAATGAAGAACCTCTTCATGAAATGATATTGTTTTTTTTCCTTTACCACCTCTCATGATTAAGAATTATGAAATGACGTATATTTTTTGTGATATATATGATTATAAGGATTTATTTATGATTTATTATTTATTATATAACACATAAATTGATACTTTACTTTTTTTGTAAATATGAAAACTTCGTTTGTGGAAGTGTTGACTATCGCATCCTTGAAGCAATGTGATTTATTGACACTTTTCATTTAATGTATTAAGTATAGTATTAGTGAACTTTTATGGTATATATATATGGAATAAAAATTATACAGGAATAAACATATATATATACAAACATAAATATATTTCATTTACATTTCATTAAATATTACAGGAAAATTGAATCATCGCTCATGCATACACATAGCCTACTATCTCCATGAATGGTGTATTCCATTTCATATATCTATTTTTTATAGATTGCTAAAAGTATATATATACAAAATAAATATGAAATATAAATAATTTGTCAAATTATAGGAATCATTAAATCATTGACCATGTAAGAGGATCTAGAATTTCATTTCAAAAAATGTATGATAGATAAAGTAGTTATTACTAAAAACATTACCTTAACATAGAGTTGTTAATAAATGGGTGAAATAAAGTCATAAGATAATATTATATGGTATGATATATAGTAATATTGTTCTGAGTTATATATATAATAATCTTATATATATTATAAAGAATTTTTGACTGGGTGTGAAGAATGTCAATACTTAAGGTTAGGGTTTTCTCATCTCACTTTTTATATCTGTGAGATACATATCATGTACACCACTCATTTATTTTGTGTGTGTTATATAATTCCAACGAATTTAATATATGATTATTATCCTATATGTTTTGGGTATTTTCATATACATTTTCTTTTTACACTTTCAATGGATTTATGGTTCAAAAGTTACCAAATCAGTAAGGTAATTTTGTCTCAATTTTCCTCCTTTGAGATACATGTCATGTTTCACATCTAAATTTTTTTGACATGGTGTATATAGTTCCTTGGAGTTTTTATATAATTAATTTTATTATTTTCATGACATTATAAGATTCCGGTAAATTTTATTATCCTATGGGCATCTTAACATAATGTTACCGAAGTTGTAATAGATTATTTCTACTATATCATCATTTTTTGGGATTATTTATGATTATGCATCCATTGATGGAATATTATGATCCATATCTCATGAACACTCATGTGTTTTCTCCACATTTTTATATTAATGATATATTCATTTATTTGTTCAATTTTCACAATATTTGGTAGTTTATATAACTAATAATGTGTTTTTAGGAAAGAATAACTTTGTCTTTCTCTTCGGTTGGGAATCATTGTTCATTGAAAACCATGTTTTCTAAAAATATTTAAAAAATATGTTCAATTTTTTTAAAAAATATATTTTCAAGCTTTATTTATATGTTTTCAGAGTAATTTACATGGCTACTATTTTAAAAATTATTTTCAAGCTTCTTCTTTATGTTTTAATGAAAAATTTCATTCAAAAGATTTTCAAGATTATTTTATATGTTTTCAAGGAAAAATTTTTTGAAGGTGTTTTAAAGAATTCTTTATATGTTATTAAGGATATTTTCAAATAATTTTTTTATCAAAATGATTTGTGTTTTAAAAACATCTTTTCAATGAAAAAAGATACATTCCACATTAATTATTTTAAAATATATTTTCATGGTTTCATAATCTGATTTCAATGTAGTTTCAATTGAAATGATTTTGTAAATGATCTATGTTTTCAAAAGTGATGTACCATGTTATATTTTATAATCATTTTACATACAAGATGGAATTATTGGTTATATTTTATGATTTTTGAGGGATACTTTCCCAGGAAAATACTCATATTGTTTCTCCGAATGGTTTATGGTTTGATTACTTGATGTTTATGAAACTCATTTAACTTTAATGGGTTATACCATAATAAATGGTTATGAAACACATTTACATTCATGTGATATTATTTTATTAAATGATTATGAAACCTTTCTATCTTCCATTGATTATGATATGATTAAATTTTTTTTATGTCCATTTTATTTCATGGCTTATGAAATGATGTTAATGAAACCTATATCTTTTTGTGGGTCATGATATTATGAAATTATTATTATCATCTAAAACATTTATTTGTTCGTCGTAGTGAGTAACTCAATAGGGGTGTTAATTGAGTTCCTAATAAAAATTTCTCCCACAAATTTAGTTGAAATAAAAACCTCTTGATATAATAATGCTCTCTAATAAATAAAAATATTATATCGATATAAGATATATCCTTTTAAAATATTCCTCAGGGAGTGATTATGTTTCAACTAAAATAATGTTCAGGATTTCAATATTTTTTGAAATAAATTAACATAGAAAATAAAAATCTAAACACTAGTAATGATATATTATCATAGTATCAATTTATTTATAATTTAAATAAATCATGGTTTTGAAAAAAAAACACAATGAAAGAGTATAATAAACAAGAGGTTCGGTCTCAAGATGAGACTTTATTTAATCCAAATAGCAATTACTAGATACCAAGAAGATTATAATTATAATCAAATAAATCCACTACCTGGATTAGGAGTACAAAAAATATCAACATGATATCCGGGCTAAAGAGCCTCCTCTATATTTTTACAAGGGGAAAAAGAATAGAATAAGTCACATAGGGACCTCTTCCTAAAACAAAGTGGGAAAAAATTAATGATAGAAGAGAATAACAAGCATTCTCTAATTAATTATAGGAGACGATGTGTGCTTAATAATCGAGTAACAACACACTACTCAAAAATAAAATAATCACATATATATATATATATATACAATCTCACAATGTCATGTTCTGAATATTCATAGTCCTTAGGTCGGCATTGCTGAGAAGTTCGAGCATTGATCGAGAAAATTGTACCAGAACAGGGGATTGTATGAAAATATAGTAATGTTTTAGTTGATCTATGTAATTAATTTTGTGCTCCTATGAAATTGATCATTATATAACATAGATCAGTATGATCTTGATGATTCACAGATTCAATATTAAAAAAAATTAAGTCAATAATCATTGTATCAGCATCATAACCATGTAATGGAACTATTATCGCAAGAGATATATCCTCTATTTATATATAACAACATTAGTTAGAGAAGTTCCACAATCATCGAATCATATTTTTCTATGTCTTGAATGAATGGTTAAAAATATATCCAAATATAATTAGTCTTTGATCCATTCAACCCAATTTCCTCAGATAGTAATGGTCGCAATATGCTGGTAGTGACTCATCATCTTGAGGTAGCTTGTTCTAGTTGTACTTGTGACTCAACTTAAGTGGGATCACATCCTGTTGGGGAATATCTCTTTGAGGTTCCTCACCTCTGTGATTCCACACCTCAATGGTGGATTTAAGCTAGAAGTAACAAGGCTGGTGGTAACTTATATATGTGGTAACTCTTATCTGACAGTAACAAGTCTTAGCGATGACTCCGGGATAATGGTGACTCATCATAAAACATAACTTAATTATCATAGAAATATTATTACCACAAAAATTCTATGAATTAATAAACAAATCATTAGTAATAAATTAATCAATATTTTTATCATTAAAATAAGATATTGTCATACATAATCTATACATGGATGTTCTAACATTCTCCCCCTTTTTTATCATCACAAAACATGGAATTTTATAAATCATGAGTAATCATAAATAATTTGAGATTTATTGGAGTCTAAAGAAAATATTCTTATCATATAAAAATATATATGGATTATATAAACAAATTCATTCCAAATTATAAATTTATAGAGATGATGTCTGAAAATATTTAGAATTTTTAGAGGCTTTTCAAATATAAAAAATAAATTCTCATTTTATCTCCCACTTTGATATTATAAAATATAAAAACAATATAAAAATTTATAAATAATGTATAATAACACAAAGATATTTCATTTACTACGTGAAAAACATATTTTCTATATAGAAAGAGAATGAGTAAATTATATACTCATGATCCCTATCAAAAGCCTTCATCTAATCAGATTCACTGGTTATGGGGTTTTCATTGAACAAATTTCACTTTCCCTTTGTATTTCCCTTTGTATTAGTCTTTGTCACTTTCCTGGGAGGTGAAATTTAATGTGAATGTTGAAGAAAAGGTTGTAATAGAAGGGATTGTGGTATAAGGAGGAAGCATATCACATATATGAACTTTTCTGAGGTTCCTGATTTCATTAGCTGGTGAAAAAAACATAAACTGAAAATGTTGGGTATAGGACCATCTATCTGAGTTATCATGGAATTATTTTATTGAAAAGTTTATGTGGATTTGGGGGAGACAATTGTGGTCATAGGAATTTCTTATCTGGAAATAACATTTGTAATATTGAAATGGAGGAAGGGTCTCATGAGGTTGATAAAATCCATAACTTTATTACCTACCCATTCCATGGCATTAATGAAATATAATTACTCATCCATAAATAATTGCAGATATAGTGTGAGAACCTTCTATTGAATAACTTGTTCTTTGAATAGTTTTTCACTACTGGAAATCTCAAATTATCTATAAGAACTTTTAAATTACTATACTTCTCATTCGTTGTATAAATCCTTGAAAAATAATACATTATTTCTTTCTTCATGATATCCATATCATTCTATAGATCAATAGAAAATTCTCTAATCATCTGATATACATGATATCCAAGATGATGTATCTACAAAATCTGTTCTTCATGAGTAGTAACATGACCCATAACATTTTAAATTCTTTTTCTCTTAATCTGTTGGAGCAGAGCTATAACAAATTGCATTATATCATGAGGTGGTGCATTTGATGTAGAGGAATAAGCATACAATATTTCGTTCTTCTGATATATGGATTTCATAAATTATGAAACAAATGATTTCAGATTATCTATTGAGGATTTCAAAATTTCTACCACTATGGATAATATTATATTCTCCACCTTCCTTTTATGGATATGAAATCCCCATATTGGATTTATATAAGATATAACCAATTCAACAAAATATCAAGTAAATTATTTACTAAGTCGCGCAATTATAGATGCTTGAGAGTTCAAGAGTGTTGTAAAATATAAAAACGAATTACTTATCAAGGATTCAAAGTAAAAAATGAATAGCCCTATGAAATGAATCCAAATCATATTGGGTTTGAAAATTAAAAGGAAAAACATGTTAATAATTAGGAATATATCATTTCTCATGAGGAACTTCAACTTTAGCTGATCTATCTGATTCTATCGGAGTAAATGGATAAAATCCACCATCTTGATCTATATGATCCACTAAGGATACATCCTCTCTGAAGGATTGTGAGGAACATCCTAATAATCACTATATACCAACCAACATCCAATAAATCCTGGATCCTTTTCACATTCTTGAGAATAATAAAATTCAGTGATGGTATAAGAAAGGATTTGTGATTCTTTAGGAACATGAGAGGTTTTCAAATTATAGATTTAGAAGGGTATGATACTGGTTGATTGGTCTGGATGGTATCTAGCTGTTGTAATTGACCCACTAACACTGGATAATCAGTAGAAATGGTAGACATCTCCCCCTAACATGTATCATTTATACCTTATGTAGGAACAGTTTGGATATGTGGCATAAAAGTATATTTAGAATGTTTTATATCTTTTATAGAAGATGATACCACTAGTGACGAAGGATGTAGTTTAACTACCTTACGATCATGATAAGTAAGAGCATGGTTATTCTAATTACATCTATTATAATGATCAGTACCACCATTGATATTCTAATCATATTTATGATCATGCCCATCACCATTATCTCCATTTTTAAGATTATCATCTTGATCCCCATCATCATTATCTGTATCATCATTACATGAAATTCCATATGATTTATCAAGATCTATAATGTCTACATTTTCTTCCTTATAAGCATTATAAGTACATCCATTTCAATTTCCATTTTGTACACTTGATGTTTTAGAAGAAGATAACTTAAACAGAGCTTATCCAAAAACTACAGGTTCTTAATCATCATTTTTATCTACAAATTATTCTCTTGTAGGAAGAGAAACCGATAGACTGACGGTTTCATTCAAAAACATTTGGAGGATATTTATTAATCTATAGGTCACTCCCCACTTATACTGAAAAAACATATTCTTATATTATCCACTACATGATAAACTATTTCATTAGAGTACTCAACTAACTCATTAGACTCTAGACTAGGATCCACCATGTCCTTCTGTCTTGATGGATAATCAAGAGGGTTAAATTCCTCATATACTTTTTCATCTTATCTTAACTATCATTTCTTCTAGGGATTACAGCTTTCAATAACCCTTTTAAAAATTGTTTTTTTACCAAAAAAATATCACTATAATTTTCTTTAGCTTGTTATCCTTCTTTAGTATAGACCTTGGCATCCAAGGTGGATGATATCAATTTTGGATATATGAGTGAGTTTTATCTTGAGCTCTTATCACACATCTCATACATATTAATCCTTAAAAATCTACATAGATTGATTATTTACCTTTGTTCATCATATACAGAAAATATGAAACATGACACCACATGGTTTTGAAATCTCCATTTCATGGACACAAAACATGTTCTGAAAAATTGAATAAAAACATACCCTCACCATCATGTTCTTCACCATTTGGTCTCTTTAGGGTACACTCTCCAGTCAGCTGTAGGAGATCCTATTCATATTTAAAATTTTTACTTTCATTTGGTATACAACATTGAGAATCCTCATATACTCCTTTATGTTGTACCTTTAATAAATTTTAGAATCCATTTAATAGAAATATATATCTTCCACATCAATGAAGCTTTGTTTATTATCCAATTTTATTGTGAAAATAAACACCTAATTCTGATTGAATTTGTAGACTAACCATGGATAATAATCTTGGTGATTCTATGAGAACTAGTTCCTACATTTATTCTTTTCTATAACCTTAA
Source organism: Viscum album (assembly GCA_963277665.1). Taxonomy (NCBI): domain Eukaryota; kingdom Viridiplantae; phylum Streptophyta; class Magnoliopsida; order Santalales; family Viscaceae; genus Viscum; species Viscum album. The sequence goes on along the minus strand of OY728140.1, from coordinate 256,879,147 downwards.
AACTATTGTGTTTCTAGTTGGGAGACATTACACATTGATTTCCTTTTCTTATTTAGTGAATTGTTTTTCCATATGTGGGTTCTGGGAGACCAATCCAAGCTGATTTCAGATAACTTTTGTTTCCATGATTTCCTCATCTCTTCTAATCTCAATTCTTATTCTCTATTCTCCCTAACCATTTGTATCAGTTGGGGGTTCATGGGAGAAGGATGATCGATTCAAGAGGAAGGAAAATTATTGAGGTAGAAATAAGGGTAAGGTAAGTGAATTTATTATATATATGTAGATAAATTTATCATTTAAGGAATATAAATAAAAAAATAAAAATAAAAATTTAATCTGTAAAATAAAATTACTACCATAATAAAACAACAATAGAATAAAAGGAACAATTACTAGTTTATTAGTGAATCATCAATGGTGACTTGTCAATTGTGACTCACCAATGGTGACATATCAGCAATGATTCATCAAAGGTGACTTTTCAATGGTGACTTATCAATGGTGAATTCATCAAACAAAACATATAATTCCTAATTCATGATCCATGTAGTTTAATATTTCAGAAATCAAATGCATTGTGATGATATAATCAATCTGATGTTTAGTTACAATAAATTCTAATGTTATATAACCTTTCTGATAATGATCTCTCAAAAAGAGATGTCTTATGTCAATTTATTTTGTTCTAGAGTGAGACACTAGATTATTGAAATGTTTATCATGCTTTTGATATAAAAAATTATAGGTACATTTCTAAATTTCTATACAAATTCTAGTAAAGTATTTTTCATCCATAAGATTTGCGCACAAAAAATGGAATTCAGTTATGTATTCACCTTTATTAGTAAATAGTTCAACAGAATTTTGTTTCATACTACACCATGATACTATAGACTTTCCTAATAGTTGACATGTTCCTGATGTTCTTTTTTTGTCTAACTTGTAGCCACCAAAATCAGAATCTGAATAACTTAATAATTTAAAAACCTTTCCTCTTGGGTAGAACAATCCTAAATTTCTTGTTTATTTGAGAAATATAAACATTCTTTTGAAGGATATAATGGTATATACGCTTTATATTTTCTTTATATTGAGAACATATACACATTCTAAACAAAAAAGAAATACTACTAGAACTTAAATACAATATACTACCTATTATTCCTTTGAAACTAGTTTGATCTACTAATTTTTCAGCTTTATCAAGATCTAGTTTACAAGTGGAACCCATGGGAGTATCAGTGTTTTTAGTTCAATTTAAGAAAAAAAATATAATATATTGTTATTATATTTACTTTTATTTCATATAATTGTTTCAGTATTTTTTTAAATCTAAAATCCAAAAATGAATTTGAGTTCATCCATTAAACTCATTTCAAATTCATTTTGAATTAGATTTGAAAAATTATTACAAAGGGAATATTTAATAGATTCAAAAAATAATATCATCAACATATATTTTTACTATAAAAACATATTTTGAAATTCTTTTCAAAAAAATAGTTGTATGAACTATACCTTTCGAAAAAAAATTGAAATAAGAAAAGAGGATAGCAGATCATAACAAGCTCTAGGTGCCTTTTATAACTATATAAAGATTTTTTTTATTTAAAAATAGAATTTGGATAATTTTGATTTTAAAATATAGGAGTTGTTCAAAAAACATCCTCAATTATAACTTAATTTACGAATGAGATTTTAACATAAATTTAATGTAATTTGAAATCCAAATCTTCTATATAGGAAAGAAGTATTTTAATGGCCTTATGCCACACTAAATGTGAAGACATTTCTTCATAATCCATACCTTCATCTTGATTATATCCTTGTGAAACTATTCTAACATTATTTTATTCTATTGTTCCTGACACATCAAACTTGTTTCTAAATACCCACATATTTCCAATAGTCAAGGTGTCTTTAGGTCTATTAGAAAGTCCCCAAACATTTTTTCTCTCAAATAGATTAATTTATTCTTTAATAGTTATTACATAGAATTCATCATGGATGGAATCATTGGTTTTATTAGGTTCATGATATGATAAGTAGTTTTGTTGTTCAATATTATTTCTAATGAAATATATGGTTTGAGTAACTCTATATAGTTTTCCTATACATACATCTAAATGGATATTTCTATGATTCCTAATAGGTTTTTGAAAACACTTGTCTTTAAAATTAGGGGTTGGATGTCTCAAGATCTTCTTCAGGTTTTATTTCTAGTAGTTCATTAGGTGACCTTTCAACTTGTTGAACAAAAATTTTAGAAGGATTAGAATTGAGATTCAGATTTGAAAGATCTTCATCAAGGTTCTCTAATATTCGCCTTAGGATCATTGGGATCTGTTTCTTCAAATTTTATGTGACTGTATTATTATATTTTTCTATATCACTTATTAAACACTCTATAATAATTAGTAAAATTTGAATACCCAAGCAAAATTCCTTCATCACTCTTGGAATAATGTTTTTTCCAATTATCCTTTTATTAAAAATAAAAACATTGCAACCAAAAACACTAAAATACTAAACTTTGTATTTCTATTGTTCCAAAATTCTTATAGTGTTATTTTCAATAGAGGACTGATTAATACTCTATTTATAGTATAACATTATCTATTAAAAAAATCTTCCCAAAAGTATATAGGAAGATTATAGTAATATATAATATTCCATGCTATCCCTTGAAGAGTCCTATTTATTCATTCATCTACACAAGTTTGATGTGGTTTCCCAGGAGCAGAAAATTTGAGATTATAACCATTTGGTAAAAAAATGTTTCAATGTTAGGATTTTAAAATTATTGACCATTATCACATATTAAGGTGTCAATCTCAATTCCACTAAGTTTTTCTATAGATTTATAATACATAATAAAGTAAGAAAAATCATCACTTTTTTGAGAATGAAATAATTACCATGTTTATCTAGAAAATTCATCTATAAGGATGTGGACATAATGTTTTTCATTTAGATTAGAAACTCGAGATGGTCTAAAGAGGTCTGTATGAACTATCACTAATGGTTGAGATGTTGAGGCTCATTTATCATATTTAAATTATATTTTTTAAGTTATCTATTTTTACAGGGATCAAAAACTCTATCATTTGAGAATTCATGATTTTTTCGATCTCTAAATAAAACATTCATAGTAATATTTCTATGTGAATGAATATTGAAAAGGGGTAGTCTTCTATTCCATAGAAAATATTTTTTTAAAGGCACATGAGAAAGAAATATATTTGATAATGAATTCAAATCAATAAAATAAATAACATCATTTCATAAATAAGTAAAAATTAAATGATTTTTATTATTAAAAACATTATATGAATTGTTTCCAGATTTTACAAAATATCCATCCTCACATAATTGAGAAATACTAAGAATATTATATTTTAAGCCATATATACATATAACTTTTGAAATTAATACTAAATTAGAATTAAAAATTTGTCCAAGGCTGATGCTTTTCTCATTAACATTGTCACCAAAAGTGACATGACCAGCATCAACATTGATCAAATTAGTTAATTTTGAGTAGTCACCAAACATATGTCTGAAACATCCATTATCCTGATACCATAGAATTTTCATGGAGGTTTTTAAATAGGTTTCATATAAAACAATGATTATGCGAAAAATTATTTTCGTACCCAATACCTTTTGGGACCAACTATGTTAGTAATAAATGATTTTGGTATCCATAATTATCTAATAGGTTTCTTATTAACATATTTTAGGTTTTTAGAAATAAATACATTATTCGGTCCAGTTGTCTAGGTATTGGATGTATATGCATTTTCAGAACTGGTACTTGATGTATATCTTGTTTTTATAATTATTCTATGTCCTAGTTGGAAAAATATGCTATTTGTATATATGGGAAAAACTTTCCTTCCTATTATTTGAATTAATGTTTTCATACCATTGTTAAACCTTTTTATGTGTTTCTTTAACAATTCAATTGAAAATTTTAATTCATTATTTTCATTCAATAGTTGATCATTTTTCTTTTCTTCAATAAGAATATTAGATTTATCATTTACTAAAAAACCATATTGTTTCTTATGAGACGTATATTTATCTTTCACCTCATGAAAATTAACATTCATCATGTTACAGTAATTGTATAGATTCTTACGGGTCATTTTTTCTTCATTTTCTTCATTTTCTTCATTATCATACATTTTAGCAATATTGGTAGGAGAAATATGAAGAATATCATGTACCATTAATGTGCACTTTGTAAAGCACATATTTTCCCTATCAAACCTTCTAGATTAGTATCTGAATCACTCGATCTATATTCGGAGGTACTCCATGTTTCATTCATGTGTCTCTTATATCTTATATCCTTATCCTTATATTTATTTTTATATTTCAATTTTGTACAATCAGATTTAATGTATCCTTTTCTCTTATATTCATAGCAGGTGATTTCATTTTGAGTGTCATTCTTTTATAAAACATTTTTACACTTTCTATGTTTTCATGATTTCCTATAAAAATAAAATTTTTGACGAAATTCATTTTCATAGAGAGTTTCTTAAATATTCTATCTATGTGTGTCTTCTCTTCATCGCTATCATTAGGATATTCGTCTTTTATAGTATCATTATCTTGTAGATTTTCTCTTTGTCTAAAGTTAATAGTCATGTAGGCTATTGATTTTATTATTTAATATTCATCGATCACTTTGTTGATTTTAATATCTTATTCATAAATCATTACCTTTTCTATCAATTCCCTAATAGGTATATTACTCCAATAAAAATATTCTCTAATTGACACATTTGTCCCTCTATATCTGTCTGGTAAGCTTCTATGAAATATCATCACATGATCATTGCCTTTGTAAGAACCTGGATCTTCTTTTTAGGTATGTTTTTCATTTTTTAGTTGTTTTTGAGAAAAAGGGGGAAATTAAGAAATTTGTTAAGTACACGTCATGTACATTATAATTACACGCTGTGTACTTTGCTACAGTTCCAGGCCATCTGCTAGCCGTGTCCAGGCCACACACATAGTGGGTAGGGGTAAGGTGCAGGCCGCTGAAAGTGGAGTACGAAAAAGCTGAGTGCACGCCGTGTACTCAATAAGTTCACGTTGTGTACTTTTTTTCATTAAATAGATCAGGTCATGCCTGAAGGAAAAAACACGCTTCTTCTTTAGGTTCTTTGTCCGAGAGCGACCTTTATGGCCACGAATCTTCTCCGAGCCCCCGTGCCTCTGTCTGTTCTCTGAATCGACCGTCTTCGGTTGCGTTGGAACCACAGTGGTGAGTTTTTCCTTCTTTTAGAGCCTTGTTTTCCAATTCCTCCTCTTTCTCAAGATATTGTGGGTTGATCATTTTGGAGTTTTCTCAGATATTTGACGTTCTATGGAGATTCAATCATTTTGGTTCACAGATATGAATCTCCTTGGATCGAGGTAGGAGGTTTGTGCCTTTCTAAAAAAAGTCTCTGAATATTTTGTGCAATTCCACCATTTCCCTTTAACGAGGTATTGTGTGTGGTTCCTACATTTTTCCATGTTGTTGCCTGCTTTTCTTTATTTCTTGAGTATAGGTAAATTCTTGTGAATAGGGTAATTTTTACAGTTCCTCTGATGTTTTTCCATGCATGTTTTTCCTGTTAGGAATTTTTCCAGTTGCCATACCTAGTTGTAGGATAGTAGAACTGTTGTACTGTTATGATGTTCTGACTTAGAATGATATCCAAGTATTTATTGAGGTTTAAATGGGGAAATACACGCGCTATGAAAGTTTGTATTACATAGGTCTATGAGAACCTAGTGTAGTGGACCATAGGAAGAATAGACGTAAGGGATTCTCCAGAGTGTCTTTAATTTTTTGATGCGAGACCATAGAGGGAATTGACGATGAATGTTTCCTCAGAGAGTTTGTAGATCCTCAACGTGGACCAAAGGAGGAATGAGAGTTGAGTGCTTCCCCAGAGAGCCTTTAGTACGATACGAGACAATAAAGGGAATTGACGGTGAGTTCTTCCTCAGAGAGTCTAATCTTTAGTTGAACTAGAGGTGTGAGACTCTGTCTGCCTCCAGAGGGATTCTAGAACTTGTAGGTTGAACCATAAGGGTTAGGCTGTGAGAACTACCCAGGGGGTTACCTATTGTTCTGCTTGTTTCTTGGATGTTACTTATATGCTTTATATGATAGACACTGTGGATTGTAGCTGCAGTGTGCTTTCCTATTTACTGCTTCGTGTGTTTTTACATTCCATGTATTCACTGACTATTTGGCACAGATCATTGGTTGGTTTCCTACTGGGACCTTGTCTCACAACCTTTTTGGGACATAATTTTGGTCCAAAGAAGATTATATTGTTGAAGATATAGATAAGGTAATGATCCCTTATACATCAGGTTCTTGATTTTTTTTGGAACTGGAGAGCATGGGACCAAGCCGAGGCTTGCGATGCTGAGGATTCTCTCTTCTGTTTTTCTTTTATTATTTGTTTTAGTACTGTTATCTTCATTGTGACTTGTTTGGCTGTTTTCCTAGACATATATACATATCATGCATCATTTTTGTATATATGTGCTCTAGTTTTCTTCTTTCAGTATTCTGCTCTTAATTTCTATATGGACTATTATTACTTTCACTGTTGTTTGTTGTTTACATCTGTTGTGTACTTTTCCAATTAGGGCATAGTTTCCCCACTATCACACCCAAGTCCCTCATAGCTAGTCGGCAGCCTCTTGTGTTTGGGAAAATGTACTTGAGGCCATGTGACCAACCGGGTATGGGGCTCCTTTGGGTGGCATCAAGATCCGGGATATTACAAAGTTGTATCAGAGATGTTCTTTTATCATGTTTTACTTTTTAGAGCCTTTATCCGGGGATAGGATTAATATAGTACTTGGTAATAAGCTATGAACAGGAGTAGCTAACCCGTGTATAGGGAAAGGCCAATCAACCTCACTTATTACAGTTTTCAGGTTTTTCTATGTTACAGATGATCTGATTTTACCTAGAGTTATTCACATGCCTTGTGATCTTATTGTTGTTGATGTTTTGGTTCTATTTTTGTCACAACCCATTGAGATGAGGGTATTCCATCTCATGCGTCATATAGGAACTTGTTAGAAATCACATGGCATTCATTCTTTCCATGCCATATAGGGTGCATTAGAAATTACATGTTGTTGTGATAGAAACTGTGTATATTATTAATGTTCTTGTGATAGATGCTTTGATATAATCCATGTAGTCTGATAGAGAGGTTCCTTGTGTTGTACCTTGCTTAAATGAATGCCAAATTCTGGTTCTTGAGGTGTTATGGCCCCTCGTGAATTGGAACTTGGTGGAACATTGACTTTTTTCCATTATATATGATATTAAGGATATTCCAGTCTTTGATTCAAGGGGAGTATGTGCCCTCATGGATCGGAATTTGGAACCTCCATGCTTGTTTTTCAGTTTTTTCTGGGCTTTGGTGCAGTTTCATGGATACTACCTAGAAAAACCCAGAATACACGGCGTGTACTTTATATATACACTCCATGTAGTTTTGAAACCGTGTCACTGACTGTGTGAGTAGAAACACGAGTTGTGAAAAATCTACTGGAACATGTTGTGTACGATAGATACACGTCCTATTGTAGTGAGCAGCGTACACGGCCGTGTCACTAACAACACGGGTCGAGGAATCTTGTGTAATACACATCGTGTTTTGTATGAACACGCCATGTACCATTGTTCTAGGTACTTAGCTGTGTCACGAACAACACAGGATGATGTTATCTCCTCATGTACATGCTGTGTTTGTTCGGAACACGCCGTGTAAAGGCCAACTGTGTACCTCGCCGTGTCACCAGCAACACGGGTCGGAAAAAGTCTTCAAGTACACGCCGAGTTTGTTCGGAACATGCCGTGTAGTCTCAGCCATGTAATCATCCGTGTAACTAACAACATGGGTTTTTGAAACATTGTCTACTACACGTCGTGTCCACAGGGAACATGCCATGTAGTATCAGTTTGAAAAGACCGTGTGGGTTAGTTGAGCAAGGAGACTCGGGCAGGGGAATAATGTTTAGTACATGCTGTGTAGAGTTTATACACACCGTGTAGTCTTGTTTTGTAGAAATTAAGTGTTTGTTTCTCTAGTTTTAATTTTGTATCGCTTTGTTCTCTTTACATGATGTTCCGAATCTAAGGTATGCTTTTGATTTTTCAATGCTATGCCTCCAAGACATCCTTCGGTTGTATGTCAGTTGCAGGATAGTGATCAGATGCTAGATATGGATAATCAAGGACTTCATGTCGATCCTTTAGTGTTGTAATCTTTGGCACCAGTTTTCGTACCAGTTGCGAGTGCTGATGTACAGTTTAGGTAAGGCTTTATGAGGATGACGCAGACCATTCAGGGAGAACCGCCTCCAGCCACGACTATGGAAGACTTGACATAGGTTTTCCAGCAGCCGCATCCTCCTACATTCTCGTGGGAAGGAGGACCATGGGCTGTAGAGTCATGGGTGAAAGCCATGCTAACTATCATTGAGCATATGGAATCACCTCTATAGAGGCGTATCAAGCTCTCTACCTATATGCTATGAGACTCCGCCAAGAGGTGGTGGGACGTGATCTCACAGGCGGGTCCTTAGCAGGTTATGGCATGAGAGGAGTTCCAGCATGTGTTTTACGACTACTTCTACCTGGAGAACTTGAGGGCCGATCGAGCCAAAGATTTCAGGAATCTAGATCGGGGTACTATTACTGTTATGGATTATTCCTCTCATTTCAAAGAGAGGCAGCGTTTTCACACCCCTCTGGGGTAGAGATGGGATGTTCTTGGCATGGAAGATCAAGGATGGTCTTATGCAGGAGATCCGCTCGCAGGTGAATATCTTCATGTTTAACTCCATCACTTCTATAATTAATCAAGAAATGATTGTGGAGAGCAATCTAAGAGACTCCGGAGCTGCGAGCCAGGGTGGTCCTACTTCTAGGGCTAGTATTCCTCTAGTTGAAAGCAGGAATCACCATAGAAAGTCTATGCGCGATGATCAGAGGAGGCGAGATACATCTTCATGTAGCTAGGTAGTATGCAACCAATGTGGAAGGGAAGGGCCCATGAGGATGAAGTGCTAGAGAGACCCAGTAGAGTGTTGTTCTTGTGGCAAGATGGGTCACATTCTGTGGTTTTTACAGGTTTTCTCACCAACAGCTGGTGACATGGGTTCTTCCATGACTCCCCGTTCAGGAGCGGCACCACCAGTTTCTCACCAGTCGGGGAACTAGAGCTCTTCCCGCCGATCATGCCAAGGTGGAGATCGAGGTCATGGTAGTCAGTCACCAACCTTTCAACGTTAGTAGGGAGGATTGGCTCAGAATGGTTAGGCAGGGTCACAGGGCCACGAGGAATGCCATAATTTTGCAGTGGAGGAATCCTATCAAGACCAGGAACCAAGACCTTCAACAGTTTGAGGTACGATTATAGTAGCCACAGTTTTATCTTCAGCTCTTTTCGATACTAGTGCTACGCATAGCTTTATATCTGATACTTTCATGGGGAGCCTTGGGCTCGGTATCTTTTCTTATTCCAACTTGTTGACACTAGACACACCTTTTAGGACGAGCACATCTAGTGTACGTCAGTGTAGAGAGTTCCCTATCGAGGTTGTAGGGTATCGTTAATTATGGGATCTATATGTGGTATAGATGACAGGATATGATGTCATTCTCAAGATGGACTGCTTGGTTCCATTCCATGCAGTCGTCGACTACTATCATCGCAGAGTGAGTTTCATTACACTAGAGGGTAAATATTTTCTTCATAGTGGCGAATGGGGTGTTCAGGCGAGTCGATCAAGACTCGATAATCATGGTCTGGGAGGGGTTATGGCCCAGATTTCTTGTCATTATCTGTTTTACCAGGGGAATTCTCAGTTGGACTTTCCTCCAATGGTGGATCGTTTCAGGGATATCCTCCAAGAGGATATTTCTGGTTTTCCTCTGGAGCATCAGGTAGTCTTTTCTATTGATCTTGTGCCAGGAGCGGCACTGATGTATATTCCTCCTTATAGAAAAGCCACACCTAAGTTGTATGAGCTGAAGAAGTAGTTGGAGGAGTTGCAGGAAAAGGGTTTCATCCGACATAGTACTTCTCCTTGGGGCTTGCCTGTGCAATTTGCAAAAAAGGTAGACGGTAACCTTAGGCTCTGTGTAGATTATCAAGAGCTGAACCAGTTGACGATCAAGAACCGATATCTCTTGCCGAGGATTGATGATCTTTTTTATTAGCTTTGAGGAGCCCGGGTGTTCTCGAAGATCGATTTGAGGTCCAGTTATCATTAGTTGAGCATTAGGTCATCAGATCTTCCTCTGATAGCCTTCAGGAGTAGTTATGGTCTTTACGAGTATACGGTTATGCCGTTTGGTCTCACGAATGCGCCAACAGCTTTTACGGCCCTGATGAATCGAGTGTTCCATCCTTACATGGATTCCTTCATCGTGGTCTTCATCGATGATATCTTGGTGTACTCTCACACTAAACACGACCATGCTACCCATCTTGAGGACATTCTGAGTACATTGAGAGAGCATCATCTTTATGTTAAACTCTCAAAGTGCCACTTTTGGATGGATCATATTCACTTCTTGTGTCGCGTCATCTCAGAGGCAGGAGTATCTATGGACCCAGATAAATTGAGAGCTGTAGTTTCCTGGGAGCATCCGAAGAATGTTTTGAGGTATGGAGTTTCCTCGGGCTGGCTGGATACTACAGATGCTTTATTCAGGAATTTTCATGCCTAGCAGCACTATTGACAGGTCTGACCAAGAAGGGGAAGAATTTCATATGGTCAGATTCTTGTGAAAAAGCCTTTAAAATCAGAAGAAAAGGTTGACGTCAGCGCTGATACTAGTCTTTCAAGTTCCAGTAAAGATCTATATTAATTACTGTGATTCTTCAGGTATCGGGCAGGGCGTTGTGCTTATGCAGGGGGTTGAATTCATTGCGTACATGTCTTAGCAGTTGAGGCTACATGAGTGGAACTACCCGACGCACGATCTGGAGTTGGCAGATGTTGTTCATGCCTTGCCCTGTTGGAGAAATTTCCTTCCGGGGGAGCACTTTGTGGTTTTCACCAACCACAAGAGTCTCAAGTACATCTTCACTTATCGTGATCTGAATCTGAGACAGTGTAGACGGGATGAATATCTTCAGTATTATGATTTTGAGATTGCCAATACACTGGGAAAGGGAAACGCAGTGGCAGATGCATTGAGCAGGAAACGCATATTCTGAAAGTTTCAGAGGCCATCAGTGAGTGGCAGCTTATGGCTCTATTCTCCAAGATGCATCTAGAGGTGCACGACAGACAGAGACATACCTACCTTTCTTCTATAGCCGTTACATCAACACTTCTTGATCAGGTACGGATAAAGCAGCTATCAGACTCAGAAGTCTTAGTCATGCTGGAGAGTGTGTCAGGAGAGGACCCTCTTCCTAGATGGAAAGTAGGAGAGGATGAGATATTGCATTTCCAGGGACAAGTATGGGTGCCAACAGACATATGTGAGGAGCTGATGCAAGATCTTCATTCCTCAGTTTGGGTAGTTAATCCTTGCATCACCAAGATGTATAGGGATCTTCATCGCCAGTACTAGTGGCCAGGCATGAAGAAAGATGTTGCTGGTTTCGTCTTGAGGTGTTCTACAAGTCAGCTGGCAAAGGCGGAGCATCTGTGACCAGCATGCATTTTACACCAGTTACCCAATCCAAATTGGAAGTGGAACGATGTTGCGATGGACTTTGTGGCCGTATTTCCAATGTCACCTCGAGGGAATGATGATGTTTGGATTATCGTCGACAAGCTTACCAAGGTTTCTCACTTCTTTCCGATCAAGGAGACCTTTAGTGTTAAAGATCTATGATGTCTATACATCTGATAGATTGTACATCTGCATGGAGTTCCACACTCCATTGTTTCAAACAGGGATGCGCTCTTTACTTCTCGGTTCCGGCATGGGCTTCAGAGGGCTTTGGGAACACAGGTACTTTTGAGTACAACATACCATCCTTAGATAGATGGTCAGTCCGAGTGTACGATCTAGGTGCTTGAGGATATGATCTGAGCTTGCATTATAGACTTTGGTGGTTCTTGGGAGAAGCATATCTCTCTTATGGAGATGGCCTAAAACAACAGTTTTCAGGTGGCTATTCAGATGGAACGTTATGAGGCTTTTTACGGTAGGCCATGTCGATCACCTTTATGCTGGCTGAAGGCAGTAGAGGAAGCCTTACTGTGACCTCGCCTTTTTCAGAAGACCTCAGAGCGGATAGAGTTGATTCGGAAGAGGATGGCTACAACATCGTCTCAATAGAAGTCTTATGCTGATCAGTGGAGACAACCTCTAGAGTTTGAGGTTGGGGATCAGGTTTTTATATGTGTCGCACCAAGGTGGGGACACAAGAGGATTCAGAGACAGGGTAAGATTTCACAGTGGTACGTCGGGCCGTTTGGGGTATTGGATAGTGTTGGACCGGTTGCCTATCGGTTGCAATTACCTCAGAGGTACCAGAACATGCATGACGTCTTCCATGTCTCTCAACTCCGAAGTTACTTTTGAGACCCATATCACATATTCCAGCTTGAGGAGGATGACCTTGAAGTGGATGCATCATTTGAGGAGAATCACATTCAAATTGTCGATCGCAGTACGAATGTTCTCCATTGGAGGTCTGTTTCTCAAGTACGGGTGCTATGGAAGCACGGGCGAGTACACGATGAGACCAGAGAGAGGGAGGCCAATGTGCGATCATAGTGGATGGATCTATTTGGGGTTTCTTCATCTACAACTCATTAGGGAAATTTGGGGACACATTTCTTTAAAGGGGGAGGTTTTTAAAAACCCGGATCTTCGTTTCAGGTATGGTTTCCCTTTTCTGGTCATTTATGAGAAAAAGGGGAAATTCTGCATATTTCCTAAGTACACGCCATGTACATTATAAGTACACACCATTTACTTTGCTGCATCACCAAGCTGTGTGATGGCCATGCCTAGGCCACACACATAGCGTGTTGGGGTAAGGTGGAGGCCACATAAAGCGTAGTACGAAAAAGATGAGTACACGCCGTTTAATCAATAAGTAAACACCGTGTACTTTCTCCTTTTCATTAAACGGACCGGGGTCACTCATGACAGATAGAACACGCTTCATCTTCTGGTTGTTCGTTCGAGAGCAAACCGTACGACCGTGAATCTTCTCCGATCCCTCGTGCCTCCGTCTGTTCTCTGAATCAACCATCGTCGATTGTGTTGGAACCGAAGCGGTGAGTTCTCACTTCTCCTAGAGACTTGTTTTCTAATTCCTCCTCTTTCTCAAGATATCGTGGGATGATTGTTTTGGAGGTTTTCTCATATCATTGACGTTCTAAGGAGAATCAATCATCGTGGTTCAAGAATATCAATCTCATAGAATCGAGGTAGGTGGTTTGTGCCTTTCTGTACGAAGTCTCTAAATATTTTATGCAATTCCACCAATTCCCTTAAATGGGGTATTGTGTGTGTTTCATACTTATTTCCATGTTGTTTCCTCTTTTTCTTGATTGCTTGAGTAGAGGTAAATGCTTGTGAATAGGGTAATTTTTACTGTGCCTTTGATGTTTTTCCATGCTTGTTTTTCCTATTAGGTGTTTTTCCAGTTTCCATGCCTAGTTGTAGGATAGTGGAATTGTTGTACCGTTATGATGATGTGACTTAGAATGATAGCCAAGTAGTTCTTGAGGTTTACATGGGGAAATACACGTGCTATGAATGTTAGTTTTACACAGGGCTATGAGAACCTTGTGTAGTGGACCATAAGGGTTAGGCTGTGAGTACTACCCAGGGGGTTACCTGTTGTTCTTCTTGTTTCTTGGCTGTTACTTGTATACTTTATAAGCTAGAGACTATGGATTGAAGCTTCTGTGTGCTTTCATGTTTACTTCTTCCTGTGTTTTTACTTTCCATGTATTCACTGACTGTTAGGCACATATCTTTGGGGGATTTCTTACTAGGAACTTGTCTCACACCCTATTTGGGCTATGCTTTTGGGCCCAAGTAGATTATATTGTTGCAGGTATATATAAGGGCAAGCGCCCTTCTACTTCAGGTTCTTGGTTGCTGTGTAGCAAGAGAGCATGGGACCAAGCCGAGGCTTGCAATGTTGAGGAGTCCTTCATTTGTTTTTTATTTGTACTTTGGTTTAGTACTGTTTTCATCATTGTGAATTGTTTGGCTGTTTTCCTAGAAATATATACATATCATGTATCATTTTTTTATGTGTGCTGCAGTTTTCTTCTTTCATTCTTCTTCTGTTTATTTCTATATGGACTATTATAACTTCTACTATTTTGTGTTGTTTACTTCCACTATGTACTTTTCCAAGGAAGGAATAGTTTCCCCACTATCAGACCCAAGGCCCTCACTGCAAGTCAGCAGCCTCTGGCGTTTGAGGAAATGTGCTTGAGGCTATGGGACCAACCGGGTACGGGGTGCGTTTGGGTGGCTCCTGGAACCGAGACGTTACATCTTTCACAATTTTACAATTTACAGCATTGTATTTTCTATTTCATTAAACTTGAGATACATATCAGAAATGTGTTCATCTATTTTCATTTTAAAAGAATCATTCTTCATTGTGTATGTATTTAATCTCATTTCATTTAAATTTTATGTCCCTTCATGTGAAATAGATAAGTTATCCCATATCTTAATAGAATAATTTCATTTAGATATTCTATTAAATTAAACATCACATAAGGAACATAATAAATAAATCATATAATTATTATAATTATTATAATAAACTTTTGTAGCATCACTCAAATTAAATCTTTCTGTTTTTTTATTTCATATAAATCTTCTACTACATTCCAAATGTCAAAACCCATACTTTCTTTGTGCATTTTAATTTTTATTTTCCATTGATCATAATTAGTGACATTAAAATAAGGCATTCTATTGGCATCAGATCCTTTTATTACATTATCCATAAATAAATAACATTATGAATTGATATAAATTTATGTTCTTTAGAAGAGAACTAAACTCATAGTTTAAAGTTAATTTTTAAAATCCTTGGATACCAAATTTTTTTCTGAGTGAGTAATTCAAGAGGGGTGTTAACTGAGAACCCAATAAAAATTTATGTTACAAAATGATAAAATAAAAACACCATATTAAAACAAAGAATCAAATCAGTAAAAATATAATATTGAGATAAAATATGACATTCTAAAATATTCTACAAAGAGTGATTAAGTCTAAAATAATATACTGTTTAGGATGAAATTGGTTTTTGAAATAGATTTACGTAGACAAAAACAAATATATACACTATTTAAGATTAATTATCCATGAAATAGATTTGATTATAATTTAAAATAATCACGGCTTTGAAAATAAAATTAACACAATGACATAGTGGAATAAACAAGAGACTTGGTCTCAAGGTGAGACATAATACCCTCCACATGGAAATCACATATTTCCAGGAATATTAAAATTATAATCTAATAAATCCACAAACTACAATAGTTATATAGATAATATATACATGTTGTTTTCAAATAAAGAGACTCCTCACTAGTTATAGATGGGGAGAGAGAATAGAATGGGGTCACGCGTGGTCCTCTTCCACATACATAGTGGGAATAAATTTAATGAAATAAGAGAATAACAAGTATTATCCAGTTTGGTGTGGGATATAGTGTGTGTTTGATAAAAAAGTAATAGTAGGTTTCTCAAAAATAATATAGAGATAATAATAAACAATATAGAAAAGTTTGGTGTAAAAATTATGAATGTTTTTAGTCTCAGATTAGTATTGTCGAGGAGTTCATGCTTTGATCAGGATTTTGTTTGCAAAACATAGGTATATAGGAATCTACAGGAATGTTATAGTTGATATCATTGAGGAATTATGTGTTTCTATTTCATTTATCTTTACAGAAAATGAATTAGTAATCTTCTGAGGAGTCACATATTCAATGTCACAAAATTATTGTAAGTGAATAATTTTCATTGCGGCATTGTGACCATGTATTGTAATTATAATATATAGAAATATATAATTCTAGTATATATAGAAGAATAAGTTGTTGAAGATCCACAATCCTCTGATCGGATTTTACTAAGTCTTCAAGACATGGTCAATAATATCTCTAAATAGAAACAGTCGTTGAGCCATTCATTCCAATGTCCTCAGACAACAATGCAAGTAAGATTCTGGTAGTGATTCGATATCTGGAGATACGTAGTAGTGGCGGTAACAGTGAATCAAGTTTTCCAGTATCTCATCTTGACGGTGACTCGCTTCTAGCGGTGACTCACCTTAGTTGTGTCTCACCTCAGCTGTGGCTTCTGGTTAGTGGTAATAATGCTAGCAATAATCCATCTCAGTGGTAGCTTCTGTGTGATGATAATAAGACATGACGGTGAATCCCAACAAATAATGACTCATTATAAAAGTTAGGAGTATTATAATGTAAGAAATATTTCCATATAAAATGAAGTGAATCAGCATGTCAATCATTATTAATAAAATAATAATTTTTTCATATCATTAGAAAAATTGATTGTCAGACATGCTCAATACAAGGAGGTTCTAACATTATATATGATCATGTTATGTGACATGGGAGATCAGTATCTCCCTATAATTAATTGGGAAATTATTTATATATCATTATATAATTATTGGAAAAAATTTGATATGCAGGATAAATGATATTATGTATGTGATTTCTAATCCCACAATGGAAAGAGGTGTTTTCTGGTCAAAATGGGAAGTAGATGTGTTCCAATCCACTATGGGTAGATGAGAAAACCTGATCTACTATTAGAATATGGGGAAAACTGATCCCATATAAAAATATGGGGAAACCAGATCCACTATAGGAAATAGAGAAACCTAATCCCACACAAATAATAGTCTATGACTTAGGATGATGGTGTGTCCAACCCAGTTGGTGTAGTTCCCATTAAGTGAATTGATATTTTTGGACAGAATGCCTTAAATTATATGGAATGATATTACATGATTATTTTTTTGAAACAAATTATATGTATTATGCCTATGATAAACTCACATAGTTCATGTTGTTGATTATCTTTGGATTTAGGTCTCATGAACATCCAATCATTATGCCTTGTATAATGTTGCTGATCATTGATATACAAGTTATGATATTCAAAGGATATGACCATGTTCTCATACCCTTATGTTCATGATATTGTAATTTATTTACATTTTTAATAATTACTAAACATTTGATCTCACCCCAATATTATGTTTTCATTCCCCATGTTATGAATAGAAATTTAAAGTTAATGTAATAATGAGATAGACTTTAAGGGAGATGTTGAAGATATTTCACCAGACTAGAGGAATGTTTTCCATGTATCCAAATACATTAAACTACTAAGATTCGTAGTAATGTATTTTCATAATGTGTTTCACATTAATTTAAATTTATGTATCATCTATTTTTGTTATGTTTAGGTCTCTATATTTGCTATCAAAGGAATGTTTTAGTCAACCATTGAAAACTAGGATGAGGAAACATTAGTGAGATCCATAAGGATATTTCTAAGGATATGTTTAGATATGTATCTAGGGATAATACTAAGGTTTCATAAATTTAATAGTAGGTGTCATGATTTACGAATAATATAAGTAATGTTTCATCATTATTTGATTATATACTATGATAAGTGTTTCTCACAACATTATTTCTAGTTTTAGTATATAACGAGAACTATAAGAAACTGAGTTTACATGGAATATTTTATATGTAGAAGGTATGGTAATAATTAAAATCGATGTCGTAATTTGAAATATCGGAAAAAGAATGATGATGTTGCAACGACTATTGGTCATACTACTAAATATAATGAGACTACTAACGACATGTGAATGGTATGGGATGTTCTTCTACTATTGATTACATTAAAAATTAGAAATATAATAAGGTTGAGTTTGAGGAACCTAAATACCGGATTCATATTTCATATTATATGAATGAGGTATTAATAAATAAGTTGATGAATCCATAGTAATGGTTTAAGACTAATTTTTTATGATTGATGTTTCTATGTTTTAGAATTTAACGATTTTGAATCATGAAATAATAAAAGATTTTTTATAAATGTTTTTCTCTAAGTATTTTCAAGGATGTGTTCAATGATAATGTTGATTGGGAAAAATTATTTATTAGAAATGTTCTATTAAAGTAAAGTAAAATTAAACATTTTTTTGAAGACAAGACTATTACATTCTATGTCAAGGAAGATATGAAGATAGGGATAAAGTTAATTGGATAGCATTTATGACCTCAAAATTGATAAAGGATTTGTTGAAAAAGTGGGATACATTATCATGGATGTAGTATTAAACATCTCGGATTTTATGAATATATCAAGAATTCTTTGGAATAAAGAAGAAAATGTGTTTTTCAAAAGGATGTATGGTTATTTATGTTACTACCATATTTCAAGAGAATATATGAGGCGGGTATTCACATTTTTGGAATCTAAAAAACAAGAAAAACATTATGATATATGGGGTATAAATGTTAAGATGATCTAGTTAACTTATTTCTAATGTTATGGGTTTTAATATTTTTGATGTATTATAATGTTGAAAATTTATGGAATGGTTTATGCAAAAATTCTGATATTGGTTTAGAGATTAAAGTATTATATCTCTATATGAGGATTTATGAATTTTGGATAACTTGAGATAACCTTATTAATATGATAAAGACATATGGAGTGACAAATCATTCTATTTATGGATTTTATAATATGAGAATGCTAAATTATGAAAAATTAACCAATATTTCCTGGATAAATAGTTGAAGTGGAAATCTAGAAAGAAAAAATCAAAGGGAGATATTGTACTAATCAAGTAAGTGCATCCTCTCATAAAAATTATTCAACTCTATGGTAATAATCTTGAAATTGAAAATGCGATCCTACTACCTTCTTTTCTAATGAATCAAATAGTCTCATAGATCAATATAGATTTATGTCTTTATTATAGATAACATTTTTGATACCTTGTTCTCTATCACACTTCATCATAACAAGATGGTTATGTTTCTCTTCTACGTCAAAATTTTAACTTTACACCTTTGTTCTCCTATAAGGAATCCTAGTTATTAGTTACTTTTATTTACCGTTATGCTTCAAAATTTAATATTTAAAGGATGTTTTCGTATTCATTTTTATGATGTGATTTTCAATAAAAGTATCTTTAAAGTAATAAACCATTAATAACAGAAACTTATATCAAGGGTGAAATTCATTTTAAGTGGTTTGAATGTAACACAATAATATTTTCTGAAATTATTTGTTTCAAATTAATTTGAACTTTTTATATTTTTCATTTCATGCAACATTGAATAAAAATTGTGTATACAAAATAACCAAGATATTCTTTCTCATTACACTACAGCTTGATAATATTTCATTATACACTACACCAATATAACCATGCATTATACGCAACACTGATATATATTTCATTAAATGCAAGAACAAGTTTAAACAACATTTATTGGTGCACCTATTTTTTTAAAAACAATATGAAAATTTTAGAAATTTTACATGTAAAAATAAAATTCATTTTTGAATTCATGATTTCAAAATTAACTTAGGGTGAGTTTTTTGTATTTTTCTTAAGAGATTCATATTTTGAAAAATATTGAAAAATAATTCATTATAGTTAAAAACTGCCTTTTGTTTAAATAATTTTTACTGTAAAATTATATTTTAGATTTTTTATAAGTAAAAATATAACAATTATATATCTATCATTCCAATGTAGTTCATTGGAATCATTTTTATGTTTAATTTTGATATAAATTCATTATGAAAATTTGAATATTCAACATTAACAATAAACATTCTGACCCTGTTTGTGAGATTAGCTTCTAATTTAATCTATCTACCTCTATGAATTTAATTTTGAAATAAGGACATCTATATTTGAAATAATCACAATATCTATTGTCTAATATGATCAAATTAGTTTTTGAAAAAAATATTAGTGAATGTACATAAAATTGATTACAATAATTAAGGTAAAATTTATCTTAATAAGGCACTAATCCTTAAACTTAAGGGCCAAAAAAATTATACACTTTTGTTTTGGAATATAAAAAGTAAAAACAAGAGGGGGTGAATTGTGTATTTTTTAAAATCTTCCACAATTCTATATCTTGAAACCCACTGTGATTTATGCAGATATGAAGTGTTTGCTTCTACCTGAAAATATGAAACAGATAAACAGAAATAAAAAAACATTCAATAGTGGTTTGGGGGTACAAATATCTCCTCATAAACTCAACCTAGAAATCTCTATGGAAGATTTTTAAATTTCACAACAATGGTCCTCCTATCACAATTCTATAAATTTATAGTTGAGTGTAGGTAGTTAATACCTTTACTCTATGCCTTATTACAAATCCTTCTAGTTCCAAAACATAGAAACAATTTTCCACATCATAGATCAAGAAGTGGATACCCCAAAATAACTGAGTGTGAGCAGTTGAATCTCCAAAAAATCAAAAAAAAATTGATTCGTGTTGATCATCATAGTGGAATCATCAAGAAACTGAAAATTGATGGATCTTCTTATTCATAAAATAATATCTCCATAATGTAATAGTATAAAGTGATTCTTGTTGAAAAAATATATTCAATAAATTAGAAATTTAACATTAATAGTAATCTTATAGTATTAAAAGATTAAACATCTATATCTCCAAAGTGTAGCTTTTTTCTGAATCGATCATTCATTATAGGAACACTGTAAAAGATAATTTCAATAAAATAGTCGAATATATGAATTTATTATCCAACACAAAAATATATATGAAGTGATACTCATAAAAAATATACAGAGAATTCTCTTTGATTTGGAATTCTTGATCTAATATAATAGGCTGATTGACCACGAAAATTCAAATTCTAATAGACTAGGGGAGTTGCAACTTCCCATAGAAATATGAGTGATTTTACCTAATGAACATGTTTATCTGAAACAATAAAAATGATCCTTGAATATGTATTGAATTATGAATTGAGTGTTATAGAAATATATAATTAAAAATGTGTCTTGAGAAACATTTTAGTTGATATCACAGTAGAGGATTGAGATGTGTACAGAGGGTTCCTTTATATAGCATTGGGTTACTTTTCATAGTATAGGGTTCATTCAAATAGCATAGGGTTCCTACCAAAGTATGGTTTCTTAACCATAATTTCATCTTCAAGTAACATTGCGAACAAAATTAGCATAGATAATATAATCCATATGTTTACATTTTTAGCATAAATTCCCAAATCTAGTATTGATTATCCATGCGGTCATATTTTACGCACATATGGTATGAACATTAAATCATGACTCTAACGTAAGGTTGTTGATATATACATTTGTAAATTGTCCTAATATAAGGATTTTCATCCCAATTAAAAACTTTTTAGCATATCATACTGTTAATACCATTCACAAGCATTTCACTTGTTACTATAATGTAGGGTTGATACTATATATTTATTTACCAAAAGTGAGGTTTGAAACAGGGTTTCTAGAGTAATTCTCGTAATTTAAAATTACATTAACCAGTATATGAATTCATGAAAACTTACTCATGCAAGACATTATTAGATAACAAATATGTGTATTTTGGAACATTAAAATCATCATAAATTATAGAGTATTGCTGAGAAAATACATTCCCAGCAATATCCCCCTTTTTAATGGTCACTAAACCCATAACATAATCAAAAAAAATTAAAGAAAATGTAATATTTTTAAACATACAAAAATAGAAATAGAAATTTTTTGATATTTTTATTTACTTATATTATTTCGATTGAGATAATAGATACTTTTTAATTAAATATTTTATCTATTGAAATATTGTGGTTTGAAAATATTCTACCCCATCTCCCTATAGTATTCATTGAAATTATCCTTTAATTTTATAAAAAATATTCACCATTCCCTTAAATAATCTTCCCCTTTTGTGATATAAAAAATATGGTTTTAAATAATAAAAAATATAAACCCCATTTAATATATTAATGGAATATAATTAATAGTAATAAATACTGGCATAATAAAAATAAATTTCTAATTGGTAGTAGAAACATTTAACTAAAACAAATTATACAAAAAACATAATAATAAAGTAAATTTAAATGATAATGAATTCTGGAGTTCTGAAAAAAATGAAGTAGAATCCTCAGTCAACGAATGTGTCTTCAAAATAAAGGGTATTTGTTTGAATTGACAGGGATAGAGGGTTCATCGGTATGAGAAAGTGTTTGAACTACACTGCTAATATCAAGAAGCATCAAAAGAAGGCTTTGGAGGTGGTTGATGAAGAATTATTCCCATTGTTGAAGAATATTATTTGAATGATTTCCAACCTTTAAATTCTCAATCAGATTAACCATTACAAATTCATTCACTGCTTCCTCTGATTGAATAAATGAGGTCATCCAGTCATTAATTTGATTAATCACTGATCCCAACCAGGATTCACATTATTTTTGTTGACTAATAAAATGTATTTGATTTTACAAAATCACACTTAAAGGAGTATTATCACACTGAAGAGTGTGTAGCCTATTTTTCAACCCATACAATATAGAGTTAATAGCTTCAAACATTCTTTGATGTTATAACAGTGTCGATTGAGAGGAGGTTGATGCTTCATTACTTTTCTTGAGACACTAAAATTATCTCTCTATCACCATGTTATACTCATAAAACACCGATTTTATATTAGATTAATTTCAAAAAAAATTGAACTCACTATACCTCTTGGTGATAAGAACTATAAGGTCTCCAACAGAAATTAGATTCTCTATGAATTTCCTTAGGTGGAGCTTCTGGGCTAAAACTCAGATCTTGGCACTGAATAAACATTGTATTCATTTAATTTGATTTTATCAGTCTCCAATTATTCTAGGAGAATCAAATTATGATCCTATAATACATTTATATTTATAACTAAGGCTTCATCCTGAGAATCAAAATATTTTGGAGATGGAGTGTTAGGGTCAAGAATAGGATCCCTTTAACAATGTTCTACTAAACCAAAACTTGGATATTAATTGAAAACTGATCTATTTCATAAGTAAGAACCTCAAACAACTTCATAATTAAGAACAACATGATTATGATTCTGAGGAAGAGATTCCCTAATATGTTATTGACTGTGAGCCTCTTTCTGAACTTTCAAATCAACTATATTGTCACAATCATCAACTCCTGGCGCTTCATCCATAATCCCTAGAATGAAAAATATAATTATATTATTCCCAACAAGATATTCCTTTGTCCTAGAAGTTCCTTCTTCATTAGACCTTTGTCTTATAGATCCAATTTATGGAATCCTCATTTTCTCCCTCTGAGATTTTGCGAATAACATTGGTTGTTGTTCTTCACTAACTTGTATAGTACTATTGCAAGTGTTTTTCCAAACAAGTCCAAGTTTCTTAATAGTTCCATAATTCAATGTGTTTCTCTGGTGACATGTTTTCCCAAAAAACTAATTAAATTTTTTCCATTCCTTTTCATTAAAACAGAAATAATCTATCCATAAAGATAATTTTCCATCATTCCATCTGTGGGGTAGAAATGGTTTAGATATATTATTATAAGCATAGATAAATTAAACATTATCTGATTCAAAAAGAAAAACTTGATATACATGTAAGGATATAATACTTTATCTAGCTCTATTGGTCTAGGAAAAATTCTATATTGAATAAACATCATCAATACTTGATAATCAAGAGTAAGTTCTTTCATCATTACCGTCTTGACAGTTCTTGTTCCAAACAATGAAAACATAATATCCTCTGACTAATTTCATCCATTACCTATATTTCTCTAATAAAATATAAAATACCCCCCATGGGGACAATGAAACATGTCATTCATTTCTATAGAAGACAATTAAAACCCAAAATAATTACTTGTAGAGATAATGGTATCTTCTTTAAAACCATGACTAAACAATGAATTTATAAAAAAATCATTTACTTAAATTTCTTAAACCATATTCATGTTATCCTCTCCAAAATCGTAAACCAAACCTTGAAATTACATTTCATCCTTGACCAAAAGATTCTTAGAATCTAAATAACCAAAATCAATTACCTTTCCCTAGAGCACTTTGCTGCATTTCCCTAAAACATAAGTATTATTATCCAACATAGTATCTAAATCTCTTCAAGATTTTTCCATATCTGAAGGACTAAAGATTGAAGGGATTGGTGTTTTTGGGTTTTGGCATGTGGGAATGAAAAGAATATATGTAAAGTGAAAGGACATGTAATAGAATAGAAAGAGAGTGGGACTAGGAAAACGGTCTTATCACACCGATTGAGAATGTAATCAAAAAAAATTTATACTGAAAATACAAATATAATAAAATTGAAATGAAATTATAAATTAAAATTTAATAAAATAAAATATATTAAATGAAGCATACTGAAATAAAAATATACAAAGTAGAAATAAAGAAAGAAACAATCACTTAAACCCAAATATTCCTAAATCAACCTTAATAAAATCTAAAACTAACACTGAGAAGTTGTTTAGTAAAAATATTATCAAATTGACATTCTCTATTGAAAAATTCTAAATGTGTATCCTTTCTAAGGACATGATCTCTTAGAAAATGATGTCGTATATCAATGTGTTTTTTTGTGAAATACTTATAGGAGTTTTTGAAATATTAATAGCAATTGTATTGTCACATAAAATTGGTATACTATTAAGGTTTTGTCCAATGTATAGTAGATTTTTTTTCATCCACAATACTTGTGCACAACAACTACTATCAAATACATACACTATTTTATTGGATGATAGGGAAACTGAGTGTTATTTCTTATTTGACTATGAAACTAAATCTTTCCTAAAATGTGACAAGGTACCATTGTACTTTTTCAATCGAATCTAAAACCATTAATGTCGGTATATGAATATGAAATTAAATTAAGATCATAATTTTTTGGGTAAATAAGAGATTAAAAAACACCTCCTTTTAATTATTTAAATATTCTTTTAACAGAATTAATATGGGATAATTTTGGATTTGATTGAAATATATCATAAATACATATGGAAAACTTAATGTATGTTATAGTTTTAATAAGAAATAACAAAATTCTAATCAAACCTATATATAAATTGTTGTTAACTTGTTTTCTATCTTCATCCAAATAAAGTTCAATATAGGTACATGTAGGATTTGTATATGTCTTATTTTTCTCAATTCCCAACTTTATCAATAAGTCAATAATATACTTACTTTTATTTAAAAAATTTCGAAAATCTTATCTGTAAATATGAAATCCTAAAAATAAATTATGTTCTCACATCATACTCATTTCATATTTTTTTTGTATAAAAGATTAAAAATCATAACAAAGATTTTTATTATTTGAACCAAATATAACATAAATAAACTAAATGTGAACTAATAAAATTTTAGAAAAGACATTTCTCTTGAAAAGTGTTGAATATTCTAGTCAAACAATAAATCAATTTTTCAAAAGAAAACAAATTAAGATTTTATAACAAGTTCTAGGTGATATTTTAAGGCCGTATAGATCTTTAATATTTAAAAATAGAGTTTGGTTTTTGAGGATTTTAAAAACTATGAGGTTGTTCAACATAAACATCCTCTAATATATATCTATTTAAAAAGGAAAACCTAACATCCATAAGATATAATTTAAAATTATTAGTAGTTAAATAAGATAAAAGAATTCAAATGGATTCTAATCTATATATATGGGAAGATGTCTCATCATAATATATACATTTTTCTTATTTCTATCCTTTTACTATTAATCTGGATTGATTTTATGTTATGATCCATTGATCATCCTATTTATTTTGAAGGACATACTTGGTTTGTATAACAGTATAATTGGTTTTTCTATCTAAAATTTCATGGAATTCATTCCTTCTGAACTGGTTTAGCTCTTCTTTCATTTCTAATATACAACTCTCACATTCAAAGGATTCGACAATAGTATTTGGTTTTTACTAATATAGGAAGGTAAATAATTCGACAAGGTTACTACATTTATTCTAGTTCTAATTATTGTGTATATGTACCCTATAATAGTTTCTAATGGATGGTTCTTTGGAGTTATAAACATTCTAGGAAATAAAAATTCTGGTTCAAAAATATCATGTTCTTCTAAAATAGATTGAATTTTTTTAATATCATTTTGAAAATCATTTTTAGGTGTTTAAATTCTAATGTTTTCAAAAGATTCCATAACATCATCATTTTGACCTTTCTCTTTATTAAAAGATTCAGTTTCATCAAACACTACATGAACTGATTCCTAAACAATCCTTGACTATTTATTAAACACTCAATAAGATTTAGAGGTATAATAATATCCCAAAAATATTCATTAATCACCTTTTGGATCGAAATTACCATGGTTCTCTTTAGTATTCAAGATATAGAACTTACATCCAAAAACAATAAATCATTTAAAGTTAGGTTATCTATTATTCTTTATTTAATAATGTATCTTTTTTAAAATATGACTTATTAGAACTCTAGTCCTGATATTTCATGTTGTTCATAGAGCTTCTTCCCAAATATATACAGGAAGAATGTATTCATTCAGTATAGTCTATGTCATTTCATTAATTGTTTGATTTCTCATTTCAATAATTCCATTTTTTGAGGTTTTCATGGTGTAGAGAAGGTGGGAATAATGCCCAAATATGAGAAAAAATAATTGAAGTGTTGATTCTAAATTTATCTACTATGATCACTACTTAATGAAATTATTTTATGACCTTTTTCAATTTGAACAATTTTACAAAAATATTCAAAAATAGAGAAAACATCACTTTAAAGATTTGGAACTAAACCAAGGTAAATATAGAATAATAATATACTAAAACATAAACATATAATTTAATAGACAAAATTTCTACTCTTGATGGTTCAAAAAAGTCTTTATATATAAGTTCTAATGGTTGAAATTTCGAAATTTTGTTAACTGATTTGAATAATGATTTCTGATGCTTGCCAATTTGGAATGCATCGTAGAATATATCATTGACAAAAATAAGACAAGCAAAATGAAAAACTCAATATTTCATAAATAATTTATGTAAAGAATATATATTACAGTTTTCATGTCTTCTATGCCAAATCCAAGATTAATTTGTCTTAATAGTTAAATAAATCACATTCTGTTTACATAAGGAATTTAAATCAAACGTATAATCATTATTAGTTCTTGGTGCTATAAATTTAAGAAACCTATATTAAAAAATAGATTAGGAATTTCTTGAAAAGACAACAAAAAATCCATCATCATAGAGCTGATATATACTTATTAGGTTGTTCTTTAACCGTTTCACAAAAAAACTTTTTTTATTGAGATATTAATTGGACTTCCACCCATTCGAACTCCAATAATATTTCCATTGGCATTGTCAGCAAAAGCGACTAATTCTCCATCCATTTTAGTCGGTGTATCAAAGTTTCTTGAATCTCCACTCTTATTTTAGAACATCCACTATTCATATACAATATTTCTTTTCATTTTATGTGACATGTATCCTATAAATTTAAATAAACACATTTTTGTTTTGGTACACATATTTTCATGGGTCTAACAATGTTAACAGGTTATGATCTAGGAATTATGATCTACTGCATTATTCCAAAATTTATATCACCTTCCCAAGAAGTTTTTTTAAATAAAATATATTTTAATACTACTAATTTGAGGATTTTTTAAATAGAATTTATTAGTGAAATTTTCTTTTTTCTACAATGATAATAGGTAGTATTGATAGAATTGGGAATACAATTATATAATTTTGATTTATCATCCTTACTTCCGATTCTAGATAATTATCTTTTAGTGCCATTATTTATAAGAATTTCATTAAAAATATTTTTACCATCATTAAAAATAAGAGAAGCACACTTATAGAATTCTACTTCATCCACTAATTCCTTCATTTTTTTAAGATTGATATTGTTTGACGCAGAGGCATTGAGTTTTCCAAGAAGATCATGGTGTTGTTTTATCATGGTATATCTTTCACATAAAACAAAATTTTGATTGTTTTTTAGAGATATATTTATCTTTAATATGAAATTATATTTTTCTTCAATCATAGCGCAATAAGCATCCAATTTTTTATTTAAACAACTATAATTATCATAATCAAATGAGAAATAAGTTTGTACATATTCTTCTGCAACAATAAATAAAATGTGGTATTTTATATTTTATTTTACCATCTTTGAATCATAAATTGAAGGGTTGTTTGAGTCTTCATATACACTTCATGTAGCTTTCATCTCCCTTTTGATTTTTTTCTCATAATTAGCATCTTTATGATATCTATTTTCTTTATTTTTTCTTTCACCATTTACTTGGGGACAATTAGGTCTCATATGAATCAATTTCATGCACTCGTTGTATGAAACCTCTCTTGGTTATTTTTCATCCTTCCCGAATTATTTTTTGAATACGCTTTTCTTCATGTAAATCATGGTGAAATTTATAGCTAGTTGATCCAATTCCATTTCAGAATATGAGGAATATGATTTATTTTATTCTTTGAAACCATTCTTTGATCCTCTATTATGATTATAATATGTCACATTCATAGCAGTATTTTTCTTCTTTACTATAACCTTATGATCTTCTACATCAGCCTTCACTTAAAATCTATGATTCATCAGTGTACCCATTAGTTATTTCATTTCAAATCTTTTATTGGTGATGATTTGTGTATTGAAGAAAATATGGCAATACATTTAAAAGTTCTCACTCTAATAACTTTCAAATCATGATCATATTGTTTGATGGGATCACCTAAGGCTGTAATATTGTGGAACATTTGTGGAATCCTTTTATTCATCTGTGTGATAATTTAACCATCAAACATTCTAAATGTGACATGTTTTATCATAAATATAGAATATCTCATCTCTCTGCGATTATTTTTTCCTTCATTAGAATCTACAATATTTTACCACATTTCATAGACAGTTGGACATTTTGATAAATGATGGAATTCATTTGGTCCAAGACCACAAATGATAGCATTAATTACATTATAATCGATATCATACTCGGCTTCCATTTCGCATCCAATGTTTTTGGTTTCATAGGAATGTCTACGGAGTAATGATCATTTTGTAGACATTGAATCCATTATTTTTCATATAAAAAATCACTTGAGCTCTCTAGCATCAATAATTATCACCAGTAAAATATAAAGCACATACCATTGACATTATTTCTCTCGGATCAGCCATTTACATATATGTATAGACAATAAACAATTAGATTTCTATATCATTTATCCATAGTCTCACCTCTGATACCAATTGTTAGGTCGTATTAATCAAGTAACACAAGAGGGGGGTTGTGTATTTTCAAAAATCATTCACAATTCTAGATTTTGATACCCACTGTGATTTATGAAAATATAGAGTGTTTTTATTCTTTATAAAAAATATGTAACGGATAAACATAAATAAAGAACACGTCTTTTTATTGGTGTTCAGGGCACACAGATCCACTAGTCCACTCTACAAATCACTCTCTCACTGAGATTGGTAAATTTCTCTTGAACCGTCCTCCTATCACAAGTCCATAGATTTACAATTGAGTGCATATAGTTAAAACCATTATTGGATGACTAATTATAAATACCTATGGTTCTTTAACAGATAAACACTTATCCACAGCTTAGATCGAGAAGTTGATACTCCACCACAAATGACTATGAGCAGTTGAAACTCGAATAAATCAAATGGAATTAAATTTTTAATTCAGGTTGATCTTCATTGTTATAGCTTAAAAAAACTAAAATTTGAGAGATATTATTCATTATAAAATTATATCATCAAGAATGAAATAGTCTGATGTGGTCCTATTTTCAAAAACATCTTCACTAAGGTTAAAAATAAATAGCAGTAGAAATCCTACAACTGTAAAATATTGAACATGTATATCTTCAAAGTGTAGCTTCTTTTATAATAGATCATTCATTGCAGTAGCACTGTGAAATAAAATTTCAATAATATAGTCTTATTTGTGAATTTTTATCACACAAAGATATATATTTGAAGATATACTCAGAAATTATATATAGAATTTATATCTTTTTTTTATCCCAATCCAAAATATTATCTTGTTTATCATGGAAATTGATGTTCCAATTGACCAGGGGAGTATTAAATTCCCATATGACTAATAGTGATTTTCTTTGATGAACATGGTTCTTTGAAAAAATAAAAATAATCCTTGAATTGGTCATTAATTAAGACCTGACCGTTTTAGTAATCTTGGATTGAAAATACTTCTTAGAAAACTTTTCTATTGAGAATAGAATGTAGGATTGAGATGCATAGGATATGGTTAGTTTGTGCAGTGTATGGTTCATTTGCATAGTATAGGTTCCACTCACGTATAATATTATTTATACTAATATATAGTTTCTTGACCACAGTATCATCTTCTCATAATTTAGGGATCAAAAGTAGCATAGGGATGATAATCCAAACATTTACCTTTTTAGTATAAAATCCCAAATAGAGAATTGATTTACCATACCTTCAACTTTTCCACATGCAGTGTATGATCAGTAAATCCAGACTCCAATGTATGGTTTTTGATCTATATATTTTAATATTCTTAAAACGTAAGTATGTTGATCGAAATGAATACTATTTAGTGTAGCGTAGAGTTCATACCATCAACATAAATTTCACCAGTCAGTGCAACATAGGGTTGATACCATAAATTCCTTTACTGAATGAAGGGTTTGAAATAGTGATTCAAGAGTAATTATTTTAATTTAAAATTACTTTAAACCATATATGAATTCTGAAAAAAATACTCAAGAAACCCTTCATTAGAAAACAAACAAGGGTATTTATGAACATCAAAATCATCAAAAATTATAGAGTATTCCACGCCCACCAAACACTTTTCCAAAATCCATTTTCTACCAATTGTTCAACCATGTACATTATTGGTTCGAGTTATATATGTTATAGAGAAAAATATTCATGAAAGTGACCTTATAATATGTTTAGTAATGAGAAAGAGAAAAAAGAACATTCCCTACCATTAACATTTATAAAATTTTAGAGTATGGAAGAAGCTATATAGTTTTGGTTATAAAAACTATTTTGAAAGTTAAATGTGTTTTTATATCATGTTAATTATAATTTAATTTTTAGGGATGATATAATTTCATTAAATTCTTAACAAACTATAATGCATGGATTATTTAATTACTAATTAAATAAAAGAAATGATAGTAAAAACATTAATGGTAATGTATATTTAATGAATTATTTTGATCTATTATTTTTGTTGATGAATATATCATGTTTCACAACTATTAACATATTTTATTTTAATCACATCATTATTTTGATATTTTTAATTTAAAAATAAGGTAATAATGTCAAAATTGACATTACTGTAATTTTAAAATAAAAGATATATTATTATTTGAATTAATATTAATAAAAATATATTCTTGTGAAAAGTGATTTTTAATTATTAGTAATTAAAAAAGATATGTAACTCATTGACTAATATAACTTTTATAATTAACATGTTGACCCATAGATAGTAAAAAAAATTTAGCACGGTCTTGGTTAAAAAAGTGCTTTTGGGCTTTAAATGTGCTTCTTTTAAAATAAATTTCTATAACACATGGGATTTTAATATTTTAAATTTGGTATAATACTTATAATTCAGTGGGAATATATTTTATAATAAATAAATCATAATTTTATTCTTAATAGATAAATTATTTAGTTTTGAAAATAGTTACCTAATAGAAATAAAAAATTAACAACATAAGAGAAATTAATGACTAAGGATAAAAATTAGAAAAAATGAACTTCTTTTGTGTGGTGTATAAATTCAATGATCATAATTTCACTTTAATCTGTTATTTTTCTATTTTTTAATAACATGAGGTTTGTGAGACCACCCAATAATGATTACCCATTAGTATTTACAAGAGTATAACTCTCCCTCCATTATAAATTGACATTAAATGTTCCATTTAATTACACCTCTAAAGACAACTATTCTCATAAAAATCTTCCCAAATAGTCTCCCAATATCTCTTTCCAAAAAATAAAATATGAACCTTGGGAATAGTTCAACCAAGAAAGCATTTCAGTGAAATCCAATATGAGTTACCTATAAAAGAGGTAACAATCCTCAATTTCCATTTAGGTTTAATTTGATTCTACACCCATTAATTTATTATTATTACTTTCTTATATAATAACATAATTATCCACAAAATACTGATTTTTTTTATTTTAAGGTTTCTGTATACACCTACATGCACATCAATTAAATGGGTAATGAACATACAATTCTTTAGTACGATGAACTACCACCTCATGAAATAATGTTGTTTGGTTTTCATTTACCACCTCTAATGGTTGGTAATTGTGATGGAAAATATATTTCAATAAAGTATATATTATATATATTTTATATTTATTATTATGGAATTATTATTTAAAATTTACCATGAGTCTTTCCATTTTTTTAATATGATAACATTGTTTTTTGAAGTCTGGACTACCACCTCTTCAATGCGATATGATTCATTCATGATTTACATTGAATGTATTAAGGATGGTTTTAGTGAAATTATATGATATATATAAAAATATATTTTTACTATAATAATATTTTATATATACATATATACATAATTTTCCATTTTTCTATCAATGAGACAAGTAAACAGAAATAACATTCATGTGTATGTATGGCCTACTGTCTACATGAATAATGTCTTCCATTTCATATATCTATATTTTATATATAATTAAAAATATTTATATAAAAAAAATATGAAATATACAACATATTTTTTATTAATAAAGTAAATAAATCATGATCTAAGTAAGATGATCAAGAATAACAATTAAATACATGTAGGAAAAACAAAGTGGTTATTATAAAAAATGTTACATTAACATAGAGTTGTTAATAAATGTGTAATATTAAGTAATAATTGATATTATATGGTATTATATATAGAAATATGTTTCTTTTTTAGATGTATAATAGCATTATATTTATTATATTGTAGGTTTTAATGGGTGTAAAAAAGTAAAGACTTAATGTAAGGGTTTCCTCATATCACTTTTTATATCCCTGAGATACATGTCATGTCCACCACTCATTTATTTAGTGTGGGGTATATACTTTGAATAAATGTTTTATAATATTATTACACTTTATTTTTTTTGGTATGTACATATAAATTTGATGATATCTTATTCATGGGGTTTATGTTTCAAATATTACTTAATCGATAAAGTAATTTTGTCTCAATTTTCATTCTTTGAGATATATGTCATGTTATGCAACTATATTTTTCCATGAGGTGTGTATATATCATTTGAAATGTTATATCATGAAATTTTTTCTTTTCATGATATTATAAGATTCATATAAGTTTTTTTACCCTATTCAGATCATGATTTATGTTACCAATGTGGTAACAGACTATAGCTACAATCTCTGTAACACCCCAAGATTCTATGGTATGCTTCTCTTTGAATAATGCAATAGCGTGTGTTGTACGCAACATCGAGTTATAACACACCACAACCAATAAAACTATCCCTTATGAATAGTAATACCCACTTTTTGAAATTTATAAATTTTATTTTTCAAAATGGACTTCATTTTTCGATTCGGAATATAGAAATTTGCCTAGGGTGAATTTTTGGTATTTTTCTAAAAAACATCATTTATTGATTAATAGTGAAACCCCTAAGTTGTAGATATAAAACGGAATTTTTCATAAAACTTAATTTTACCGCTTATGTGAGTGGAATTTCGAAAATCCAAGAGACATGGTTAATATCAAGGAGTAAAATGTGGTTCAATGAGATGAAAATAATTTTTAGTGAATAATAAATTTTTACTTTTATTTACCACGGTTAAAAGTAAATAGGGTAATTAAGGGTACAAATCATATTAATATTACCCTAACACATGTCTTAATTATATTGGACAAGTATATATCGACCAAAAACAACCTTAGGAATTAAATTATGTCATTTAGCACCACTTGGATTAGATTAGGACATTTATTATTATCTAATTCAAAGAAGAGTTAAAAGAGTTAAAATCAACATTTATTTAGTAAATCGTTTTTAATACAAGGTTATACATAACGTAAATTCAATTGTAAATATTAATTATAAAGATAAAAAGATTTCCTACATAATTATATTTTACTTATAATTTTTTTACACTAAATAATTTAATTTATTTATGACATAATGATGATGTAGTAATTACCATAATAGTGAAAAATTAAAATAATTGATATTATAAATAAACAAATAAATATAATTTGAGACTTATTATGAATTAAAATAATTTTCTAGGTTAATATGACATGTTAGTATTGATTTAATTAACTTTTTTTGAAGTAATCATTCTGTTATGGTTTTCACAAAAATCAATTTTCGAAATAGTGTCAAAATTGACATAAAAGAGTTTTTAAAACAAATATTATATTATTAATTGATATTCAATTCCAAAAAATCTAAGGATCGGACAAGAGAAATATATCATAATATTTGATTCATTAAAGGACCACTTGGGGGTCTCTTGGAGGTATATAGTAAGTTTATTAACTATATAATATAAAAATACAAATTGACATGGTAAGTGTCAAACTAATTAACTAAGAGTTAAAACTACAAGATAAGGTTAATATAATGACCCAAACCTGTCTAAATTATATTGGTTTAGTGGTTTTAGACCCATCCCCTCATTAACCTTTAAATAATACACTTTGAAGCCTTTATAAACCTAATATGAATTTATTATAAAATAATATTTCTAGCTTTTCCTAATGTTCTTCTCACCCCTCTTATAAAAGGGAACTACCCCTTCTCATTAATTCACACCTTAAAAGACATTCAGTTCATCCAAACCCCTCCCAAATACTCTCTAAGCTTCCCTAACTACAACCTAGAGGCCTTATTTTGATCAGAAAGCCAACCTAAGGAGCCCTTTTGATCAAATCATAAAAAAGAACCCGAAGAAGAGGTAATGTTTTCACCACCCTTTTTCAAATTCATTTCTTCTTCAACTTCTTCTTTCTTTGTTATTACCATTCTAAAATAATGAATCTAGTATCACCTATATACTGTAATATTATTATAAATATGGTACTACCATATTCAGTATTCTATCCATCATTTGAATGACATGTCACCATATGTGCGTATGTACGGCTTACCGTCTCCACGTCGTGGTGTAATTGTTATTCAATATATTATTATTTGGATTGGTATAATAATGATTTGTAATTCCTATAAATAATAAATATATAATGATAATGGTTCTTTATATATGATATACCATCCAATTATATATTATTTTAATATCAAAAGAATGATATTTTCGCTCGTGCGTACGTACGTACTACCATCTCCACAAACGCGATGAGATTCATTCTCCATCATATCCATTCAAGTATAATTATCATATGATGATTTAGAAATAATGTTTAAGGACTTGATATCATTCTGGATATGAATAAGATACAACCTATCTTTGAGAAACATGGATTACATAACAAAACATATAAAATAAAATGAGTAAGTTAACACCTGAAATGATGATAATACTAAGATATTATTAACAATGCAATGTTAAAAGATCATATATGATAACATAATAATTTATATGATTCTTGTATAATTTAATAAAAACTATTTTACTATTATACAAGAGTTTATCCTACCCCCAACCAAGGGAATGTACAAGGTAAGGGTTTATTTCGCAATCTCTTCATTATCTGAGGTTGTTTGTATGTAATAATCTACTGGGACTTCTTTATCATCCACATCCATGTTTCTTAAATATGAATTTCCAAACATTTTTACTATTTACTATAATATGGGTTAAATTCACTTATACCCTTGTTGACTTTTATAAGTGGTTTATAAAGGAATCTTTCCATAGTTTTCCAAACAAGGCCCTTTTTAACCATTCCGACATAATTAAGGTTGAAAAAAAAAATTAACTTATACGGTGGGTGTGGCTATTTTCCGCTGTTATAAAATCGTCGAAGCTTCCCTTACAATCTTATAAGAATATTTTCAAAGAAAATGTTTTATTTTATAAATATATGACTCTTAAATGATTTCAAAATAGAAAGAGATATTCCTCTAAAAAGAGTTTTCATTTCATCTATATCAACATCCATTGATGAATTTTATGCTTATTTGAAGTTGATTTATTATGATAAAAAACTTCTATATTTTATTGAAGGTTTTCTAATATGTTTGATTGTGGATGTGTTATTTTAATGCCATTAATGTTTTATGGATGAAGTATTTACATTTATTATGCTCGTTTTAATATGAATGTTTATGTTATGTTTAAACTTGTTCAAATTAGGAATGCGTTGGACTTAATATGTGATGGGTGGAGCCTGCTATAGCTCCTCGATGCATCGGTAGGTCTCATGAGACAAACTAGTGTCTTGGCACAAGGCCTTGGAAAAATATTTTTTTTTTCTTGGGAAGAGGCCTTGACTATGTGGTTATGATAGTCTGGCATTATGCATTCCATCTTTATGAAAGTGGTTATTGATATTGCATGTGATTATTCTATTAGTAGAATATCCATGTGAATAAGTAAATGACATTATTTCATTTTATTTTTTCTATACTATATTGATGTTCAATTTTAAAAGGCTGTTGTTTTAGTTATACATTGCCTTAAATGATTATTCTTATTTATGATAGTTTCTGCTATATTTTTATCCTTACTGGGCATTTGAGATCACCCCTTTTCTATGTTTTATTTTTCCCAGGATGTGAAGAAGTAAATTATGAATGACCTATAGGGATAGTATGAGAGGATAAGAGTGTGGACTATGGAGACTATATTGTTGTAGTTTTTATTTTTATGAATTAATGTAAAAAATTATGAATATATCTAGTGTTTCCAAGGATACTAAACTAATCGGTCTGTTGAGATTTGATCTTTCTTGGGATCATGCCAATGTTGGGAAATAATGCACCGAATCTAGGTAACTGGGGTCGGGGCGTTACAATTGATATCTGAGGAAGTTTAGTGCAAGTCTTGGAAGCTATATTTAGATAAACTCTGATTAGAGCACATAGGTCTAAGATGGACACTAAGGATTAGTATAGAAGAAGTTCCTAGATTTTTGGTATTATAACGATTTTGTGAGTTTTCCGAGCAATACATCCATGTCTAGATACAAGCACATAGA
The DNA here is from genome assembly GCA_963277665.1 of Viscum album. Lineage (NCBI taxonomy): Eukaryota > Viridiplantae > Streptophyta > Magnoliopsida > Santalales > Viscaceae > Viscum > Viscum album. Next base: position 256,841,756 of record OY728140.1, on the reverse strand, counting down.
GGAGGCTCTGGAACAGATGTACCTAGGGGTAAAACCTGAAAACACCGCATTGATCTGGACTCAAATGGGAACTGGTGCACGACAACGGGCCTTGCTGCACTCTTGGTTACGACACTCCCGGGGGATATGATTAGGATAATTCTCATTTTCTTTACAAATCATTATTAAGGGTTTATAAGTATATACTTCCTCAAAGAAAACATTTTTATGATTATGTATTATATCCATAAATAGTTCAATTTATGTTAAGTGTTTTAGAAGTATGAAATTATGTATTTTCATTCATAAACTGATCTAGTTTATTCAATTGTTTAGAAATGGCGCCTAGTGGATGAAATGGAAACTTTATCAATGTACTAACTCCATTTAGGGATTTCCCTCCTGCTCGAGATAATTATAGTGGAGCAGGTGATGCAACTAGTGACGATTATCTAATCACCATACTAGGACAACTCACTCAGGTTATGAATAATAACTTTACCCATATGGAGCACCCTGATCCACAGCGGGTAGGATCAATGTTAGATCGCTTCATGAGGAAGAAACCACCAACATTAAATGGGAGAACAAATACATTAGTAGCTTAGCAATGGATAAATTACCTAGAGAAAATATTTCAGGGTTTGGGGAGTAGTAAAAGGGAAAAGGTTATCATGGACGTTTACCGCCTCACTGGAGATGCTGATCAATGGTGGTCATTGATTCAAAACACAAAGGAAGTTGATGAAGTATCAAATATGGAATGGAGGAATTTCAAATATCTATTTTTATAAAAATACTTTCCTCATGACCATCGAGCAGATATGGAAATAAAATTTCTGATTCTGAGACAAAGGGAGGATGAGAATGTCACAATGTATGAGGATAACTTTACAAGGATAGCAAGGTATGCTGGAGATTATATATGTACCCCAAGTTGTATGATTGATCGTTTCTTTTAGGGGTTAAAACCATTTCTCTGATGAGAATTGGTCTCACAATCCTTCTCGTCGTACGAAGACGTTATCTCGTGTGCTATCAAGACAGAGAAAGAATTCTCTAAGTCATATGACTTTAAAAAAAGCAAGAGAAGAAGTGATCTGTTGATCAATATGGGAATGGAAATAAGAAGAAGAAGGGAAAGGTTGAATATCTATCATGTGGTAAATGTGGGAAGAAACACTTCGGTACTTTCTTGAAGGGAATGGGTGTCTGTTACAAGTGTGGTTAAAAAGGTCACCAAACTCGTGATTGAAAAGGGGAGAAGGAAGATACTGATGTTCAGTGCTACAATTGCAGGGAGATGGAACATTATACAAATGAATTTCCTCAAGGTCAGGGGAACTTACCTCAGAAAAGGCCAAGGGATCAAGGCTAAGCATATTCTATCACTACTGCTGAGGTATAAGCTCTGAAAGACATGGTGGCAGGTAATTTAATCATTTCCTCATGTTTAGAAAATGGAATATTTGATTCCAGATCATCGCATTGTTTCCTATCTTCCTAGTTTGCTAAGAAAATTAGACATTTCCAATTTGATTTAACAAGGGAGTTGTTAGTTAAAACTTTTTAGGGAAGTATCATTGCAACAACATTTTGTGAATCAGTCCCCATTAGAGCACATAAATGTTCTTTATATGGTGATATCATCGTCATACATATGATGGAGTTTGATATAATCCTCGTTATAGAGTGGATTTCAGACCATGATGCGAAAATTTATTGTAAGAAGAAAGAGGTTACGATTTTTGATGATAATGATAAGGAACACCTTATATTTATAGTAGAATTGGCACCGCCTAATTATTATCTAGACCCACCCCCAATAGATGAACTAAATTCAATTATTGGGGAGGAAGAGGATGAAATTACAGTGGGTGAGGAATATAATGTTCAAATATAGGATGTACCTATTGTGAAAGAATATTTATATGTGTTTCCAAAATATTTACCTGGACATCCTCTAGAACGAGAAGTTGAGTTATTCATTGATTTAATTCCGGGATCAAGGCCTATATCAAAGACCCCTTATAGAATGGCCACTGTAGAATTACTTGAACTAAAGAAACTACTAGAGGAATTGAGTAATAAGAGATTTATTTTCCCCAGTGTTCCTCCATGGGGAGCCCCTGTTCTTTTTGTTAAAAAGAAAGATGGATCAATGAGGTTATGTATCGACTACATGGAGATCAATGCTATAACAAAAAAGAACAAGTATTCCCTACCTCGCATTGATGATTTATTTGACCAACTACATGGAGCTCAATACTTATCAAAGACTTACCTTTGATCTGGATACCATCAGTTGTGTGTGAAGAAGGAACACATTTCGAAAACAGCATTTCGAACCAGGTAAAGGCATTATGAGTTTATAGTAATGCCTTTTTTATTGACTAATTCACCCTCTGTATTCATGGAACTGATGAATAGAGTTTTCAATGAATATCTTGATGAATTTGTGGTGGTATTAATTGATGATATCTTGGTATAGGCCAAAAGATATGAAGATCATGAAAATCACTTGCTCATTATCCTGAAGACTCTGAGAAGACATGAATAATATGGGAAGTTTAGAAAGTTTGTATTCTGGCTTTAGGAGATTTCTTTTCATGGCCATATTGTCTCTAAAGATGGAATATCTTTTGATCCTTCTAAGACCAAGGAAATACAAGAATGGCCTGCAACGACAAGTATAACTGAGGTACGTAGTTTTATTGGTTTAGCAGGTTATTATCGACGTTTTGTCCAGAATGTTGCCCGATTGGCTAACCCATTAACAAATCTCACACGTAAAGGGGTTAAATTTGTTTGTAAAAAAGAGTATGATGAATGTTTTGAAGAAATGAAGAGAATATTAGTCAATGCTCCTATATTTACTCTACCATCGGGGAATGATGGGTTCGTTAATTATAGTGATGCATCGAAGAAAGGAATTTGTTTTGTCTTATGCAGAATGATAGGGTTATTGGCTATTCATCATGACAGTTGAAATTTCATGAACAAAACTATCCTACTCATGATCTCGAGTTAGTAGCTGTGATCTTTGCTGTGAAGATATGGAGACACTACCTCTATGGTGAAAATGTGAGATTTATACTGATCACAAGAGTATGAAGTATATTTTCTCACAAAAAGAACTCAACATGAGGCAAAGGAGATGGCTTGAATTACTCAAGGATTATGATTGCACGATACACTACCACCAGGGGAAGGAAAACAAGGCGGCAGATTCATTGACCAGAAAAGATCATTGAGTTTTGAACAATATGAGAATTTAAAGGGATCAATTTTTATGGATTCAGTGAAGATGGACATGGGAATAACCAGGGAATGTGAAACATCAATTCTTTTTAAAATGGTTTCCAAACCATCATTACTAGAAGGGATTAAGAGTTCTCAAACCGATGATGAATAATTTCAGAAGAATATTAATGCTTTGAATGATGGGATATTGAGAGACTTTGTGTATGAAGATGGAATTTTGAAATTTGGGAAGCGAATTTGTGTTCCCGATATACCTGATCCAAAAAGGGAATTGCTGGATGATGCTCATAGTACCAATTTCTCTATACACCCTGGGAGCACCAAAATGTAAATATATTTGAAGGAACATTTTTTGTGGGACAACACGAAGAGGGATATTTCTGATTTTGTGTCAAGATGTATTCTTTGTCAACAAGTGAAAGCTGGAAGGCAATATCCTGGTGGAGTATTGCATCCTCTTCCCATACCTGAGTGGGAATGGGACAATATTACGATAGACATTGTCATGGGGCTACCAAAGACTCCAAGAAGGAACTCTGCAATATGGGTCATTGTTCATTGTCTTACCAAGTCGGCACATTTTCATGATATAATGGAATATTTACCACTTGAATGACTAGCAAGACTATATATTAATAAAGTTTTGAGACTTCATGGAGTACCCCTATCGATTGTTTCTGATCGTGATCCCCGTTTTACTTCATGATTCTGGAGAAGTCTTCTGAAAGCCTTGGATACTGAACATAATTTGAGCACTGGCTACCACCCTCAAACATATGGACAATCATAATGAACTATTAAAACCTTAGAATACATTTTGAGATCCTTCTCACTTGACTTTCAGGGTATGTGGGATCAATATTTACCTCTTGTAGAATTTTCCTATAAAAATAGCTTCCATTCGAGTATTCAGATGGCACCATATGAAGCGTTATATGGAAAGAGATGTCACACACCAACTTGTTGGGATGACGTTGGTGAAAGAAAACATGTAGGCCCAAAACTGGTGGAGGAAACGATGGAAAAGGTTAAGGTAATCCAAAAGCATATCAAAGCAGCACAAAGTTGGCAGAAGAGCTATGCTGATAATCGAAGGAAGGATTTGAAATTTCATGTTGGTGATCATGTTTTCCTGAAGGTATCTCCATGGAAGGGAGTCATATGTTTTGGTAAGAAAGGTGAATTGAGTCCCAGGTACATCGGACCTTTCGAAATTCTACAACGAATTGGGGTTGTAGCTTACCGATTGGCAAAGCTGCCAAGTCTCTCCAAAGTTCACGATGTGTTCCACGTATCTCTATTGAGGAAATAAATGCCTGACCCAACGCATGTACTCAGCTATGAGGAATTAGAACTGGAACCTGATCTGTCTTATTGCGAAGAGCCTGTCAAGATTCTTGATATCAGAGAACAAGTACTAAGAAATTGGATGACTCGTTTGGTAAAAATCATGGGGAGAAACAATAAGATGGAAGAGGAAACGTGGGAACCCGAGGAACTTATGATGAAGAACCACCTGAGTCTTTTAATGCGGTAGTATTCTAGAAATATCGATGACAAAATTATATGAAGGAGGGGATAATGTAACACCCCATGCTTCTACGGTACACTTCTCTTTAAATAATGCAATAGTGTGTGTTGTACGCAACATCGAGTTCTAACACACCACAACCAATCAAACTAGCCGTTATGAATCGTAATACCCACTTTATGAAATTTATAAATTTTATTTTTCAAAGTGGACATCATTTTTGTATTTGGAATATCGAAATTAGCCTAAGGTGACTTTTTGGTATTTCTCTGAAAAACATCATTTTTTGATGAATAGTGAAACCACTAAGTGGTAGTTAAAAAACTGAATTTTTCATAAAACTTAATTTTACCACTTCTGTGAGTGGAATTTCGAAAATCCAATAGACACGGTTAATATTAAGGAGTAAATTGTGGTTAAATGAGATGAAAATAATTTTTATTGAATAGTAACTTTTTACTTTTATTAACCACGGTTAAAAGTAAATAGGGTAATTACGGGTAAACATGATATTAATATTACCCTAACACATGTCCTAATTCTATTTTACAAGTATATATCGACCAAAAACAACCTGAGGAATAAAATATTGTTATTTAGGTCTACATGGATTAGATTAGGACATTTATTATTATTTATTTCAAAGAAGAGTTAAAAGAGTTAAAATCAATGTTTATTTACTAAAATATTTTTAATACAGGGTTATACATAAGGTAAATTCGATTGTAAATATTCATTAGAATTATAAACAAAATTTATACATGATGATATTTTATTTATAATTTTTAGATAACAAATAATTTAATTTATTTATGACACAATGATGATGCAGTAATTACCATAATAAAGAAAAATTAAAATAATTGATATTATAAATACCAAAATAAATATAAGTTGAGGCTTTTTATGAATTACACTAATTTTATAGATTAATATGACATATTAGGATTTATTTAATTAACTTTTTTTTAATTAATCATTTTGTTATAAATTTCACAAAAATAAATTTTTCAAATAGTGTCAAAATTGACATAAAAGAGTTTTTAAAACAAATATTATATTATTAATTGATATTCAATTACTAAAAATCTAAGGTTCATCCAAGAGGCATATATAAAGATAGGTGTATCATTAATGGACCACTTGGGGGTCTCTTAGAGGTATATAGTAAGTTTATTAACTATATAATATAAAAATACAAAGTGACATGGTAAGTGTCAACCTAATTAACTAAGAGTTAAAACTAAAAGATAAGGTTAATATAATGACCCAAACCAATCTAAATTCTATTGTTTGAGTGGTTTTCGACCAATACCCATCTTAAAATATAAATAATCCACATTGGAGCGATTGGAAACCGAATATGAATTTATTATAAAATAATATTTCTAGCTTTTCCAAAGGTTCCCCTCACCCCTCTTATAAAAGGGTACTCCCCCTTCTCATTAATTAACACCTTCAATGACTTTTGGTTCGGACACCCCCAGACCAAATACTCTATCATATTCCATCACTACAACCTAGAGGCCTTATATTGATCATAAAGCCAACCTAAGGAGCCCTTTTGATCAAATCAAAAGGAAGAACCTGAAGAAGAGGTAATGTTTTCACCACCCTTTTTCAAATTCATTTCTTCTTCAACTTATTCTTTCTTTGTTATAACCATTATAAAATAATTAATCCAGTATATACTATATACTATAATATTATTATAAATATGGTACAACCATGTTCAGTATTCTATCCTTCATTTGATCGACATGTCACCATACGTGCATACGTACGGCTTACCATCTCAATGTCATGGTGTAATTGTTATTCAATATATTATTATTTGGATGGGTATAATAATGATTTTTAATTCATGTAATTAATAAATATAACATGATAATGATTCTATATATATTATATATCATCCAATTATATATTATTTTAATATCAAAAGAATGATATTGTCGCTCGTGCGTACGTACTGAGTATCGTCTCCACGAACGCGATGAGATTCATTCTCCATCGTATCCATTCAAGTATAATTATCATTTGATGAATTAAAAATACTTTTTGAGGACTTGATATCATTTTGGATATGAATATGATACAACCTATCCATGAAAAACATTGCATACATAACAAAACATGTAAAAGAAAACGAGTAAGTTAACACCCGAAACGATGATAATACTAAGATATTATTAACAAAGCAATGTTAAAAGACAATATATGATTACATAATAATGTATATGATTCTTGAATAATTTAATAACAATTATTTCACCATTATACAGGAGGTTAACCTACCCCCAACCAAAGAAAAGTACAATGTAAGGGTTTATTTCACAATCTCTTCATTATTCGAGGTTGTTTATACGTAATAATGTACATGGACTTCTTTATCATCCACATCCATGTTTCTTAAAAATGTATTTCAAAAGATATTTACTATTTACTAGAATATGGGTTAATTTCATTTAAACTCTTTTTGACTTCTATAAGTGGTTTATAAAGGAATCTTTCCGTCATTTTCCAAACAAGGTCCTTTGTAACCTTTTCGACAGAATTAAGGTAAGAATATTTTTGTTAACTTATACGGCGGATGTGGATATTTTCCACCGTTATAAAATCGTCGAAGCTTCCCATACAAGCATATAATAATATTTTCAAAGAAAATGTTTTATTTTATTAATATATGACTCTTAAATGATTTCAGAATAGAAAGAGATATTCCACTAAGAAGAGTTTTGATTTCATCTATGTCAACATCCTTTGATGGATTTTACGCTTATTTGATGTTGATATATTATGATACCAAACTTCTATATTGTATTGAAGGTTTTGTGATATGTTTGACTATGTATGTGTTATTTTTATACCATTCATGGTTTATGGATGAGGTATTTACATTTTGTATGCTAGTTTTAATACGAATGTTGATGTTATGTTTAAACATGTTCATATGAGGAATGCATTGGACTTAATATGTGACGGGTGGAGCCCGTTATAGGTCCTCGATGCATCGGTAGGTCTCATGAGAGAAACTAGTTTCTTGGCACAAGCCCTTGGAAAAATCATATTTGTAGTCTTGGCACGAGGCCTTGGATATGTGGTTATGATAGTCTGGCATTATGAATTCCATCATTATGAAAGTGGTTATTGATATTTCATGTGATTATTTTATTAGTAGAATATCCATGTGAATAAGTAAATGTCATTATTTAATTTTATTTTTTCCACACTATGTTGAAGTTCAAGTTTAAAAGGCTTTTGTTTTAGTTATACATTTCCATAAATGTTTATTATTATTTATGAAAGTTTCTACTATATTGTTATCCTTACTGGGAATTTGAGCTCACCCATTTTCTATGTTTTATTTTTCCCAATATGTGAATAACTTAATTATGAATGACCTGTAGGGATAGTATGTGGGGATAAGAGTGTGGACTATGGGGACTATGTTGTTGTAGTTTTCATTTTTATGATGTAATGTAAAACATTATGAATATATCTAGTGTTTCCAAGGCTACTAAACTAGTCGGTCTTTCGGGATTTCATCTTTCTTGTGATCATGCCAATGTTATGTAATAATTCACCGACTCTGGGTAACAGGGATCGGGGTGTTACAATCTCATCATTTAAAGAGATTGTGTATGATTATGATTATATTTATAAAATATTATGATCCATATATAAAGTACAATAATTACATTTATAATCCTATTATTATGAATTAAATCATCATATATTGGTTATGTCTTCCAGCTATTTGGTACTTATGATAATGAAGAATGCGTTTTTAGCAAAATCCTACTTTATCAGTCTCTTCATTCATAAATATTTGTTCATTCGATACCATGATTTCTACAATGGGTTTAAAAAAATATAATTTTCACAATGTTTTTTAATTTTTTTCATGATTTAATCATATTTTTTCAAAAAAATTTCAAATTGAAATCGTTTTCAAAAAAATTAGAGCTTCTTTTATACTTTTTCAATAAAATTGGTTTTCAAAATTGCATTAGGAATTATTTGTAAATATTCAAGGGAAAAGGCTTTCTAGATGTTTTAAATCTTCCTTGATGATTTTTCAAATTTATTTTCAACCAAAAATGTTTAATGATCTATGAAAACCAACCATATTATTTCACAAAATGGTTTCTGTTTTTATAGGGTGATTTTTATGAGACTCGTTTCTATTCAATGGGTTATACCATGGTATGTTTTTTTAAATCCCAGTTCCTTTCATAGGTTATAATGATTTGAAATGATTAACAATCCTATTTATTTTCCATTGGTTATGATATGAATGAATTTTTATAATACCCATATAATTTCATGGGTTATGATATGATGGTTACAAAACCCATCTCTTTTTATGTGTCATGATATGATGAATGATTTACCATCTTGTAGATCAATTATGTATGATTTTTTATGTGATGGGTGGTACCTATATCTCCCCAAAATGTATTTGGAAGAGATTTATGTCTCATGAGATAATGCGAGGATATAATTCAACATATTTGATACGAAATGGGAATTAAGGAATACCTATCCAAAATGTGAAACAGGTGCGTCCATGCCCAAAATTGGAAACAAGTGTGTCTGGATCAAAAATAGGGAGATGGGGAAACCTGGTCTAGTATTGGAAGATAGTGAAACATGATCCATTATAGGAATATGGTAAAACCCAATGCATAATGGGGTGATGGGGAATCTCAACCCCTTAAAAGAAAATGATTGCAATGAGGGATGGTGGTTTTTGCAGCCCCGAATGTGTAGTTCCCATCACGTTCCCTCACATGTTTTTGGTAATGATCGGGGACTTGTAAGGAATAATATTAATTGATTATACGTTTTAAAAAATTATTTGTTGTATGCCTATGATATACTTACTTGGTGTATGTTATTCTTTAACTAATGATTCAAGTCTCATTAACTACAAATATTTATTCCATGTCTTGTTTTTATGATATTTTATATACATGGTATGATCATAAACGGTTATGCTCATGTTCTTGCACTCTTATGTTCATGATATTCGTACATATTTCCTTTATGTATCCTTACTGATCATTTAAGATCACCCATTTTTTATGTATCATTACCCCTAGTTATGAAGAATGGTTTTATGTTCGTCTACTGAAGGGGTATATATTTAAGGGATATATTTAATATCATTCAAAAAAATAGAATAATGTGTTAGAGGTTTCAAGATAATGTAAACTATTATGGTCACCATGAATGTACATTTTTAATTTGATGAATATTCATATAAATTGATTTAATATCCATATATTTTAACCATGTGTCTCTATAACCACAATGATTAAATATTTGGTGCACAATAATGTGAATAATGATTTTCATGTTGTGGCAATAGATGGGTACTCATACATTAGTACTTTTAGTGATATATTGAGTATATATTTCTATATCTACTTGATTAGTTATAGGTATGCAACATTTGATAAATTCAATGATTTCATGAAAGATCTTGAGAATATATTTGGTATTAATACAGATTATATACAATTAGATAGATGTGTTGAACATATCAACCAAGATATTATTAAATTTATATGGGAGTATGGGATATTATCTCACCACAAACTACCTTATACAAAAAATCGGAATTCTGTTATTTAAAGGAGTAAATTTACCTTTTTTAACATGGTATGTTCAATGATGAGTCACCCAATACAACCATCATCCTTTTAGGTATATGAATTACATATGGAATTATAATTACTAAATTGATTATAAAATAGGGAATAAAATGGTATTACCTTTAATTTACGGAGGTTTAATAATCCCATATTATCACATGTTCTTGAATTGTGTTAGGAGTAATATGTTATGTCTATATCAAGCAATGAACTATAACCTCAAGGATATAATTGTATCTTTATAAGTTATCAAAATGAAACCAGGGGATACTATATATACAACCCTTCAGACAAGAAATTTATTATCATAAAACATGTCATCTTTCATGAGATGTTGTAAATTATAAATGGGAAAATAATTGGAGAAATATTCGATTCTATGAGGATGATGCTTAATATACTAAAGATAATTTATTTGAACTAGTTTTCTGGGTTCCTATGTATGATGATATTTTGGAAACACTATTGTTTTGTTGGAGTGCTAAAGTGGTTGGAGAGCTAGATAGAAATGTGTTTTTAGTCACTGATTATAGTGACTCGTTTTTGGTTGAAAATAATGATCCTATCTCATATAAAAAGGAAGTAAAAAAGTACATAAGCTACAAAAGGAAAAAATACATGAATTCTAATATGAATTCAAGTGTACAAAAATATGTTGGGTTCTGATCGATCCTCTAATTGATGTAAATCATGTCGGGTGTAAATGGGTATTTAAGATAAAATGGAAATGGAAGGTAACGTAAATACCTTTAAATCATGGCTAGTGGATAAAGCATTTATTTACCATAAATTCATTGAATATGAGAAGACCATTTTCTCTAGTCTCCATATTTATTTTTATTACAATTTTATTTTCTATATCACCTTACCATGACTATATGATTTGGAAAATAAATTTAATACATTTTTTTGTTAATGGGAACATTCAAGAGGATGTGTTATTTTGGAAACAAGAAGGGTTTCTAATTCTATGAAATTCTAAAAAAGGAATACAAGTTGCAGTGATCCATTTATGGATTAAATAAATCTTCTAGATCAATGAACATTTGATTTAATGAATCCATAAATGTATTTGGTTTCATTAAGTAAAAAATGTAAGTCATGCGGGTCGTATAATTTTAGTGAGAGTATGATTTTTTTCATAGTATTATATGTTTATGACATATTACTAATAAGTAATGATATATCAACCCTACAATAGGATAATTCATGGTTGGTAAAGATATTATCCAAGAAGTAATTAGGTAAATCATCCAATATAATTAGGATAAAAGTAATGAATGATTGATATAATAGGTTTATCATACTGAGTGAAGGTAGTAACATTGAAAATATATTAAAGAGGTTTATTATGGAACAATACAATAGAGGACTAGTCCCAATGTCATATGGTATGCATATTTTTGAGAAAATATTTCCTCAGGGAAATGAAAAATGATTGAGAATGGATAATAATCCATTTTGTTCTATGAAAATATCTATGATGTATTCTATATTATATGTTGGGATTGATGTTTCTTATTATTTGAGCAATGTCGAGAGTTATTAAGATGATAAAAGTGTGCTTTACTCTATTTAGGTTAAGAATTTCTTAAAGTATCTTTTTCAAGCATAGTATATGTTCCTGGTTTATGGAGAATATGAAGAGCTAGTCATAAGGGGTTATACATATGCTTGTTTTTAGATTGACCGGAGTGATCTCAATTCATAGTATTAAAATATAAATTGTCTCAACAAAATATATTTTAGCTAGAAGGGTTCAAATTATCCAGTTTTCAATGATCCTATACTAAATTCCAAGTATATTTTCGGTTCTGAGGTACCATGAAAGATGTATGGATTCGCAACATTATCCAAGATCGTGATTTATTACATTAAAGAAAATATCATCTAGTAGTTTATTGTGATAAATATACACAAGTGTCACTCTCTAAAGTGCCAAGGTCAAACAAATGTACTAATGACACACATTACAAATTTTATCTTTTTAGGGGTTTTCATTAATGAGGTAAAGATGTAGTGAAAGTAGTATCTATTGAATAAAACATATACATACCCATAATAATGGATTTATCTCAGTAGATCCATGATTATCATGTGAGAGATAGTGTATTGAATGGTTTCTTCAATTGAATCTAGTGACTCTGAGATTCTTCTAGAGTTGGTTCCCTAGAACAGACATTATTACTAATTTATTACATTTTTTTCATTGTTAGTGATGTTTTCATATCACATTATTGTTTTTATTCTACATGAAAGTTTTATATGATATTTTCCAAAGAATATATTTATTAGTGATGGGTTACAGTAGTTCCCCACTATAATTTTAATCAGAAGGTGACAAGACATTATTAATTGATGTTTTTATATAGATGGATTATATTAGTTAATGGGACATAAGAAATGTAGGATATTAGGGGTAGGAGAACCATGTTAAATGTATACACCTTACCATGGTTGCTTCCCCTTGAAATCTATAATATTAGAGATTATAAGAACATTCTCACTAATTGGAACACAATATTTACATGTGTCATTAGTTGTTCCTGTCTCTATATGTGTGTATTGATCAATAAAATTTAATACTACCTTTAATGGATATAATTACTCATGTTCTTTTATATTTTGAAGAAACTTTTGATGACATATTCTCTTTGTAATGTACGATAAATTGGGTGTGTCATAAATGATATTACACTAATGAATAACGTGAGAAATTATTTATCCCTTATATGGAATTTAATATCTAAGAACCTATGATGCAATAAATTTTACAATATAAATATATATCCATGGTGTTCACTGGGAGAGTTCTATTATAGAATTTTAAAAAAATTAAAACGATCATATATGTAAATTGCACCATTATGAAACTTGATTTATTAGAGATATCATGATAAATAGATTATATTACAGAGTAAACATTTATATGTGGATGTAAATCATCATAATGTTAATTTAATTCTCTATGGGTACCTTGGCATGTTTTTAGATGATAAACATTAACTTTTGGTAGTTATAACTAATTAAAAAAATAATGAGTCCTAGAGGGTCACACACTATGTGTATCTATAGTCTCTTTTAGTCACTAGTAAATGTAAATTTGGTAAAGTGGACCAAGATTAATGGTCTGGTTGGAAATAATATAAATGTTATTTATTTATATATTCCTAATTTAATTTCATATGTCAATAAATTATTATTAATGTTTTTATTATAATTATAAGGGGTTTCAATTAAGAATTATAACGACGTATAGGCTTTGGTGTGCTATTTTCCATCCATACACCTACAATAATAAATTTCTAATTATATAACTTTCTATATATAATTATATCGTTTCCATATCTAAAAATTGGTCTGCACAAAAGATAGAGTGAGAAACACCCTAACCTTAGTTAGAGAGATCAAGAGATCTAGATTGATATTCTCCCCTCCTCTCCCAAGACAACAAGATATAATTATGAGTTATTCCTCTATAGAGAAGAATTTTATTGCGGTCAACCATGACCAATTGAAGTGATCAGGAATGGTAATTCTAGAAATCTGTGTTTCTATAGAATATTTCAATGATTTTAGTTCATGTGTGGATCAAATCTGGAGGTAATTACCACTTAGATCCTACATTGTAGTGGAAGAGAAAAGAGATATATTCCACCAATCATCAATGAAGAGAAAATTTTGAGGTAAGGTAATTATAAATATTCTTATAAAAAATTATAAATTATAAGTGAAGATCCTTCCCATTATGGTTCTAGGGTTATAATCTAGTCAATTAATCTACTATTTCCATTTGAAATCAAGATTTTCTCTTCAAAATAAATGAGTACATGTGATTTTAGACTAAAATTTGAGTTTTTCATATAATCAATGGAGTATTACACTACACCGGGAACATTCAATATTATCAAATGATAAATGATTAACCTCTTAAATACTAATAATCCATCAGTTCATTTTTATTTAGTAATAATCATTTATATAATACTATAATTTTTTTTTCAAATATCATTCCTCTATGAATACAATATATTTAATTCCATTGAAAGAATGGTGTTCACCTAGATTTCAATCATTGATTTATTAAGGAATATTTGGAATAAATCATATACCCTTTATCAATAAGGTGTAAATAATATATGATTTGTTATCCTCAATTATGGGTATTTAAATTGAAATTTCCTGAATATAATTGGATGTGCCTTTATTTTACATGGCTATATCAGGTTAATATTATGATGAAGTTATGAATATTTTTTTTGATTCCATTTGAAAAGTGAAATAAAATCAAATTTATATCCATGGGTTTTCTATGATGTCATTGATGAAACCGAGTATCCTATAATATTTTATGTATGAAATGATGAAAGATTTTATTTTATGTGTCACCCATATATTGGGATGATAACAGGTGGGGTTCTATATCAACATCCAATTCATTGGCTAAGTTATTAAATTTCATGAAATAATAATGTGTGGGAATACTTGGATTTTATCAAACTCTAAACGGTGGGAATACATAGATTTATTCACAATATAAATGTTGTAATCTATTATATTTGTTCCCAGAATAAGTGGTGGAAATACATGGATTTTATACAATGTTTTTCTATTCTTATGATTGTTCCATTTTTCTACGATTACATTCATTTTAGGGTATGATTCATTTCATTTTCCATGCTATAGTTTTATGATTTTCCTTATGACTAAGTTATGATCTCATGGATTATATAAAATGACTCATGTTTCCACTCGCATAATTCATTTCCTATGTTATTCCATGTCATATTTCTTGGCTCATATTTTTTGATTTAAAATTTGTTGGGTATCGTTTTATTATATATATTAATCAAACCAATATATTCATCCTTACTCACAAATTTATTAGATTTCCATTACCCTAGTTTATGATGAAAATTAATACATATTACAAGTCAAGAAGATTATATTGTGTGTAGAATATATGATAAATGATTAATACATGTTATAGATAAATTAGTTGGTTATATAGTGGGAAAATATCCATTACACTAAAAATATATTAGTTTTTTTAGTTAATATTTTTCATATATATTTAAAAATAAAAACCTAAATGGTCTTGAGAATATATCATATCACAATATATTTTATAAATTTAATTTAAATAGTCACATCTATGGGATATCATAGTTATTATTATAGAGGGTTTTAGATAAATTTTAGAATTAAGATGCTACTTGAGTATAATTAAATGTTTTATACATCAAGGATGATCATAATATCAATGGTATAGATAATCCTTTAGGTACGTTGATGAAATACTGAATATTTTAGGGATTATGATAGGAGAAGTTAGTGAAATCCCAGGTGATAAATATATAGATAAGTCAAACTATATGATAACATAATGAAATCTTGTTAAAATAGTCATTGTGGATTTCTATAAAATTACATCCCTATTTGGATGTTTCATGTGGATACAGTCTCTAGAACAGATGTACATATGGGTAATAACCTGGAAAAACATGTTTTGTGTATTATTTAAATTGTCTAATAGTTCATGGAAAATATGAATAATTGTACACATGGTTTGATACTCTAAAATTAAATGATTTGGTTAACCACATTATCTTTGTAATCCATTAGATAAAATTCATTATGTTAAGGATGTAGGTTAATAAGTATGAAACTTCCCATCCTAGAGAAATATCGGAAGAGACAAGAGTGATTTAGGATGAGAAGAATTATAATTTAATAATTTATAACATTTTGATGTTCAATTGTCCACATAATAACCTTAAAATAATTCTATTATGGTTTTAATTAATCATCACTCATGATTAATTCAATTTGTTTTTTTGTAATGGATAAATCATAAAGGAACCAAGTTCACAATTGTTCCTTGGAAATTGTAGATATTTTCTGAAAAGGAGGTCAAATGAAATTATAGATTGGTTTATAAATCTTATGATTATTCCAAAATAACTATCATGAATTATGAGTAGTGATATGAACATATTTGAGGTTCCAAACACACAGAAAAATATAAGGATTGATTATCATGAATGTTTAGGTATTAAATATAATGAAGGAAAGAATATAAAATTTCCATCATGTCAAACATGTGGGAATAAAAACGAAATGGATGTCTCAAATGAACTATAAGATTATTTATTTTTGATAAATGAGGGAAAATATAATTAAATTAACAAGTAAAAGTGAATATCATAGTGGGTATGATGAATGGAAAATGAGTTAATCCTAAATGAAAAAATGAAAATTCACTATCTTAAATGTGGGAAACATTCATGACCTGTCCCACAAGGCCCGAACATGAATACCCCATGCCCGTCATACATAGGCTAGGGCTTGGTGACTTGCACCTGAACGATTTTCCCAAATAGGGAAGGAATTTCCTTAGGGATTTTTAGACACTCAAAGAGGGAAACTAAAGTAAAAAAACCAACAAAAGTATGATACAACCATGGGAATAAAGTAAAACTGTAAAATAAAAATAGTGTGCCAGAATACAAGCCCTAGAAACTGAAAAAAAAATGTAAACAGCTATCGCATCTTCCCTGGAGCTCTACATGGCGAGTAGTAGTTGTATGTCTGAAGTCTAAGAAGAGGATCTCGACTTATCCCATCACACCAAGCTCCACCATGTCCCGATCTTCCAATGTCTACATTAGGGCATCAATAATTTTAGCCAGACACACGCGTGCGAGCGGAGCCTGTGCATGGGGTGATTATAACAAATCGGTAGGGGCCCCCGAGACCCCCATTGGACTCTTAGTAATTTACAAAGGAAAACACGATAGGAAATACCACAAAAGTAAAATACCAATCATTATCTAAATCATGAAGCACAAAGAAAAGGAGACAACTCACTCTAATGGTATAACATCATGGTTACTAGTATAGGGATGACTAGTCATAAAGCCATATCATCTTATCCACATTAAATGTACTTCTGAATTGTAGGTCAATGTATATTCAACCGTATTGGTCTATAGATGCCGACCTGTATTGGTCACTGGTGCTGACCCGTATTGCTCACTGGTGTTATCCCCTATTGGTCGCTAGTGCTGACCTGTAATGGTCTCTTGTGTTGGCATGAATTGGTCACTAGTATAGAGGTAGGGATGATTAGTCGTACAACTAGATCATCCCACTCTAGAGTATCTTATACTGAATCGTATTGGTCGCTAGATTCTGACCCATATTGGTCACTCTTCTTCACCATGTCACAACCAGCCACTGGATTCTCGAACGAAGCATGCCTGATCTCCGGAAGACTCTGCTCCTCAATCCATCGGTCATATTTCAAAAGGTTTGAAGTCCCAAAACAATTATACCCAAGATACATTATTGATATATCGGTCCCAGCATGATAGGCAGCGCATCAATTGGAGGCCATGTTTGTGAGATATGGGCACTTTTGTAAAAAGTGTCCGGTTGGATTCGAGTCTGTTCCAACCCAGGGTGCACATAAAACTCCGTCAAAACTCACATAGAGTATTTCCAAAGGACTGCCTTATCAAAAGGGTCCTTATTCTATAGAAAACACGTCGTTATGACACCTGGATTGTTAGTTACACCCCTTTCTGTGAAACATGAGTGATCACACCATGGTTTGGCACGTCTCGGGAGGGCCCAGCAAAATGTGCCAAAGGGAATGCTTCCCAAATAGGGTCCCAATACCACTAACATCATGTCAAACAGACACATGGTTCATCAGTTGAGGTTTTTTCTTTATTAGGGGGGCCAGTTGGGTCTGGGCCTGGCCAGACTCGGTCATGGCATCCGGACGTAACAGGTTGAGTGGTCTACCTGACCCCACCTAGGTCCTATCCATTAGGGGTCAGCCTGTTTCACTGGGTTTGGACCGTCGGGGTCAGCATCGCTAGTTCATGGGCTCAGGATGTGGTTGGCCCTGCTAGGTAGGTGGAGCTTGGTCCTCCCATGCTGACCCACTAGGTCGCTTGTCCTACCAGGCCCGCACGGTTGGTCCGGCCTGTTCAGCCTGCCTGCGTCCAACACGGTAGCCAACGCGGGTGAACTGAGCTACACACGGCGGGTCGGGCCAACCCTGGCCTTGGACTGCGAACCATCCGGGCTGACCCCAACGGGCTATACCTAGTGAATCGGGACAATGGTCAGGTAGACCTCGGGACCCGTTGCATCGGGCCAGCCTGACCAAGTCAGACCGGGCCCAGATGCAAGTGACCCCCAAATAACGAAACTCCCAAAACTGATGAACCGAGTGTCTTTTTTACATTCCATCAGTGGTGTTGGGAAATGTTTTCGAGATGTGGCCCTATTGGTATATTCTGGCGGGGCCGACCAAGCCGGGCCCGAACGAGGTGCGATCACCCCCATTTCAAAGAAAGGGTTGTAACTAACAGACCGAGGGTCTGAATGACGCATCGTTTGTGGCATAAGGACCATTATGAAAAGTCGGTAAATTAGAGATACTCTATGTTAGGTTTTATGGACTTGGTCATGTGACATGGGAAAGAATATAATTGAATCCAATGAGGCCCTTTTTTCAATAGTTCTCATATCTCACAGACAGGGCGTTCGGTCGATGCACTGTCGGTCCTGTTGGGACCCCTATTATAGGTTTGTTCCTTGTGTAAGCCTTTTTTTGGGACTTTGTACCAATTTTAATATGACCAATGTAATGTGTAATATATTCTTCTAGATATCAACCATGCATCATGCGGGAATCCAGTGGCTGGCAATGAAATGAATAAGAAGAGCGACCAATACGGGTAAACATCTAGCTACCAATACATGTCAAAATCATAAACTCCATAGTGGGATGATCTAATTGTATGATGATGCATCCCAACCTATGTACCAGTGACCAATAAAGTTCATCATTAGTGACCAATATGTGTCAGCACCAGCGACCAATATGGGTCAGCACCAGCGACCAACATGGGTCAGCACCAGTGACCAATACGTGTTTGCACCAGTGAACAATATAGTTCAGCATCTAGCCACAAATAAGGGTCAACATAAAGTGACCTACGGGTCATAAGTAGAGTTACTATGGATTAGATGATCTAGCATTATGACTAGTCATCCCAATTCCAGTAACCTTGATGTTATACTGTTAGAGTGAGTTGTCTCCTTTGCTTTGTTCTTCATTATTTATATCAAGTATATGATATTAACATTGTGGTATTTATTGTGATGATTCCCTTTTTGGATTACAGAGAGACCTTAGGGGGTCTTGTGGTCCCCGACTGAGTTGTTATACTGACCCCCTTTATGGGATCCACCCACACTTGTGTGTGTTGTGCAAGCTACTGATGCCCTAAGGATTAATTTAAAGGTTTTGGGCATGGGGGAGCATGGTGTGATAGGACCAGTCGTGATACTATTATTTTACTTCATACTTACAGCTACTACTGGCTAGGTAGAGCTCAAGGGAAGATGTGGCAACTGTTTACTCTCTTTTTCATTTTCTAGGGCTTGTATTCTGGCTCACGGTTCTCAGTTTATAGGTGTACATTAATCACGTGGTTGTAACTTACATTTGTTTGTTGTTTACTTCAGTTTCCCTTTGGAGTGGATAAAAATCACTAAGGAAATTCCTTCCCAATTTGGTAATAGCCTTCAGATTATAGTCCCCAACCCCTAGTCTATTGAAGGCGGGCTTGGGGCAATCACGTCTGGGCCCTGTGGGATGGGTCATAACAATGTGGTTTCAAAGGGAAGTCAGTTCTACTAGAAGAACTAAGAGTATACTTTTTATGAGACAATGGCGTAAAGTGTCTTGAGTTTTTTTAATACAAGGAGTCTAGTGTTTTTGTGGGGGATGATGTATCCAAACACTAGAACCTTGAATTCTGTTTTCTGACTCGGTACATGAAAACACGGGTTGGTTGTGTATTGAAAAGTTTTCATGATCGTTCTTCAGTCATCTCACCATTTACAACTTATTGACCGTGTTACATATGTTTCTTATAGGATTCCCCCACAAAGAAAAACAGCCATGATTCTGGTTAGATATTGTGACAGTGGCCCACTGAGTGACGAGGCATCAGTACAAGGACCACTCACTGTAATGGAACCTTCAGGTGGTGTACCAGCAACACCACCACCCATTGAGTAGAAGATGAAACCAGTGGATCATGCACACCGGTTGAGTTTGTTTCATGAGTTTGAGAGATTGAGGCCTCCAAGGAATTGAGGTGAGATTGACCCCAAGGAAGCAAAGGATAATGGTGCAGATTGACGCTCCATGTGCATGAGGAGATGACCCCCATAAGGACTCACTTTGAAATCCTTTTTAGGTTAGAGTTCGTGTCCGTGACACTACGTTCTGTGTGTATTCAATAGATTCTACATCTATAGAAGGGAATCCAGACTGTGGCTCAGTACTCATCACGATTTACTGACCTCTCCTGATACTCCACTGACATGGTACATGACCCTTACATAATGGCCCCAATCATTGAGTGGCGGCTTCACTGAGTGATTAGAGCTTTGATAGTTCCTCTCAGCATTTCGAAGTAGGATGTGGTGCTAGAACAAGATTTGATGATGATGATCTTCATTTCTAAGTAGGAACTGATAGTGAGAGCCCATACCTGATGAAATGTAGAAGAGTCATCTATATCTGGCAGTAGATAGATGATGATGAATCTCAATAAGGGTAGACCTTCCGAAGTGTGACCCCGGGATGCAGGGTTAGAGGTGCGAGGATCGAGAGGCTGTGTGGGATACAAGTGATGCATGATACTTTTTTACTACAGAGGATAGGGTCATCGTTCTTGTGACTATATGACTCCCCACATGGATAACAGTTAGACGGTGGAGGGGAACTGAGGCAGTAGTAGCAGTAGGAGCATGAGCGTCAGCTAGGCGGCAGACGAAGCGGGGGATAAGGATAAAAAGTAGTAGGTGGTTGGGGTTACCAGGAACTACCACAACCACCCCCAGGTAGTCCACCATGAGCTCAGGGAGCCGGTGGATGGGGACATGCCCAGCTATAGGAAGTAGGAGCTCACAATCCTGACGTTCCTAAGATTATATGAGGTGTAATATATATCTTCTCCACATTAGCAGTAGTGCTTATCGACATTGGTGTTGGCCTTTCATTTCTTACTGTGGACTTAGTTCAGGACTCTAAGATTTCGACTTATATTTTAGCTCAAACTATTCGTTTGGATACTCCTATGTGAAGAGATTCAATGGTCACACACTGGTGCCGATAGTGTGATATTATTCTCAGAGGAGAGTGTTTTAGATGTGATCTTCTAGAAGCAGCGTAAAATAAATACGACGTCATTCTAGGCACGGACTACCTATCAGCGGTTTGTGCACAGATTGACATCTTGAGACATACAATGTCATGTACGTGCAGAGATGGAGGACAATTTTACTTTGTTGGTGAGAAAAAAATAGATCAGCATGAGATGGACTTGCACTATGGAGGGTGCGGCCGATTACATATTAGTTGGCTTGCATGACCTTCGACACGGTGGATGAGGCGAGTCCACAATTCCCTGAAGTGGTGGATTAGTATGAGGACGTCTTTCTAGAAGATGTCCCATTACTACCTTCTCGTAGAGAGGTAGATTTCCATATTGACTTGTACCCAATACCATCATCGATATATACACCAGCAGATTGGATGGCCCCTGTGGAGCTTCGAAAGCTGGGGGTACAGATGGAGGACTTATAGAGGAATGGATACTTAAGGCCTAGTGTTTTCCCCTTGGCATCCCCGTTGTTGTTTTCCAGGAAGGCAGAAAGATGTTTTAGGCTATGCGTGGACTTCCAGTGCCTAAACCAGTTGACTGTGAAGAACATGTATCCTCTACTGAGGATTGAGGATCTCTTCGACCAACTGAAGGGAGCTCGTTGGTTTACAAAGATACAGCTCAGATTAGGATATCACCAACTCAGGGTACGAGATGAGGACATACCAACGATATCATTGAGATGCCATTATGGACATTACGAGATCATGGTGATGAATTTCAGCATGACCAATGCTCCAACAATGTTCATGGGGCTAATGAACATGATATTATAGCTATACATCATTCGCATCATGATAGTCTCCATCGCCGACATCTTGGTGTACTCAGCGTCTGAGGAAGAGCATGTTGTTCACATGAGAATAGTTCTGGACACCCTCTAGGAGAACCAGTTATATGGTAATCTCTATAATTGTGAGTTCTGGATAAAAAAGGTCCACTTCTTGGTACATGACATCTCAGAGGATCGAGTTGTAGTAGTTCCAGCGAAGATTGATGCATTACATGCTTGGGATCCACCCAGGAGTGTTACCGAGGTGCGGAGATTCCTTGTGTTTGAGGGAAACAATCTGAGGTTATTATCCTATTTCTCCAGAGTAGAATCACCTATAACTACCTTGACCATGAAGGGGAAACCCTTCTTGTGGTCAAAGACATGTCAGTAGAGCTTTCAATAGCTGATGCAGAGCTTGACCAGCACTCCCATCCTGAGTTTTCCATAGGAGGGAACTGGCTACGTTGTTTTCTATGATGCCTCAGGGACCAGAGTCGATTGCATCCTCATGTAGGAAGTTGCAGTGATTTCTTATGGATCATCAAGGTTGAGGTCTCATGAGTAGAATTATGCGACTCACAACCTGTATTTGGAATTAGTAGTCTACGCATTGATGATGTCGCAAAACTAATTGATGTGAGAGAAGTTCATTGTTTACATAGACCACAAGTTTCTCAAATATATATCCACAAGGATATATCAGAATATGAGATAATGATGTTGGATAGAGTTCCTCCTGGACTATTATTAATTAAAAAGTCCAAAAACTATATTTCTTTCCGACCAACTATGGTTGAAGTGAAGCTTCTCTAAATAGAATCTCGGTGTTGTGGATTCATCGATGCCCACATATTTTTAGTCCGAGCACTGGATCAAAAGATAGAAAATTACACCCGTGATTTTACTGAACATACTTGAAAAATGTTCATAAATTAATTTTGGGGACATCGGGCCTCATAATTATGTGCCATTAATTTTCAATTAGTCGTAAAAATCCCAAAAAAAAATTAAAAAAAATTACACAGAGTTTTCCGGGTCATTACATTCTCCGCACTTCAGGGATTTACGTCCCTGAAATCTAAAAAATGATACACAAACAAAGTGGGGTACGAGGCATGAATATGAGCCTCTCTCTCCCATGTGATCTCCTGGAGTTTCTTGTGCTACCACATAACGTGCACTAAATGTATCAACTACCCATGAAGTATCTGCTCTTGTCGATCCTCTATCTCCACCGAGTACTCCACAAAAGTCACCATGTCATCAATCTCTAGCTCGCCCTGGTCGATGACTTGAGATGGGTCCGGAAAATATCTCCTCAAATGGGATATGTGGAAGACGTCATGCACCCTCTCCAACTACGGTGGTAGTTCCAATTGGTATTCCACCTTTTCCATCATCTTAAATTATCGGTAATGGTTTGATAAACCTCAGTGAGGAGTTTCATCCTCGTCCAAATATCCATAATCCTCATTGAGGTGAGACTCACAAGAATGTGTGGTCCCCCTCCTATAACGCCAATAGTATGCATCGCCTATCAGCTTAGGAATTACGTCGGCTTTGTGTGGTCTTCACCTTTTATCGGATGACCTACACCTTCTTAGTGGTAGCTTGTACCATATTTGGGCCCACAAGCGTTGGCTCTCCTGGATCCATCCAGCACAATGGTGATCTACACGGTCGTCCGTATAGTGCTTCAAAAAGGTCCACACCAATGGTGGAGTGATATTTTTGGTTGAACTTGAACTCCACCAATGGTAGGTGGTCATCCCAACTATGACAAAAAATTAGCACACATTCAAGAAACATGTCCTCCATGGTCTATATGGTCCACTCAGTCTGAAAATCTATCTGCTGGTGAAAATCTGTGCTAAAAAAAAGCATAGTCCTGAAAGTCTCGTGCAATCCTTTCGACAACCGAGATGGGAAGCGTGTGTTAGGGTCTGAGAATATCATCGTAGGTACCCCGTAAATTCACACTGTCTCTTGAATGTAGAGACATCCTAGGCTCTCTACCGAACCCTTCCCTCGAATAGCAAGGAAGTGGGTTGACTTGGTGAGTCATTCAATGATCACATAGATAGTATCATGACCTCTGTACAAACATGGTAACCTCATCACGTAGTCCATCGATATAACTTACCACTAAAACTATGGTATCTCGAGGGGTTGGGTCAATCCTACTGGCACATGGTGTTCATCCTTCACTTGCTAGAAAGTGAGGCATGTAGAAAAAAAAACTCTGCCACATCTGTCTTCATCCCTTGCCACCAGTACTAATGCAGAGTTCATGTTCGCAGCTACTGAACAAGGCTTCAGAGTAGTTATCCTCACTTCAGATATCCTATGTTGATTGAGATGAGACATTCTACCTCCATTTAATGAAAATTGTTCTTTTATTATTAATTAGAAATTCCAAGAACTATCTTTTTCTCCTAACCAGCTTCGGTCGAAGTGAAACTTCTATAATGAAAATATTGGTGCTATGGATTCAACGGTGCCCTCATATTTTTAATTCATGCATTGGTTCAAAAGATAGAAAATGCCACACATGGGTTCAATTAATGTACTTGAAAAATGTACCAAAATTCATTCTGGGCACAATGGGCCTCATAATTATGAGCCATTAATTTTTTCAGACTTGTAAAAATAAAATATAATTTAATAAAAATGTAATGTAATTTATTGGGTCTTTGCAGAAAACATGAAATTATCCAGATCAATTCCCTAATCAATGAGAATATAAAATGATATCCACTATAAAAATTCAAAACAAAGTAATTCCTATTAAAAAACTATGGAAAATAGTTCCAGAAATATTTTGGAGTGAAGAAAACTGATCACCCAATAATGAAGGATTACTATTGCGTTCATATCTTTTTCAAACCCCAAATTTTTTCCTAGTATATTTTCTAAGAACATAAACTTTCCACCTTGATGATTAGATTTTGGATTAATAATATATAAAATTATTTATGATGGGATTGTTTATAAAAACTTATATTAGTTTATCTTTTTGATTAAGGATAATTCCATGTAGAACATACAAAAATATCAAAAAAAATTACAATGTATAATATTTCTAATATAATTATACTATTTCAAGATGAAACAAATATTATTAAATTAATAATTCAGTGAAATTTTTTAAAATAAAAATGGTGGGTTCAGAAAAAAAAATAAAAGGTATGCAGTGTTTGAAAATTACTTAGTTTTTTGAATAATTTCAGAAAAATTATTAAAAAATTGAGGAAAGGAAATTAAAAAAAAGTCATGGGGAAAAATATTAGTGACCTAAACAAAACGTATAATGAAAATGTAAAATAAGATAATGGATAATAAAATATATAAAATGAAGAAAAATATGAAACAAATC
Source organism: Viscum album (assembly GCA_963277665.1). Classification (NCBI taxonomy): domain Eukaryota; kingdom Viridiplantae; phylum Streptophyta; class Magnoliopsida; order Santalales; family Viscaceae; genus Viscum; species Viscum album. The sequence continues at coordinate 256,815,907 of OY728140.1, read as the reverse complement.
ATGGGGTTTTCCAAATTAAAACAAGAGGTTAATGTGGGTGAGGTAATGTTATAAAGATAGAAAGAGTGGGTGATGATGGGTAAGGGAATTAGAAAACCAAATAAGTGATTCAATTTATTAAAATAATGTATTTTAGAATAGGAATTAAATATTTATTGATTTGAAAAATGAGTCATAGTTGATCCACATGTTTTGTAAAACCATTCAAAAACCACGTAGTCATACCTAGAAATTGTTAACACACATTTACATTAATGGTGTCATGGGTTTGGTAGTTTTACACTGATAATTGATTCCATTTCTGGTATATTCTTCCATACATTAATGTTTTGGTTTGTGTTTTTTCAAAAAATTCATCAACTCCCTTGCTTGTTTTGGAATTTAATTATTTTCCTCTTCTCTATTTTGAAATAAAATGCACTTCCATAAAAGAAAATTTTTGTTCCCTAATTATTTTCAAATAAATTATGACATCCATAAGAATTATAAGAATATTTACATGATAAAATTCAATTATAGATCATTTATATCGTATTAGTTATATAGATAAAACACATAGAAAAATAAAACACACAAACATGATACCCAAAATCAATCAAACACCAAAAAATGAATACATTTTTTTTGATTTTTTTAAAAAATGTAGAGTGATCATTAAATATGTGATATATTTAATAAAAAAAGATATATGTATCTAGCCCTATCGATATCCCTAGTGTATTGTTTAAATCCTTCCCACCATTTTTTTCAATTTGGAAATATGGAATTAAGTATTACCCATTAACATTGACTACAATCCCTTAATTTATAATGACTTTCATTGCACTGTGTTAGATGAAAATGATCACTGGAAAGGTCCAAGACTACTAAAATTTTAAATTACATATGTAAAGAGTAATCCATGTGTTAGAATGTCATCCATGGTCTCCTAGTTGAAATTAATTCGTACATATCATTCCTTCCCAGGTCACCATTGGATTATCCTAATAAATTAACTTATTTTTGTATGGCTCCCATTTAATTTTATCCACCTAAATTGTCAAGAAATATTTTTCTCCATGGTGGTATTAAGGAAAAAATTAGGGATTTGATATCCCAACAATCCTTTTGTTTTAGATTAAATTTGAAATGAAATTACTGCACATTAACAAACTACAGAGATAAATTTCAATTAGGGGTCTTTTATGTTTTCATACAAGCTCATAATTCATTATCAAGACTCTTTTCCAAAAACAACCTTGAGTAATCCACTTTCTTCTCTAGGATATTTTCCTGGTCCTGCTCTGAAACATATTCGTGACCACTTTTTTGGGTGGAATGTTGTGCATGTGTTATAAATTATCCAAAATTTTAGAAAAATGTTTCACAACATTGAGTTATAAAAATTATAAACCTTATAACTAATAATTATATTGGAAACTCCCAACCATAGGAATATATTATTCTTAAGGAATGTTATGATGAATTTAGCTGTGTTATGTGTACTTGTTTCAACTTCCACCATCCTGTATACATAGTAAAAACATCTACATTGTAGGTGTTCACATAAGAGGGTGGCAATGGCCCTATAAAATCAATCCTACACACGTAAAATATATCCACATTTTAAATGGGTTGATGAGTCATTTTAGATAAATTCATATGTTTCCCATACACTGGAATCTATCACAACATATGACAAAGTTATATTAAATCTTATGCATATATGTATAAATAAAAACAAATTGTAAGATATTTTATATGTTTTGGTCCTGGTCATGATGTACCCTAGTTTATGTTGAGTGAAAAAACTATAAATTCATTAAACCAATGTTTCTAAAACACAATGAAACATAATTCAAAATTTAAAAATATAAAATAGTAGTGGGTCTCTCTAGAAATAATAAAACACATTCACTAAGGAAGGCTTCGTTCATTAGAGGGAGAGATAAGTCATGACCATTCTCATGGAAATTTAATACCTGATATCAGCAAACCATGGTCATGGTGTCTCCGTCCTAAAAACCATGTGTTCATTATATAAATATAATGTATCTCTATAATATCTTCCTCTAAAAGGTGATAAAATTTCATGTATTATAGGTGATATAAAATAATTTTCTCTATACCTTTCATGTCATATATTTCTACGTGAAATTCTTGAAGAAAGACCACCCATAAAATTAACCATTGATTAATACCTTTCCTATTCAAGTGGGTTTTAAGGACTTCATGAAATATATAGTTATTTAACATTAAAATCACCATATATGGTAATAATATATCAAATTAAATGAATTAAACAAAATTCTATTTATCTAGGGTGGTGAAATTTATTTTCACAACATTTAATTCACGATTCATATAATAGATTGACTAAAAGATGTGATCGACTCATTGTCTAAGTATTGAACTCATATTATAGTCAATTTCATCACACATGTGCATGGATGTCTAAATATAGTCTTGTTTAGTAATTAAAAGAGACTCCAATAACCATTTCTTTAGTAATATATATATTCATAAATTATCTATCTCAATGATGAAATATTTGTCTAAATGTTTTTCAATAGTTAATAAATTTGTGAGAAATCCATTATATTATAGATGTAGAACCCCATAAACCAAATATTTGTGAAATTTTACATATTTAATATTTGGTTGGTAATTTAGTAAATAGATTAAATTTTATTGAATCAAATTAAATTACTCTCTTGGAAGGATTATAGAAAAAACTATACTTGTTATACCATAAAGTGTATCTTTTCCGAATAAATCAATGTGTTTTTATTTTTACATCAATCTAATACTAAATCTAATTTTCTATGAAATAATTAAATGATATGAATCCTAAAAATGATATATAAAATATTCAAATGTACCCTATACCATAGCATAGAAGATATCAATCACACAATGTTGGAATGGGGTTGGAGTATTGAACTCATTGAAATGTATTCAATATCATAAGGGTATGTAATGTAACTCTTATCATATGTAAGAGTAATGTAAATATTATTATATCCTGATTGATGATCAAAGATGAAAAATATATTCTTCCCCTCTAAAAACTGTAGCATTCAGACCAAGAAGAGATTTGTGAAATGGTCTTATTGGGTGGAATCATTTAACACTTGGTTATCAAGGTATACCGACTATACCATGAACTTCCTCTTGGTAATTAACTCATTCATCATTTTTAAGACCACTTTAATGCCATCATTCATTAGGATAATATGTATGGGTCTCTCACATAGTCTACCAATGATTAGAAATGTTATTCCATCATAAAATAGATTGTGCATCGCCTTTTTAATGAAAAAATTCATGGGATGGTTAAGCACTCATTGTGCTTCCTAGATGGCTTCATACTTCTAGTAAAAGAACCTATTTAGTGAAAGTGTAAAGGTTGATACACCTGTGATCATAGAATATCCAGCTATAATCATTCCATATTATTTTAATCGATTTCAATAAGTCAGCAATATGGTCACCATTACGGTAAATAATTTGAATAATTGATATTTTCTATCACATAAGTATCCATATTTTAGTGAATTAAACCAATGATTCAATTCCATATGATGTTACTTTTGGGATAAAGGTCTGAAAGGTTCAATATTCTCCATCACCATAATATATACAATTACTTCATGATTCCAGTAACAACTACCATATCTTGATACACTCTATAACTATAAATTCTATTAAACCATGTGTTATTGTTTTTTAATTTTATATTTAAATGATTTATGATGACCTATATAAATTTATATACAACTAATATAATTTTCTAGGGTTTATACAATGCCTAAATCCTAAAATTTCTTGAGAGAGGCTTATTTTGGAAACAATGGAACATTTTCTGTTACTTTTTCATTACACATATGAAATATAATATCCCTTTGGTGGACATAAATTAGCACTTTATCCATTATAAGAAACAGTTTTCCTAGAATTAATGGTACCTCGACATCTTCATTCATGTAAAGAATAATTATGTTATTTGGAGAATTTTATATCTTGAGAATTACTGATATGTATTCGAATATTCCCTTGGGATAAATAATTTATGGGGTATCTAATTAAAGAGCTACATGAGTGGGAATCAATTCTTCAATTCTTTCCTATTTATGACTCCAAAAGAAATAATATTTAAACTAGACCCCTTGTCACATAGAGAATTACTATATTCACATTACTCCATGGTGTATAGGATAAATAAACTCCATAGATATTGATGCTTTGACGGTATCAATTGTTTAACTACTACCATGAATTATTTATTGCTGTCAACGTTGATAAATTCCTATATAATAATTTAATTATATAGGTATACCATAATTATTACTACAAATATGGGAATTAGATTTAATAACTAGTTAAATGGAATGTTGATATGGTGCTTTCAGAAAGCTTCTATAAAATCTAAAAATTTCCAATATGTAAAATATTATTTCATAAGTCTTAAAAATTGAAAAGGATGTATATAAGACATGAACATGTCAATCTCTTTTTCTTGTAAAGATTTATTTTTCTTTAATGGGAATTTGACTGGAGGTATTATCTCAGGGTAAATTTCTTTTCACCAATATTGTGAAGGACCATCGAGTATCTCACTTTAAATTATTCTTTTTTACTTCTCATGTCTAGTTCTGGGAACTTGTTTACATTAATTAGGGTTTAGAGATCTACTTCCTCTTATGGGTTCTCTAAATATTAACTTAAAGTGTGCTTTTTTATTTCATTAATAGTTTTCTTATAGGATTCTTAATTTCTTTCATGATGCTCTGGATATTAGCCTCTTAATTTTCAAAAAAAGTTTTATCATTGGTGATAATCTTGGAATATATTTCAACTAGTTTTGACTCGAGGTACTATTGTAGTAATTGATACACTTTTTATTGTTATTGGGGTAGTTCTGTTTTTGAGGTTTATTATACCTATGTTATTTATATTTTCCCTTATACTATTGATTTAATTATTGTCCCTTAATGTATGGATCCTTGTATTTGTGTTAGATATACCTTGGATTTATTTGAGGCTTTGGTTGTGGAGCTTGTGGTTTTTCATATCCCCACCAAAAATTTGACTTATTTTCTCAATATTATTTTTTATAGAAAATTATAACACAATTTTTGGAGGCATAACTCAACCCAATCATAGATGGATCATCACCTATACTCAAATATTCTCTACCATATTGGTTATAAGAACATTAACTATAAGAATATTATTGAATGTAATTAACCTATGTGATAGTGAATCAATGTTACTAAACGTTTCCCCAATTTATAAAGATATCTTGGTGGTTTCATAAACTTGGTTCTTTACCCTATTTTCTATCACTTGATCTAAGTGGAACTGAATACTATTTACATTAATAATTTATATTAAGTCAAAAAATTATTTTATTGCATTCCTAAAAGACTCACTTACCTCACTACATCTATAATAAGCATTAGGCCTGTGGAAATACATATATAATTGGTTTTGACATGAATATTAAGTGTTAAACACTGATATTTGAACTTTAAAACATATCTCTGAGGAATTTAAATTTTTCTTGAAGGGATTAAATTTTATACTGCTGAATATTTGGAATAACATTTCATAGAATCACATTTTCAGATTTGGGGAGATTTTTCAATGAAATCTAGAGAAATATCCTCCCATGTGACAATATAAAACTATATAAACCCTTTAATCTAATCCATTACCTTGTCCCTTGACGATTAGGGAAATAGGAAAAACAATAACAGATTCTTCAATGCACCATTTTAAAAGAAACTGTCATATATTTCCTAGAAATTTCAAAGAATAGTGTTGGTGTATTTGCTTAGTAAACCCATAAATTATACTATGTTCTATATAAGATTCATAATAGTAATATTTATTTTAAAAACTTAATTGAACAGGTGGAAGAACAATTCTTGGATACACCCAAATGAGGGATAGAAATCTATACTCCAAGACAACTCATTGGGTTGGTAGTTATATTTGTGGAATTTATGTCATTTTTTACTAAAATTCTTCATAAAAAATATGATGTAAATGGAGGTTATTATTTGTCTTTCATGTCATATTCTAACACTAATGGAGTTATATGTCCACCCATGGGTGATAATAGTTATCCAACCCCAAAGAACATGTTATTTTTTTCAACATCACATTTTGTATGGGAGTTTTATAATTTTCTTTTCCATGAGTTCTAAGAATAACTGTACCATGGTTTGTATGTTCACTATATCAAAGACGTTATTTTTTGATAATACGTAAATCATGGATGAGTGATGTGATGGATTATAGTCCAGTGATTCTATATAACACAAAAATAAAAAAATTGTGAAATATAATTACTATATATATATATAAACACAAATGTGTTTAAGAGAATAATTTTCAGATTTTTTAATTTTATTCAAATTATATATAAAAGAGTTATTCTGAAATACAATATTTGAATAGTAATAATAAAAATATATAAAATTGTGTCTTATACTTCACAAAGATTATTGTTTTAGAGGGAAAAATTAAATTATAACACAAATCACATAAAATGTATAATGGTATTATGGGGTTGATCCCTCAGGAGACATTTATAGTTTTTATTTGTGAACCCTTTATCTATAATTTGATGAAATGATCATGTTTTCCAAAAATATTTGATCTTAAATTTTCAAAAATTAAATCTATTTATTTTTATGTCACAAAAGAACATGAGATTATAAAAAAATTTAACTACATAAAAGAAGGGAATATGGGTTATGGGATTCGATGGAAAACATATATGTCACATTTATTGTGTTAATTTTTACATTTCACACAAGTTTTACCATAGGGAATAAATTTTTTACAAAATCATTGATTTGGATGTTTTTTATTAAACTCTTTAAAATTATTTTCTTGGATGAGAAAACAATTTCCCTAAACATTATTAATTCAAACATTAATGTGGTGGTGAACTCACCCATTGTTCATATATTATTTATTCATAAAAATATTAGTGTCAATCAAATTCATATTTTTGGTATGATATGATGTATTTTGTGAATGAATGAATTTTGACATGAAAAAATAATAAATTTCAGCTATGAATCATGATAAACACATGAATATCAATTTCAATATCACAAATTAATATCCATCATCACCCAAAACCCCAATACTAGAGGGAAATTAGTTACCCATGGGGGAGAGAAAAATACTAAAATTACTGTTATTTTCAAATACTATAAGAAAAATAAATGGTGAAGTAGCATAAATTCATGAAATATCCTTACATTAATGGATTTGTAAACTACATAAAGGCTAGAACTGCTCACAAATATAAGTCTCTCCCTCATACAAGTAGGTTTTTCACTTTATTACCACACACTTATTGACTATGAGTTGTAAAGGGAGATAATCCTTATTCAAATGATGGATGGGGAGGTAGATGAGAAGTTGGGGGAGAAGCTATCTAAGGTGTTTTGTTAAGGTACATAGTTTTTTACAATATTAAACAAATATACAGTTTAACCAACACACCTTATTTTTTTAAGGAACATTGTTATATGTATGGTATAATCATACATGTAGAAGTCATAAATTTGGAGATATGGATTTTTCAAGGTTCATTATTTCTATATGTGGTAATGTGTTTTGATAAAATACCTTCAATATTATTTTGAAAGAACTAAGAGGGGGTGAGATAGTGTTTTCACCTCTATTTTAAGTCTTATTGTGAAACCACCATTTCTACTGTTATTTCCCACAAAACTGAATGCACCATGGAATTGGGAAAAATTTAATAAGAAAGAATTTCATGGATTATGGGAGAGTAATTTGGAATAAAGTAAAGGGGTGCTAGGACATGTAATTTCTTTTTCCCTCTACATTGTTCAACAACATTGTGAAATAGAATCATCAAATGATTCATCAACAAGTCCCTATATCAACCAAATGTTCTGACCACACAATGATGGGGGATGTTTTCGGAACACCAAGTAATCAAACCATGGGACGACTGAGCATAATTCAAAGATACCCTACATAGTTAAACCATGTAATGGAAGACTTTTAGTTAATGGTTATTTATGTGTCTAAAAATGTAATGATAGAGATTATTTCAATGTTTCTCCATGTGGTATTACTATGTTATGATGGAGTGTCATTAAATGGTGTTGTGTGTGTTCTTTGACAACCACACAGTATGTCGCTGTGATGATTGGTGGATTTTTTTAATATTTCAGAGAGTCCTAACAAGGACGTGTCTTACCCACAATGCATCATACCCATGACTTATGAGAAGTCCTTGAATCTAGGGTTCCTACAAAAACTATACCCCCTCATCAAAGATAGATACATAGAGGAAGACCTAGATAACAATGACAGCTAGTTGAGAGCTATGAAATTCGTCTTATGAAAATTCCATTTTTCATGTATATAAAAAGGTAGATATATACCCTCATAAAGGCTAATTTGATCATGTGGAGGGAAATCCTACCATTTAGAGGATATTCCACCACACAATGGTGAGCCAAGATGACTACACGAGGGAAGGCTAACCATTCACAGGTGAGACAGCCTTGCGGCAGCCTATCCCCGAGGTCCATTTAGTGATATCCACACAGAAATCTCCCCCTATTTGATATGATTCCCCCTACCAATATTAATTGGCCATTATACCATCCTTTTAAATATTCATTCAAGTGAATATAGTTTAGAATAACTCTACAGATATCCTTCAGTGAGGATAATACTTCTATAAAGAAAACATATTACCTTATATGAGGCCTTTGTATGTATAGGATTAGGAAATACACACCATCATAGACCCCTTTGATCATGGTTTACCTTATTAAATGTAGGATCTTTGTCACAATACAAGATAGGTGGAACCTTTTCGTGGATTGGGATTATATATTCACCTGAATAAAGGGCCCCTTTCAGGAACACATACGAGTGGACTCAAAAAGAATGATTATGGATTTATTCTATGTCCATTAGGTTGGGATGAAATGGGAATACCACAGAGTAAGAACCTATTATCTCTTGCATTAAACCATAAATCACTTACCTCTACCACCCACCCTTCCAAGAAACATGGAGAATGATTGTAGTTTGGGGTTTTCTTCTTGTGTGAGACCTAAGATGGTTCCCATTGGATACAAGATCGTTATTATTGGAAACAAAATCAATAAAAATAAGGTATCTCGCATTGGGAATCCTCTATAGATGTATGTATCTCCCAAATAAAACAATGTAATAAGATTTTAATTATATTATATGTTATTTCTCATATTTATCATGACTCTCATGATTAAGAAATTTTAAATATATCCATGATGGGCCTACATCATAGGTGTAATCCCCAACACATCATTCATCATGGGCCTCCTTTCTAGGTAAAATCCACCACAACCATGTAATTTATTTCAAAATGGGACGTATTTACTCTAAAGACATTACTTCAATGGGGTGTATTACCAATGAAGAATCTTAGAAAAGTCTCATATGTTTATTCATTGCACAATTTTCAATTTTCATATCTTTTACAGCATTGAAATCCTCACAACATGATGTTAAAATTTTTATTCAATGTTCTATATTTATGACGCTAAATGAAACAACTACAATATTATCATAAAATGTTAAAATACATTGTATACTACTTCAACATAACCTTAAGTAATGCAGCTCTAATGTTTTGGAATTTGAATCCAGACTCTAATTAGACACGTAGGATACCTCTGCAAGGACCAAACTAAATATCTCTAAATATCTAATGTTCTCTAAGTCTTATGGTGATTCTATATTGCTAACCAAATCATACTCCTTAATTTGGATATATATAAATTTCTTCATGATCCAAAAGATAGATTAATATTCCCTACTAGTATCATCATAACTACTTTTTTATGAAATAACATTAATTAAATAATAATTCATCTCTATAGACCATGTTCCTACTGAATGACCCCATCAATCTTCATTGGGCCATATTATGACTATTATAAACTATAAAGTGATGATAATAAAAGAATCCCACACCAAACATTGTTAGTAACCCTTCTCTATAAGATTCTTTTGAAAATTAATATTAATAACATGGAAATGGTCTTTTACTTACAATCATAAAAGGAATGATTTATCCTAGTAAGTTGAACTGATCTACCTGGGTTCATATTCCTTTTCCAATGATATATATGAAGTATATTTAACAATCCCACTCCCAATAAAAATATTATGATTTTCCACCTGGATGACATTACCATTTCATAATTCCATATAATGGGGAGCTTGACAAAATAGATTTTATTTACTGGAAAAGGTGGAAATATAGACCATTTAATGAATAAAAATATGCTCTCACTCACTCACTCTTGGAGTTAATCTACCATATTTAATGTGGAAATCTATTTTTGATATCAACATTACCATTCAAGATTAAATAACATGAATTATATATATAAGATACTCCCATAGTTGCAAATAATTCCCCCAAATTGTGTGAATGAGATTGACATCCATCCTCTCGATTCGAAATGCATTCACAATGTACTAGGAATGTCTCAATGACCACATATATTTAGAAAGTAATACATTAATGTTGATATAAAGAAAAATGACTGAATATCCATCAAATGTAAATAATGGGGAACCCAAATTTAATATTAAAATCATGAAGTAGTGACAATTAGCTTAAACATTTGATTACAAATGCATAGAAAAAAAATTCAACCCTAAATGAAGCATATTATAAAAAAATTAAAATAATTGGATTCACATATTGATGATGTATACATAAAAAAAGAACCAGTAAACCTATCATGAATCCTATGATAATTAAATAGTTACTATCACTGTCTCTATATGATGAAATACACATTGAAAAAAAATAGTTAACCAAAATAGAATATTATAATCATGAAGTGGTCATTATCAGCTTCACCCATTGATGAAATTTGAATAGAAGAAAATAATGAAAATGAGATGAATATTATTTTAATGAAGTTTTCACTATTAGCTTCACCCATCAATGCAATATGCGACCAAAAAGATGGAAATCTCGATGTGGATCATATAATCATGAATCATTCATTGTCAACATCACCCTTGGATGTAATATGAATAGAAAAAAATGGTGAAGATCACATGAATTCTATTATCATGAAGGATCAGTTGTTGATTCCACTTCGTAATAATAAACACTAGGGTGGTATCCAGAATTAGATTCACCCTTCAAATCCATACTAATAAAAGAAAATAAGAAATAATGAACCTAAAATGAATATTTTAATGATAAATATGTTCAATGTCAAAATAACATCACCAATTTCATCATACCACTTTTATAGGAATAAACATAAAATAGTGATGAAACTGACCTGAATCATATAATAATAAAAATTGAAAACTATTATTACCTAACATTAATTTTGGGTAGTGTTCAAATTTAAAAAAATGTTTATCACGTTTCACTCATATGTATAATAATTTTTTGCTGTTTTTTCATGGATGAAACTGTTTTTTCTCTATTCAAATTGATCTGATGGAGTCATCCTCAAACACTCACTTCAGTAATACTAGTACTGATATATCTATCATATTCTATAATAAAATGCAGTTTCAACAAATATAAAAACTTAAATATCTTTTGGAAAAAATTTTGTAGAGGGAGATTCAAAACTATGGTACCATACCATTGATGTAAGTGACATGATAGAACCATCGGGCATTGAAGCATCATAGTCTACCATACAATAAGATGGTTGGAACCAAGGAAACAATGCCCATCACAACTTCTAATCGCTTATAGTGTCATTATTCGAACCGAAACAACACCTTTCTACCATATTTAAAAAATGAGGAGAAATACCATGGTGAAAGTTCAATAAGGGATGTACAATATAAGAGGCATAACATTATTCACTGAAACCAATAACTCATGAACCATCACCCCAACTATCCGGATGAGGTTGTGACTATCGAAAACATGGTCCAAATAAGTGATATCGTGGAATAATGAAATTATATCTATGTATTGGAAGATCCCATATAGTAGATGAATGATAATATCCCAATCCACTATTATGAATTCAACTAAAATATTTCTAGAAACACTATAGAATTTTTGCATCGCTGCCTACATGTGAATTAATCTTATCATCACTATATTATGATGTTGTCCTTGAAATCATTACATATCTTTTTCCCCATCCAATACAACCGAAAAATATAATATTGAATCCTAGGGTCAAGTGAATATCCCTACCTCATCAAGTGATGTTCACAGTTATATTTCCATAGAAATAGGAGGAAGAGAGTGAGAATATATTCATGCATCGATCATAGACATTTTCTACTATTACCTAGAAACATCAAATGGAAAGGGCTATATCCCTTATAAAATTAATAAAATTTTTAATAATATATTGGTAGACATATAGTATATTAATCACAAATATCCAAAAATAAAAAAAGCATAGTATAATATTCATGTTACCATCATTCTAATTGTTTATCCACATATTCAGATACCTAGTCTAGAGAGTGAACATATTCTTTCTCAAATTCAAGAAGACAAGTGGAATTTTTCGTTGAATGATGAGCCATAGAATTATGATCATATCCCCATTCGAACTATGGTTCATTGACATATCATTTCACTAACCTAAATAAAGGCATATATCCCATTCCCAAATTTATAAATGAGATAGTTTCATATTCCAATAGAAAATTAGGATCATGAATATATCCCTATTACAATAGAGGGGTTTTAATATATTCAAATTGTAATTTTAGGGTTAGATCATATCTCTCTAATAATAATCATACCCATATTCCCACTCCATCCAATGAATGAGAAAAATAAAAAACTGTACAAGTGATATAATAGGTGACATATATTCCATCTCTCATTCGGTAGAATCATGATCTTATTTGGTGAAAATTTAAAACCATGATTGGGTGAATATTCCTATTCTAAACCAGGTGTTTGTAATATTACATAAATAACCTTGGGGTAGGCTCATATCCCCAAAAATAGTTATGATACTATGAAATATATTCTGATGTCCAATTAGAGTAATTTATATTATCTTATTCCTTTCAATTAAGGATCACATTAGTACACCTCCAAGATGATATAGAAGGGTGTGTAAATTACCTTTCCCATATTGGTGTATTCTCAACAAATTATAGTGAATAATGATGAAAAATAATGGGTTTATATTCATTCCCAAAGAAAAATTCATCAATATATTTGGACAGTCACTTGGGGGTATGATAATATCCCTACTAACAGATTTGAAACATTGTTATATACTCTATAAGTTAATCATATGTGAGATTATACTCCAATAAATACCAATGATAATTTTTATATATAATAATTTTGAATCAAGGTATGTATTGGATAGTTCTAGTTCATAATGTCTTCTAGAAGCTTTGCATTGCTCTAATTTCCCAACATGGAGTATATAATTCAAACCACAGTTAGGGATCATATATAGATAAGAGGAAGGCCAATATTACCACTCTATTCATTGTATGTTTCCTTAATTCCATATAATACTTACCAGTAACATCCCAAGGATATTTCAAATAATCATCATCAGAAGAAGGAAATATTTACCATTAATTTCATCCCTATGGTAGCATATGTATGGGTTATAAGTAGACATACCTTAACATCCACTATGGAAATCATCCCCATAGTGATATCTCACCCAAAAAAGGATATCCCCCAATTCTCAATGTTATTTTATTTAGATTGGCACATGAAAATTCAAGTTCAACTACAAACAATTCCCCATTGACAACTAAATATCCTTCAACATAGTCATTGGGTGGTTAGGTATAATTTCCATCATCTCTGACTCCCACAAATCATGTGTTAACACCCTTAGAAAAGATATTTTTCTAGTCCCATTATGTAGAGTAATATTAATATAAAAAAATGGTAAAATATCATTCTTATGTTGACATATCTAGTTGAGGATGATGCGATGGTCATGATTTAGCACTTAACTGCCTCCCTAGAAGAAACTTCATAAGAAATAAATGAAGAATAGAAAAAAACTATATTTGTGTAATCCTATAGAAAACTCATCCCCACCAAAAAGTGAAACATATTCTTTATGAGGGATATATTAATAAAAACTTATAAAAACTTTTATAATTCATTCCATGATATCTATAAGACACTCCATCATATTAATATGAATTCTTCATATGATTTTCACAACAAATGGTGGATCGAATATGGATCACTATGATATTTTCCACTACAAATTCAACAGATCCCTCTATGGTAGATTTCCAACAATATTATTACCTTAAGTTGAGTAATAAGACCCAAAGGTTTATATACATATTTTTTAATTCAAAAAAATTATACAATATCGAAATATAAGAAACAGAACACTAGTATAGAATAATTCATTAATATGTTTCTTCATTAGGTCACTAATAAAGACGAAAAGGCCTCCCAATTGAAAAAAAATTACCACGACATATAGAGAAGGATCTAGAAGAAATTATTTCTCAATCGAATAGAATACTTATCCTGGACAATACCCATATAAAATAAAGATGAAATTATATGGGTTCCAAAGAAACAAAATAAATGATAATCGAGGAAAAACCAAAAGATGTAAGACTTAGGGTTATTTTAAATATATTTTCCACCTCTACTACCTTTGTGGTCCTATAAAATCCCAATAAATTTAAGATATAGTAGAGTTAGGTACAATTCAATCCCAGTTTTGTTGGGATGTGGGAATTTTTATCATCGCTACAACTTCTAGGACCCTTAGGATCATCAGTTCGTAAATAATATATCGATATAGTATTGTAAAAAAAAACAAAATAACTCACTAGAGGCATTGTGTGTATTTATTGAATTACTACCTCCCCCAATTAGGGAGTCAATCTTCACTAGACTCATATAAGTCTCACAAAAAGAATCTCGGTTATTATTTCCAATGCATGACATATCATCATTATTATTAATGTAATTGAAAAGATTCATTTGAGCTCATTTCATGTTATAATTCATTAGATAGTTACTAGTGAACATTTTGAAGAAAATATCAAACCATTAAGGGGTTGTAAGCCCAAATTCCTTTCTAAAAGTGGATGATCCATAATGGAAACTGAATTATCCTTCAATGAATACCTAGAGGATATTTTTACTACATACAATTCAGAGGTTGGTGATTAAATGAATTTGGATACCTAGTATGATTTGGTTAATTTCGTATGTACTAATTTTTAAAAATAAAATACTGATTTGTAGGGAAAAGATTAAGAGGTTCCAATACATTATAATTTTATCACAGAGTCACTTGTGGAGGGAATCTATACACTACCTCAATGGAACTCTTAAAACCAGTATCCATAATGCAATTAACCAATACTGTCACAATGTGCGTCAACTAATGATAATGGGAAATAAGTATCATAATCTTAGGTATTTCCTAAATAGATTGATGAAAATGGTTTTAAGAGATATTGGAAATATATAATTTTGAGAGAAAACAATTTACACAACTCAATTCAAGATTATCTGGGGAAATATTCTTATTGACAAGAATCTCATAGTGTGTGATGGTGTGTCCCCTTTAATAAGATTTATGAAATAAGAATGAACCACTTAACAAACTATGAAAGGGAATGTCTATCCAGCTTGAAATAAAATCATACCACATTTTCTTAACTTTCATAAAAAAATAGTACCATTTTCTCTTCTATTGGGATCTTTAGTTCCTCCACTCCATGCCAATTAACCTAAATCCATGAAATCCATTGTTCATTTTAAATAGTATAAAATTAATATATATTAGGAATCACATTTTATCAATATACAAGCTCCCCCGTAGAAATTGATATTTTTCGGTTATTCAAATCTATCCAAACCCTCATCATATAGGTGGAGTTCTTAAAGGGAATGTTTTTTCTAGTGTAAATAGGGAGAAAATCTCACCATGAATTGGTGGATGTGACCCCACATCAACTCAGCTTTACACATCCTACTTGTTTTCTGTTGAATGTTTTTAGATACATCAAAAAAATTAGATTCAATTTGTTTCATGGTCCCACCCAATGATGAGAATACATAATCTCAATATATAATCCAACCTAAGAAGTTTTTTAAAAAAATTTAGGGTAATTCATTTTTTTAATATAGTAACCTCCATGCCAAGTCAATTTCAAATTTAGAAGATTTAAACCACCATAATATTTTTCAATTTAACTCTCTATTGAAGAAGATGGTATTAATTTACCTCCCAAATTAATACTAGTATGAGAATTAGAGAGCCTCAAATTATATATATATATATATATATATATATATATATATATATATATGGGAGTAACATACTAAAAAGATATGCATCATCTATAATCGTAACTAGTAGAGTTATGCGTATATAATTTTAATAATGAGATTAAAAAACTCCCATCCTATTGAAATTTCCTAACAGATTCAGGTAATATGATAATATATCCCAACAACTAGAGGATAGAATCCATCATGGTGTGGAAAATGATCAATCAATGTTTCTTAGTATGTAAATTAAAATGGGTTGGGAAGAGGCTGAGACTATTACACTCAAAACAATACCAATACTGGATTATGCTTGATGACCCTCCCAATTATGAATGACACCTCCCCAAGAATGAATACAATAATAGTAGTGTTATCGAAAGGAAGGGGGAAGGATCAAGTCATTCCACTATTTTAGGATATAAATAATATGATCTATTTTCAGATTGTAGTGTGTATCATTATATTTTATCATAGCCATGGAAAAAAATATACTCAAACTACCAAAAATCATTATTAAAAAGCTGGTCTATGTTAATGACGCTTAGATTATATTCCCTATAATGAGGTTATAAGGAATAATATCCAAGACTAAATATTCTTTAAATACATACTTTAGACAATGTTTGACTATAGAGAAGTCAAATTGTTAAAATCTTATGAATATGTGGCTTATGTCTCATCCATTACACTATAAGAAAAAATAAAAATAGAAATAGCACATAAGAAAATGTGTGTAGAATAAAAATGATAGGATGTCCTAAAACATAGTTGATCTTGAAAATTTCATAGTCACGGAAAAATTGAATCAACATATTATGACACAAATTTTCTCAATAACAAATAATCCACATATTATGATACCCTACCCAACCTAAACCAGACCTACTCAATAATGGGAAAAATACATATTGATAATATGAAGAAGAACCTTGATATTTAAGAATGTTGGTTAATACACTACGAGATATAATCTCCATAAAATTTGTAGGACATGAAACTCACCAAAAAATGGGACCCCATTGGATAAACATTCATTAAATGACTTAGGAACCATCTTTTTTAACTCCCACTTTTCTGATAAATAAACAAAATATAAATATTAGATAGAATTCCTCACACATAATTGGGGTGGAGTATGGATTAATATATATCAAAAAATATGATTATGATATTAAATATTATCCTATGAAAAGACATATCATGTGGGATGAATCCTTTGATAGGCCATACATGTGGTCTAGAGTGTCATAAATGTGCTCCAAGTAGCTCAATATAAGCATAAAGCAACTCTTAGATGACCTAGAGAAAAATAACGACCCATTTTTATGGTGGTATATTTTGAATATCTACATCTATTTGGTCACCATCATCCAAGTATAGATAGTTTGTTTTAGTTTTTCCCATGAATATTGATATCTTTGAGTATTTTCCTAATTTCATTAGCAATACATGCTTCAGTTGGTAGGTCTCAAGTCAAAGATATTATTATCAATAGGATATGAATTCACATAGCCTATAAATATGACATCAAAAAATTCAATTTCATTATCCCATCAATGCATTCAATCATTAATACTATATTCCTCTCAAATGAAAATTGATAAGTATTGGTCATATCCTTTTCTAAAAATCAGGATTTTATTGTTGAAGTTTTTACATCATAGGTATATCATATAGAGAAAAATCATACATAATGACGCAAAGTTAGATCATGCATATGATAAGATCATGAATATTCTATATATAAGTATATCAAACCCATGTACATGACTTTAAATATTGTTGATATTGATGTTCATTTTGTTTTCATGGAAAATTAGTCTAAAGTTATAAAATAAACTAGTATGAACATTTTTATTCATAGTCATAAGGAAAATATATTTTCCACTTCTAGAATGGACATCCTAATATATTTTAAGAGTGGATAGAATCCCTATGGATGATAAAGTTTAATTCTTATTTTGGGGACCAAATCTCCATCCCTATATTCATCATTATCTATTAGGTAAAATCTTTCAATGTTTGGTTGTGAATAAGATCGATTCAAATACATTCTGTGATTCCTTCATCATATCATTAATTCATGAAATATGTGTTTAGTTGGTAGGAAGAGTATTATATAGATATGAATCTTTGTTTTATTCTTATGGGGCTCAGTATATAATAGAATCCAAATATAAAAGGGAAGTGAAGCAGCTATAAATAAATTATATTGATCAGGTTACTACCCCAAATGAATTGAAATATTATCTTAATCCATGGAGTATAACTAGATATGATTATGAGTTCCCAATTAAAAAATATGAGGAATTGATTTCAAACCATGTAAGATAACAATTTTGTGAGGTCCCACATGGTTGTTGTATAATTTCTACAGTTTTTATATCAATTGTACCACAAATAGTGGAGGTTACAATAGAGGATATGGAGATTATAATATTATTGGTGATCCCTAGTCATCCAAAAGAGCATTGGTTTTTATTATTGTCAATATCCCCATATATGGATCTCAATGGGTTTTCTTGTATTTTACCCCAAATAAAAATTCCTCATCACTATCATTGGATACCAATCTATCTATAATAAATGATGACATCACTTAAATAAATAATGTCTATATTATGATTTACCATGATGATATGGTATATTTAGAAGAAGTGGAGTGGTTCTTAGAGACACACCTTTATCATTTGTGGATGATGTCTCAACTAAAGTAGATAAGCTCAACTAGGTAATCCTAGACACATATGAAGGTCCACATCCTATATTGTTTAGTTCCATCACCACTCTTGATGAACATGTGAAATATATCTACTTTTTGAAGAATAGTTGGGATGTTTTACCTAGAATTATATTAACATGAATTGGTTATACAATGATGTAGCCACCTGTCATTGAGTATTCATAAAAGCATCACCATGGTTTTGAGAAGGATGCAAAATTAACACACTTGACCCTCACTGTAAGAGGAGAGGCTGAGGAAGATAAAATTTTCAATCATAAATTTATTCAAGAAGTCTAATACTCAAACAGAAAGGAAAATATTGAACTTTAAAAAAAAAAAATTGAAAAACTATATCGATATTTATTTTATAATTATCTACCAATATTTTATGAAAGAGGATTTCTTTACCCAGATCACAGAGTTGCTGACAGATGTGACTGGTGTCATCCAGACCCTTTATGTCAGGGATGGAATCTTTTGGTATAATTAGATTCATATGTTCCTTTAATGTGAATAGTCTACAACATTTAGAGATCATGAAGGGGTTTACTACTATTGTGTAATTATCTTCAGTTTATAGAATGGTGGTTCCACATAATAATAAAACATGGACAATATATCCAATCACCTATTGAGGTATATCATGTAGTGATATGTTGATGATCTAGTGGTTATGTACCTCCAGTCCTATAATCATATAAATTATCTTGATATAGTGTATAGTATGCCATGAAATAAGAATTTAAACATGAACCCATTGATGAGTGTCATGTGGGTGACATCGAGAAAGTTCCTCAGTTTCATAAAATTCCATGAAAATATGTCAAATCCTCAATATTATCCCATAGTGACATCTCAAAGTGTTAAGGGGTTTATAGGGATGAATTTATTATATCAAAGGATTCATTACCAGACTATCTTGGAAATTTATACCCATCACAAAAAGGATAAATAAGGGAGTTCCCTATAAATATGATAAGGTTGTTAAAAAGCCTTTGATAGCCCTATAACATATCTTCTTTACCAAAATGACATGATGCCTCTTGTTAATGGGAACCCACTAATTATTTATATAGAAGATGGAGATAGATCAAATATAACACTTCATCTAGAGAATAATAACATTGGAAAATAAAATATCATGGATATTCTTAGAAGATAAATGGTTTATTCTGAGACTTGATATATTGACCATGAGATTATAAATTTAAGATGATATTTCTTATATATAATAGCATAAATTCTTTGAATCCCCCTAAGGTAATCAGGTCTCTCAAATTGATCTTCTCATGTATATACTCATCCTTTCTATCATGATAGTACTTCCAACATACTCAGTAATCATTCAATAATAGTTTTATATACATTACACACCATTGAAAGAAATGAAAGGGAGGTTTTGGAAGATTTTAGTACTACAGATCTAATCCTAGTTAACAAATAGATAGATATGAATCTTATAGGACCCCTAGTCTTAGGTACTTCATAATTATATTCTTTGTTTTCATTCTTTGTCTCATTGGAATATTTTAATTGGAATTGTTTTATGTTGTAATAGGGGTATCGTTTGAGTCTAGATTCTATAAATTCCATTTGGAGAGATTTACACTGTGAATGTTTTTCACATCTTGAATTTTTTTGTGTATATATATTTTATCATTTTGGAGAATGAATTTTTTGAAAAGTTCCATTAAGGAAATGAAAATTATTCACTTCATTAAATAGGTTTCACTGTAAAATAAAATTGGGGTGACCTGATGATCTGTGTAAGTCTCCTCTCAAGGAATTCATGTTGAGAGTTCCCAATTCAGTTTGTGAATCAATTGAACCTAGTTAGTTTTTAAAAATATTATAATGTATTTATCTTATAAGGTTTACTTTTCTCCCTCTTGAATTTTAGGTCTACCTTAGGCAATTTTTCATGAACATAAAAAATTGAACATAATTTAAAGTGAATATTTTAGTTATTGTATTTAGAAATAAATGATTAGGTTTCCATTATTCATTAATTATTTTTGAACTCTTGGTCTTGTCTTGATCAAAATTGAGGATTAGTGGGTGATAACCTAATCTTTGGGGTTGTATTTTTACTGAATATTTCATCTTGGATTTTGATAGAAGAACATAATGAAGAGTTAGATCTATGGAATCTTTTAAGATACAATGTATAAATGTGATTGAGTTAAGTGAATTCTATCCCACACTACTATTCTAAAACATATTGGTGTGAATCTTGATAAATTTTTCATGAGATCTGATAGTATATCACCTGAGTAGTTTATATATATAAAACATGATTTGATGTGATTTCAAAAAGGATATATGTGAAAGATCCTAATGATATGTTTTAATTAAATATTTATGATGTATTTGGATTTCAAAATAAATGATTTTTTGTTGAAAACAATTTGAAATATATGATGGACCTGTCATAAATGGTGGAATTTGTTCATATTAAATCATATGAGGCATTATTTAAATATAAATAATGCTTGGTGCTGACAAAAAAAGGAAAAGGGAATAACCACTACTGAAAATTTGATGATACATATATTTCCACTACTAAGTGTCATTATTTCATTCAATATGAATCACTATGTAACTTTGGATGATGGAAATGTCTATTCAAAGATGAAATTTTAAGAGAATGTGGGAAGACTAGTTTGATTAGATTTATTTCTTTAACTATTTTTATTTGTTAAACTATTTTTATATTCTCAGCATTGATTTATATAATGTGTGTATGTATGCTTTGATTCCATGGTCATGAGTTGATAAGTATTCTATAAAAAACTTTTGATTGATACACTCACGCCTCTATTAGAATATATTTTTCATTTTCAGATTACATTGACTATGATATGGTGAAGTGTCATGTTTCTTACATCTCTAATGGTGATCCATGATTTCATGGTTTGGTTACTAGAGTTGGAGCTAGGGAATGCATGTATCTTGTTTAGGGATGGTGCCACTTTAGTGACAATGTTTGGTATTTGGAGTCTTAGGATTTCATAGTTATTTTATTTTCCATTGTGCTCAGATATTGTTCTTTTATATATATTTCATTGATTTGTGTGGTTTATTCTCATGGATTATTTATTGTTGTCTTCTATGTTGTACATTAATTGATAGTACCTAAGGTTTACTAGGAAAAATCATCCCCCAACGTTTTCTTAATCTATAGTATTTTTTTCCATTCATTGGTGTCTTGGGTATGTGAAATAAGTTTACTATGATTTTTCCTCTTTTAAAAACAATGTGGAGGATTCAGATGTTAAAATAGTGTGAGATTATTTTGGCTCTTGAATTGGGTTTGTAAGAGTGAGATATGACTATTGGATCATTAAATGTATATCTTAAAAATAAATAGTTATACTTCTTATGATTGACTTCACGTTAGCAGGGAGTCTATGTATAAAAGTGCTCTATGAAAACACTAGGAGTTTTGTTATCCCATCATCATGGGTTTAGAGGATGAGGGTTTGATTTCATGACTTTACATTGAGACATCCATGTAGGACTGTATTGTTCATCTATTGTTGAAATGATTTCTGAATATGGATACGATTTTTTAATGTTGAAATGATGGTTTCATTGGAGGTTGAACATGGTGATTATAATTGTTGTTAATTTTTTTAGTCTATTTAGGCATTCATTTCTTATATATAAATGGTTGAAATATTGTATTATTCTAATTATAAAAAATAAAACTATGTAGACACTATATATATCATCAATAATAAGGTTGTAAAATACCACGATTTTGAGAAATAGTTTTTCAAATGAATCTAATATTTTTGATATTTAGTGTTAAATATAATATTTAATTTATCGTAAGTTATATGAATAACAATACATAGCTTTTGTGACATTACATAATTAACATAGATTGTGTTACATGGAACATTTAGTTTAAAAGAAACATGTCATATTTTTGAAATATTATTATTTAATTTAATAGTTATAACCTAGCCATTGGGATTGAGATTATGAATTTGATTAATTAAACTATGTAATTTGGATTTACTCATTTATATATAATGACTTAGTTTTTGGTCAATTAATTAAAAATGAAAATAAAAACATTTTGAATATAAAGGAAATGTTTTTTTAAATCTATTTTTATATGAAAGAATTTGTTTTACATTAATAAATAAAAAAAATAAATTTTGTCGAATGATTTTAATAAAGAATATATAGTATATTTTCAATATAATTTCTATATTATATGTTTTTTGTACAATAGATATAAATAAATCCAATTTTATGCTTAAAAATATATTTTTCTAAAAAAAGTTTTTTCTCCTTTAGCACCTATATATTAAAACTAACTTTTACTGATTTAATGAATTTTTTAATAAAATTAAATAGTATTTCTGAAATCATAATGTAAAAATTATCTTAGGGTGAATATTTTTTATTTTTCTAAAACTTCCATTTTTTAATGAGTAGTATAAATCACTACATTTTAATTGAATTTTTTTTTAAAATTTTTTATAAAGTTAAATTATATTTTTAATTGGTGTAATGTAAAATTAGATCAATTTTATATCATTTAATCCAATATTTACCATATTAGTAAATTTTATATAGAATTTGGATATGAAAACATATCATACTTTTGAACATTTTCACTTTAAAACCATATTTCATTTTCGCATCGGCAAGACAAATTTTAAATAAATTTTCCCAAATCAATTAATTGAATTTGTAAAATTTTATTTCATAATTATAAGAACAATAATTTTTAATTAATAATAAATTTAACTTAATTATTGACCAAAGAGAATATTAAATTTAGTAAAAAATAATTATCGTGGTTAATTTAAAAATGGGTTTATCGGACGGTTAATCTAAAATGATATGTATATAAATGATCTATAAACATTTTTAAAAATTAATTTATATCAATATTTCGACCATTAAGCTTATAATTTTCGGTAATGGTCTAATTTGGAATCCTATTACTCATGAAAAATGTGAGAGCACTTATTTATTTTTTTTAAATACCCAGTGTGTGCTCTCCCCCAAATATAAAAGGCCACCCACTCACCTCTCTTATTTACTCCATAAAACCTATTTTATTCAGAAAATACCAACCTAAATAAATTAAAAAATTCCCTACAATCATCCTATAATCCTTATTTTTTATATAAATCCATCCTAGTAAGTATTTTATTGCAAAACAAAGGAGGATACTTGAAGAAGAGGTAATAATCATCATAGAGAGTTTGTGTTTTATTTCTTCCTCCACCTCCTTAATATCATATTAAACCATTATTATATAAAAAACTCATCATATTACATATGATTATATGGTTTTATATTAATGTAATGATGTAGAACCATCTTCACCTATATCAAATGGGATTCAAATTCAACATTCATGTGTAAGGTAAACTATTGTCCTGCGAACCGATGTCATTCATTTTTTCATTACCTCCTCTCACGGTTGGATATAATGATGCATTTATTGATTAAATATGATAATAATGATTATATTATGATTATTCAATTAAGATATCACAATTACCTTCAAACTCTTCATTTTTTGGTAATACGATAATGGTGCTCGTGTGTATAGTGGACTACCGCCTCATGAAGCAATGGGGTTCATTCACCCTTTACATGGAATTTATTAAGGATAATATTAATTTATATATGTGATTTATTTTAAATAAAAATTATTCTATAATGATAATATATTATTTTTATTCTTTTTTTAAAATCCAGCAAGAAATTGGATGCATATGTACATGCTACTGTCTGCATGAACATTATTTTTCATTTATTATCACTTAATTTTATGGATTACTATAAATACATATATAATGAATATATAATTTATTTATATCATGTTTTATATTATTAATATGAATAAATCATTTTAAAATTAATAAGACCAAAATAAAAAATCAAAATCTTGTATGATAAACAATGTGGTTGTTTCCTAAAATGTAACTTCAACATGGAATTGTTAATAAATGGATCATCAACTATCAAAATAAAATAATATTTGGTATGAAAAATATATATGTTTATGTGATTTATGTATAAATATATAATATTTATTATACATGAATTTTGAATGAGTATGTCAGAAGTCGAGATGTAAGGTATCAGATTTATGGCTCACTTGTATTTTTATATGCGACACACTCCATTTTCAACACATGTTTAATTTACATGGTCTATATACATACAATTAATTTTTCTTATTATACTTAATTTTTTTGGATATACATATAAATTTGGATATCTCTCTTTCATGGGGTTTAAGGATATAGTGTTTCCAAAGTGGTAAGGGGTTTTGTCTCAATTTACTTTCTTTGAGATATCTGTTATGTTATACACCCATATTCTTTTATGTGGTGTATATTCTTTCCATTTGAAATATTATTAAATAAATATTTTTATTTTAATGATATTATATTTTTCATTTAATGTAATCCTTTCATGGGTGTTACTATTCAATATTACCAAAGTGGTAAGAACTTTATGATACAATCTCATCGTGTATCAAGATTGTTTGTGGTTAATGTCTCAAATGTGGAAATTGTATAATATAACTATAAATAATTTTAATTAATTTTATTCATATATTTTTATGTCATGAGAATACATGTTATTCCATATATTCCCTCTTTTTATGTAATCGAATGTTCAAAACAATCTTGAAAAATCTTCTTTCTTTATATATTCAACCAGAAACCCTTTTTTAAAAAAAGAATTTTGCTTAAATTTGTTTTCAAAAAATGTTTTAATAAATCATAAAATAATTTATAATAATCATTTTGACAAATTTGTTATTTTTTTAGAAAAAAAATATTTATGTAATATTCTTGTCGTTTTACAAGTAATTCCCATTTGTCTCTTACTGAAAATATGAATATAATTGATTTTTGATTAACATGTAAAACATTAATTAAACTTCCCATCATTATGGATATTATTTTATTTAATGATTAGATTATAATGTTTCAAGGTTATTTTAAAATAAATGGATTTTCAAAATTTTTTATTTCTTAAAAATTATGTTTCAAAATGGATTGGTTATTTTCCTCATGAAATATTTTATATGATTTTAAAGGTATCCATTTTAAGTGTTCATAATTCCTGTCAGATATTATAATTTCAAAAATATTTTATGAATTTTACATTTTCAAAACTAATCTTAATATAAATTGTATCTTCCCCATCAAATGGTATAAGCGTCCTTTTAAAACTATTTTCTATCTAAGTTGACATCCTCTAATATTTCTTACAAATTAATAGATATAAGAATATATAATAAAATAATTATTCTTTAAATGGATGATTAATGTTTATATTGATAAAATTTTTATGAAACCAATTTATTTTTCATGGGTTATGATATGGTGAATTGATGAATTTTTATTAAAACCATTTTATTTTTCATGGTTTATGGTATGGTGAATTGATGAAATGTTTTTGAAACATGTATTGATTACATGGATAATTATGAGATGATATGATGATTGTGTTTTGATAATATGGAACACAAAAGTCTCTTTTTAATTATGAGATGGCTGGGAACTATATCTCTCTCTCTCATGTGTTTCATAAAGCCTTATATATCATTAGATAATTATGGTAAATAAGTTGATGGAATTGGTGTACTATGGGAAGTAACTGTTTCATAATCCACAATAGAAAAAATGTGTGTCCTGATAGACAATGTGAAACTGGTGCGTCCTGATCCATAATGGGAAACAAGTTTTTCCTATTCCACAATGGGAAATAGGTATATCCTAAACCATAATGGGAAACATGTGATCTGTCCTAATCCACTATATTGATTATCTTGGTAGGTTACCTTTTCATATTAAATGTCTTTCTATATTTATGATTATACCACCCTTTTATGGAATGATCTTACAATTCATGATTGATTTATGATGATTTATAAACCTTACGTGCCATGTTTTCATAAAGGATAATGTTTAATGCCTTGAAATCGGTTTATGATCTCCAAAATGTTAGGTATGAACATTTTTAGTTATTTTCATGATCACATAACTTTGTTCCTATCATATTCATTCATATGATCATAGATTTGTATCTCTTATGTTCACCCTTACTATGAATCTAAGATAAATATTTCATATGTTTCATTTTCCCACGATATAAATACAGTTTTTATGTAAGGTATGTCTATAATGATTACATTATGGGATGATGTTTGTGGGAAAAAATTAATTTAATTTATCAAATTATAATATTTTGTTCTATGTTTCAAATGGAACTAACTTATTATGGTCATTGGGACTAGGTTTGTATAATGAAATGAATATTCAAAAAAATATTCGACTATGAGAAGCATGGGATGTTATAAAGATACTAAAACTGAGGTTTCACCGGAGCCACAAGTGATCCAATAACTTTTATAGAGTATTGTGCATTTTTTCAATGTCATTGATAGATAAAATAAAAATTATAAATCAATTCAAGTAGTTAATTTGGTAATGTATTAGAAACATACATAAATTATTTTTCGTAGGGTTTCTAATACTAAAAACTATGATATCTAGATAAACATAATGAATATACTCTATGATTTTCTTGGTACACTAGTAGATCTGATGATTATGTTGGAAACCTATACATTTCATGAACATGCAAGCCAATGGTGGGGTTTATCGGTCTAAGATAAAGCTAATCAATCCTTACGTGGGATGATTTTTAGGAATTTTTCATTAAAACATTCTACCTACACACATTCAGAATGTCAATAAAAATAGATTTCTTCATTATGAATTTATAAAAACTCTATTTCAATTAGTATTACAGTATGTCTATAAACATAATTAATTTATCCTTGGTATTAGTTACAAGTTCATACCTGAAGGCATGTATCATTGAGTCAGTATTGCAACCATATATTCAATCCAACATATATTTTCTCTGTATAATAGATTATAAGTATATGGATAAGAAGGAAATAGTAGTAGATGAAATGGGGAAGTGGACTATTCCTAAAATTGTGGATCGAGTCTTTGATGTATTTTATAATTATTTCTATAGGTAACCACCCAAATATTAATTGAAATTTAATATCGATCTTCTTATAAGAATAATTCATATTTTAATCTCATTTTATATAATAGCTGTTATAAAATTTTAAGAATTACATTTTCAACTATAAGAATTGGAAGGTAAAGGATTTATTGGACCTAGTATATCACCATGGGATCCACCAGTATTATTCTTAAATATGTTAGATGATACTCTCTTCCTGTGAGTTGATTTCCATAATTTTAATAATACAATGATTACAAATTGGTATTGACTTCCTCGAATATATGGTCTATTTGATCAATTAAAGGGATCCATTTTGTTATCTAAAATCTATTTATGCTCAGGATATCATTAGTTTAGAGTCATGAGAGATGATATTCTAAAGATATAATTTTGAAGTCACTATGACCATTGTAAATATATGGTTATGCCTTTTGGTATGATGAAAACACTAGCATTTTTCATTGGTTTGATGAACCATATATTCCATAGTTACCACAAAAAAGTTTCTTTTTGTATTTTATGATGATAATATGGTATACTCTAAAAATAGGAATAACCACAATGAGTACTTGTAAATTCTATTGAGAACATTATGGGATAATTGTAGGCATGGTAGGTTTTCTACATGTGAATTCTAGATCCAAGAAGTTCATTTCATTAAACATGTTATTTCAAAAGAATGAATATCATTATATCTTAAATGATATAAGTATTAGACTCTTAGAAGACACGTAATAATGTTTTTATGGTACTTTATTTTCTAGGATTTTCTTAATATATTTTTCGTTTGTTGGTTATCTCACAAGATATTATTGTCCCTTGACAAATCTTAAGTGAAATATGATAAATTCATATGGAATGGTGAATCTCATATGTACTTTTAAATATATAATACCCATATCACATCATCAAATGTCTTAATATTTCTATAACAATGTAACAACTTTATGGTATATAGTTATGCATTTGAATCAAGTGTTGGTTTTATTCTCTAGGAGGGTGTTCATGTTGTGGTCGATGGTTTTAAGAAGTTACAATTTGATGAGAGGAATTATCCCACAACTGACCCATAATTAGTTTCATTTATCCATTACATAAATGTAAAGAATTATTACCTTTATAGAAAATTTCATTTTTTCTTATAACTATAATTCATTGAAATACACATTTTCATAGCAAGACCTGAAATTGAGGCAATGAAGATGAATGTGGTACTAATTTATATTAAATTTTTAACTTATTATAAACTTTTGGTAAAGGTAATTATATATTATATTCATTGAGTTGGAAACCAAATAGTGAAGTGGTTGATAATCACATGACAACAGGTAGTTGATGAGCATGATTCATTATATGCATTTAGATTATGTTTCATTAGTTAAAAACGTAGATTTTATAGGTTATGAGAATAGCTGATGCTGGTGATGGGAAATGCAAAAAATTTCATTTTGTTATGATTGAGGATCAATTCAGGATTTATACAATGAAAAAAATCATTACCAACATATTTGAATAAAAAAACAGATCACATGTAGAATGCCGGAACTAAGTGCATGATCATCACATATTATTTATAAATAATTTAAATACTTAAAAATTAACAATTGTGAATTCCTTCTTCATTGAGAGATATAAAAATATATCTATGTGGTACCAACATTACGTTGAATGAATCTAGAGCATATTCTCTCTAGTGGTGATCCACACTTGTTCTAAAAATCTCCTAACTTCTTCATAGTAATCTCTATGTGCTATAATGGATGATCCTATCAATTCCATTATTCTCCACTGAACGCCATGATAATTTATTCCAAAGCATTATCTTTGATATCTCTGACATCCTGAGTGGTAGGTGGATGAATATTGTTCTCCGTTCTAGGTACCATTATAGGATAAGGGCAGTCTCAGGGGATTCGATATGATTTTCCATCTTTTTTTGTACAAAAAAACTAATGAATTGGAACTCTTAGAAAATATATAATAAAATTTAAAAATTTATAGGGTATGAAATAAATAAAAGAATAATTTACCTTTATTCTTTATTTATTCTTTTATTAACCCCATTTAAATAATAATATTATTATTAATATTTCTCAACATGTGATTAAAATGCGATTTAAAATTAAATATTACTTATTAAAATAATGTTCAATATATAATATTTCTCTGCAAACAATTAAAATAAATTCATAATTCCTCCACAATATATATTTGGACTTGAATAATGCTTAATTATTTACAAAATAAAAATCACTATATTATACACCAATAAATAAATTAATACTATATTCAATAAATAAGAAATGAACATTTATTAAATATTTATCTCACATATTATTATCTCGAATAACTATTGTAGAAATATATGTGATGAAGCCAAAATTAATAATTATTAAACCATCTATGGGATAATATTTATTCATATTTTTATATAATAAATAATAATATAATATTTAACTAAGATTTGGGATACTCTTAGTTTGTGGCCCTCGAGGCCTCTTTCTCAGTGTCATTAGAGGATGTAGTCTAGAGTTCAAGGTTAGTATCTACCAACATGATAAGGAACCCATAGATAAATAATATAATCCCCTATCAACATAATAACTCAAACAAACAGTCATTTTGTAATATAATCATTTTGTCAAGATAACTCCATTCTAGAAGGTTGCACACTGGTGTCATCAACCTCTATACTCAAATGCCACATTCTTTGACCTTATAGGAATCAAAAAAATTGTAGAGCATCACGACAATGCATTATTTTAGGGAATATCATTTCCATCAAAGGTCTTGAGATATCAAATTCCATTCATGAACATATGGTTAAAATATTTTTTCATATTATTCATCAATAGATTATATCATCTGATAAACCTAACATATCCTTACTCACCGTGATCATATGTCATCATGGTTTTCATCAATACATAAAT
Source organism: Viscum album (assembly GCA_963277665.1). NCBI lineage: Eukaryota > Viridiplantae > Streptophyta > Magnoliopsida > Santalales > Viscaceae > Viscum > Viscum album. Next base: position 256,784,907 of record OY728140.1, on the reverse strand, counting down.
TTAAAAGACTCTTAATATAGATTAATAATAATAATTAAGTATATGGATCAGTACACATGCTCTCAGATAGGAACATCCAATGAGACATATAAAAATTGATTTTCTACTAGGGGGTCTGCTTTAAATAGTATCCTACAACAGATATCTCCAAGGGCATAAACTATGAGAAGCTTCTTCAAAGCCCTATGAGTCTACATCCTAGATATCTAGTATTATTGGTTTCCCAAAATTGGTATTATATAGATATATAACATATATTTAAGAATACTATCATGGAACTTATGGGTTCTCATCATAGAGGGGAGCTTCTACAACCTTTTAGTGAGACAGATACACATAGGACATTGTAAAATAATATGTTACTCAGAAGGAAAATAATGATATAATTAGGTGTTTATTAATATTAAATAGTATTAATACATATAATCATAAATTACACATATGTTCATTATAAGGATCCAAAAGTCTCCCACTTTCACTACAACCAACTACTAAGAATCTCCAGTTTACTATATCTCACATGTTACTCATAGTAATATTGAGACAGGACTATTGTCAACGGATCTACCACATTTTATTTTATGGGAACTATTCTTACTAAAACATCACCACTGTGACAAAAAACCCCAAGAGATGATTCTAATAGTGTATAGACTTTTTTTGTTTGTGGGACCTTGGTTATTTTCCAAGATCCACTACTATATTGTTATTACAATGCAATGTGATTGTATCTTTACTCGTAGGTACCTAATAATGATCTGGGACAAAGCTTATTGTACAAATAGATTTCTTTGATACATAAAAGTCCTCTATATACCGAGACTCCACTATAGTATCAATAGAAATAGGCTTCTTTGAACTCTTCCATCTCACGACTCCTCTATTGATACAAAAAACATATCAGGACTATGACTTCAAATCATTATGAAGTATTTGAAAACTATCTTTAGTATAAGACCTATGAACAGATCCTCATATCCTCCATACAATAGGAACATATCCTTAGTTCTTCTCTAATACCCGATGATAGACTAAATAGTTGACCAATTATGTTCTCCTATGTCTTTTTGATATCTCCTTACCAAGTTCTATTCATTGGGAACAACAAGTGTAGTATATAACATGGCATACATGATTGATCATATTGGTAAAGCATGTGGGATAATACTCATTCTCTTTTTATTATGTTGTTTCGGAGGAAACATTTTCTTACATATATGTATTTTGTTAGACAATATGTCCAATCCCCTCTTATATTATTTCCTACTATATATCATTAATATTTGGTTAATGTATGTATTTTGGAATAGTCCATGTAGCCCCCAGTTTCAGTGAATAATGTTCTTGTTCCCTGGTACATAGGAAGATTCACATTAGTTTGTCACGAAGAAGAATTTGATTAACCATTCATTAACAGAATGTATGAATGGTATATAATTTCGTATAAGAAATAGGTCATAAAAATGTACTATTAGTCTAATATATTATTTTCCACTAAACCTCTTGTAAACACACAGATTACATTCATTCTTAATGAAACAAATTTTTTTATAGATTCATTAAATCAAATATTCCTAACCTGGATGCTTAATTCCTTCCATAAATGGATCCCAATGACATGAAAATACACTTAGCATCACTATGAGTGAAATACTCTTATAGTTGTGTCATATATAAATCTTTCCAGAAGATCCCATTAGGGAATGTAGTTTTGAAATCCATTTAACAAAATACATATTCATGGTAAGCTTCTATATAATGTATAGTTTTTATGGGCATAGACATGAAAACTGTTCAAAAAGGTTTCTTCACAGTCAATTCCATGACACTGTTAAAATCATTTAGCTGCTAGCCGTGATTTATAGATATTTACTTTGCCTTCCATGTCCATTTTTTGCTTGAATACCCATTTTCACCCTACATGGTTTATATCAATTGGCACGTCAACAAGAACCCAAACATGGATTTAATACATAGAACCCATTAATAAATTCAATGATTCTTTCAATTTTTAAACTGTTTATCTCTATACTACCTCTTTGTAGGATTTATGTTCACCGTTTAAACCCATAATTAGTTACTATCTTTGGTTATGAGAAAAACAATATATCTCAGGTTATCATACCTCTCTTGTACTCCTATGTAGTAATTTTATGTCAGGAACTACTTCTTCTGTGAGGACATGTGGGATATGATGATGTACCAATTCAGTTTTACTTTGAGCATCAACTGCATCAAATTAAATCTTCATCCCAATGTTATTTTTTATTATGTTCTCCCTATTAAGAAATATGACTTTTCTGGCGACATCCACTTTCTTTTCTGAGGGATTTTATAGAATTTATCCCCTTTTTTCTTGATATTCACTATAAAGATACACTCGGTTCCCCAAGGTTCTAAACTGTTGCCTGATATGGACTTAACAAAGTCCTCGCAACCTTATACACATGTATGCCCCAAATAAGGTTTCTTTTCACTGCATTGCTCTAAGAGAATATTGTTTACCAAATTAGTTGGTACTCGGTTTCTAATGCATTTTGCAATTTTTAAATTCATATATATAGTGACCCAACTTTTGATTACATGAATATTATATAATTATAATGATTAATCACACAATAGAATTACAATCTACGATCTAAAGATTTATTGTCTTGGAAAAATTAGGCATAAAATATAATCATTATTTAATTCATTCTTCTCAATCTTTATAGTGACCCTCACGTTCTACTTAGTAAAAATATTCACCTAATGATATATATCATTTTAATGGGTGAGCTAAAATACCAATAGGAATATGAATAAGAGACATATATCAATATAACATTGGTGGGAATAAACATTATCATTATCATAAAATAACAATTGTAATCTCATAAATGTCATGAGGGGAATAATGAAAATGAATCATCATGTCTTAGAAGTCAAATAGTGGCCATAGTTGTGAATAATGGTAGCATCGTGTTCACACCTAGCATATGTTCATAATCATAACATCATCAATGTGAAAAATGATAGAATCATATTCATGCATATTTCAAATTACTTTATTAGATATATCACATTAGCAAATTTTTTTAAGGGCTAAAAAATGATATATAAGGAATATGAAGAAAATATACATACTGAAATATATACGAAATATTGGAACCCTAATGAAAGTGAGTTGGGATTGAGAATCACCACACCTTATTTCTTACTTTATTTCATCATTTTTATGCCTGCTATGTAAAAAAAATTATAATTATTAAAACATTTATAAGGAAGATAATTATATTTATTTGTACATATGTTTTTAAATTATAATCATTGGAATATATTTCATAACATTTAATGATCATATTGGGGCATTTTGATATCATGTTTTTCTTAAAAAAATTCACTTTCTCATTGATTTCAATATTTTCCTAAATTTAATTTATGGAAGTGTATAATTAATTATATAACATTATAGTGAATATAATTAAATTTTTATATATTATATATAGTTTATAATATATATCCCTGATTATGGTTATATATTCTAACATGGAAATGTCTATATAAGTGGGTAACTAACCTTTGATGGGACATTGTTGGAAGAGAAGGAATGAGATGTTTATAATTATTAAATATAGTAGTATGATACATACAGTATGTTAACATCATTAATAAATTGTTAAAATACTACCTAATTAATTATTTTTTGGTCTATCTTTTCATGGGTTTGTAGGGAAAATAAATATAAGAGGAATCAGAAATAAAAAGAGTGAGGGAAGTAGATTACAACTTACATAATCCTTAGAGTATCTTCTCTTATACGACATTATAACTCCATTGTGTTTTGAGTTTTATTTATATAGAATGTGAATTATTATTATATAGTACTTTATAGGGTGTATTTTTGATGATATTGGGCTTTGTAATTAATGGGATGAGAGGTTTTCCATGGATAGGTAGAGAGGTTATTTATACATGAGGAGAGGAATATTTTTAGAGTAAAATATTTTGTCATAGTTAAAACCTTTAATATTTAATTTTTTAAATGATAAGTCATATATCAATATTATATAATATTTTTTTACATTTAAAACCAATTTATAATTTTCATTCAATATTTTATTATGAATGAAGGTGGAAATAATGAAAAAAAATTATTTTAAGAAAAAAAATTTGACTTTAGGTTTAGGAAAGTTATTTTTTTGTTTGTAAATTATGTTTATCATATTTTAATAAATTATTTATTAAATGAAATAAATTTGGGAAAAGCCTCATGTTCTATAAAGGGTTATTTAATTATTATATCATGATTGACGTAATTTAAGATACAAGGGTTATGTGAAAACAAATATTTTTAGTATTCACCTAAAAATTAAAGCACTTCAGAAAATTAAAAAAAAAACCTTGGAAATTTTATATTTTTTGACTTAAAATTGGATATTTCGTTCATAAAAATATATTAATAAAATGGTAAATTTTATTTTTTAATAAAAATTAATATTTTTTCCAAAATACAATAAAATAGAGTTTATTAAAAAGGTTATTATATTTCCATTAATTTTATTAATCATGATATTTATTTTTTGGAATTATAAAATTAATATTCATATAAAATAATCATGATAAATATTAATTATATAATAAATTACTATTTGGAGGTGAAATATATTTCCAACTATCAGGTTACTATTCCCAATGTACATGATACTATTTCAACGGCCATATAACTATTCCAATAGTCTCATTACCTCCTATAAATATCTCAAAATTCCTTCATTCATTATTCAAGTCAATTACTTTCAAAGTTCTATATTTCCATTTTCTATAATGTTTCCAAGTTTTCTAATATTTTTTCACTTTTCTATAGTTCTGGAATTAGGGGTGAGTATTATTTTATATTGGGGAGATCCATATTTTCTAATTTTAGCCTTTCTATTTTATATTCTTTGTCCAATTGTAATGTTTGGAATTTCAAATGGTTTCACAGATTGTTTATTTAATAGTATTAAGTAATGAAAATAAATAATTGTTGATTTCTAGATATTTTGTATGTGTATTACATTATATAATATAGTAAAACATGTATTAATTCCAGAAACAAATATTAATAATAAATATTGATTTGTTACAATACCCATGAAATGATAATAGAATATCTACATGACTAATATCATCCTTAACATGTATAACAACGTTTTGTTCCTCCTTCCACTAACAACATTCAATTATGGTATGTAAAGTGTATTTAGTTGTGATAGAATCCCAAAATCATGTGGAAATTTTATAATATATTTCCTAAGATATTTATCAACTCGATTGGATCAAAGATTCTTTATCTTCTTCCCAATTTTATTATATACATCACTCATGAGTTATATAAATTTCTAAAATTTCTTGAACATATTCCTCATCAATTAGACATAGTCATATCTATGCATGTTATAATTAAATTTTATATAGTAAGAATACCCACCACAATAGTCTATTGGATATGGTCTACACACATTAGTGTGTACCAATCCTTGAAGCACTATGGTTATTTCACCCTATACACTAAATGGAATTCTGATCATATTCCCTTATAAAGAAGCATGACTTATTTCATGTGGTTTTATCTCATAAGAGTGAAAATAAACATCTTGAAAGATCAATTTCAAAAATCTGTGTTTACATGAACATGACGGTGATACCATAGATGGGTGTTTTATGAGTCAGGTGAATATGATACGTTATCTATTTCCAAAACATGGTTTTTTAAATTAATACCTAATGACTATTATTTAAATGTTCCATAAAAATTATATTTTTAAACATTGTTTTCTTAAAAAAAATTCTATTTCCAAACATGAAAATAAACTCATTTGAATCTAAGCATTATAAAAAAATATATACTTGGTAATAGTTTGTACAAAATAATAATCCCTTAAAAACAATATCGTTCATATTTGAAATGAATGGGGTAGTCACCATTGGCTAGATCTGTCTGCCTCAAACACTTAGAAGCCTACAGATCCACCACGTCTCTAGTAATATTTCTAAATCTACTTGATTCTTCCATTTTGATATAGATGTTAGAACCAAATGTTGTATCTAATACCCAATGTGTAGATATTGAATTATTCTACTCAATATTGAATTCATATTTATCTTAACCATAATTTTGGATGTAGTTCATCTTCCAGTGGCCTTTATTGCCACATGAAAAACATACTACCTCTATTTTATTTCCCAGCTTATGGATCATCCACTTCTTGAAAGGAAAATTTTTGGGGGATTTAGGCATGTTATGATTCTTTATCCCATTATCATTGTTCTTCATTTTCTTATTCACCATAAGGATCACGAGTTGGTCACATCCCATGTCCTAATATTCATGGAGAATCAGAGTAGGAAGCTCAGAAAGACACTACTAATTATTTCCCACATTATAATTAACAATAAAACTATAGAAGTTCATGTGTAGTGAGTAATTTACGTGTTCATAAAACAACTAATCTGGGAATGTAATTCCAAAAATATTTTGAGATAAATGTTTCCAATAATCATGATTACATGAGTCCTATCTAGAGAAAAAAATTCAAGATTAGTTATAAATAAATCATTTCAGATCTAGTATCTCTGTTTTATCAACTTATCATGATGGAGGTGATGAAGGTGATACATTATGTTATGTGCATTCATGCCCTTATATTTTATGAAGAGATCACTGGTGAGGGAAAATAGCATGAAACACTGAACATTTATAGAATCCTTACAAATTTTCTCATATAGAGACAAATATTCCTAACTGTCCTCATTAGTAGGATCATCAATAATAGGTTCTTATAGAAAATATAATTTTTGTTTATGGAATAGGATAACACATAAGCACCTTTTCCACTCATAGAATTTATTTCTAGTTATAATGGAAAAAATCTCTCACTCAGCTCTCAAACCATGTTTGATATAATCATGAATCTTATTTTAATAGTTATAACAATATCAAAGGTCAATGAATAGTGGTTTTTGACACATCCAAGACACTACACATATTTTTTTGAGGGCATAAAATAGTCGGATAACAGGTGCACAAACATATGTCAATTTAGTTTAGTAATGAAACTGATTAGAAGAGAAATGAACATTGTGGATCAACCAATGAATTTCAATACCGAACAAGTCTATACCTTCAATTGTGTATGAAAAATTTCACAAGTCATGGTTGAGTGAAAATTTTTGTGGAGAAATCAATGACACAATTTAACATGAAAAAATATCACAAATACTAATGTGAAAATATAAAAGGTTTTATAATGAAACAATCTTCCATATCATGGACGAAATAAATTTCTATTAAAATAAACCCTTAGTGATGAAATCATACAAATGATTACAATTTTACAAATTAATATTGAAAACATGCATTTTCCATATGTTCCACATGAGAATATTACATGATATAATTTTTTTTATTGATTTTTTTGTTTTTTTGTTTATTTTTTTCTATGGTTTTTTATGTTGATAATTTTAACCAAAAACATAATAGAAAGTAGAGAAAAATGCAGACTTGAAAATCTGGAATATCTACCCCTAATTTCCCCCTCCCCCATACATAAAATATTGCATTGTTCTCAATGTGAACCTATGATATGATATATGTACATTAAATTTATAACATTAAATAAGATGAATAATAAAAATGTTAAAGGGCTAAGAACATTATGAAAAGATCAAGTGATGATGGGGTCATGAAATATGATGAGATCCACTTCATTGATAGGAATTCCCTCAATGTATTTTCCAAAACATTTCTTGTTGACTGTAAAGATCCATCCAGTGTTCTCTTGTGTGATATCCACTCCACCATAAGTAAAAACATTACATACAATATAAGGACCTAACCACATAGAACACAACTTACCAGGTATCAACATTAGTCATGAACTGTAGAGAAGGACCATCTATCTAACATGAAACTCCCTTTGTTGGATCATTCTATCATGAGATAATTTTTTTATTTCCATATAGAGCCACATTTATCATATGATTGCAATTGATTCTTATCATTCTCTTGAATTTGTAGCATCCTTTGAATTCTAAATTGGTTGAAATCCATGATTCATTTATTTATATCCCAATATGCCCGAAGCTCGACTTCTACTTGGAGATGAAAAGCTTTCCCAAAAACAATATAAAATTGGGGTATACCAATGGGTGTCTTTTATGCTATCCTATAATCCCAAAGTTTATATTCTAAGAACATTCTACAATCCTTCCTATTCGACTACATGGTTTTATAGAGAATTTGTTTTATGTCACAATTTGAAACCTTCGCATGAACATTTTCTTGTCGGTGGTATAGTGTTGATGTATTGCATGTAACCGCATAATTCTACAGGAGGGAATCGAAATTCTGATTGCAGGAGTTTGTCCCTTGGTCACTGATGATGACCATTGGTACTCAAAACCTACAAAAAAAATTGTCTTGAAAAAGTCCACTACAACATGATAATCATAAGTTATAGTGGTCTTATCCTCCACCCATTTACTCATTTAATTAATATAAACCAATATATACACGAAACAAAAAGAACATTAAAAAGGACCTATAAAATCAATGTCCCACACATCAAAAATCTCATAGAAGAATATGGGTTTTTGATGCATCTCATGTCTCCTAGAAATGCTTCCTATGTGTTGGAAATGTGAGCACGACCTAAAAAACACATGTGCATCATGGAAAAATGTAGACCATTATAATCTAGATTCTAAGACATTCCTAGTTAACGGTTCGGTCCAAATTTTCCACCACAAAAAAGTGTACTAAAAATTTAAAATAGACTCAAACTTGTGATCAGGAACACATCGCCTAATAACATGATCACTACACAAAATCCATAGGTATGGATCATCCCAAACATAAAATCTTGACTTACTCTTTATCTATTGGAATTGATTTTTTTGTAAATTTTTAGGGATTTCAGATGAAACAAGGTAGTTCACTAATCCATCATAGCAAGGATGTGTACCTCAGATGGAATAAAGATGGTCATCAGGGAAATTATCCCAATGTGGTACATGGTCTAAAGTGTAATCCTCTAGTGTGTGAGTAAGCCTACTCATGTGGACTACCACCAGTTTTTCTGACCCCATCTTTTCCTTTATCTCAATATAATATTCTTAAAGAAGAAGTATCTATTGGATATGCATGGGTTTCACATCTGTCTTCTTCAAGAGGTACCTCAGAGCTGTATGGTCAGAAAAAAAACTACTTTAGAGCTCAATAAATATAAAAAGAATTTATCTAAAGACAATATAATGGAAAGAAACTAGTTTTATATGGTTTTTTGTTTTATTAGGATAACGCTAATGTCCTAGAAGCATAGGAAATCACATTTTAACGTCCCTCCACCCTCTGAGATAAGACAGCTGCAACTACAATGTTAGAGGAATCTCAAATAATATCAAAATGAATTTCCCACTGTTGAGGTTTTATGATCAATATTGTGGTCTAACTCTTCTTTATCTCATCATAGGATGTCCTGCAATAACAATCAAATAGAAAAGAATAATCATTTTGAATTAATTGTGACATAGGAAGAGAAACCATACTAAAATCATTGATGAAGCACTTATAAATTTCTGCGTTCCTTAGGATAGATCTAACATCACGAACACATGAAGGATATTGCAAGGATGAAATAATATCTACCTTAGATATATCAACTTCTATCCCATGTTTTGACACTACATGCCCCAAGACAGTTCCATGCTCTAACATAAAATGACACTTGTCAAAGTCCAAGACCATATTCTTCTCAATAAAACGATTCAAAACCTTTTCCAAACTAGAGATACAATCATAAAATGAGGACAAATACAGTATAAAATCATCCATAAATACCACCATCTATGAAAAAATAGTGTGTTTTCCTCAGAATTCTCTCAAACATTTGATCAATAAATGGGAGGGGGAAATGGACCTTTTGAGTGAAATGATTTGGTTTTTTATTATTAATAAACACACACAAGATGTTTTCCATCCTCATTATAACTAAATTACCTTTATAATTTTTTACAATAGTAACACCCCTTTTCTTAGTCACAACCTAAATATGACTCACCCACTAAGAATCTGAAATGGGATAAATTATACCTACCTCGAGCAATTTTTCAACCCCTTTTTTAACAACATCCAGAAGGGTTTGACTGAGTCTCCTTTTTGGATACCTAACTAGTTTATCCCCATCCTCCAAAATAATTCTTTTCATGAAAATGGAGGGGCTAATACATAATATTTCATCCAAGGTCCACCTGATTTCCACTATGTTCTCCCTAAAAAGATTCAAAATATTTTATTCAAGTTCAAAAAGGATATTATTAGAAATCATAGCAGGTACATTCTCACCACCTAACAAGTATGAGTATTTGAGATTAGGTGGCAATGGATTGAGTTCTAGTGTAGGGGGTGATGTATGGATGGAGAAATTAAGGGGGCTGAAATATGAGCACAAATAACATCAGTTCTAGAATAATCATTATCAAAATCAGAGAATAAAGCAACGAATCGATCAGTATACTCAACAACCATGTCATAATATGAGTGAACATGATCAAAATCAGTATATGAATATGCATTAAAATCAAATCTAAGAGAGTATTGAGAATTATAAATTGGTGTGGAAGTACTCTTAGACATCAAACTAGAACCAATTCTCATAATCTCCCTAAGCCTAGGATAATAAATATCCATGGGGTTTTTACATAGTGGTTCAAAATTGGAGATAAAAAAATGAAGAATGGTCCTATGAGGGGTACTAAATAGAGTCCATAACATTAAATATAACAAATTCATCTCAAAACTCCATGGAAATTGTACCATCATGGACATTTATGACCATTTTAGTGGTTTTGAGGAAGGTTTTACCTACGAAATTGGGATCATGAGAACTTACCTGATCATCCTCCATGTTAAGCATGAAGAAATATACTGGAAAGATCATTTCTCTTACCCGAACAAGTATATCCACAAGGACTCTGTTGATCCCAGAAAACGCATCCAAATTTTTTCAAAATTCTTCTATATATGATCCAAGGTCGTAGCCTATTTTTCAAGCTTCGATTTTATAGGTCGTAGGGTCCGAACGGAGTTACGGATCAAGAGTTATGGACATTTGAGGTTGGGCTGGAAAACAGGTTCGTGAAGCCCATTCGCGAAGCCCCCACTGCGATCATGGAGCTCCACCACGAAGCAAGGTGGTGGGATGATCTACGAACCCCATTGATGTTTGCGACGCGTCGTGAAGACCCTCCATGAAGCAAGGAAGTGGGAAAGCTCTGCAAACCCCTTTGAAGTTCACGACAAACCATAAAGACCCGCCGCGAAGCAAGGAGGTGGGACAGCTCTGTGAACCCCTTTGACGTTCGCGACCCACCGCGAAGCAAGGAGGTGAGGAAACTCCGCGAATCCATTTGATATTCGCGAACCCACTGTGGAGCAAGCTCCTTCATCGTGATGAGAGAGCTCTACTTCACAAGCGCCCCTTGCCTATAAATACCGAACTCACCCCCCCTTCAGACGATGACCACTCCACCCCTTGGTCGGCCGATCTCCTGGTTCACGGAGATCCACTTTCCTTCGCGAAGCAGCTCCGCGAGCAGCTTCCTTTGCGATGTTGCTCTACGGTTACATGTTCTGTGAGCACCATTTTCTCTATAATATATCTTTTATCAAAGAGAGACCTTTACTCCGTGAGAAACCTTTTCTCCATGAGTCCATGCTTTGTGAGGCCATGCTCCACGAAGCTACTTCATGAAGATGCTCCTACCTTCGCACCCACTGGTCCATACCGTGGGGGCTGCACCCCCACGCCACCTCTTTGGGTCATTGCTGGTATTTGGCCCCAGTCACTTCACTACCTTCACTGACCCCCGTGAAAAACAAAGAATCAAACCGTGAAATTTTCGGACCAAGATGTCAGGATTTTCCATTACGCCCTTATTCGCACCCACCTTCCACCTGTGGAATTCCATGATTTGAGATACTCTTACGCACACTAAAAAACCCCTTGAGTCGACATATTCTTCTTGGATAATTTCCCATGTCATCTTTTGAGATTCTCGTCATCAATTCACAAAGAACCTTGAGTCAAACCATTCCTCAAATAACTCATCCAAACCCCATCACTTGGCTCTTATGCAAATTTGAACCAGAAAGGGCCGCCCTTGCGTAAGTCCCAAAACCAACCATTGTTAGGTGCCTTATGCCTAATTGTCCTATCTACATGACTTTAATCATTATAAATCCTTATATGATCAACATTTAATGCCTCTTTCCCTATACGAGAGATGCCTTATACTCCAAGAATGAGATGCAAATAGACTTATCTATATGACTATAAACTGTAGCACACCATATGTTCCCAACATAGGATGCCTCTTTCTCTAAACAAGAGATGCCATATGCTCCAAGCACGAGATTCAAACAGTCATCCCTACATGACTATAAAATGTAGTACTCCATATGTTCCAAACATAGTGTTCGTCTTACTCCAAATAAGAGATGCCTTATGCTTCTAGCATTAGATGCCAATAGTCCTCTGTACATGACTACAAACTGTAGTACTCCCTATGTTCCAAACATAGGATGCCTCTTACCCCAAAAAATATATTCCTTATTATCCAAGCATAATATTCGAATCGTCCTCTCCACATGGCTATAAATTTTAGTACACCCTATCTTCCTAACATAGGAGGCCTCTTTCTCTAAACAAGCGATGCCTTATGCACCATGTATAAGATTCCAATAGACTTATCTACATGACTTTAAACTATATCACACCATATGTTCCTAACATAGGAATCCAATTTCTCCAGAAAAGAGATGCCTTATGTTCCAAGAATAAGATTCCAATAGTTCTCTCTATATGACTTTAAACTATAGTACACCCTATATGACAAATATAGGATGCCACTTACTTCAAACGAGATATGCCTTATAGGCCAAGCATAAGATTCCAACAGTCCTCTACGGGTGACTATAAACTAAACCATGCCCTATAATTCAAAAATAGGATGCCTCTTGTTCCAAATATGAGATGGCTTATGTGAAAAGCAAAAGATACCTCATGCCATGATCAGAGTGGCATTATTTCAAGAGGGTTGGAATCCCTTTGAACATTCCATCACTCCACTTTATGCTTTGTGTGTCCTTAATTTGGATATTCAACCTCTTTAATGTCTAAAGGGATCCCCTAATGGCATGGTCCCATGCTTCATCGACTCACCTACCATCATGGGCCAACACCTCGGATGAATTTAGACAACACTTTGAGTCATGTCATGTGTTTCGAACACGGTCAGCAGTTGACCCTCATTTGTTTTTCCCCATTTCAAGATAACGAGATAAGGATGTTATGTTTTTAACATGGTCTACAGTTATCATCCATCATCATGACACCCTCACCGCATTCTGAATGTCGTACATGTGATTCACACTTTTCAACTCCCTTTGTTCGGACTCATTCCAACGCCTTTGGCTTTATCCCTCTTGTGAACCAGTGCATAGGTGTCGGTCATATGCCTCAACCCACTTGTGAGATGGGATTCCCTCATTTCCAGACATGAGGAAGACATCATAGGTTGCACTAAGCATAAGCCCCATCTACAAATTCCATTCTTTAGTGGCACACTGGCAGCTCCAAGCGTAAGCCACATCTACCATTGCCACTCCTTAGTGGCACACGGGCAGCTCCAAGTGTATGCCTCGTCTACCGATGCCACTCATTAGTGGCACCGAGGTAGCATCCTAATTTAAGTCTCATCCACCATTTTCACTCCATAGCGGCACCTAGGAAGTTACATTATGTAAGCCCCATCCACCATTGTCACTCCGTAGCGGCCCCATCCACCTTTTCTACTCTATAGCGGCACTCGGGCCTCCATCCTGGAGTAAGTCCCAACCTCTTCAGGCCGCTAACCACACATATGCCCATGTTTCCTCTTTGGGCTATGATCATGTGTAAGACCCATTTCACCTCTCGTAGATTCACCTTTCTAGGTGTGATCGTCATGTCTATGTTGCCTTTTGTTTCTCACACCGAGCATGACTCACGTGGGATTAGAGTAAGCACCGACTATAACATCCTCCCAGGGCAGCCTAGAGTGTATGCCCTATTCCATCAACCTAAACTATTTGGTCATTGATCCTTTCTAAGGTAGAGTACGTAGGATGCCTTCCTAAGGTTCAATCCCAACAAACATTTGTTCTGACATCCCTTCACGTTGGTTCAACAACATTAACCTTCTGAAACTACCTGGACTTTGATCCTCACAAAGACAAGGTACGTAGGAAGTCTCCCTGAGGTCCAATACCCCCATCCATCTAGACCCATAGTCCTTATTCATGTCGGTCCACTGACACAAAACCTGAACTATGTGGTATTTGATCCTTGCTAAGGTAGGGTAAGTAGGAAGCCTCCACGAGGTTCAATCCCAACACCCTGTCGATCCGACCCCATTCACATCGATTCACCCAAACCACCTAAACGATGTGGAATTTGATCCTCGCCAAGGCAGGGTACGTAAGAAGCCTCTCTGAGGTCCAATCCCACCATTCCTCTAGACCCCTGGTCCTTTCTAGTCAGTTCACCGACCCCCATACCTGATCTATGTGGACTTTGATCCTTGCCAATGTGGGGTACGTAGGAAGACCCGCTGAGGTCCAAGCCCACCATCAAACTGGACCCCTGGTCCTATCATGTTGTTTCAATGACCCCCTCTATACATGAACTATGGGGACTTTGATCCTCGCCATGGCGGCGTATGTAGGAAGCCTCCCTGAGGTCCAAGCCCACCCTTTATTTGGACCCCTGGTCCTTTCATGCCGGTTCTCCAACACCACTTGAACTACGTGGTCTTTGATCCTTGCAAGGAAATGTATGTAGAATGCCTCCCTGAGGTTCAATCCCAACACTCGATCATTCTGACCTCCTTCATGTCGGTTCAGCCACACTCATTCTAAACTACGTAGGTTTGATCCCTGCTTCCTAGGAAGGGTACGTTGGAAGCCTCCATGATGTCCAACCCCAATCGATGGTAATCTGTTGTCCCCAATTGACGGTAAGTTGTTGTCCCAAATCGACTGTAAGTCGTTGTCCCCAATCTGTTCCACTTGTTTCATATCATATCCAAGCGTCCATTCTCAAGGGCCGCCTCCTCAGGTGTCCCATTCCCACCCCATCCCGAACTATGTGGACTTTGATTCCATGCCACAGGGATATGTAGGAATAATCAATGAGGTTCAAGCCCAGCTCCCATGTCTCATCTTGATCTATCCCTTGATCCCATGTGTTTTAGGTATATCATGCCCCAGCCCAGAGGTTCTACATTCTCCAGGTCCCATCCATACATCCATTATCACAGGGCACATCCCCATGATTCCCATCATCCCACTGAACTACACGGACTTTGATTCCCTGCAACGGGGATACATAGGATGTCTCTTTAAGGCTCAATACCAATGTCCTCGTCATCCTCATGTCGGTTCCATATCATTCCCCATCCACTTCATTCAACTCTCCATTATCCATCCTGATTCTCACCCGGGCTGCCACATCCCGGTGGAATCATGGCATCCACCTCCTCGCTGCTCCTAGCAGTACTTGGGCTGTAATTCACATGTAAGCCCTATAATGTCTCCAGGTCGTTGTCCTTTGTGTACACCTCGATTCATCACCCCTTAGAACTATGTGGGATTTGATCTCTTTCATCTAAATGGGGTTCATAGGAAACCTCCCTGAGGATCAATCCCAGCCAATGGTAAACCTTGGTGTCCCCCATTCTCGGGTGCACTCTCCCGGATCCGCCCTTAGTGGTGTTCAGATCGCCCATTATGTTGTGAAATCTCCCATCCATTGGACACACCACCTTGGATTCGTCCTCAATGGGTGTTTTCATCCATCCATCATCATGGTGTTCCGACCTTGGGATGTACCAATCTGATCCGTCTCTATGGGACATTCTAATCAATCTAATTCCATCTCCGAAAGAAGTTAAACTCGATGCCTTCCTCGTAATAAACATGAGATTCTTGAGGAAAACCTCTAAAGACACACCTTTAACATAACCGTCTCTTCTAGATGTTAAACATGCGGCATACACTATGTTAAACATGGGAAGATGAAGAAAACCTGATGTACATGCCTATGGCACATGATTCCCATGCATTTGAAGTGGGATTCCTCGGGTTCAGCACCCTTGAGATGCCCTTTAATGATGTAGAATAATGTTTCCCCAATGTCCACACATCCAGATAAGCCCCAACATGCCCGAAGATACCATCTACTCCAACTGAATGTTGCTACAATGTCATGACCTGATGGAATGTCTTGACGGAAGTAGTGTAATTAACCTGCGTCCACAAAGATATGGCATCGGGAACGAGATTCACGAACTATGACTTAATCTTTAAGGGAGACCCGGACATGGGGATGATTTCCAAGGAGAAATTCATGGGAGGAAGAACCAACATCCCATCTTCCTGTTTCGATCAAGGAGAAAACGTCGTTGAAAAAGTGATAGATGTTTCCTGCCTTTGGATAGCGGTAATGTGGGGAAAAAAACAAGTCGTGTCCTCCTCCTCGAAAGATGGATGCACGCACCCCGCCGAAATCATCGGAAATAGACTCCCATTGGAAATGTCATAGATCTATTCTACAACTACACCATTACTCTCATCAGCTTCAAATCACCAACATATGAGGAATAAAATAAATTGTTTGTTATTACATTTATAGAAGCTCCTAAATCAAAAGAGCACCACAAAAGAGCACCACAAAAGTGCCACTCCAATATGGTGCATGGGTTGGTGAATGTTCTTAAATCCTTGCACTTTGTTGGAATTTCCATAGTTGGTGTAATTACTCCTGACACATTCCTTCCAAGATTGATTCTATCATTTTTCTTGAGATATCGTTGATTGATACAATATTCTCTTATGTGTTTGGCATACCATTTTATTTTCTTAATGGCCTCGATATGGGGGATGTTTATCTCTACACACCTGAAGGTGTCTAAAACATCTTTTTTGTATCTCCTCATCAAACAACTTATTTGATTGTACAACCCAGTTGGGAATGGGAAGGGGTTTACGTGGAACATCATCAATATTTTTCATACCTTTTTCTTTCTCTTTTGGTTTCTCTTTCGTTGGTATGGAATGGGGAATCTTCAGAGATGAGGTGAATCCTTGTGGAATGATATGTACAGATGTATCATTCATTTTCTTCCCACTTCTCAATTTTATGGAACTAAAATTTACCATAGGATTTGGAGTAGGTTGGGGAGGAATATTTTTATAGTTCTTACATACCAATTCATGGAGGGAATTGACAATCTATCATATTTGTGTCATTAACTCTCTCAACTTCGAACCTTGACTCTTTAGATCATTATGTTGATTAAGAACATTTTTCTTTAAAATATTATCTGTGTTATAATCTACCTTGGGTGGGGGATTCCCTTATTGTTGGATTATTTATTTTTGGGCTTCAAATATCCTTTGAGTTTGTTGGACACCCTGCTGGTATGGCAGAGGCTGCTGGAAGTTGTGTTTAAATGGGGGAATTTTTTGTTGTCTAGATCGATACCTCATGTATAATTGAATCTTTCAACCTTGGATTTATGGTGAATAAAAGTAATCAAGCCTATTTTGGGAATATGGATTTTTTTGCTACTGATATGGTCTCCCATGTATCACTGCTGCACAATCTTCCGGTTCATGTAGTTGGGGGAAAAAGTCACCTGCGTGGCTTGTCTCCGTGAAAATGCCACAAGGCCATGAATATGGGTGTTGGGATGTATTTTGTGACAAATCAATCTATCTCACCATATTTTTCAATTATTCTAACATGTTATCAATAAAATGACAATCTAGAAAATACGGACATACCTGATGTACTCCTCTAATATGTGGTGTACTTTGATCCCCATATTTTAGGGAGTGCTATTCCATATTGTCAATAAATTCAAATGCGTATACTAGTGTTTTTTAAACCAATTCCCCTTTATCCACAACATCCACAATTCTTCTCTACATAGGATTGATTCCTTCATAGATGTACTTTATGAGTATTTTCTTAATGATTTGGTGAAGTGGGAATCCTGCACACAACTTCATTAATCTCTCCCAGTACTCATACATTGACTTCCCTTGTTCTTTCATGATCCCAGAGGTCACATTTCAAATAGATATGGTCATTGATGCTGGAAAAAATCCTTGAAATAAAATATTATTCAATTCATTCCAACAAGTAACATATTTAGGTTGTAAATAATACATCCAATCTATAGCATATTGATCAAGTGAGAATGTGAATGCTCTTAGTTTTATTTGATCATCAGATAAATTTCATGGTTTAAGGGTTGAGAAACCCACATTAAATACATTGAAATGTTTTTTTGGATCGTCAATAGATAATCCATGAAATTTTGGAAGATGTTGAATTAATCTAGATTTTAGTTCAATGTCCAATTCGAGATTTGGGTATGCAATACAATTTGGTTGATAGTTAGTATCACGTGAATCTAATTATCAAATTTTTATATTAAGTTCATTTCCATTATTCTCGTCCGTTTGTTTGTTTTAGGTTTGATGTAGAAGTGTTTCCAATTTTAGTTTTCCCATAATGGAGGGATTCTAATACTTGTTTGATTTTGAAACATCCAATAGACTGATAATGTCTGATTCGAGTCCTAGGGTTGTGTTCCATCTCAGGGTAAAGATCTAAGAGATCTTCAGGATTAGTTTCTTTCCTAAATCATATAAAAATAAAAATAAGGAAAGTGCACCATAATAAAAATGAGAATTTTGAGATGATGGTAGGTAATAGGAAGAATAAAATAAATTTAGAAGAAAACATTTAGATTGGTTAAAGAAGGAAGAAAGAAGAGAAGAAGAGAATAAAATATAAAATAAAATAAATACCACTAATTGATTGAAATAAATACGTGCCTCCCTGGTAACGGTTCCAATTTGAAAGGCACTTTTATGGGATCTCTCAAATGAAGTGTGATTTTTTGTTTGGGTACTTGGGTGCAGCAGAGTGGCTGAGCAAGGTCATCTCTCAAAGGAGGAAGTAAATTTAAAAAAATTAGTAAAAGTATTCTAAAAATAAAATAAAATAAAATCAAAAGACTACATATAAATGATGAGTGTTTTTTACCATTTATAATAGATGAAGATGCATATTGTAAGAATATTTTATAATTTGTTTTTTTTAAATGATACTTTATTAATAAAACACAATAAAGATATTTTCAGAAAATATTATAAAAAGAATAATCAATATAACTCTACCTCTTCAATAAATTATTTATCATTATCATTTAAATTAACATCCACTTAATTATAATCCACTAATTGTTTTTTCCTCAAACCCTACGAGGGGAAAAATAACCACAATGATTAAATTACTTATACCCTAGGCTAACTTCAGAACATGCAATCACAGCACCCAGCTTTGATTGAAGTTATTATGTTAGATTATGGTCAGTGGTTAAGTAGATCACATATCCCCTCTATAAATGAGGATTAATTTATTTTAGGGATTATATTTTAACTCTACAAATTTATCCCGTGTGGCCCAGTATTACCAATTATGATCACAATCACACAATTTACACAAATCTCAACCCTAGATGTTTTTGAGTCAATTGTTCAATTTATTGCTTAGTTTCATTTAAATAAAAAACTAAATTAATATATCATATTTTTTTAGTTATAGTAGATCGTTGATTCAAAATAAATTAATGAATAATATCAGTGGTAGATCGATTAATAAGGAATCTACTCCTCCATGGATGGTCTAGTCATAGTATAAATGAACTGTATTTGCAAAGATTTAGAAACGGTATAACCCAATATCATTTCTACTCTATAATTCCGAACCAAAGAGGAATATATGTGAGGAAGATAACAGAAACAAAATAGAGGAAAACAAAAAAAATTAAAGAAGATCTATGGAGTTAATTATGAAAAAAAATTATTACTACACGAAGAAGAAGGAGAAGAAGGCTCCATTGAAGGGATCCTTGCTTCAAGAGCTACACATGTTGAAATGGTTGGTTAATTGGAGTGGATCCATGTCTCAGCTTCCCTAACATCCAAATTCATGACCCCAAACCCTAAAAATAAGAAAAATACATATTTAAGAGTGGATATGAGGCTAGGTTACAAGTGGTTTCAAGTGTGAATGGAGAAATTCATCAAAATATATTAAGTCCACTTTCACCGCATGTTTGACCTCTAAAATTCGAGATTCATCTATCATTCCAAGAGGATGAAATGTGAGGAATTTGATCCCCGAGCTCCTCTCTAAATTTGGGCCAAATTCATGCTTTTATTAGGAAGATATGGACATAATACAGAACTGATGTCCAAACTATCAGGTCAAACCAAGCGTTGACTTCATAGCACTTTTACACCCATCAAATGCACAATTTAGCTTCAATTTTTTGAATAAATGTTTTACCCCATTAATTGAAGGATATATTTTAAAAAATTATTTTCAAAGAGTACGTATCAAAATATTTATGTTTGAAATTCATCAGTAAATTTGAAAGGGTAAAATTGGAATTTTCACCAAATTTTCAAATGAATGATCTAATGCCAAATTGTTTATAAATAAACATATTTAACACAATGTGAGGAAATTTGTTAATTTATTATCAATAAAATATTCATAAGCATTGTGTTTTATTAGTATACACATTTATACAAATATAATTATTTTATTTTAGACATACATGTATTTATTCCATAGTCCTTGATCATGGAATAATTTATGATGATGAATGAATTGATTTTGTATGATCTGTGTGGAACACTTAAGAATGAGAGTGAAACAAATGTGATTGGTACACCCTATATTATATAGTACTCTAGTACATTGTGTAATTTTTAATATCATGATATGTCATGTTGTGATTGGTAATGAACCTATTTCCTTTATGGGACTTTTTGCTCCTTGATTTCTTGGTTGTTTATCCTCGACCTATGTTTATAATTTAGTGTTTTTAGCTATTTTCGTGTTTTTCATGTTATTATTATCATGATATGTCATGTATCATTGTTAAAATTAATGATTCCTATTATTTTAATACCCCATTTATTTACCTATTTGTTAACATGTATCTCTCTATTCCATGCTTATTCTCTTACTCTGCTTATTATCTCACCCCTTTCTTAAATTTGTCCCCATGTTATCCCATGCAGTTTTAAAAAGTCATGGAATTTTAGAAGCATGCTAAGAAATTTTTCAATAATGTTGTTTTATACCATCCTCAAGATGTTTTTCTATGTACTTAATTCCCAAGTACATTATACTTATTATTTTCTGGGTTTTATTAACTTTAATTTTACGTAATAAATCATGTATTTATGTAAAATAAAGAACAATGTTGTTATAATAATGATTTTAATTCAAATGTAAATTTCTCATATTTAATAAATTATTTTAATTAAATAGAGACCAATTTTTAATTATAAATGTCTAAAAATGATTAGGGACTATTTTTGTGATTTTTCTAAAATGGTGGAATTTTTTGTGAATAGTGAAATAAGAGAATTTATGATGTAAGTTAAATAAATGAATTATTGAGCGATGGATGGTGTTTGGATGAGTTAATAACCCATTGGATCAAAATTTCAGGATCCATTTACTGTATTTATTTAACAGTATTGATATTCATGTTCTAGAAAAATAATCTAATGGGTAAAATAATCAAGAAACACCCCTCTCCTCCCCTTTAAATACCACCCATCACCAACTCTTCACATCACACCATCTAAGCCTTGAACCATGCCTACATTCTAACCAATTATCTTACCAAGACTCTTCACCATGTACAAGATCAAAATTTCTCAACAAAAAACCTAATCCATGATCCTTAAAGAGGTTCCCAATGAGGTCAATTTCAAGAGGTAAAATCCCCTTTCATTTTCTTTTAATTCCTTTTAATTTATTGTTGTTTCCTCACCTTTACAATCCCAAATAGAAATTATAACTTCATTAACTTATATATACTATAAATTTGTTATATTAATTTAATATACATTATCAAATCTCTTATCCACTCCCTTTTATTCAAAAATTGACAACAACGTCTGTGATGTGTCGATTCACCGCATTCATGGATGACAGGTTACCATTTTTCATTACTAACTTTAAGGATAGTCAAAAAACCATTATTATGGTTAAATAATATTTTTAATATATATATTATAATTTTTATCATTTATTGGAACCATTATATAACCATGATATTAATTAATTGATTCAAGCTTGAGATGTTCATAAAACTCGCAAAAATAAATTAAAACATTTCCATCATCATTTTACCTACTGAACCATCACCATTCCATATAATGTTTTTTATATTCAACCATTTTAAATAATGGAGTTAATGAATAATTCATAATTTCACTTCAAGATAATTATTCTCTATTTACATGACATTATATAATTAAATATAGATAAACCAACAATCAATCCTTGAAAACGAGCCCTCCTAAAACAATGAAATTGAAATCTATAAATCATAAAAATTTAATAAAAATGTAATACAATTATAATAAATAAAATATTTGTATACTGGGTTCTTTATTTTTTCATTATTGAATCTAATTTAATTAGCTAGGTTATTAAAGTTAACAATGAATTCAGACATAAGGTAAGGTGATTATCAAACATAACTCCTTTTATTTGTGTTATTCTATTTTGTGACAAATTTTAGTGTGGGTATTTTTTTAATATTACTAAAACGTAATTTCATTTTGATTCACTTTTCTTATTTGTTATATACATTTAATAATATGATTTAATGAAAAATTCAAATATTTTCCAAAATTACTCTACTATTCAAAACATATTATGAATCTTCTTGAGATCTTTCTTATTTGCTCAAGAATAATAAATCTTATACCAAATATGTTTTTCCCTATTTCCTTTGGGAACCACAATTTTATTCATGATTTATGATATACTTATGAAACCCATTATTTTACATGGTATTACGTCAGGACTTTGACTGGTATATCCTCCATGTGGCACACATGATTATGTAACTGTTATGTTGTGATTAGTGTGAAAGGAATTATATAGTACTCAAATGAATTAGGTAATCTGATGTTTCCCATGAGATAATGGAAAATGTTCATAAACCAGATTCTATATTTGATCAAAATGATGATGTTATGGTTATTCACATATGTTTTTCAAATACATGATGCTATCTTTTTCCATAACTACTTGTGGTATTTGACCACTAAGACATGTTGTTTCATTTTTATGAATCGCCACATTCCATGCCTTTATCTAATGCATCCTCTCTTGATTATGAAGATGATCCGATGATTATGTTATGATAATTATGATTATACTCAACCATGTTATATTTATTCATGTGCTTCTTTATCCACTTACTAGTATTTTAGCTCACCCCTTTCATTGATGTGTAATGTCAAGTTATTACTTTTAATATGATGAATATAAATTTTAAGGATAATTATATAGGATTTAAATAAATGTTTATTTTTTATTATGTTCAAATCATGTAATGTACTAATTTTACCAAAAAACTAAGCCTTATGATCCTTGTTTTGTACCTATATTTTGTTTTTTATATTTAATATGATGTAACAGTCATGTAATAAAGTAGGGTATCTATAGTTTGTATTAGAGCATGGTTTAGTTAATTTGGGAATTAGGATAATAGATAATTAATGAAAACCCTTATTATGAGACTATATATATGTGAGCATCCAAGAATATTTGTTTTAAAAAAATTATAAACATAGTGATCCCATAATATATTCCTTCAGAGTTAATTTCACTAATGAATAATTTATTTATTCATTAATTGTTAACTTATGTATTTTTAAAACCTTTTATATTCTATAAAAAGGTGGGAATCATGATTAAACAAGAAAAAACATATGTGAGGGACAAAGTATTGATTTCCCAAACTATATCACATATTAATTAGGATGTGATGTTAAAAATATCATGGATATGCTTACCCATCTTTCACAGGGAAGGAACAATAACCAGAATAATGTGGAATGTCCTCCTTTACCTAAGTGGAAAAAACTAGATAACTAATATTTTATATAACAATGAACACTATTATTTAGTAGATATTCCAATCCAGTAATCAAGAAATAGTGGGTCAACTCAGTGGAGAAGATATTTTTTGTGCTTCACTATTCTGATAAGGAGAAGGTGGCTTTGGGCATTTATCATTTAGATAGAGAGTCTATTAAATGAAGGGTGTTGATTAAGAACCCCAATCTGAAGGATTAAATAGAAGATATAGAGTGGGAAGGCTTTAAATAAATATTTCATAGCAATTATTTCCCCCATACCCATATTATAGTGTTGTATTTACTAAATAGTTTCCAATATTTTCCCTAGACTGTGAGGTACAATTCTCAATAGAACATATACCCATGCCCCTTCTATCCCAAGATTCCCCTATAGGATAGCCTCAACTGGACTGGATGAGTTAAAGAATATGCTTCAAGTGAATTAGGAAAAAAGTTTCATACACCCTAATGCATCCCCATGGGGTGATATAGGGATCTTTTTAAAGAAAAATGGTGCATTAATGCAATTGTGTATCGATTTTCGGGATCTCAATAAGATAATTTTAAAGAAAAAGTATCATCTTCCAAGGATTGATGACTTTTTTGTCAACTATAAAGACCTAAATACTTCTCAAAGGTGGATAATAATTATGGATATCATCAAATGATGGTGAATAAGGGAGATGTTCATAAGACTGATTTTCATACAAGGTATGGGCACTATGTGTTTCAGGTGATTCCCTTTGAACTTTCCACTTCCCTTACAATCTTAATGGATTTGATTAATAGAGTCTGTAGATAATACCTCGATATATTTTTGATAGTGTTTATCAACAATATTATCTTCAACTCTAGGAGAATGTTCGAACTTGAAGAACATCTAATTATTGTGATGGTGAAATTAATATATGAGAAATTATATTAAATGTTCAGAAAATGTGACTTTTTTGTGATGTAAGTCTCATTCTTGGGACACACTATTAAAATTGAGGGAATTTATATGGGACCGTAAACAATGAAATTCAGGAATTTATTAGAACCAGTAGAATAATGGAAATCCATTTTTATAATTTAATAGGAGGGTATACCGATGTTCTATGAGAAATGGATCATGATTGTATAACCTACTAACAAAGTCAATAAGGACAGGGGTAAAGTATATCTTGATGAAAGAATGTGCAGACAGATTTAAAGAGATAAATAAAAGGATAATCACTAAACATGTAATCACACTACAAGCAAGTGGATAATGTTTTATGATATATAGTGATTCTTAGAAAAATGGTTTGGGTTGTGTACTCATGAAGAATGATAAAGTTATAGACTACACCTCAAAAAATTCTATGATCCCTGAGAATAAATACCTAAAACATGATCGAGAGCTAGAGGTTTTGATTTTTTACTTGAAAATATAGAATTACAACATCTATACTGGGAATTGTGTCATATATTTGGGTCATAAGAGACTAAAGTTTATATTCACATGAAATGAGCAAATCATGTGTCAAAAAAAGATGGTTATATCTAATCTAAGACTATGGTTTCTTTATTTATCACCGTCTGAAAAAGGTGAATATGGTAACTGATTCTCATAGAAGAAAAGAACATGATAATTTATCTATGATGTGGATTGAAAATGTCATTATCATTATGCATATGAAAAGAATGTATTTGGGAATCATAATGGACGGGAATACATCCTACCTTTCCCAAATGTCACATGACTATCTATCCAAGAGAATATTAAAGAGGCACGAAGGGATGATTTGGAGTTACAAAATAATGTGATTGTAGTAAAGGAAGGAAAGATACATGTGTTCCACATCAATGAAGATGGTCTGGTATGGTTGGGAATGAGGTTTTGTGTGCCTTCATAACATAGGATAATTAAAGAGATATTGGATAATGTACATAGCTCACCTTTGTCCATAAATCCTGGATGTACCAAGATGTAACATGATTTATGAGAACAATTTTTATGGGACTACTTGAAGAAGGATATTTTCACTGTGTCTCAAGGTTATTGGTATGTTAGAAAGTCAAATAAGAGTGACATAATTCTAAGGGGATGATACAACCCTTTACAACACAGATGATGAAGTGGGAGAATTTCACTATATACTTTTTCACCTATCTCATAAAGACATCAAAAGGAAAAAATGTGATAAGGTTTGTGGTATATAGACTCACCAGTACATCCCACTTTATCACTATTTGGGAAGATCTCTCAATAGAAAAAAATTACAAAGATATATGTGAAAGAATTGGTGAGGCTGTATAGAGGTCCACTGTTGATCATCTATGATCATGATCCATGGTTCACATCTAAATTTTGGATAATTATTCAACATTAATTGAGTACTAAAATAATTTTCAACATGTATTAGCACCCCCAAACTAATGGATAATCTAAAATAATTTTTTAGATGCTCAAGGACATGCTAAGAGCCTTCTCAATGAAATTAAAATGTGAAAGGGATCAAAATCTCACATTGGTGGATTTATTATACAACAACATCACTAACTCAAGTATTCAGATGGATCTATTTGAATATATATATGGGAAGTGATATAGAACTCCAACCTATTGGGATGAAGTTGGTGAACGAAAGATACATGAACCTAGTCTTGTGAAAGAAATGGTATATAAGGTTCAATCCGTTCGACAACATATCAAAGCTTCTCATAGTTTGAAAAAGAGCAATGCTGACAACTATTGAAGGGATATGGATTTCAATGTTTGAGATAATACTTTCATTCGAATATCACTATTGAAAAGTGTCATGTGTTTAAAAAAAGGAATTCATAGGCCAAAGTACATTGTCCTATTTGAAATAATTGATTTAATAGGAGCAGTGGCATATCGACTAACACTTCCACCAAATATTTTTCAAACTCATAATGTGTTCCATATATTATTCCTTAGTACATTAGTGCATAAACGATTTGTCATGTCAGTTTTATATGCCTTTTTACGTGTGTTATTAAGTGATGTTATTAGAGGGGACATAGTAAATAACATTTTCATGTTGGTTAATAGAATATGATGTTGTAAATTAATATGTTTTATCAGTTTTCCACATCAGTTATTGGATAACCGACATAAAAACAAATTACCAATTATATTTTCTGTTGGTTATCCAATAACTGACATGAAAAACTCTAAGGTTATTTGTTTTTCACCTTATTTATCCAATTACAGACATGATTTTTTAAATTGTTCAATGATTTATCCTCCACCACAACAGCGTACAAAATCAAGTGAACAATATAAATGGAAGAAGAAAACCATAAAAAGACACATAAAATTGACTTTCAAATTTATAATGTATATTACAAGTGAAATAAAAATCAATGAAACCTATAAAATGATTATACCATTAAATTTGTTAATGTGTCAACTTATCTTCACTATATAGTCATACGTCATAAAATCTAAAAAATAATACAAAAATTTTTTGTGTTGAATTTTCAATAAAAAATCTTTAATATTAATGGAATCTTTATTAATAAATCTAACATTATGAAACATTATAACTATCCTAGTGTAAATTATTTTAAACATGAATATTAAAACATAATATCAACATTCATTTACACCTTCTTGTTTTTGGCCGAATTTTAAAGACATTTTAATTCAAAATAACATTTTTAATTAATGTATCCAAAATTTATTAAATGTAAATAAAAATTCACCATAGCTTTTAAAAATATGATCTTGATTCCCCTCTTTCTTATCATCTCTCCAAAAAAATATCATGACCTGTTTAAAAATTGTATGAATGAAATAAATTTTGTTCATTACAGTATAATAATGTTTTAAAATAATCAGACATATATGTTCAATACATTTAAAAAAAATTTGTCACTTCACCATGAATAGAGCAAATCTAGTACAATGTCTTCACTCTTGGATAAAAACACCCATCATCCAATGAAGACTAATATAAAAGAAAATTAAATATTATTGTTTAATATGATAAGTGATATACATCACTTTTTAAGAGAAAATATTTCATACACTTCAAGATATGGAAACATCCAACACTGAATGATGAAATTCTTCTCAAATATTTCAGTTCTATAAGTTTTTATTTCAACATCGGTGATTTTCAAAGTTATAAGAGGAATAAAATGTGGACCCATAAATCTATTTATATCTATCTTTTCATGATTTGTAAAAATTTTATATAGATACCTAATACAATTCATAAATAATTTTTAAGTTTCATTAAATTAAAGGAATTGAAAAAAAATCGACTTACATAGAAAAAATTTCATCGTGTTTATGCCAAATAAATACCCACCTATAAGTTCCATGATATCAATTTTCAAAATCCCCACAGTTATTGCATTCCCAAAAACAACATCATCATTTGGAATCACATATACTCCCAATAACAAATTTGAGTATTCTAAAAATATATATGTATTAGTAGAATTTGTATCTGAGGTCATGACAAGTTGAATTTTTTGTTATATATACATTATGTCATTACCTTAAAAGTATTCCTGTAAAAAAATTAGATAAATATATAAACAGTAAAATGATAAAATAATTTAATAATAAAATGAAATTAAATGTAACATATATACATACCTCTATAGTAATATATCAAAGTAGTCTTGATGTCTAAGCTAAAAAATTACCGATACTTTTTCCGAATGTACTCATCTTGTTAGTAGGATTTTATATGTTTTATGATCTATCTATAATACCATGTACTGTGACCCTGTGATCCTCTATCTCAATATTTTGATGATGAATGGTATTACTGGTATAATATATCATCCCAAATACAACAATAATATGATAATCATAAATATATAAGACACATTAACTTGGAATATATAGAGGAGGGGGTGTATGGGTTTGATAAGAAAGGGGGTCGAGGAATAGAGATGTGAGAGTACGATAATGAGGTGGAGTGTAGTCTGATGGCAGAGGTCTATGAGTCATATTGGTAGGAAAAAACTGTTTTTGCATGTCTGCAAACATTTCATGTACCGAAACTATGATAATTACCTCTATCGTCACTTGAATATCCTAAAATTTGGCTTCTAATGATTCTATTTTTTTATAAGAAATTTTTTGAACAATCTTCCGAACATGGAAACACTTTTCTTACCCATACACCAGTTGGGTATCCTTGTACACGACCTGGGTGTTTGGGATTTCCCAATTTTATAGCTAAAATATCCTTTATACCCACTTCAATGAAGACCCCCTATGTGATCTACTCCTCAAGAGAATCCTATATGTAATATTTGAAAAAAAATAATGAATCATAATATATAAAGTATTGATTTACCTTTAATAAATAAATAAATATCTTAATATATTTTTAGCTACAATTATTAACAATTAAATCATATATTTCCCTTTTTTCTCATTTGAGCCCTCTAAAATTTTTCATGTCTAGTGAGGGGAGGAGGGGAAACCTCTTCAGTCCTTAACGACTCAGCTCTCAACTTTTGAAGTTTTTATTCTATAATGTGTTCTTCTAATAAGTTATACCTTTTTCAAGATAACATGTGCGGGTATACATTCCTATCATGAATCTTTTAAAGAGATATCCTTGATTGCTATAAATTAAGAATTAAGAATAAATAAATCATTAACATGGTCATTAATATGAAAAGAAAACTAAAAAGGTAACATTTCACCTACCAAAAACACTTATTTTGGTTTACATTCAACAAACTACATCCATGTATCCTCGTCTAAAAATGTATATATATCACATGGGTTTTCATGCTATCTATTCATAAAATTTAACTATGATGTGAGGGATGATTAAAATCCCACCATCTCCTAGCATCCAATGATAAAACCTTCCTCCTATCTCATCCTTTATCATGTATATCACATGTCATTCGATAAGAAGGTGAAAAACATATATTACTATAAACATTTCAAGATAAGTAAAATTAAAAAAATATTACCAAAAAGGTCTCCCATAATTGTAATAATTTTCATTTTTCAATACTTGTCCAATCATTAAAAAATAATATCTTTTCTTTTAACATGTTTAGATACAAAATTGTTGATTTTTTTTGAATTTGGACTTATTATAATACTATTACTATCAAAGAGTATTTGTATCCTCTATTCATGGCTATGAGGAACTGATAATTTTGGTAAATTATTGGTGCCATATTTACCAACCATCGAACTCTTTTTTGAACCTGTGTAAATAGATGTGTCAAGTAAATAATGATAAGTAGGATCATCAATAAGTGCATGTTTACGTTCCCCCTACATATTTTTTAGTATGATCGTCTCTAGAAATATGTATTGGATTAGAGGATTATCCTATCATTATCATAAAAATCAAAAAAAACATCAATTAGTAAAAATATAAGCAAATCTAACAATTACATACGAATGTAAATAAAAAATTATCCATTATCAAAAAAAGTAAATTAAATCTAAAATATTTTTATAAATATTATTTATAGTTATCTAAAATTATTACAATTTTAATGAGGGATAAAATGACATAAAATAATGAAAACTGCACAATATTAACGAGAGGTTAAAGGAAATTATAGAAAGTCACCAACATGACAAATAAATTTCACAACAAAAATAATTTTTTTACAATATACTTATATAAAATATATTTTTGTTTTTTTAAAATATTAAATTTAAAAATAATTTGTTTGAAAAATAATCATTTACTAGATAAGTTAGGTAAGGGTAAACATGGGAAACTAGACAAAAGTAAACTAATATAATCAAATAATTTAACTTGTTATTTATAATATGACTTTTAATAAAGAAACCCAAATTAAAATATCTCACTTATGAAATTTAAAAAGCTA
This sequence comes from Viscum album, assembly GCA_963277665.1. Classification (NCBI taxonomy): domain Eukaryota; kingdom Viridiplantae; phylum Streptophyta; class Magnoliopsida; order Santalales; family Viscaceae; genus Viscum; species Viscum album. The sequence continues at coordinate 256,753,976 of OY728140.1, read as the reverse complement.
AACCATAATGAAACATATGTTACCTGTAATATTAGTAATGTAGTAAAAAAAGTTTCCCAAATTCCTTAATCAATATTTTTTTATATGGAAAAAACCATTTCAATGGCGTGATCATCAATATTATTAGTTAATCGTTCCACGTATGTAGGGATCTCAGATAAATCAACACCTTCTTCATGTTTTTCATCCCTAACATACTATTGTTTTCCTGTAAGACAACATACCACTACATATCAGATTTATCAAGAACACATAATTTTTTTTTTGTATGTGTTTCATTGATAAATGGATCATTTGTGTATTCTAATTGATTCATATTTACTAGTGTCATTTTAAATTTATCATATTAGACATTATTGTTACAAATAATACATTTACACTTAAGCACTGTAACATGAAATTTAATGTACTCAACCACCAATGTTTCATCAATGAATCCATAATATACAGTTAATGCAATGATTGGGTTTTTTACATTGGCACTTGAAAAAATGCATTACTTCTATGAACACCAACACACTACTATTTTAAACTGTACTTATGTTTTCTTGGTATTTTGTATGAAAATTGTATCCATTAATGTCATAGTCAGACCATTTTACCAAATTTAAATGTGGACCACCCACTAACCATCTTAGTGTTTATGATGTATCTGATACACCCAGCATGGACTCCTTAAACCATAGAAATGTTTTTTGTTATGCTCATTCAAAATCCACGTATCTTTCTTCTTTTGATAACATTATTTCAACCTGTTAATATGAAATGTTATATATCATTGATCATCATCTATGTTATTTAATATGTATAAATGTAACTTTTTTAAATTTTCACCTATCAACAAGTTGAATTTCAAGCCATTAATCTTGTTTCCCCCATAATTAACTTCTTCATGGAGATATGTTGGAAAAACAGTTTTCTCTATGTCAGAAAAATAGCTTGTAAAAAACTCTACAACCTTCACTGAAATTAACTTCCCAACAATGGATGTTTCATGTCGATATGGATTCATAAAATGATCCTAAAATGTCATTATATACCTTTCAAAATGAAACATCCAACATAGATATACAGGTCTGTAATTGTTTATTTCTGGCACTAAATGAACCCTCAAATTCACCATGATATGAAAAAATGGTTGGAGGATAATACATTACAAATTTAAAAAGTATAGAAACCAATTAATTCTCCAAATTTATCAAATAATTCTAATCAATCAGAATATTATAAATTTAATTTAAAAATTAACACACTGTCATGATATCCATTCTTACATGGGTGGGCAATATTCTACGTAATGGAACTGGAGGGATCTGTTGCAAAATGGCATGATAGTCCTGAGATTTCATACCTATCATCTTCATATTCTTTAAAGACACGTCATTTTTTACATTTGGAGAATGACCATTTGGCACTTTGGTATCATGAAGACATTTGCAAAAGATAATTTTCTCTGTCATAGAAAAGGTATGACATGTTGTGGGTAGGAATGTTCACCTTTCATCAGGAGTGGGATCCAAATCCAAATGTATTCCCATTGATAATAAATACATTCATGTATTCAAACTATCTATAGTATTTCCATTATTATCTTATGATGATCCAATAAAACATTCACATATATTCTTCTCTGCATTCTTGATATCAATTCCATGTTTCAACTCTTAATATATCCAATATGGTAGCTCAAAAAATATTGATTGTTTCTTCAAAATATTTATTTCATTTCAAGATTTATGTGTATTTTCATATGTCGCATCAATGTTTTCACCCTCAAAAAATATTGATTAGTGGATAAAGGTATTGAAAAAATATTAAATTCATGTGAGCCATAGAAATCCTTTTTTAATCTTCTATAAGAGTGGTCCATATCATAAAACATTATATGACCCATGAATACGGTTATTCTCCTATTATACAGTTGATAATATGAAGTCGGTTGTTTAAAAATTGGATAAATTTTATGTTGCTTAACATTATATAAAGAAATATTTCCGTATTTTGGGAAGTTATTCATAGTCAACATAATCTTTATATGCTGTCAAAAAAAATTCCATTTTATATGAATCATACACCATTATACATTCCACCCATAATAGTTTCAAATCATCAATTAATGGTGAGAGGAAAATGTCATTATCATCTATGGGCTATTTTAGTCCACAGATCATTAAACTCAACATGACATATTTTCACTTCATAAAAAATTCTGAAGATAATTTGTAAATTCTAAATAAAACATGACATAAACTATGTTTGATACTAATGATTTAAGATTCATTCATTACATCGATGCATAGTCCAAGTATGACATTTTGAACATCATTTATGAATATAGGAAATTGGTGATCAATTGTATTCCACAATATAAAATCATCTAGATGATATATTTTTCCATCACATACATTCTTATCAGCATGACATCTAAACCTATTTACATCATGTGAATTATCAAATAAATGTTTCATATGAATAATTATAGGAAGATATAGAATGTTATTATAAGGTGATTCTGTAACATCTAAATCAGCCTGTGATTTTTCTTTCTACTTATATCACGATGTCCCATATTTAGGAAACTCTTACACAAATTCATATTCTTTCTTATATAGAATATAGTCATTCAGGTAGATATGTACTTTCTTTTACCCCAATCCCATTGGGCATAACATTTTCTTTTCCATATAATGTGAATCCATAATATCATTTCCTTTTAGAAGAATGTCTTTCATCAATTGTAGAAGCTCTGTAAAACATTATTCACTCAATCTCAATTTATCCTTCATTTTAATCAATCTTAACAAATTTGATAAAAACATATATCCTATACAACCAAAATACAATTTTTTTTCGAAATCCCCATATAAAAGATCAATTTTTGGTTGTTTCCCAATTTCTTCTACATTAATATCATGTATAACTTTATCAACATAATTAGATTTATCATCTTGCACACCATCATCATCAATAAATCTTAAATTTTTCCCATTATCACTATTCTAAATCCAAGGGTGGTAAATCGAATTAAAACAATGAAAAAATAAATGATAATAGATCTCTCTGATTTCCAAATTCTTCATATTTAATCATTATAATCATGAAAAAAACATGTCATTGTTTTGAACATTTCATTTAGAAATTTCAAAAATTTCATTGACACCTTCCACATATTCAATGTGCATTAATTTAACATCAATTCATTATTAACTATAACAAGTATTAAAAAAATCAATAACAATGAGGGTAATTTATAAAATATATATATAAAATAAATGACATGGAAAATTATAGAAAACCTATAATGGAATCATTATAACAAAAATAGATATTTTTTATGATAATATTCATTCATGTGGAAGGAATTAAAAAATAGATTCATTTCAAAAATTTATCATGTAATTTTAAATGGATATAACATTATGAAATTATTAAAAAATATTTACAATGATATCCATAAAAATATCCATAATAATATATATAATAACAATAACTAATTCATAGTTGATTATTTATAAAAAACAATTCTATTTTTTAATTAACAATATATTTTTTCATAAATTTATTCGTAGTTTAAAAAAATGTCACATTAATCCATGCTTCATGGGAATACATATGGTATATAATATTCCCTAAATAGATATCTAGTTGGACTGCTACTTTAAAAGGAAGACACATGACCAATTTAATCCTTTTTCAATGCCCTAGACTACCATTGAAACACATGGCCATGAATAAAAACACCGACTAAATAATCTCAAAGTCTCGGAATTCTCAAATTAGTCATTTTTATCAAATCACTCTTACATACATATAAGGAATTAAATATCACTAAATTGATTAACCTATAATAACTCACCCCATAATAAACCCAACACCAGAGGTATTCTCATTATTAATAAGCACCAATTGTGACCCCCTTACACTTGATCATCCATTAGAAATGGTTTTCACTACTAATTACCAATTTCAAAATCCCAACTAGTTTTTAACAAAAATTCTTTTTATATTATACAATACACACATGCCGTATATTAAACAAAACATCCATTAGAAAACCCATTATAAAACCCATATCATGATGTGAAATGACATGATAAATAATTTTTCAAATCTCCCAAGTGCCAACTTTATCAGAACTGAAAAGAACCCACTTTGATATCAAAACCTAGTGAATTTAAAACCCAACTCATTGAACTAAATAAAATTGTGGAAACACACAAGATTCACTTATCTTAACTCCTGAATAATACTCCTTTGAATGATATATTTTACAAAATACTTTTAATGAAATCCAAATAAGGTAAAATATATTGAATGATAAAAAATAATTCAACTAGAAATAAAATCAAGAAAACTAATTAACAGATTAGATAAGAAATTCAGACATTCAAATTTTCTAGATGGATATGAGAAGATATAAATTATACCACACAAATATGAAGCTGGAAACACCCAAATGTGTGATTATGTTAAAGCAAGAATGAAGTTAACATCATTGAACAATCTTCAGATAGAGATTACAAGACAATGAATGAACGAAAAGAGGGAAAAGAAATTTTTAAGGTTGTCTTTAGATATATCATTGATGCATAACATGATACCACATAAACATGAGGCTTGATTAACATCATAATGGGATATTGGACCACCAGAATGAAGAAACATGGGTGTTAGTGCTTGGTTGAGAGATAAATGAGACATGCGTCGTGATAATGAAAGACCACATAATGAACCCTCCTTCAATTCATAAAATGTTAAAATATTTTCATTGTCATATATATTATAACCAATGTGAAAATAATGTTCTTCACATAAATTATAATATAATCGATGAAAAACATATCCCTTACTTGTCTATTAAATCATTTAACCAATGTAAAGAGTGGTGAATATTTATTTCTAACATCAATTATTAGAAAACTGGAATAAAAAATTCCTTTCCACATTGGTTAATAGAAAAACAATATTAAAAATTAACATTCCTAGATTTTCATGTGAGTAACCAACATAACAAATGCGATGTTATAAATAATTTTTCTACTAGTGAATTATTTACCTAACCCATCACATGTACTAAATCTGATGGTGGTACCACTTGATAACATCACCTCCTATAAAGAGTAGTCGTTAAAGATATTGAAAAGAAGAGAAAAAGTCCAACGCAATAAGACAACTCACATTTTAAAAGGGTTGTAGAGGAATCATAATTATTAAGAGGCCACATGGGAATCAGAGGATGTAATGAAGGAGAATTACCCCCACCTGTTTTGACCTTAGTTTTTAAAACAAATTTTCAACAGTGAAGTTTCTTAAGGTGGGATGAATGTAAAAACAAAAAAAAATATCAATGGGATTTACCTTAATATATTTATAAAAATTATACCTCACTAATGAATATAACCTAAACATTGGAATAGTAACATGACCATTAAGTATAGTAATTGAGCCCATAGAATAGTAACATCACTAATCAAAGTATTAATAAAATTTTTGTATGTTATAAATTAAAATATTATATAATTATATAATATTTTTATTAAATTAATCTTTTAAAAAATGATAAATTACCTGTTCATTGTTTTTGTGTAATGTAAATGTATATTTACAATTTTATAATTAATATATTTATTTAAAATATAATTTAATTTTAATAAGGTAGATTTATAAATTATTATTTAGTTGTATTATATTTATAAGATAATTTTATAAGATCTTAATTAATTTTTCAAAAATGATATAAAATCAGTTATAATATTAAGATTGGTATTTTAGGAATAATATATGTTTTTAATAAAAAATTAAATTTATCATGTATAGAAAATTATTTTCATTAAATGGAGTCCATTTTTTAATTCTACATGTCGAAAAATGGTTAGTGTGTTTTTTTGGGAGTTTCCTAAAATAGTTGAATTTTTGTGAATAGTGAAAAACTATAATTATTTATATAAGAAAAATACATGATTTATTCAGTCATGGTTGTTATATGGATGTGGTAATAAACCATTGGTTTGAAAAAACCTTAAAATATTACTTTACTTAGTCAAAATAATCATAAGTATTGATAGTTATAATCCAAAAATAATGACCTAAGGAATAAAATAATCAATAAAAACACCCCTCTCCTCCCCTTTAAATATCACCCCTCACCACCAATTCTCCCAAAACCTTATAAGTCTCTGAGATTTTATATATTCTTCTTAATCCACTTCTCGATCCTCTTCCCCATTTCCATGATCTTCTGGCTCAATAAAATACCAAATCCCATTTCCTTAAGGGTGTTCTTTAGGAGAAGAAATTAAAGATCTAAAATTCCATTTTGTTATCTTTTAATTTATTTTCTATTCTCATTATCTACTAACCTCTCCTATACCAAAGATTAATGATAACTACATTATAATCTATATAAAATATTTTTATTTTTTTATTGGAATATCCATCATCAAACCTCTTCCCATCTACTTTTTCTTCTAAAAATGATAATTTCATTCGTTATGTATCAATTCACCGCCTTCTTGGATGATGAGTTTTCATATTCTATTACAACCGTTAAGGATAGTCATAAACCCATTATTATGGTGAAATAATATTTTAATATTAATATAATAATTTTAATCATGTACTGGAAAAAATATCTAATCATGATATTAAATAAAATGATACAATTTTGTGATGGTCGTAAAAATTGACAATATAAATTAAAACATTTTCCTCAATGTTTTATATAATGAGTCATCCTCATAACATATAAAAAATATATGAGACCATTTAAAAAAATTAATATCATTAATGAAAAATAATTTCACTTCTGAATAATTATTCTCATTTTATAAGAACATTCATAATTATATAAAATTTAGTTGACCATTAAACCATGAAAACCAAAACTCCCAAAATAATGATAATAAACTCTATTACTCATCATAATTGCCATAAATGAACATAGTAAAATTTTAAAAAATAAAATACATGTATAATAGGTTCTTTATTTAGTTATTAATGAATCTAATTCGATTATCTATGATATTAATGAGAAAAAACCATTCAGACATAATGTAAGGGGATTATCGAACCCAACTCATTTTCTTTGTGTTATTTCACCTTCATGGAACGTTTTAGTATGGATATTATTTTTAATATTCCTAAAATGTAATTTTAATGTAATTATATTTTATTTCATGGTATATACGTATTTCTAATCTTATTTTTAACAAATACAAATATTTGATGAAATGACTCTTCTTTCTAAAACGTATTTTGTCTTCTCTTGAGTTGTTTCTTATTTTCTCATGAATAATAATTATTTTACCCAATATTATTTTCCATATTTCCATTGGAAACCCAAATTTTATTCATGATTTATGATATCCTTATGAAACCCATTCTATTACAATGGATTACTTCATGAATTGTTTTATACACTTTATGTGGCATGCATGATTATGTAAATTCTATGATGTTTTGGGTGTTCTAGGAATTATATAGTGCTCCAATACATTGGATTATATGATGTATCTCATCAGATAATATGAAATATGTATGAATATAATGATATATATTTTCAAAATTATGTGTGGTATTTGACCCCCAAGACATGATGTTACATTTTTATGCATTTCCACACTCAATACCTTTATCTAATTCTTCATCTAATGATTATGAAGATGATCCTATGATTATGTTATGATTATTATTATTATTCTCACCCATGTAATATTTATTGATGCCTTTATTTATCCTCATTTTGGGCCTTTAGCTTACTACTTTCTTTAATGTATATCTTATGTTGATTACTTTTACTAAGGTGAACATGAACATTTAGGGATAATGATGGAGGTTTAAAAAATGATGTTTTATTATGAACAAAAATTTTATGGTCTTAATTTCTCCAAAACACTATACTATTGGATCCTAGTCATGTAACCCTATTTTTTTGTTTATATTTAAAATGATGTAATAGTCATTTAAGAAAAAGTAGGGCTGATATATCATAAATTTCTCTGCGATCAACCATCACATGTGATCGAGATAAACATATTATAATTCCCTTGTCTCAAACATATAGCACAATATAGACTTACATTTATCCCATGTTCTTATCACTTCTTGATTAATCCAGAAAACCATGAAATAAATGAGATGATAATAAGGATTATTGTTAATTTATATGGTAAAAAAGATAAAATTAAAATTAAAATTAATACACTAAAGAGGTTTGATATCACTGTAGAGATATTGAGAAATCTATAATATCAGAGGATATATGGGACACTATTTATAATATCATCTACCTCAAGGGTGAAATGTTTTTATATTTCGGTTTGTAAACTATCATTGATGTGGGAAATATTGATTTTTGAAAAAATATCACATTTAATAAATTCATCCAATGTATTATTATAGTTTTTTGAATCTTCTTGTCTAATTTCATATATTTCTTTCACAATGTACCCCACTAAAATAATTTGAAATAGATACTAATGTTAATCCTTTTTTCAATAATTCCAAGTAAACATATTTAATCACAATGAATGTTTTGGTTTTTTGTAAATTATTAATGATTTATAGTGGTGATAGAAAAAATAATTTGTTTTGTATGGTTTTCCATTAAAGCCTTGATCTATGAGGAACTCATAGAAACCCTTTTTCTCTATATTTAATATGTTTAGAACAAAAAACCCAATATTTTTTTGTATTTTTTAAATAATTTTGATGTCCCGTGTAAATTATTGGATTGAGAAGATTTAATTTACAACCAAATGAAAAATAAATAATAATATTAGTGGTTATTTACAATATTTACCTATCAATAATTTCTAAAATTTTCTCATGTTCTTCTAGTGTACCATAAAAATCATCGATATCATCATTCAATATTATGAAGCAAACTTGTTTTCCCAAAACCTCTCATACTTTTCAATATTTGGGATTAAATGAAATTTCATAACCCCACATAATTTTTTTATAATTGTAATTATATAAAATTAATTTTTTTCCAAAGTAATATTAATAAACAACTTCTGTAAAAAATATACATTTATAATGTATTATAAACTCAAACAAAACTACAGTGGTGTGAAAACAAATATTGGTGGTTTAAGGAGGAAGTCATGATTATTGAAAAAATACATTACAATGTTTCAAATCAAATTTTAATGAGTGTATTACACCATGTAAAATTATATTTTTACGATCCCAATGAAGATGATGTTTCATTTATCATTGTTTATGTAATCCTCAATGACCCACCTTACCTCAATACTCAAAATTGCCCCAAGAAATAGTGAGTCTAAGGAAAGCTCCACTTGTATCTTCAGGGATCATGGGTACATCTCCTCCTTCACAATAAATATATGTATTGTAGAGGATGAATATTACTGGAATAATATGAACTCACCTTCCGTATCTGTGAAATATAACTCATATATCCTCAACATTAATTTGATGTCCTTCACCATCTCAGCCTTGAACCTGAAATTATCATATCAAAACACTTTAACCATATCCATTTATGAAGTAAAATTAATTAATATAAAAATGGTGTAATTCACCAATGGTTTTTTATTCACTAAATTCTCAAATTATTTAGTGTTTCATATGAATTCCATCATGATTTCATAAGACTTTGAGTTCTTGTATGAATTCTAAAACCAAGCCCATATAATTTTTGTAATTTAATTAGACTTCATATGTCTTATGAAATTAAAGGATTAAAAAATAGGAATTATAGAATATATATATTTATATATATTTAAATTTCATGAAATTAGGATATGCTACAAACATCTAGGATAATTCAAAATATTTCATTCAAGTGTTGTTCGAAATTAAAAACCATTGTGAGGATTCCAAGAAGAATAAAAGCTTTATCTAATGTAAACACCATATACCTTATAATATGAAGGGAGATCTGGTGGTGGTGATTCCACCAGGAAAATTTATGAAGTTTGTAGCACATGCATAGTGTTTCCCCGTATATGATTGGAAGGATGATATCAATTTCAAATATCCCCCTGCCATTCTTTTAAGATATATATATCCATAATAGAACTCAAGAAATAGATTTTTTGGTGAATTATATTCACAAAATACTTCTATAATATGGGACGTAACAATGAAATTGAGAAGAATAATAATAATATAGATTATTAATCCACGTCCAGTTTTACTCCCATGAAGTTGTGGGTAGTGGAGATCAAAGGACACATTCCTTTTCAAATATTTTTGTTTTCATTTAACCCTTTTGAATTTGTCTGGAAACTATATTTCTAAATTATGGGGGTTTTATTCTCTCTTATGTTCACTTTATTCTAATATTATTTGAATGGTTCTTCAATCTATGAAGTAAGTTAATTAATGTTTTTGTATAAATTTCATAATAGAGGTCTCACTTTGAATTTATTGGTTATAATTTGGATTAATCTATTATAGTTTTTTGGATGGTAGAATCACCTCTTCAAGAGAAATGATACTTATATTGAATTCAAGGTTTAATATTTGAGTAGAATAATGTGTTCACTTAGAGGTACTTGAGTAAGAACTGATAGATTCAATTGGATAATTGTTTTAGTAATTGAAAAATTCATGTCTAATAGACCATTTATTGTCTATTGATCCTTTCATTAAATATTATATTTTGATTCCATCCAATATTTTTTCATTTAAAATATTTATTAATTATTCCTTAAAAAATTACTTTACTTTTTATCATTTTTTTCAAACCATCAAACCCAAATTTTAGATTTATTTTTAGAAAACATAAAATAAAAGTGAGATTATTGGAACCTATTTAAGAGACAACCTTGGGAATTCTGTGTTTATTTCATTAGGGGATTAAATTATTGATTATGGATCTAGGAAAATCCATTCTTTTATTAAACATGTCGTTATTTCCTCAACGGTGGAGTCAAAATCCACATGTGATACCGCATTAATGAAATATAAGTAATTATTTATAAACATGCATGTATAAAATAAAAAAATAAATTATTTTTAATAAATTATTTATGATCCCTCATGATGCTTAAATCTATGAAATTATTCTGTGAAAATCCTAATAAATATTTTTAGAAATATTTCAAATATTTGAAATGAAAAATTCAGGTTCATTGTGGATTTACCTAGTTTGTTCCACATTTTGTCCCCTAGTTCTTTTGGAATATTGATTATAGAAAATTTCTAGATTAGGTTATCCATATTTGATCCAGGTAACTTTTTTTGTTTATTCAATACATTGATTATATTGATATTATGAACAATTTTTCGTCATGTTCTGTTTTCCAGTATTTTTCACATAGAGACATTTTCACAAAATTAGTACCATACAATGTTGGACAATGGAGGATTTTCATGTGTCTTTGATTGATTATTCTTGGTTCATTTTAATATCCATCCATTTTATTTGAGTCACCCTTGTGATATGGTTCATTTTTTCCTACCTTCTCCACCAGGATTGCTTATCAAGCTCATTGATCCTCATTCAAGCATTATTTTTCGTTATAGTGTGATATATTGTGAGAAATCTCTCAAATTAAAATCTATTTTAAAAAAATAGAGAGAAATTATAGGGGGTTTTTTCTATGATACTGGTCTCGGTTCTCCAAAGTTGAAGAGAAGATTATTCTTTTAAGATCCCAAATTCTATAATTCCTTCTAAAACCTTACTTTTGTGACAAGGGTTGCTATTAAGAAACCAGTAACATACAATTTTAATTTCTAGAATAAGTAACTATGATCCAATTTATAATGCTGAATTAGCTTGATCATATATACATGTTGTAAAACACACATAATTAGAAGAATAATTTAGCTCATACATGATACTTGTAATGGACGTAATGGATTTACATGGTTTGAAATAAAATACTCATCCATAAGATAAATACTAAAAATATTTATTAAAAGTGAAAGAGAATTATTATAATATTTAAAAACCCAAAAACAATTGATGCCACCATCATATTTATATAATGTTTCTAGTGGTAGATATATTTTTACCACCTTCTAATTTATATAGGCAGTCCTCCATCGGTTCGAAGTGCTTCGATGTTGTACTGAAATTACATTCCAAATCTAGTGATAAAGGAAATATAACTAAAGTATTTAAATATCCATATTATAGAGTCTCTCATCTCATTTTTAAACCATTAATAAAATAATAGGAAATTCCTTTAGATTTATTCCTATACGAGCCATATTTCTATCCACACTTGATCATGATATTGTAGTCACCAGCCACAACTACTTTCCCCAAATTCTATTTCATAACTCCTTGTTTTTCTTCCCATGCCTCTATCTAGTTCCACAATATACCCTTTTTTTTAAATTCTTTTAGAAGATATAATTCCATTAATAAAAAAAATCTCACTACAACCTAATAATATCTATCATGATAAATGTGTTCTCGGTTTCACCACTATGTCCTTGAATCAATTAGGAAATTTCATTATACCATTTTCCTTTTTTAATAATAGTTTGTGAATCTTCATATGTCAATCCTTAATCACATAAGTATCACTAAGGCATAACAAAACCATGTAAATTTCAATACTATGATATTTGTTTGCGTATCAGCCAAATTTCAACTCTATTTAATATTTTGTATCTCTAATACTCCTTCCTCCATAATATTATGGATTAATTGATATTTTATTTGAATATGTTTTTCCTTTAGTGTAAAACAATATTCCTTATAATATGAATTTCACTCGGACTATCATATTATAACACTTAATTCCCAACCATCATTCCAATCCCCTCCAAGAATCCCATATATAATATTATCTCCTTCTATTCTCATATTGTGGAAATTTACTATGCTTCCGTGTTTGATATTAAAAATAATAACGAATGTATTAACATAAAACTTATAAAAGTTCATGTATAGGTTAAAAAAATGTGGTACATATCTAAGTGAATGAATCTCTTATAATGTGTAAATCAACATACCCTTGTAGCATATCATCCATTCCAAAACATAAGATTACTACTTATAAACAATCAATATACCAAATAATCCACTTTACAACATCATAGTGATCCTTTATTGAATTTTATATGAATATAAAGACAATATCCACTATGTGAGAAACGTATAGATGAGTATATATCATGTTATATATCAAACTTCAAACCACTGATGAAAAAGATTCATTGTTTATATAATTAGTATGATCTACCATTTATGGAGCCCTATCCTTTGTTAACATGAAAATTCTTGCTAATACGGTAGATACGAGTTTGGATGTGATTATTATAATCCTTTCCACTATATTTTAGATCTACTAAAAATGAGATAACATCAAATATCCATGAGTTCAACCACTCTAGATTACAATTCGCAATATCCATTTGGTTTCACCATGATCCTTTATCTCAAATATTCTATAAATATTAACTTTTATCCCTTCAATCAATTTCTACGATTGACCAACCAAGAGGATTTCATCCACATAAAAGATATGTATGATAAATATCCAATTATTAGACATCTTCTAGTAGAACCAGGGTTCTACATTACAGAATATGGAATTTATTTCCACTATAGAGGCATAAACTTTCAATTCCATTATATAAGAGTTTTCTTTATCCTTTAAAGACTACATTTAAGTCTTTATAAAAGATAAAATCTATATTCTATGATTAATTCTATTTTTTCTATGTGTATTTATTCATCTATTCCCCAATGTATAATATTATTATTTATATATAACTAATCAATATTAAATCCTTCTTCAATAGCCATCCTAATAACCATTCAGATTTTTTCATGTCAAATAACTGGAGAGAAATTTCACTAAATCATGCCAATTCAATCTATAGAAACCCCTTGAAAATAAAATTTCCATGCATGTATTTCCACTATCATCTTCTTTCTTCAACTAGTATACCCAACTGTCCTACAATTGCTTCCTTTCCAGTTGATGTTTTTAGATCTCCTAGGGTATGGAAACATGAAAGGATTCTTGCACATCCTTTACCACTAGATATAACTACCTTGAGTCACTAAGACATAAATCTAGTTTTGGACCTTCATTACACCTACCATTCATAATAATAATATATTATAAGTAATATCATTTAATTTTCACTAATCTTATGTATCTTGTATACTACCTCAAGTCCTAATATTTTTCACCTTACGCTATTACTTCTTCCAAAACACATAATTAGTCTTCTTTAGTTACAATTGTTTCATGTACTTATATCCTTATATGAACCTCAATAATATAACCTCCATATAAAACTCTTTCTTCTATACTGGTAGGTTTACCTATAAAATGAGTGATTTATGAACTAACCAAAATATGTAGACCTATATTTCGAAAAACATCATCACATTATGATTCATTTTGTCATACATTTATTCCTCTTGGTTTTAATCATTCTGAAAGATTCCTCCTTTGACATGAATATTTTTTATTCTAATAACCTTCCATAGATCCTTATCTCTTTGATGAAATACACAGTTTAATTTTTTATACAACAAAAAATCATTATTTATACTTTTATTCAAAATTTTCCCTTTTTCAGGTGAAATAAGGACATAGTAAACACACCAAATAACATTGAGTGGGGATACATTGACCATTCTTCAGGTCCACAGCTCTTCTAAATATTTGTTTCCCTAATGGAGTGGAAGGACATTTGTTTACACGTTATGAAACATAATTCACTTCTTCTACAAAAAACTCCTTGGGAAACCAATAATGAATTTTAATGCTTCTTGACCTCTAACATAGTGTCTAGTTTACCCATTATTTAAGTCAATTTGTTTTTATATATCTTGGAACCATATACTAAAAATGAATGCCTCTCTTCCAAAAAATCCAAAAGAAATCTATACTTCTGTACTCCCCATCATTTCGGACCCTAAGAACAAGAGTTTTAAATTGACCTCCCATTCCACCATGAATCAATAACAAATGAAGGTGTCAATACCTCAGACTTGTACATAATAAATAACTACCACTCCTACTATGTCATATTTTATATTATGTTAAGATATTATAGGGATCCCCCATGATATTAAACCAGAGTTAGGGCCCACACATATTTAAAAAAATTCTATAACTTATGGAACTTTAGCCTTATTCCTTTAATATTTAAAGAAAAATTCATCTATTTCCATTGGATGAACCCTTCACATGTTCTATACTCCACATAGTCTTGTTTCATAATTCCCATCATAGTTAGGACCTTCATTACTTTCTCATCTACATGCTCTGAATAATTATTCCAAAAATTCAATAATTAGTTAGTTATTTTTATGGAAGTTATTGTATCATCTACACTCCCAATAATATACAACATTACATTTAGTACTCATTTGGAAACCACCATGGAATCATGTGATATATTCCATGCCTCTTTTGTAAAACTCGTATAGAAAACTATATCATCCATATGAAAAACACAAATTAAATTTTTCCTTAACCTCAGTATGTGACACAACCCTAATGAATCCAATAAGAATATGATCCTAATTTGGACGTTCGCATCACCCTATCAAAATATTTCAAGATTATCATAATATTTAATATATACCATGCTCAATATTATGAAAAATATATTCTAGTATGATACGTATCTCATATTTTGAGATAAATAAAGCCTCAAAATCAATGATCTAAGACTCCAATGGACATGAAAAAAATTTAATAAATTTATTTCCTCAAAAGTGTTGGTGTTTCCAGTAGATCAACTAAAATAGAAACTTCTATAATTTGACCTTATATCATTATAATCTTTCCTCAAGTGAACATTCATCAAAAAATTCCATCATGTCGGTTTAGGGTCCACCTAATTTCACCAAATCTCCTACCATGAATATTTACTGTTATTTTGAATTTTGTTTTCCTTTTTACTATATAATCCCCTACCATCTTCATTGAACGTTGTTTTGGTAGAACCCTGGACTAACATCCCTAGTTTTCTTCAATAAATACCAATACATGGATTTCTTTGGATAAAAATTAATTCTTTTCACTAGATTTATTAATTTCAATAACCATCATCATCCATGATTCTAAAATCAATGAAAATTGTATTAAGTCCTATAAATGTTTAGAATACTCACCCTTGATTGATTCAGGTAGATTTTAAATCATGTTGATGTCATTCAAGATTAGTGACCAACATTTCTTTGGATATCATCATGCTTAAATTTTTCCAAAATATAAACAATTTTTTAATTATAGAATTATTTTCATACATTTTCATAATACATTCCATAAATTTTATTATTCTGTTTGTCTCTTAGATTTTGAAGCCCTCATTCTGTGTTAATGTAATATACACAACCCATGGTGCTACCTATATGGGCCTTTATCATTCTAGTTGTTTTATTTATTATATTTTTACACATTTCAATGGATCCAAAAGTCCCATTTAATACCAATATGTTGGAAAAAAAATATGAATTATATTATAATTATGATCGATGAATTTATTCAAGATGGGCTACAAAAAAGAGGGGTGTGAAATGTGTGCTTAAAACATTAGTTTAAATGAGTTTGAACTAAAAAATTAACAATAACAATTTATGTGAAAGAGATTCAGAATTTTTCCTCAGTCTGATTTTATCAAATTATCATAATCATCTGGGTTATGATAATATTAGAGGAAAAAAAATTCAATCAAATTAATATATCGAATTCAAAGTGGATACAATTAATATAGTACTTCTCATATTTACAACAAATCTAATTATGTAGAAGAATATTTATCCTAATGAGATTCATTACAATAATATTGAAACATTCAAAGAAAAGAATAATTAAAATAACATGAATTAAAAAACTAAAAGAAATGTAACAATATAATATTGACTTATGTTTAAAAATAATAAAACTCTTTTAACCGTAAGAATATGGCAGCCAAAAAACCTTAGCTAAACGTCCCTTTTTTTATACTTACTATAAATTATATATTTCCTCCGCAAGGAAATCCCTCGATATGGTGATAGAATTATTTATCTCCCTATCCTCACAATCCATTGATATGATAGATCAGATTATATATCTCTATCCCCGAAATCCCTCAAAAAGTAGATCGTATCTCATTCTAAATAGACATGGAATCCCTTGATCATATTAACTCAGTTAGAATCACAAAGGAATTGTAATATAATTTCAATATGATACAACCTGAACCGGGTTTCTTTAAGAAAAAAATCTAAACAATTAAAAAATATTGGGAATTGTTTCTAGCTTTTTATAATCATTAGATCTCTCATATATTAACTAGACCAGGAAAGTGTTGTCTCAATGAATCTTATCCAAACTCTCCAATGACTTAGTATTTATAGTAATGATTATGATGTTCATATTTATCCTTCAACAGTCATAATTTCTCTAAGATTGTCATGTGTTCTTGGACACATGTAACTTAAACAGTCATATCATAAAAGAATTCATGACATCCTTTTTGTACACCATTATGGCATACATTTTATTACACTATAAAAGAATAGAGTTTGAGTATTCTGAATTTAAATATAGATAAATCTGTTGGATTTCCTTACAAAATTTTATAATGACTTTCTTTATGATTATGGTTCCAATTTTATCAGTTCTGATATGATGTCTAATTAAATAATCTTTTGTCAGTATGAATAAAATATAGAACGTCGTAAATCCAACTTGATAAAGGTCAATCAATGAATTATTAGATCTATGTTTATAATGAAAAATGTAATGAATAAAGTAGTTTTATATTCACAAATGCGTAAATACTCATTCTAAGTAGGGTAAAGTTTAATTATTTATACAACAACATCTTAAAACACTTTTTACATGAAAGAGTTAGTGAATTATTATTTAATAAGTATTTTTTGATTTCCAAGAAAATAGGAATAAAAAAGTTGAAAAGAAACTTTTGAATCAACAATATTTCCTTCTAAAAAGCATAAATATAAAATATAAAATAAATTTTAAAAAATTAATTCCATTATTCATTTAAGAACTTTATATTTTTAATTAAACATTAATACTTTTCTCCCGATGAGTTTATAACTGTTTTGAATACAATGGTGAATACGAATAACTCTTCATTAGGAAAATAACTCTCTATAAGGATCGTGTTCACATATTTAATGAAATTTCTCTCCCCCTCACTTATATATCACCCCCTTTATATAGATTTACCCCCCTTTGTTATTTTCAGAAGGGAATGGGTAAAATTATTGTAATACATGAAAAGAGTTATAGAAACAAAAATAGGAAAAAAGATTAAAAAAAGAACTATCTAATCATTCAAAAAAACTTATGAAATAATATTAGACCAATCATAATTGTAAGAAAAGTCATACAAATGTATTTGGACGAGAAGGATATTTTATTCATATATTTAGAGAAAAATATTTCTAAAAACCTGATACAACAAGAGATCAGAAGAGAGAAAACGAATTAATCATTCTTCATGATGTTTTTCACAATAGATTTTATTTTATTGAAGTCATTTATGTGTTGGTTTGATTTCTAATGACTTTCATGATTGATCAGGGTCTTTTCTTCCATAATCTGATGTTTCCCTTCTTGAATCTATTTTTTTTTACAATGAATAATTTAAAAAATTATTTGTTCAGGGTATTGATTTACTCAATATGAGTTTTGAGTCTTTTCATCTAAACTTAAAAATAATTCACCTTTCAATTCATCTTTATAACCACTTGAGTACAATTTTCATTTTTATCATTGATAATCTGAATAATGTTTACACATTATATCACATCATTTGTTAACTAATGAAAATCATCTGTACATTATTTCAAATCCATCATTATGTCTTCAAAATTCTCATCAAAATAATTGAGATCAATGTTGGCTTGTTGATAACACTTAGTCACTTATCTACATGATTTTATATAAATTTTAAAAAATTATTGAAGGTATTTTAACTGATATCCCTGTTAGATCACATTTCTTATCATTATATTTTTGGTTTCTGATTGTTTATTAAGACAATCCATGAAGCATCTAGCACTGAGACTCTATCTTTGTGAAATAAGGAATGGTTCCATAAATCCATTTCAATGTCTGAAAAATAAAATCTACTCTTTCTAAATAAGTTATTATGACTGAATTCAATAGACCTCCATGATATTTATGAGGATTTATTTTTTTGTTATAATTTAATATTGAACTCTTTTCCATTTTCATTTCATGGTAAATGAATTTTCAAAATCATTAGAACCTTTTTCATCCTTATTATTATCATCCAAAATTTACTAAAATTAAACAACCTTATCAGACATTGTTTTAGAATTCTAATCATATTAATCCTTAATTAATGATGATTGATCTTCCTTAGTTTCTATTTACTAGGAACTACAGGATCTGACAATATCATTGGCATTGGAGGATATGTTATATGATGAGGCCTTCTTTCTAGAAAAGTTTTCTTCAACATCAACTTCTTTAAACTCAATTTTTTCTTCTTCATTATCATTATTTTGTTTATCATCACCTTAACCTTCATCCTCACCGTTATAATCATTAAATTTAGTTCCTTACTCTTTATCAAAATGATTTGATTCTTCTACTTGATTAATTTTTTCTATCTATTTGTATTCATTGATTTTTCTTTCTTGAACTTTTTTGTCTCCTTCCTCCATTTCTTTTCGAACATCCTCAATAATTGTTTCATTTATACTTATATTTTCATTACTAATGTGAACTTTTTGTGATGATTTTTCTGAGTTTTAGAAGGTACCAATAATTCTATTACCTTTTCCATTCCTTTTTCTATGATAAAAGGAACTTCAGCCTCCAAAATATCTATTTCATAAAACATTACACTATCATCCAGAAATATTTTTTCAGAAGGAATAGAATGCTTTTTTGAAACTAATTTTACAAATTTTATTAGGAGTTATATAACACTCAATTCTTGAATTTCAATTCATTATTTAATTTTCATGGCTTACTTTTCTTGTATTTTGGAACTATGTAATCTGATAACATAAGATTCATCCAAATCGAAACCAAACTGAGGATCTCTTTATTTACTCTCATCTTTTATCATTCTCTATTCTGTTGAAACTTCATCAAGAACCTTATTTTATTTCTTCACTTTTTTTTATGTAAGGGATTTAGTTTTTCTCTTTTTCTCCTAAACTAACGTTTTATCAAAATTTGACCTTAAATATTGGATTTCATCCAATACAGTGGAATACGTATTCTTTACAAACATATTTTATTTGGTGTCAAACACATACTTCATACGTTTCATTATGTAATCACTAATAAAGAAAATATTTTCTCTATTGGCCATGGATATGTTTGATATTTTGAACTATTTCACACTTGATTTAGTCATATTGCTTATCAATGAAAGAAACAAGATTATCTGAGACGTTACTTATCTGGATTTAATATTAATAAATGTTAAAAGAAAATAATATGCCAAGATAATTTTCCTCACATTAACCATGTATTCTAATATGATGATTTCATAGACATTCAGAGTATCTATGTCTCCCTTTCTTGTGATTATAAACCCCTGCATCCATAGGGATAAGACCTTAATGTCTAGAGTTATATGAGTAAACATTCATGTTTCATCATCTGAGAATTTATTAAACAACAAATTTTAGGGTCATTCTTTATTAAATGTACACAAGGAGTTTTGTAGTTTTTGTGTTGGGTAGAAAGAATATCCTTCTGCTGAAATATTTGATAATCCTATGTCTTCCACACATTTCATCTTGTAACATGTATCATATGTTCTTAATGTAAACATTGGTTTTTCATATTCTACTAAAGACATTAAAAATCATAAAAATATTTTATTAGATCCAATTAAATCAGATCGTAATTTGAATTTTTTTTGTTCTGCATATAATGAATGACAACCTTGTAACTCTATAAACCTCCTCATAGATGAATGATATTTTTCAAAAAAAATATTCCTCTACTAACATTTTCTGGGAAACATACCATTTGTTGTAATCCATCATAGGTTCCATCATTTTGGTGCTTGATATTGAAGAATCAGACATGACATTATTTTCAAACATTTAAACTTAAACTCTATAGAAATTCAAGATAGAAAACATGGGATAACTGATGTGGGACATGTGGGTCCCTACTTATATGATAATTTAAGGAGAATTTTGATCTCTCAAACATGATATGATGGATATGATTTGATTGAACTGATTTTATGGTTGAGAAGTTAATTGAAGAAGTATTTTTAATGAATTTAAACTCTTGGGTTTTTTTAAAAAATTCTAATATTGTGTGATTACCCTTGGAAAAACAAATTTAAAAAAAAAATTAATAACAATAAACAAGGATAAGAATAATTATAATGGGATAGTTTCAATGTATAACATAAAATAAAAATTCCATTAAGAGTGGAGTAATCAGTATAAATTTCTCTTATTGGTTCTAAAAAGTGATAAAACTATGACATTTAAAATTTTTAAATGAACTAAAAAGTTAAATATGATAGTGTGAAAAATAAAAATAGAAATATTAACAAATGAAAACAAGAATACAGAAAAATTTATAATATGATTTGAATCAAAATTGAGTCCGGTAAATTGTATTATATTTCTAAGTTTAGAAATCCTTTTTTAGGATTCTGATTTTGAAAAAACATATGAGTTTTAAAAAACTCATTATGATTAATAGTTAATGAACCCAACAAAATTATAAAACATATGAACTTTTTGATAAACATCTCTTTGAGAATCTAAAAATTTGAAGAGAAACCATCATATGTACTCTCCCTATAAAAAAAGTGTAACTTAATGTATGGATATTTTTTTAACTAGATGTGGATATGAATGACTACATCACATTAATCATTCCAATATTTTTTTTAATTTAATAATATCTATCAGAAGGTAAGGGTTCTTTTTAAATATCAAAAAGTTTTTCTGGTGATGTGATTTATGGAAAAATGATATCTCTTTTGAGTGTGTGATCCCTCAACAAGATTTGCCTATTTTCTACATGTTTTACATGAAAGTAATGTGCAATGTATTCTCTTAAATAAATGGAACTACTATTACCACATTTTATTTTAGTTTTGTTAAAAATCATTCCATAATTTGTGAGTGTGTGTTTCATGCAAAACAATTCAGGACAACAAATTCCAACTACCACATTTTCACCTATTTCAGTGGAATGTGCTACTGAATGTTGTTTCTTACAAGAAAAATAAAATTGTGAGTCTCTTAAGAAATGAAAATTTCCATATATTGTTTTTCTATCCATTATATAACCACGAAAACTAAAATCCAAAAAAAATTAGTTGAAAATAATTTTTAGAAGAATAGAGAAGTCCTTAATCCATAGTTCTCTTAAGATAATGAAAAAAACCATTTTATATCTTTTAAATGGTTTTCCTCGGGATTTAAATGATACCTTTCACATAATAATACTGAAAACATTAATTATGAATGATTAGTTGTTAATAATAGTAAGCTTCTGATTACTCCTCTAAATATTGTTTGATCAACCAGTTTCTTAGTCTCAGCAAGATCAATTGTATTTGAGGTACCGATGAGAGTGCATTTACATTTAGTATTGATGTATCAAAACATTTTAAGATCATATTTTATATTCTATTGTTGAGCTATATGTGTACATTCTAGTTTTGAGAAATTTAAAAACCATAAAAAAAATTTAACTCACACATCATACTCATATCAAACTCAGATTTTATAAGATTCAAAAATGAATATGTTATTTCCAGAAGCGTTGTTCCAAATATAATGTCATAAACATATATTTCAACAATTGGGATATTTTTATCAACATTATTTATAAAAAGGGTTGGATCAATATTTCTATTAACATGGTTGTTTTTTTAATCCTATTAACCTATCATACCAAGCTCTATGGACTTTTTGAAGGCTATATAAAGCATTGGTAAGATTATAAAAATATTCAAGTTGATTTTAATCTTAAAAACCATGGAATTCTCAATTAAAAATGTCTCCTATACATATTCATTATGGAAAGAACACTTCACATTCATTTGAAAAATATTGAAATTAAATAATTCATAAAAGGCTATTATAATACGTATAGATTCTATTCTTGCAACTGGTGCATAGGTTTCCTCATAATATATACATCCTTGTTAATTATACACTTTTTCTAGAAGTCTTTCTTTATTTCTAATAATAATTCTATTTTGATTGTATTTTTTCTTAAAACCCCATTTTTCTCCAAATATATAAGTTTCTTTAATTCTTTCAACCAATCTATATACTTTGTTCCTTTATAATTCATTTAGCGCATCTTTCATTTCCATAATCAAATCCTTATCACCTAAAGCTTCATTAGGATATTTAGTTTCAAATTTGGAATGAAATTAAAGATGCTCTATTTTATCTCTTAAATAACTTCTAGTCCATATTTTTTGATTTACATCACAACTGATATTACCACTAGGATGATTCCTAAGAAGAAACTGAATTGGGTTTTTAATATTAGTTCATCAAAAAAAATGTAGAAAATATTATTGGGTAAATACCTCAGAAACTATTTCCTTATTATTTTCATTATAATAAGACTTTTCTAACAAATGTTTAAAATCATTTTTATAAAAACACATCTGAGGATGTTGGTTGGGGTTGTTTGAAAATAAAAGGGTTTTTTCATCAAACATAACATGTACTGTTTCCTAAATGGTAAAACAATTTTTAATAAAAATATTATATTCCTTAGAAGTAGTTTAGTATACAAAAAATATAACTTCATCAGATTTGGGTGTGAATCTATGAAAGTTATCTTTCTTGTTCATGATGGATAAATTTCATCCAAACACTATGAAGTAAGAATCCTTTGGTTTTTTTCCTATCCACAACTCATAAGGAGTCTTGTTAATAAATAGTCAAATTAAAACACAATTTATAGTATAACAAGAAGTATTAACATATTCAGCCCATAAATTTATAGAAATCAAGTATTCACTCAACATGCTACTTGTTATTTCATTATTAATATGATTTCTTCATTCAGCAACACCATTTTGCTGAGGTGTTCTAGGAGCTGATAAGTTATGTGTAATTCCTTTCGTATTAAAAAATGTTAAAAAATTGGAATTTAAAAATTCTGCACCATAATCACTATGAATATTTATCAAATGAATGATTTTATCATTTATAACTTTGTTTAAAAAAGTTTTAAAATAGCAAAAGGCTTCATATTTATTTGTTATAGAATATACCCTCCTGAATCTAGTGTAATCATAATCCAAGAAAAATACATAATAATTTCCATAATACTCATACTTTATATAGGGATGAATAATTCTATGTGAAATAACTATAAAGATTAATAATTTGAGACTTAACTAATAGATTTAAAGCATGACATATGTTTCTTCCAACTTTGAAAAGTGACATAGAATTTTGATGAATCAAACCTCAGATTTGGTAGATCATTAAAATGTATTATATTATTCAAATTACATATGTTTACAAGGTTATAGAGCCCTATCCTTATATTCTATAACCATGATTGATCTTCTATTGAACTAATTCAATTTAAGTATTTGCTCCTAAGGTCTTTTAATTTATGTCTCTATACATTATCTTACTCATGGACAGAAATAATATATTCATCCCTGGATTTTTGTACAAAACATTTCTAATTTATAAACATTACAAGGTAACCTTTATCACATACTTTAATTATGCTTATAATGTTTTTCTTAATACCTATAACAAAAAGAACATTTGAAATTAAGACTTTTCCAAGAAAAACAATATTACCTATACTGATAAACTCAATTTCATTATTATTTATGAAGATAACATTTCTACCATTCATGTTGATAATATTTTCAAAGAAATATTTGGATACATTCTTATGTTTTGAACACCAACTATCCATGTACCAAATATTATTATTATTGGTTCTTCCTTTGTTTTCCTGAAAATAAAACAACATGATTTTGGAACCCAGTATTTCTTGGGACCAAAAATGATAGTAAGATTGTTTTTTGAATTGGAATTTTTTTAAAAATAGGCTTTTTATAAACCTAAATATTGAAATTTATTTTGTGAAAAATTCCTTTTCCAATGTCCTTCACTTTGACACTTTTTGTAAAAGGCGTCAATTTTTTAGATCAAATTATTGTAACTAAAAACTGGTTTTTTATAAGTATAACCCATTTTAGAAATAGTTACATGGGGATAATGTTTTATATACAATTTATTAAAACATTCCTTTATATATGTAAAGTGTGACTAAAAATTTATTAATGAAGAAATTTCATATTTTATTTCAACAACTAAATTCTTATCCTTTTAGTAATGGTTTCAGAACTGGGTATTTCAATACTTGTTTAGAAACTATTCTTTTAAGAAATTTATTTTCATAAATATTTTATAATGGTATAATTTTTAGAAATATCCTTGTAAATATCTTTTGAAATATATGAATCATATTTTGTTAGAATAATTTTTCTATTATTTCCTTTTTCAATTCATTGGAAATCATTTTAATTTTCATTTTCATGAAGTTTTTCAAAATGAGTTACTTCTTCATAATAAGGTAATATATTTTCCACTAATAAGGATTACTCTTCATCTAAAGATTTATAATTTATCTCATCAGGGAAATTTTCACGAAAATATGTATTAGTTAAGGATTCTGGTATGTGTACCCTAGCCATGCAGCATTGATTTTCATAAGGTTTTCTGGAAAAAAGACCAATATTCCTCTATCTCGAATTTTAATTTTCTGAGCAATTACCTGAAGAGTATCATCCACATTCACTCAAATAATAACTATATTTTAGGAATGTCAGGAAATGTCCCATAGGGGCATGTTCTATGACTACCCCAAGCCCACCTTCGATAGACCATGGGCTATCGACTAGCACCGAATAAGGATATCCCACAAATGGGAGGCATTTTATTAAGTACCTATAGACACACACACACACACATCTCCAAGCCCAAAATGGTGAAATGTAATAAAAAACTATGTAAACAAGCATGAAAACCACTAAGACAACAAAAAAAGAGTATGTCATTAGGTAAATTGGAAAGTAAACATGGAAAAAATACAACCCAACAAATGTAATGTCTTCCAAATTCAATGGACATGTTCTGAAAACTCATCTGAATAACACCCTACCTGATGGGTATATACAAAAACAGATGTCTTAAGTCGCAGAAGCACACCTCATATGTTGGACCTCTCTCTAAGCACAACCTGGCCCCAGTCCACCAAGGACTTTGTCAAATCATTGATCATCTGCATAAGACATGAAACGTACGGGAATATCCAATACAGGAGTGAGGAATACAATACTCTATAGGGACCCCATAACAATAAAGGATAATACCAAAAATAAATACGTAAAGTATACCACAAAGGAAATACATGAAATACGCCACAAAAAAACACACAATGTGAAATAAATACGGTTAGCTCGCGCAAGTATAAGTCTAAGGCACAGAGAGAATGATTATCAGTTTTAGTTTGCAGATCTCCTAATATCGATGACACTAGAAGTTTCAACCATAAATGGAGCATTGATGGTTTAGGTATCATCAATGGTGAAAAGAACTTCAAGGGAGCATAGAGTATCATTGGTGCACGGAGTGTTAATGGTGCACGAAGCATCGATGGTTCTTAGAGCAATGATGGTGCATGGGGTGTCAATGGAGCATAGATAATCGATGGAACACTAAGATTCAATGTTTTGTGGAGTTTCAATGGTGCACAGAGAATCAATGGGTCAAGTAGGCTTCGGTTCACATAGAAACCATGATCAAATAGTCACATCCAGCCACAAGATTCTGCTCATAGTGCACTCATTACGAGAGAACCTACACTTCAAGACATTAGTTCATAAACCAACATTAAAATAAACTCACTTAGATTATCCCAAGAAGACTACCTCTTCACAAGGGTCTTAATACCGCAAAAAACTCATCAAATGGACACACATTTGGAAAGAGATGACCAATTTAGTAAAAAAGTCATGGTCAGGTCCCGGTCCGACCCGACTCAATCCGCCCGACCTGACCAGATGTCGTTCGGCCTGACGAGGCCTGCTTTGAAATGGGGTCAATATAGTTGGGTCCCTGAAGTGGCCTGGCTTCCTCGATTCATCCCACTATGTGTGGGTCAGTGCGTATGCACCAGACATGGCCTACCCTTGCTGCGTTTATCCAGTCAATACGGCATCGAACTACAGTTCATGTGGTTGTCCTTCCTTCTCCACATGCACTTGTGTCCATGTCATGGGTCCATCCACTAATGCATATTTAAGACATATCCCTCCTCCGTTGGGGCCTCATGTCGTGGTCCTATGGTCAACACAAATGGTTCCAGTCATCGGAGTTCCTACATGGCTGGACCACATAGCTTGCGCGGTCCGACCACAGCCACATCGATGCTCACTACCAGTGTGACCGCCATCCACCTCCCCACCCACACATGGACATCACTGCATTCCACCAGGATCTACCCTACACCAATAGCCCCATTTCCATTGGTCACCACAGCTTCTTTGGGGAACCATTATTTTGAAACAGATCCATTTCTTCAATCCTCGGGTTGTAGCCTTCACTGCCATGTTCCTTGATCCGCATTTCTTTCACTCTAGGGGTCCTATAGCATTCAGAGCCTCTCAGAAAAATTTGCATTGACCATGAGGGTCTGATAGTGAATAGCTCCAAGAACGAGGATATTAAAATCACATAGAACACCCAATGAATGGATATTGGCCTTATTTGTGTCGACTTTAATATATTCTTATTAGTATAATCACAAAGAACCAACAGAATAACAATCACCAACATCTATTCCATTTAATCCCACAATAATTATCCCTCAAACAAGAACAATAAAACCATGGATCAACATGTTTTATGGTTGGCTCATGTTCGACATTTGATTCTATGATTTGGAAAATAAAATCATGAATAGATCGACTGCCTACCTTGAGGTTGGATCGATCATTGATGAAGATCGTAGGTTGTGTACTCATCGATCATCGATCCTCCCACATTAGTCTTTGGGATAGAGCTTCCTTCTCTTTACCTCAGGTTAATTCTGCGGTTATGGAGATAACCTTGAATTCCTCAGACATGGCTCATTAAAAAGGGAAACTATCATTGCATCAAGATGTAATGTTTGATAAAATATTTTGATTAGATATTTTAATTATGTATACGCCCAAATTCTAACATTCATCATCGACCCATGCTGGTTGAGGTTAGTCCCTAGCTAATGTTAAATTACTATTATGGATGAAACAATGCCCTCATATATCTGATTCGGGCACTTGTTTAAGAAGTTAATCCTGTTTAAATAAGAATCTTCGTGCACATTTTAGTAAAAACATAACATTTTTCAATGTCTCATTCTAGGCACATAAGACCATATAATTTCACACCATCTCAATGATTGGTCTCATATTTTTCTCAATTAAAATTTTTTAAATGGAGAAAATAAGGGTCATTAAATTCTCCCCACCATAGAGATTTACATCCACAAAAGGTAAAACAATGGCTAGTTGACAAAAATATTAGGGTATTGAGCATAAAAATGAGCCTCTCTCTCCCAAGTTCTCTCATAGATATTCTCTTATTTCCACTGAATGTGATCTAGAGGAATCGACCACCCGTAAAGGATCATCTCATGCCGATCATTGACCTTCACCAGGTACTCCGTAAAAGTCCCTCCATCACCAATGACCATATCTCCCCAGTCGATGACGTGCATTGGATCATGAAAATAGCTCCTCAACTATGACACGTGGAAGACATCATGCACCCAGTGCAACTATGGGGGTGGAGATATAATGTACACCACCTTTCCATCTCTACTCAAAATATGAATGGGGCCAATGTATCTACGAGATAGCTTGTCTCCTCTGCCAATTGTCTGAAATCCCCGTATAGGTTGGACCCAAAGGCACACTTGGTCTCCCTCTTAGAACTCTAGTTCCCTCCACCTCGAATAAGCATATGATTGTTTCTAGCTTTGTGCATTCCTCATCGGCTCTTGGATGATTTTCAATCCATCATTTGTAGCCCGTACAAGCTTAGAACCTTGAGTGATGACTCTGCTGGGTATATCCATCATAATGGTGACCCACATGGATACCCATATGAGACCTAAAATGGTTCCATAACAATGGTGGGGTGATAGTTGTTGTTGTTGTATGCAAACTCCATCAGCGGTAGGTGATCCTACCAACTACAGAAAATTCGAGGATGCAAGCACGTAGCATGTCCTTTAGAATATAAATGGTCCTCTCAATCTGGCCTTCCATCTGGAAAAGAAATTTCGTGATCATGCACAAATGAGTCCCATATTCCTACTTCAATCCCTTCCAAAACTAGGATGTGAAATGAGAATCACGATCTGTTACAATCATTTATGTTACTCTGTGAATCTGAATTATCTCATGCATGTAGAGGCATCTCAAGCTACCTACTAAACTCTACTCATAGATCGGTATAAAGTGGTCCAACTTGGTGTGTCATTCAATGATAACCCAAATGGTATTGTGTACCTTGTACATGTGTGGTATACCAGTCATGAATTCTATTAATATCCCATCCCACTTCTACTCTGTCCCCTCAAGTGGTTGGGTCAAGCCCACTTGAGCCTGGTTCTCACCCATCATATGCTAGAAACTGACACATCTAGAAACAAACATTGTCACTACCTTCTTCATCCCTGTCCACTAGAACTGACGTTGAAGGTCTTGATACATCATGTCCACTCCTAGATGTACCAACATAGGGTAAGTATGGAACACCCTAAATACATCCTCCTACAATGTCACTGGTACTACTATGAATCTTCTAAAGATAACTCAATGCTCCCCACCATTCGAATATCTTTAAGGGGAATACCATGTGGACATCAATCCATGTAAATCCTCACAATCAATTTCTACAAGATATACCCCCCTAACTCGATGTAAGAGTGGAGGGGTAACTACCATATACTTGAGATATAGGGATTCATCTCCACACAAAATGATATTTTCAATGAACCTAACTACTTTGATGCCTTGTTTAGTAGCTCTGAACTCGATCTACAGTTTAGAGCATTTTTCACCATGTTCCCCTTCCAAGGATTTTAGAATATCTCAGTGCCATAGTCTTAGAGGAACTCTAGACAACACCCCTATCTCAAGTTCAAATAATTTTTAGAGAAGATATATTTAGAATTTTTTTTTATTAGATGATATCGACTATCCCATAAGGTAGTGTCACCACATCTTCAATGCAAAGACTACGTTTTCCAACTCTAGATGAGGCTTCACATAGTTATTGTCATGTGGTATCAACTGCTGTGAACTATAGGCAATCATCACTTTCCCCTACATGAGTACACAACTAATCCTATTTCCTAATGCATCACCGAACATCACATACTCGACACCCTCCTTTGTAAATCTCAGGATGGTAGTGCTCGTCAATATCTACCTCACCAGCTAAAAACCCTCATGGAAATTCTCCATCCACATGAAATATTATCCCTTTCATGATAGAGCTGTCAAAGATGATGCTACTATGGAAAAGACGGATATTAACCTCAAATATTACCTAGACAACCCAAGGAAACTTGACACCTCAGACACATTCTTGGGTGGATCCCAAGAAATAACCACATCAATATTCATCTGATCTACTGAAACTCTAGCCTTTAAAATGATGTGTCCCAGAAAGTGGACCTCCCTAATCCATAACTGACAGTTCAAGAGCTTCCCATAAAGATGGTTCCCTAGGAGTGTGTCCAGAACCATCCTCTAGTGTATCACATGATCCTCCCCAGATGCAATGTACACTATGATGTCATTAATCACGACCACGATAAACCAGTCTATGTAAGGCTAGAAAATCCTATGAATGAGTCCCATGAACACTTTTGGGGTTTTTTCATGCCGAATAACATCACTATGTACTCTTATTGGTCATACTAACATCTGATGGCTTCCTTTTGTATATCTTCATCCCATACACAATTATTGTGGTAGAAAGATCTATGGTCTATCTTTGAGAACCACCTTTCTCCTTTCGACTAATATAATAGGATTTCAATCCTTGGTATTGGATGTTTCTTATTCAATGTCACATGTTTTAGGAATCAAAATTCCACACATAACCTCAATATCATTTCTTCCTTCATGGAAAATAACACCGCGACTTCTAAGGTAAAACACTATTCCTCATGAAGCCCTTCCTCTATAAGTATTCCAAATATACACTCAGTTCATGATGCTCTACGAGAGACATCTGATATTTCGGTGTATATATTAGTGTATTATCAGGGTACAGATCAATGAAGAAATACACCTCCCTTTGAGGACTTAATCCTAGAACATCTTCCAGAAAGATGTCCTCATACTTCTCCACCACTGTGGAAACTAAAGACTCATCTCACACTATTTTGTTGAGGGTCATGCTAGCCAACTGATGTGTAATAGTGTATACCATCCTATACATAAGTCTATCCCATGCTTCATGTGTTTCATGTTCACCAATAAAAGAAAACCTAGTCCCGTATCTACAGAGACACCACACTATACACATAAAATAGTCAATTTGGGAATGAATTGTGGATAACTAGTTCATATCGAGAATGACGTCGTATGCCCTCGATGCTTCTACCATCATATCCCAACCGAAATTCTCTCCAACAAGAGTAAGGGAACACTATCAGAACTAGTGCTTCATAATTTAATCTCTTCTTGTCTAATTATCTATGAGTAGATATTGAGTCAAAAGTTCCACTAGAATCACCGAGTCTCAAACAATAGTCATGGTGAGAAAATAGTGACTGGAACTTGTCTCTATAAAAACTATAGTTATGGCAGAAAAGACACAGATTGTACCTCTAATCATATCAACACCATTGGGTTCGTAATTATCTATCACCAAAAGAATTCCCCATCCTTGTACACCAGTTCCATTAGCCTATGGTGACCACCTTGGAGTGGTGGTGGTAGAACTCCGATCCTCTACCCACCTCATGTTTCATGTCCTGCTCCTCTTCCATGTCTTCCACTTAGTATACTTCTCAGTTCCTGCCTTCACTTCGTCCTCGGTGGTCCCTCAACCATCTGAAAAAAAATCATGGAATGTCAGGAATTCTTGATCCATGTGACCTTGACTGTCACAAGTGGAACACAGTCTCTCCATTGGCTGACTCGATCTACCCTAGGAGCCTTTCAAAACTGGCCCCATGTCATAGGGTTGTCCCCTAAAATATCTGATCCACCTGGATCCATGCGTCAGCTTTCGGCAAACTACGGCCAAGGATTCATCTACTTGTCTCCCAGTGGTAGCTTCGCCTACTGATATATACTCCTCCAGAAATCTCTCCACTATCAAAGATATCTCTAGAACCCCATCATATGTATTCATGCTTAGGGATATCATGGATTCAATGATCTCTCGGTGTAGCCCCTGCTCGAAGGTATGGGCCCTGAAGAATGGTTCCCACACTATAAATGTGGAGTAGATATAAAGATTCATAAAACTCACAAACTACATTAATACTGTCTGACTTCCCTACTGAAGATGAAGAAGGACATGTACATGCACGGAGTGTAACACCACTTGGAATAACTCCTCCCTGAAGGGATGCTCGAAGTATGTCCAAGTTTGGTTCATCTCCTCATGCATTTGGATCACTAATATCCACTATCTCCCCACTGGTCCATGTAGAAGCCTCTCTTCTAGGACATCCATCTAGTCACGAGGCTTCCTCACTAGGTAGAAAAAACGGGTAACCACCTCAATCCAATCCTCTCCTACCTGGGGGGTCTAGCTTGCCCTTTAACCCAGGAGGTCACTGCCTCTAGATCTCATACAACACACTCAGCTTCCTCTAGGTCTAGCTCACCACTGATGTGTAATCTTATTATGGAAGATTGTCATACCAAAAAACATGCACTCCTTTGGATTTATCCAACAACATTGAATTGACCATTAAGAATCATTATCATTGATAATATAGTTGTTGAAGAGGGCTCACATGATTATTATTAATATATTGTTTTGAAAAATCCAATTGTCACATAGAAATTATGTGATAGCCCCAACATGTAGGATCGTACCCTAAGAATCCCATATATTAGTGTTTTTAAGGGAGTTAGAATTTATGGGAGTTTCCCTTGACCAATACCAATATAAGATCTGACATTATAAGAATGAGTGAAACCATTCATGGGAGAAGTTCAAGCTCATCGAGATCATGACCCAAACTATGTTCTCTATACCACCCCATAAAATTCCAACCATTGTGAACATTACTCTTAGGGAGTATACTGGTTTAATAAAGGGATATGTTCCAAGAACCTATAAATATGAATATTTACATTATTTTTTATAGAATAGTGAAACATTTTTTATCCTACTATTGTTACTTTATAAATTAATTTCACACTATAAAACATGAATATTAATTTTTTTCAAATATTTAAAATCAATTACATTATTTATTTTTATGATTTAATGTAATTTTTAAATAAATAAAATTTCATTATTAATTTTTTTATAAATGTTAATATTATCATATAGTTTTTATGAAGTCAAATGTAATTTTTATAATGGTTTGAAAAATGTTATTTGTCAAAAACCCAACATCCCTCAATAAATTTTGGTTTTTATTTTAAAATTGAATATTAAAATATTCATAAATTTAGTTAGATAAAATGACTATTATTTTGGGAATCATAAAGTCAAAATTATTCAACATTGAAATTTTTATAATTTTCTGAGTTTGTCTAACTTTCAGGTAAACAATAAGTATAGTATACATATAATTTATGTATTATGATATCATAATTACTCAAAAGTGATGAAATAGTTAGGATAAATGGGATCCTTTAAAAAATATATTTTTTCCCTTTAAAATAATTTAATTTTATGTTTATTTTTTTATTTTTAAAATCCATTGTGAGTCCTCAAAAACATATAATATATTTTATGTTTTTAAAATTCTTTCTTTAATAGTGTGAATCACCTCCACATAAGAAAATGAATTATTTTATTATGTTTGGAAATTTAGATTATAAAATAATTCATACCACTCCCATTTTTTATAAACCATCAGAAAAAACAATGGGAAGGATGGTGGTTTTGTATATTTTATTATATACAGTCCAAACAAAAATAATAAAAAATTCCCCACTTTCACTTTATAAACAGACCCAAAATCCGATTTATCTTCATTAAAACTCATTAAATCATGTCCAAATTCTCCATTCCCTATAGTCCTCCTATGGATCCCCGAATATTACAAAAATCCCCTCACATTCCTTTGGATTCACACACTTGAGTAAGGGATCCTCACTTTCCTCTCCTCCATTAAATTCAAGCACCTTCTTTGGAATTTGACCTCTTAATTATAATTTTTTATAATTTAATTTATTTATAAACATTGCCTTACTATCCAATTTACATTATTTTAATTAGATATTATTTCTCCCCTCTCATTTTTTAACTTTATCTAAGCTATTACTATGCAAAAATTTTGTATGGGATTTATCTCCTCTCTTTTTATTCAAGCATCCTTTTTTATGTTATGCTTCTTAATTTCCCTTTGATCATGATGGGATATATTCTTCCACATCCACTATATTATAAATTTTATTTATAATTGATGATATCCCTATTTAACTCTCATTAATCCTCCCATGATCCTTTTTGTACATGTGTTACCATTATGAAAAATAGGTAGGAATCTTTTCTTTATTCATGTTTCTTCATTTCCTTATGCCTTATATTTCCAATTTCTAATGTGGGATATGTTTCTACATGTCTATATTACTTAAAATTTTATTTCTATGTGATGATATAACCCTTTCCCTCTAATCAAACAATTTTTATTAATCTCTATGTAACGGTTTTATGCTACCAAAATATCACTGTGAATTGCCATACCAAATCAATTGTGTATTGAATATCGTACCCATTTCCTATCAAGGATGTTCACCTTAATGAATATATAAATTCCTTGGTAACATACATGTTTTTATTACACACTCCTTGATCATGAAATGAATTATTATGATGAATGAATATGTGTTTTTTGATCTATGTGAGACCCTTAAGCATGACAATGAAATGATTAAGATGGCTACACCAAGATAGAACTTCAACGCATTGGGTAATGTCTAGTATCCTGATACTTCATGTTGGGTCAAGGAATTAACCAGATTCCTTAATTTTATTTTTTACACCCTGATGTCTTGGTGGTTTAGACATTATTTTTTTTATGATTGAATATTTTAAGTTGTTTCCACATTTCTGATGTTATGATTATCATGTTATATCATCTCTCATTGTTCAGGTTTATGATTCATAATATTTTTATTCCCCATAGATATGCATATTTTATAAAATTTGTCTAATTATGATATGTTTATTCCCTTACTATACTTTACATCACAACCATTTCATATGTTTTTCCCCGGGTTATACCATTCAGTTATAAGTATGGGGGTAAATTAAGAACATGTTAAGGAGTTGTTCAATAAATATGATGTATTTCATGTTTTAATTTGTTATTTATTGTTCTTAATTCAAAAATACACTATAATTATTGATCATTTGGGTTTTATTAAATATAATATATTGTAATTAATCGTGTATTATGGTTAAATAAAGAGAAGGGTTTTCATAGTTCGTTTCAAAGGGAAGATTAGTAATTTTTGGAATTTGAGTTAGAAAACTGTAGTGAAATCCTTTGGAATAAGACTAGGAATAAGAAAAAATCCCTAAAATTTTGTTAGTAGAGATTAAGTGGTTAATGAATAAAATTAATCCCAGTCTAGACACTACAACTGGATGTGGTTTTGGCACATATGTACCTAGGAGTATCAACTCTGACAAGGTGTTTTGGGCCTGACTTGCGTAACCTGCTATATAAAAATGAGCCTTACTATGCACCTAGTATGATACTCTAAGGGTATATTCTTTTCCAAATTCATAATCTCATTACAAACCACTATTAAGGGAACAAAACAATTCCCAAAATAATTCATTTTAGGAATTAGATCACATATAACCTATATTAAAGCTCAGATATTAATAAGATAATGAAATAAATGGAATTTATAAGTTATCACTTTATTTTCATCGAATTTACTCTAATGATTTTAGTAGTTTAAAGATAATCATCCTTAGTTTCATTTTTATTCTATAGAATTACTAGATATAAGAGTAATCTGTTAAATAATCATTGTAAAATGCAATGTGATGACTTTTCCAATGTGATGCCAAACCTGATGGAAGTAGGAATCAAGAGATTCATGCTAATAAACTCTTAGTTGACTCAGGTTCTTATTATAAAACTAGATTTGGAGGAGCATCAAACCCTCCTCCCAAGATAGAACAAGTCATAATCGAGATATTTATGCAATATAGGCCTCCCACTTTCAATGGATTATCTTATCCCTTAATCATAGAATAATGGATCAACTCCATTGAGAATATATTCTCCATTATTGAATGTTATGATCAAGGTAAGGTTCTCCATGCACTTATTCATATAGAAGGGGAAGTTGATCAGTGGAGGACATTAATAAAAATATGAATCTATAATAATAGATTGAGGTGATGGAGTGGAAGGAATTCTAGAAAAAATTATTTAAATAGTTTCCTCACACTCTCCATTTTCAAATAGAATGGTATTTATTTTCCTTCAATAAAAAATACAATGAAACTATTTTGTTATACGAGGATAACATTACAAGACTTGCAAGATATGCCTCTAGTTTTTTCATTATCCACGAATGAAATTTTACCACTTCTTTGGTTGGATAGATCCTATTATATGAATAACCTTATCAATCTATGACTTTGATAGCTATGTGGAAATTTTATGATGTGAACTCAAAGTCAAAATGGTGATTAGTGAATCTCAATGGTATCATAGGGATAAGAAGTAAAAATATTATCATATTTCTAGTGGTTCAATGGAGAAATCTAATGATTGATATAAATTCAAACAACCCACTTGTCAATGGTGCAGATAGAAGCATCGAAGATATTTCTTAAAGGGGACAAATAAATTCTTTAGGTGTGGGAAGGAAGGACACATGGATAACATCTAATGATTGGAGAAACATACTAATACGACAGATGAATGGAATGATCATCATTTTATTTTTTTCATTGATAAAATTTTAAGGAACTGGGGAACTTTGCAGATGAATTCCTAAACAATGGTTTTTTGAGACAACCAACAACTTCCATGGTAGGAAGGGCTAGATTTTTCCATCACAACCACTGAAGTAAATCCTGACAATGAAGTAGTGATAGGTATACTAGTTATCCAATCATGAATAGTGAATGTTTTTTTATTCTAGTTCTATTACTTAATTAATATGTGGAAATTTTAGTAAAACTATTAAAACACCACAACAAAGCATATAAGTAGATATGTCGGTGAAATGGTAAATAGTGAAATTATTGCATCCAAATTATATAACTCATCCCCTCTAACAATTTGTGGGCTAAACATCAGAGAAAATCTTTTTATACTCACTTTGGTATACATTTATGCGATTCTAGGTATGGATTGGCTTTCTTAATATATATCCTACATAAACCACCACAAGAATGAAATCACTCTTCAAATTTTTAATTGACCATTGATTTTGCACAAGTATAAGGAGGGGGCGAATCTTCTTCAGCATCGTCATCTCAGACATGGATATTATTACACTGTGAGAATGTGTATCTCACTTAGATGATTGAGTCTCAGGAAATCCTTATCCTCAAAGAAATTCTTATTGCAATGTAATATACTGATGTGTTTCTGGAGGAATTTCCTGGTATTCCTCATAGAGGATAGGTTGAATTTTCAATCAATATAATTCCTGGTGGATTTCCATTACCCAAGACTCCATGATGAATAGATGTTGTAGAAATTTAGGAGATGAAAAAAAACTATAGCAAAATTTGGATAAAGGATTCATACACCCACGTTCTTCCACAGGGGGTGTACCAGTCCACTTTACTATGAAGAAGGACGGTTTAATGCGACATTGCATTGATTATCATGTGCTCAACGTGATCACAATAAAGAATATGTATCCTATGACATGGATTGATGACTTGTTCGATCAGTTGTGTGGAGAACAATACTTCTCCAAGGTGGATATTCTATTTTTATATTATCATCTGACCATGGAGAAGGAAGATATCCCCAAGACCACCTTTCCATAAAATGTATGGGCACTATAAGTTCATAATGATTCCATTCAGAATAACTAATGATCTTTAATATTCATGGACTTGATGAATAGAGTTTTTGGGGATTAACACATAAAATTTGTAGTAGTCTTTATAGATGATATTATAATATACCCCAAAAGTAAGGATGATCATGATGATCAAGTGAACACACTGCTAAATATGCTTTGAAAGGAGAATCTTTATTCAAATTATAGAAAATGTGAGTTCTAGTTGAAGGAAGTGTCTTCCATGGGACATATCATCACAATAAGTGGGATATCTATTGACCCTATAAAGATAGATTCAATTGAAGGATGGATTAGGATAACATCTATGATAGATATTTGTAGTTTTCTTGGGTTATCATGGGTATTATCATTGATTTTTTAGAATTTTATCACGGTTATCAAACTCTCTAACCTAGAAAACCCTTATGGAAGTCAAATTTTCATGGAATGATGAATGTGAAGAGAGATTTGAGGAGCTAAAAATGAGACTTATGACTATCCCTATTCTCACACTACCCACATTTGGATAAATCATCCTATTATTCACCGATGCATAAAAGAAGTGATTGGGATGTGTGTTCAGGATAAATGAAAAAGTCATAACCTATTCATCAAGGTAGGTAAAAGTTCACGAATAGAACTAACCAAAATATTATATGGAGTTGACAGTAGAGAAATTTTCATTAAATATCTTGTGTTATTATCTCAATGTAGAGATGTTTCAAATATATACAGATCATAAGAGACTCAAATATATATTCACACATAATGAGCTTAATATGTTCCATTAATATCGTTCTATCTCATCATGGATTATGACCCCTCATTACACTGCCATCCCATTAAATAAAGTATGGTGGTAAATGCTCTAAGTAGAAAGGACCTGACAATTCTATCATTAATCATAATTGAAAAGGATAAAATATTTTTTGATTTAATGATGATGGAAATCAGAATCATAAAGAATGGAACGTCATCAATCCATTCACAAGGGATTTCTCAAACATATTTTTTGGAAAAGATAAAGGATGCTCAATGAATAATATAGGAATTCATAATAAAGTGGAAACTATAAGGAAAGGGACACCCTCAAAGATTAAAGATAATGAATAAGGGATTTTGATATTTGGGTCAAGACTATGTGTTCCATCAAATCCTATGTAAAATAAGGAATTTTTGGATGATGCACATAGTTCAAATTAATCCATTCACCTAGGAAGTACAAAGATGTATTATGATCTCCTTGAGAACTATTGATTGGATAATATGAAGAAGTTGATCACTGAGTATTCATCAATTTCACTAGTATTCTATCAAGTGAAGGATTAAAGGAAGAAGTCTAAGGGGATGATACAACCATTACCCATACCAACATGGTAATGGGATAAACCACCATGGACTTTGTCAAAGGACTTCTAAAAACATCATTGGGAAACAATTCTCTATGGTTTTTTTGGATCATATTATAAATATAGCTCACATTATCACAATTTGAGAGGATATATCATTGGATCAAATTTCTTGGATATACATATTTTAAGTTATAAGGCTTCATGGATTACTAATATCGACTGTATCAGATCTAAATCTGATATTCACCTCTAATTTTGAAAAAATTCTCCAAAATTCACTAAAACATTAGTTGGAATTTAGTGTGGCATATCATCCTCAAACTGCTGAAAAATCTGAACGAACTATTCATACAATGGAATACATGTTTTGATCATGTTATGTAGACTTCAAGGGAGGAAGGGAACAATATATTCCTTTGGTCTAGTTCTTTTACAACAACAATTTCCACTCAAGCATCCAAATAAATTCTTATAATGATCTTTATGGGAATATGTGCATAGCACTTGTGTGATAGGTTGAAGTTAGATAATATAAATTTCTAGGTCATGAAATGGTCGAGGAAATTTTGGAGAAGGATAAGACTATTCAGCAGCACATAAATGCTACTGAGAGTCAACAGAAGAGTTTTTAAAACAATAATCAATGAGACCTAGAGTCTAATGTCATAGAAATGGAATTAATCTCCATATCAACATTAAATCATGTGATGAAATTTTGGAATAAGGGTAAGATTAATCTAAGGTACATCAGCCCTTTTGAGATTCTTGATTTCATCGGAGTAGTGGCCTACTGACTGGCACTCCCACCAATCCTATCTCAAGTACATAATGTATTTCATGTATCCTCATTAGGAAATTACATACTATAACCCTCATTGTACTCAATCCAATGGTGGTTCAATTAATGAATGACCTTTACTATAATAATAAGCCATTGAAAATCATAGATCGTAGATAAAACTTTCTACAAAATAATATAATACACCTGGTCAAAAGTGTGGTAAAGAAACCAAAAATTCATAGAATAAGTATGGGAACATGAGGAGGTGATAAAGCGTAGTTACCCCCACCATTTTAGTGTGGGAAAATAAAATTTCAGGGGAAAAGTTTCTTAAGGGGGAATATTTTAATGATGCAAGCTATTATAAATAAAATTACCTTTTTCGAATTATTTAAATATATTATTATTTAATATTGTTATAAAAAACACATGACCTCCTTTGGATTTATTCTATAATATTTAATTAACCATTTAGAATCATCACCTTTGATAATATAGACATTGAGCAGGGATCACATGATTAGTATTTATATAGGGTTTTGAAAAATAAAATTTTCACAGACAAAGTGATGGCCTCAACCAGTAGGTTAATACCATATGAATCCCATATATCAGAGCCTCTATGGGAGGTATAATTACTGGCCATTTCCCTTGACCAATCCCAAGAATGTATCCCACAACCTAAGCATGAGTGAAACCATTTTCTATAGAATTTCAAGCTCATCATGTTTATGGCCCAAACAATGTTTGTCGAACCACCTGATGAAAGTCCAAAAATTGTGCACCTTACTCTTAGGGAGTATACTTTTGTATTAAAGGGATATGTATAAAGACCCTATACATAAAAATATGTACATTATTTTTATGGAATAATGAAAATATTTTAATCCTATTATTGTTATTTTATAAATGAATTTTACACTATAAAACTTGAATAGTAATTTTTAATAATACTCAAATTCAATTAAAGAATTTTTTTTATGAATTTATGTATTTTTGAAATAAATAATATTATTATTATATTTATTTTTATCAAATATAAATGATCACATAATTTTTCTGATGTCAAATGTAATTTTTATATGGGTTCAAGAACTATTATTTTTCAAGAACCCTGCATTCCATAATAAATGTCAGTTTTAATATTAAAAGTGAAAAATTACATATTTAGAAAATTATCTAGATAAAATAAATATTATTTTTGGAATCATACTATCTTAATTTTCCAATGGGGATTTTTTTCATACTTTTCTATGATTGTTGAATTTATGGGTAAAAATTCAATGGCGTATAAATATACATTTCGATTATGGCATCCCAATGACCCAAAAGTATAGTAATAGTTATTATAAATGGGATCCATTACCAAATATATTTTTACCTATAAATAATTTCATATTTTTTTATTTGATTTATTTTGAAAATAAATTATGAGTCCTAAAAACATATAATATATTTTAATGTGTTAAAATTATTTATTTAAGAGTGTGACTCACCTCCACATAATCACATGATTTATAATATTATATTATACTCCTTAACACATAAAATATTTCTTACCACATCCATTTCGAAGAAACCAGGGTCAAAATCAAGGTATGGTTTTTGGTTTTGGATATTTTTTTGTGTAGAGGCCAAAACAACTAAAATAAAAAAACCCCTCTTTTCCTATACAACCCAACCCAATATTCTCTTTATCATCACTAAAAATAATTATAGAATATCTAAAATCTTCCCTACTATCCCTATATTCCCCTAAAGGCTCCCACAATCTCTCAATAATCTTCTCGCAATCCTTTGGTGTCACACACTCAAGTAAGGGATCCTCGCTTTCCTCTCCTCATTTGAATTCAAGAACCTTCATTGGAATTTACCCTCTTAATTGAAAATTTTTTTTATTTCATTTTTTTATAAACATTTCCTTACTCGCCAATTTTTTCTATTTTAATATTATTTTTTAACCCCTATAATTATTCCCTTTATCAAAGCTGTTACT
This sequence comes from Viscum album, assembly GCA_963277665.1. Classification (NCBI taxonomy): domain Eukaryota; kingdom Viridiplantae; phylum Streptophyta; class Magnoliopsida; order Santalales; family Viscaceae; genus Viscum; species Viscum album. The sequence continues at coordinate 256,711,648 of OY728140.1, read as the reverse complement.
ATGCTAAATATTTGTAAGGGATTTATCCCCTATATTTGTATTCATGAATCCCTTTTTATGTAAGGCTTCTAGATATCAGATTGATTATGATGAGATATATTCTTCCATATCTCCCATAATATAAATTTTATGTATAAATGACTCGATACCCCTTTCACTCTCATTAATCCTACCATGATCATTTTTTTACAATTATTACCATGTAGAAAAAGAGATAGGATTTATTTCATTATTCATGTTTCTTCATTTCCTTATGCATTATATTTCCAATTTCTAATGTGGGATATGTTTCTCTATGACCCTATTACTTTCCAGTTTATTTCTATGTGATAAGAGTCCTATTTCTATCTCATCAAACCATTTTTATGAATCTCTATGTGACGACATTATGCTACCAAAATAGAACAATGGTTTTACATGCACAATCAATTGTTTAGTGAATATGGTACCCAATTCCTATAAAAAAGTTCACATTTATGCATATAAACATTTGATTGGGGACTCAAACGTATTTATTCCACACACCATGATTGTGGAATAAATTATGATGATGAATGAATCCATGGTGTATGATCTAGGTGGTACACTTCCACATGAGAATGAAATGATTATGATGGGTATGCCAAGATAGCACTCCAATGCATTGTGTACGTTTTGTATCATAATACATCATGTTGGGACACAGAGTGAAACTGATTCCATTATTGAACTTTCCCACTATGATTTCATAGTATTTTGGCCATTACATATTTTTAGGATTCAGTGATTTATGTTTTTTATTCACTTCCCATTTTATGATTATCATGTTAAATCATGTCACATTGTTCATATTTATTATTCCTACTCTTTTTATTCCCCATTGATATGCCTATTGTATAACTGTTATCTTCTTATGACATATATATTACCTTACTGGTCGTTATAGATCACCCCTTTCTTATATTTTTTCCCTAGGTTATCCCATGAAATTTTAAGTATGAGGGAATATTATGAACATGTCAAGGAGGATTTCAATAAAGAGGAAGTATTTCATGTTTTAGGTTGTTATGTAATGTAATAGATTCCAAATGTCACTATACTAGTCAATATTTTGGTTTATATTAAGTTTAATATTTTTTATTAAATCATGTATTAAGGTGAAATAAAGAGAATGGTTTTTATTCCTTTCTATTATATCATTCCTTTTGATCTTTTGACAATTGGGTCTAATATGCGTAGATTTAATACACTCATACCATGTGACATCAAAAACTTTATTTTCATTTCTTTACTTTTTACTTTTCTTGTAATGATACTAAAATTCGTTCCTACCAACTATCTAGTTCATCATTTGATAAATATTAGCCACTTAAGTCCATGAATGTTCAAAAACACATGATTCATGTTGAATAACAACCTGTTTCTGTCTTGAATAATTCCCTATAATTTTATTGTTTGGGTTTAGTAATAATTTTAGTGGTATTCAAAGAAACACCTCTACTATTTTTCATTGTATATCTTAGTATCTCTCTTTAATCTTCCCTCATACTGTATAATGGTATTAATTAATTCATCAATGGTGATAATAATAACCATTATTGTTTCATCAATAGATTTCCTCTTATAATATCAATCATTTGGCATAATATCAATGCTTTTCTAAATAATAATTTCACCATATAATCTTTTTTCACCAAAATATTGAATACTATTAATAATTTTCATGAATCTTTTATGAATCTTAAAAAAAGATTCAACTTGTTGAAATTCGTGGGCCTAATAATGGGCTTTATTCATGGACCTTCTTATTTCAATAACTTTTGTGGTTTAAAATTGTGTAACCTCTAACGTATTCTAAATACTATTAACTTCTTCAAATGAATAAATATGGATATATAAGTTTCTTTTCATAGAATATAACAAATTGTTCCTTAAATTGTAATTCAACTAATATTACAACTTCTCTTTATTTCTAAAGGATCTAAATTACTTATTAGGTATTTTATAATCACCAGTCAACATGAAAAAATCATCACCTATTGTATGGGTGAAAAAAAATCCTTCATTATAACCCTCCAATATTAATAATCATCACCACAAAAAATTGGGGGTCTTTTGGGATTGAGATTGTCTTTGGATCTGACATTATGTCTAAACATCTTTCAAAAAAAGATACAAAATTCTTTTACAGAATACACATTAGTGTAAAATAGTTTTATAAAACAAATTATAAGAAAATATAAAAATAATTTCAATATAAAAGTTAATAAAAATTTTAAAATGTATATGAGCAGTGGTGGTTTACTTTGACACAATTTTTTGGATTACAATATGAATTATATTTTTATGAGGATCAAAGAATTTATTCAAGATGGATGAAATACAAGAGGGGACGAATTTTAGTTTTTGAAACATTACTTTAAAAGATTTTAAACTAAAACTTTCTAAATACTTCTTTATGTAAAAGGATTGGATTCCGACTTCTCACTCAGTTTGAATGTATCAAAGTATCATAAATAGATTGGTTACAACAATATAAGAGTAAAATAATTTCATTCAATTGAATATATCATATCAGAGTGGATATGATTAATTTAGTATGTATTTTATTTATAGCATATCAAATTAAGTAAAATAGGTTATATTTATCATGATGATTTTCATTAGGATAAAACAAGAAAATTAGAATAACGTAGGAATTAAAATAACTTGTAAGAAATAATTAAAACAATTTAACAATATAAGAATGATTTATATACAGAAATAATGAAACACTTTTAACCTTAAGAGTAATGTATCCCTGAAACCATGGCTAAATGTCCCTTGTTTTATAATTATAATAATGTATGTCTTCCCTTAGCATGGAAATCGCTGGATATGATGATTAGATTCTCCATCTTCAAAGCCTCTACGGCCCTCGGTCCCATGGATTATTTTCTGTCTTGATATCCCTGCAATCCCTTGATCAAGAAGATCATATCACTATCACTGTAGTCACAAAATCCCATAATCATAGTCACACAATCATATGGACAGAGAAATTAGAAAATATTTTATTAAGTTGGAAACTCTGAAAATGTTTCCTTAAGAAGAAAAGACTCTAAACAATTACAAAATTCTACGAACAAGTTGTTCTTGCTTTTGAAAATTTTTAGAGGTCTCACATAGAATAAAGATCAGAAAAGTTTTCAATTATTGTATCTTCTAAAAAGTCGTCAAATGAATAGGTATTTTTAGGAAATATTATAACGGTCATCTTGATCCTCTAACATCAATATTTTCTCTGACTTTATCAAAAGGACATAGACACCTGGAACTTTAATGGTAATTTCATAATAGAATTTATGACATAATTTTGTTTTAAACCATTATATTTTAAAAGAAATTACATTTTGAATGAATATAGTTTTCCATATTCGTAATTTAAACATAGATAAATCCGATATATTGCCTTATAGAATATAATTACGATTTTCTTTATGACTGTGATTCTGATTTTATCAGTTCTGTTGTAAATTCAGATTGAAAATCCTTTTTTTCAATATGAATTTAAGATAACAATTATTAAATCAGATTTCATAAATTTGAATCAAATAATTATCAGATATAGGATCATTACAAAAATTTTAATGAACAATGTAGTTTTTTTCATTAATATTTTAAAACTAATTCTAAGAATGGTAAAAAAATATTTTTTGCAAAAAAATCATAAAACACATTGGACATGAAAAAGTTAGTGATTGTGAATTTAAGAAAGGATTTTTCATTTTCAAAACAACAGGAATGGAAATCAAGAAAACACTTTTGAATGAACATAATACCCTCCAATATTAATTCTCTAATGAACAGGAGCCTCAACCCAGTTGGTGAGGACTCCATAAGTGCATCCACAAGACCTAGGATCGAAACCAAGCGGAGGAAACAAAATTAAAAAGTACAGTAGCAGGTATTGTATCAGTAATGTTCAAGTGATGTATCAATACATTGTAGGTATTATACTAGTAATGTGCAGGTACTATGTAGCCACTATAGAATATACTATTAGATACTGTAGAATCCAGAACTACTCACCTTGTGCCACTGGTCTATGCTTGGAGTCCTTAAGGCCTTTAAGAAACCCAGGACTTCAGGTCAATAAGTCTTCTGGGCCTCCTTTATGGCCGTCGAGCACATGATCAGTGCAGTTTCCCCAGACATACACTACCAAAAAGGATAATCCCCAGAGGAGGATTCAGAGAAAGTGCAATCACTAGTTAAGAACCAAATAGATTTTGATGAATGAGAGGGTATCTCTATGCCATCAGGACTAGCCTATGATTGTATGAGAATCCTATCTAGACAGACATGTGAAGGTGGAGACCTACCATCACGATAAAGATGCTGGGGAGGGGTAGTTCCTTGTAGTTATTCTAGTTGAATTCCCTAATACCTTCAGGTCATGTAATCTCTTAATACTATGGTCCATGTAATCTCTAAGACTATAGGCATTTTAAGGGTTCCCACTCATCCCATGATAGGGTGGTTATCGTAAAATCAATAAAAATTAAGGCCTTATGCTCATTGGGGAAATATTCATTCACTAAAATTTTAAATATTAGTCGTCAAACATTTCTATTTAGACCATTAATTCTTCCAACACCAATTATTCAAAATTAGTAATCTCTCATTAAAACAATAAATGATAGGGAAATAAGCTACATAAGTCTACAACCATTTTTTGATACCACATATTTTGGTTTCAACCACCATAGAAACAGAATATATCATTCCACTTGGTGTTATTAGTTACAAAAATATCAGAAGTTCTAATGCAACTTTTGGTTCCATAAATCCAAATTCACCATGTCCTTATTGAACCTCACTTACAGAACATGGATAAAAGATTTATATTTGGAAGAACCCAATTGAAACATCCATATGAGTAAGATAAAATGAAACATCTTACACAGTGTCGGATTTATAACCTATATATTTTCTATAACATACATAAAAAATATCATAAAATCACTCACACATGAAACAGAAATTAATCATGAGGTATTTTTATGGTTCAAAACATAATCCAATTCCATGGGAGAAATAATATTTCTATTTATTTCAAATAAAATAGAATTATTACAATATTTAACACACCAAAAAATGATATCAGTCTCTTATTTAAAAAATATTTCCACCAATAAATAAAATTCCTCAACCTTCTGACCAATGTGGGTAGTCCTCTAACTAGTCTGTGCACCCAATTGCTACACCAAATCAACCTTACAGGTTCAATGATTAGTTTATGTTGACTGAAAACCCTTTCATATACCCCTTTAATAAACTTACATAGGCTTATCCAACCACGAAGTAGATATTACACAAGTCCTACATAGTTATTCTTACATGATCTAGATCTCATTCTACACTTCATCTAGAACAATTATTCATCAGTCTCTTCCAACTACCACAAATTTCAATTCTAGGCACCTTGGTTCTAATTTCTATCCTTCCATCGGACATAAATGTAAATCATCTATAAAAAATTATTCTAGAATATATAATACATTTACCTAAAAATACTTCTCCCAAAAAACAAGAAAAGGAATCCTTACAACTATTCGTGAAGATCAATCTAATATTTTATGGAATTGGAGATCCCCTAGAGTACATGAGATACATTCCCCTAATTTATTTGGATATACCTATATATATTTTTAATATGGGAGTGTTGGATTGGTTGTATATAACTCAAACATGAAAATCTATATCAGTGTATAGAATCTCAATAATTGTTAAGAAGGTGATACCTACCTATAATAAGGGGTTCTTGGTAATGAATTTCTTTTCATTATCAATTTTTATGAAGTCATATACATACTGATCTATTTTTTTTACTATGCATAATGTGTACCCATTGGGATTGGAGTAATACACCACTTCCATAGGCTCAATTTTTCCATGATTCCCTAGAGCTACGAGATATACATTATCAAAATATTTATTTTTTCTCATGGTCCTTATGTATTTGTATTTCATGTAAATTTTTATTATTACATGGTGAAACCTATGAGGATCCTTCCTAATGAATGTAGGTTAATTGAATGAAGGACATAAATATTTTCTGTTAATCTTTAATTTTTTTCTTGTTTTTTACCTTAAAACATTGAACAAGATTTCTGTTTCAAACTTCTTGATTCAATTCACGACTAATTTCATGATGTATATATCAAAGTTATTCTTATATTTATTTTATAATTGTTGACATCATAGTTTTTCATATTAATATATATGTTTTTATGTTTTTTATTCAATCTTATCAGAGGAATATTCTGTATGAAAACTTTATTATATCGATTCAGTTTATGTATAGAATCTTTTTAAACTGGTTTTAATTAATTAATATTTAAATCGGGGTATTTTCACCCCCATGCTTGTGGTTCTATATTTTTTGAATCATACTGTAGAGTTTTATACTATTTTCATTTTAGAATAATTCATTAATTATTATATATATCTTATATTTTCCCCTATGTCACTTTTTATTCATTGTGTTAATCATATATAGTTATAAAAATTCAAGAATTATATATATATATATATATTATTTATGAAATAGAACTAATAGAAATTTTATTCAATTTTTTATTTGTTGGTTTTTTGAAACAAAATTAAACTCAATTTCTTTATTTGGCCATTGAATACGGATGTGACCACCCAAAAAACAAAATTAGGATTCTTTTTTACAAAAAAACCAAAAAAATACAATAAATGTGTTATAAAATAGGTTATTGTAAAGTTTTTTTTTCTACTATCATCTCATAATTTATAAAATTCATTGTGTGATTATTTTTTGCATAAAAATTTTAGGATTAAATGATTAATGAATACATAGTAAAAAAACGCAAAAAATAATTATAGAGATATATTCCAACCAAAAATTTTACACTCTTGAAGTGGAATGGTTTTAATGATTATATAAAGAAAGTGATCTGTTCTTCTATTATGGCTGATGCCATACCCATCATCCCCTTGGTAAAAAAAATTTACCCTCTAACCTTGTTTTTATTAAAGCACACAAAAGGCACAAAATGTGTTTTTCTCAAACAAAAAAATATTTAATCTCTTCCATATCTCATGGATTATCCCTATTTAATAAATTAATCCTATTATCACTAGGTAAATATAATCATCATTAATCACAAGTAATATTTTTATTAATCATTAAATTTCTAAAAATATATGGTGGGGAGATACTAAATGACTTTTGTATGTGTTATATTCCATTAATCATTTCTCTCTAAGGATATCATAAGTGTTTTGGTTGGATTTTTTGAAATCGAAATGAATATCCAAAACTATATTCTATGGTAATTTTTTAATACCATTGATATACCACCTAAATAATTTTATTGAGAATAATTAAATAGAAACCAAATGAAAAATAAATATTTACATTAGTGTTGGGATATAATTAATTATTAGAAGTAGGTAATAATTTATATAATTTACCAATAAAAAATATATGTGACCATCTCTTGTTCTTCTATTATATTATAAAAATCTTAGATAATGTTGATCATTTTTATAAAGCATCCTTTTTTAGTCATAACCTTTCACACTTTTGTATAATGTGGCTCAAATATTATTTCACAACCCCACATGAAGTTTTTTATTAACATGATTCTATGTAGATTTATTTTCTAAAACATATGTTCTATCCACAACCAATGTAAAAAAATTCATGATTGATATCATGTATTAAAAACTAAAAAAATTATAAATGTGGGAATAAAATTAAAAAGCAATATTGAATTTTTAATAATGATGTTTTTATTATCAAACACATAATATTCCATGTTTCATATCACTTTTGGGTAAATAGATTATACCATGTTGAATTAATTATTTAGAATATTGATAAAGGTGGACCTACGGTTCCCATGTTTTTTGTACTCACTGATTTATTCCCATTCCTTAAATCTAGAAACTGACCAATGCAATAGTAAATCCAAGACATGCACCACCGGTCTATTCATGGAGCTACAGGAAATCTTCCCCTTCGTGTTTATTATATGTGTATTAGTGAATACATTTTATATTTCCAAAATACACTAACCTTTGAAATCTAGGAAATATGACTCATGTGGGATGAGAGTAAAAGAAGAAAAAGTAATTAAAAATTCCAAGTTCGTAGATAGAACTTCTAACACTCGGAAATATAGAAATTATATGAACACTAACATGATATCAAAAAATATTATTATTATTGATTTTGGGAGCGTGAGAATAAGTATAATATTAATAATAATATTTCATAATTTTATAATAAATTTTGTTCATATAAAAAGTATAATAATATTGAATCAATTTTATAAGGAAGATAAGTATTATATTTTGTTCAATATGTTGTATACAGAGAAATTTATACTTTATATGAATTTTGTAATTACGTTAGAGGAATTGGGAATATAAAAAAGTTGTTTTTTATTAATTATCCAAATTATAAAATATATATGTCCTGAGATCAAAGGTTTTACAGTTTGAAAACCCCCTCAAATGAAGTATATTTCAAAACAAGTTAGGAATTTTGGATAAAAATATTAGAATAGGCTTCAGGTTCTTAAAGAAATATTTAGAGGATATAAATAGAGAGGTAATCATGAAAATGAATGTATCATCCATTTATTATCCTTCAAAAATATGAATCTCAATACATAAAAGCCTCAAGAGAAGTATAATAGTAAATATAATGATAAATCATTTGTTTTGGAGGCTTCACTTAAATTATACAATGGAGATATTCCATAGATCATCTCATATAACAACGGATATAAAATTAAATAAAATTTTAAAAATTTCCACAAAAGTTCTTTGTCCTTTTTAAATTATCAATCGTTGAAGATCAAAAGAGTTTGTTCAACTATGACTATGAAAAGAAGATATTGAATATCAAAATATTCTAAATTATGATGTATTAAAAGAAATATGTTAAGTGTTTCAGATATTTTAGATAAAGTAAATGCTTATTTCTACATAATAATTGGTTCATAGTTTTTAATAGTGAAGATAAATGGATCCTAAAATGAGGTCAAAAAACTAATAGAAATTTATTTCATGTTTTAAATGATGAAAACTCAAGTTATCTTAGAATGAAATAAGAGTACTTCATGTGGTATTGATGGATTTAAAATATTGGAAAATGAATCATAAATAAGATCACCTAGTGATAAAATTTTCATGATGATCCCATGTTGAATAAAGAGATAGATTGGATTTTCTCAACATGTCAAAAGGGTAAGATTGTTAATTCTTCAGACAAAAATTTAGAGATTCAGTCTACAAAACCATTATAGCTCATTCATTCATATTTTTTTGGCCGATGAGGAAGTGATCAACCAATATAAAAATTATATTATTTCATTTATATATTACATCACTCATTTTTCTTATGTAATTTTTTTAAGTATATGTTTGAGGCTTTGAATATGTTTAAAATTATTCAAAGAAATACAGAAAAAGAATGTCTTTTTCCCATTGTTTAAGATCCATACAGATAATGGGACTAAGATATAAAATTTGTAGTTTGTAGATTATTTGGAAATTAATGGTGTTCATAATGAATATATTGTACCATACTCAACAAAAAATATTGGTGAGTAAAAATAAAAGAATAAAAGTTTTCTAGAGATGTAGCATATAATTTTGATCGTGCATGATGTGTCTATATACTTTTGAAGACAAAATATTAGAGTATTGGTTCACACTAAAAATAATTTTTTATGTAAGAAAAACTAATATATGTATTATTATGAGTTATATTATAAAAATCATTGAGTTTGAAATATTAATGAGTTTTTGTAATCCTTAGTGTTATCATGATAAAATGTTAGGATCATTGGAATTTGTAAATGAGAAGTGTTGATGGAATCTTACTAGGATATCCTTCACGTATAAGAGGATACAACTTCAATAAACATAATATATAAATAACATTTACATATGAAATGTGAATATGTTTGAAGATACAATGAATTAAAATACAAATAATGAAGCAAGTTTGAAAAGTGAGGATGATTTTTGTTTCTGAAACAGTCTAAAAATTTTCAAAAAATAATGAAAATACAGATGATAGATTGGTTGCTGACGAGGATTCAGCCATTTTGAGTGATGAGGAACAATCATTTCATCCAAAATAAGGGTTATAAAACAAGTGAAGGGATAAAATATCATTTGGAATCAAAAACAGAAGGTAAAAAATATGATAAATTTGGGGGAAAATATCTCATACATCAATATTTTCATTATTTGAACCTAGATATGTCGAAGAAAAATTCTATCACCAATAGTGGGTTATAACTATGAAAGAAGAGTCGGAACAAACTAATATGAATTAAACTTGATTGTAGTATCAAATCCCAAAGATAAAAATTGAAAAATAATAAAGTTACTTCACCAAAATAAGATGATTAAAAAAGATGATGTTGGAAGGAACAAACAAATACATCTATGCAAAAGGGAATTCATATGTTAATAGAGTGTTATTGGATGAGAAATTTTAAACTATTATATGGATTGAAACCCTAAGAATATTTATTTATATTAAATCCAAATTTTAATACATTATTTCTCTAATTAATTTCAAATATTCCTTCCTAAATGTTTAGTTAGAAGAGGATGCATACATTAAATAACCAAAAGTGTTTTCAAATGAATAATATGGAGATTGTTTTTTATAGTTAAATAAGGATTTATATAGCCTAAAAACCCCAAAGAGATTGGTATTCAATATTGGGCACTCACTTGAATAAGTTGAAATTCAAAATAGGGGGAGTGGATAATAATAAATAAAGGATGAAAAGGTGGTATCTATTATAATTATTTTTAATTAGATGGAATTATATTTTTTATAAATTAAAAATCAGTGTGTGATATTTTCTAGAGGAAGATGGAGAATATCTTTAAAATGATAATTCTTTGAAAATTGATATATTTTCATGGCCAATAAATTTCTCATGAAAGAGATCATATTTTTAACTCTCAAGATAAATATGATAAGGAACATATGAAAAGGTTTGTTTTAAAGGATTAAAATACACCACCCTCCATTATATCATTGGGAATCAATATATTGGTAGACGAGAAAGGAATTGAAGTTGATCCAAGGGAATTCCAGAAGCTGATTGGAAGTCTGCTACACTTGATAGCTTCAAGTCCGGATATAGTTTATATTATTAAAAGTTATGGCCAAGATAAAATTTCTAAAAAATCACACCACTAAAATTTTGAAATGATTATTACTAGGTATATCACTAATGAAATTGGTTTTCATTTGAAATATAATAGTAAGGAGTAAATTAATTTGTTTAGTTACTATAACTACTCATCCTTAAATAAACAATAAAATGACTACTTAGACAGGAATAAATTTTCATTAAATCCTGCATATCTTCTGCATTTATAATTTCAGATAATTATGTCATCACCCTTAAAAAAATGTAATATTACATCAATAGGTGGACACATCCACTCAATATCCATTTTTTCAATATACAAAACTTTTATGATATAACAAGTTTTATTTTCATAAAATATCATCAAAATTTTTATCTTCACCTCATCCTTATGTTTAATAATCCATAAAATCCTGGGAAAATAATTTTAAAATGTGGGATCTGAAAAAAAAAAAATTTGGAACATCTAAAATGAATGAAAAAAACCTGTTACCCCAGAAGAAACATAAAAAATCTCTATTTTCTAAAAAAACATTGAGCTAAAATAAACATTTTCATATCTAATAAATGAACTTCACTTCCCAAATGTATTTAGAAAACTTTTCATAAGATTAAAACTCATAAAGATTTATTTTCACTCATGAGTATCACATGAAATATTTTTCACAAAGTTATAAATTTCACCCTTATAAAGTAGAATGAACTTCCCTTTAAACATACTATAAATATCTTACTTACTTAAATTATAAAATTTTCCATAAAAAACAAAAGAAGATTAGATAAATCATGTAGGAATCTCTGGAAACATTTTTCATATCACTCTTACAATAACCCTTATAAATTTAATAACCAACAAGGAAAATTAGAATAATCTCTTAGGGAAAACCTAACCAATTAACTCTATCCCTTTACTCAATGCATTATAGATCAATATCAGGCGCACCAATCATCTTGAGCTATATCAGGCACACCCATTATTATAAGATACATTTGGCTCACCCATATTCATAATCAATTATAAAGAACCATAACCTAATCATAATACATTAAATATTTCATTTCCTTCATCATACTGATAAAAATATTATTTTCTCCCATAAGAAAAAAAATAGATATTGAAAATACCATTCAATTTAAAACCTATTTTAAAAAACAACTAAAAAAATAGATTTTTTAAATGAATAAAACATGAAATATTTTTATGTAATCCAAAAATTGAAGAACCATTATGATGTATGAGAAAACTGTTGAAGTAGTATATGTTATTATAGAACAATCCTTTATTTTTGTCAAAACCTTTTATATAAAATACGTAAAAATATTCCTTTTTTAAAACGATTAAACAAAAGAAAAAAATTTGTATATAATTTCATTTATAATTCATTTATTTCTATTTAACAAATAAAATTTATGTTTAACAATATGGTCTTATAATTAAAATATATAGAAGTTAAATCTTTTAAACATATAAAATGATGTATTTTAGGTTAAGTGTCCCTTACCTCTAGTTCGACCCATAAAATACATTATTTATCATAATTTTTCATAAACATAAGTTAATTATTTAATTATTTTGAAAAATTTTCATTTTTATTAGTTATTTTATTTTATTTATTACCATGTTAAATACATTTTTTTAATCAATAAAGTTCACATTGAATGTTTTGACTATATTTGTTTCATATGTCTAAAATGACTTTGGTATTTTGAATGTGGTAAAAGGTTTAATTATTCCATAATCTGTTGAATAACAAACATGACATAATTATCATCTTTATTAAAAAAAATTAAAAACTAAAAATGAAAAATGGTTATGAAAATTGAATTATGTTACAACATCGATATCGTAGTCCATACATACAAATGAGAAACGCTTCCATTTTTCAATGGATAAAAAGGTAATAAATTACATGATATATTATATTTAAAAAAGGATAAACATTTCATTAATTTCATGAATATATATATATACATAATACTTCATTACAACCAGCTTTGAGAGTTTGTGATGGGAACGGATTACATCTGTTCACGAGGTGGTAGTCTTTCATACACATAATTGGTGGTTTCATTTCCCATTTCATGGAATAAAGAGATTGATATAGGTTATTAAATTAATCTAAAAACATCTAAATAAATGGAATATACTATTTTTTATGATTATTGTTGAATATCTTATGGAGGAGAATTAAGCAATTAAATAAAAACACTTGGTTAAGAGCTATACCACTAATTCAAATAACCTCTTTAGGTTTATACCTAAAGCCTTCATATGATGGTTTTTTTTGTAAAACTAGGGACTCTAATATGGGGTGTGAGTTTTAAGGATGATATTTAGTTTGTTCTTACCTAAATTAGAGTTCTCAAAAGGTCCTAATAAGTGAGAAGTGGAAGTTCCCTTTTATATGTGGGGGGGGGGAACACATCGAATAACTTAAAGTATTAGACTAATAAAAAAATGTTTCATGGAAAATTGAAAATATTTAATATATACAGAATATAGGATTATTATGTGTCTAAATCCTCTCATAAAATAAAATTTGGAAATTTTTAGGTGACGTTTTCACACTTATCTCTTAGTTTTAACTCCTTGTTAACCCTTTTGATGATTATCACAGTGTCAATGTTTTTACACTATAAGAGCAAAGAGAGTTAACATAAAAGGAAATTTTTATGAAAAATGAACAGTCGAGAATATTAAAAAATTTATCCCATTAACATTTTCAAGGGAATTATTTTTATGAATTTTAAATCATATAATTTTTTTTTGTTGTAAAATATCATTAAACTTATTTTTGAACTATTTAATTACTCTAAATTTAAAGATCTCATGATAAAAATAAAATTTAGATATAAAATTTTCTAATTTACCCAATATTTTATATTTATCTCAAATATACATGGGATATTATAACTCACCGAAAAATATAAATCATGAAGGTCTTAAAATCATTTACATGAATTTTTTTTCTACTTGCACAAGCACTTTTTCAGTGCTTTGTATGCATTTAAAGTAATTATTTCCTCATTAGAATTTAAAAATAAATTAACACCATAAAAATAAATTAATTTAGTTATATTTAAACTTTTATATTTAATAAATATGTATATGTACTTACATCTATTTCATGGAAACCTAATTAAAATGTTTGTTTACTTTTCCAGCTATACCAAGTATTGCACATGCTTTTGGATAAGTTTCATATCATATGACTAAAAAATTTATATATATATATATATATAACCATAAAAAATACTTAATATTTATTATCCAATCCTATTAAATAATACTTACATATCAAATATTATCTTTATGACATCAAATTTGACTTTTCTATTGTCATGCATGCACTCCATCAGCAGAGTAAAAATTATAATTTATTTTAATTATTTATGTATGATATTTATATTTTATAAGGATAATTTTTCTATTTACATTATTTTATTATTATTTATCATATTTAGGTTTCATAGATATCAAAACTATATTGTCTTTTATAAAACCTGATTTTACTATAATTCCCTGAAAAATCAATCTTTTCAAAACAAATACCAAAATTTACCCTTAAATAATTTTGATGTATTGTTTTCCGAAATGAAGTTAATTTTTTTCAAATGGAAATTCCAAAATTTATTAATTAATATTTTAAATTAAAAATTATATTACATGAAAAAGAATAAATAAGAATAAATTTTTTTCATTTCTAATTGAAAAATTAAATAGTTTTATTATAATGAATATAACTATATTAAATATAAATAATTAATAGTAAAAATATATGAAATGGATTCAAAATTAACATAATCTAGGTTTTTATATTCATCCACTATTGTAAAATTATGTCCTTTCAATTTTATTTATTACTTAAACTAGTGGGTATATTTTTCCTTAGTAGCCTTTTAAGATTCCCATGTTTCTTATTGCACAATATGCATTTTTTCACCAAACCATAACTTGATGGATATTCCACAATACATTCTATTTATAGTGAATAATTTGTAGAGGTTTTTCCTCATAAGAAGGGTTTTCTTCCGACTGAACTACTTCAATGCACTAAATAAGATATTTATCTAACACATATTTTCATAACAACAAAACATGAAAAACCTCATGTAGAAAAGATAAAATCATAGGAAATTATATTTGGTGGGAAATTAATGCATCTTGAGCTAGGATTTTATATGGTCTAACTGATTGTGGACTTAACTTTCCATTTTTTATCAAAACACATAACACTTTTCCTTGGAGGTACATTAAGAAAAGCATGATCACATACCTCAAATGAAATACATTTTATTCCATTATTTACATAACTTTTTAACCCACTTTGCATCATACTCATATGTTGGAGAATCCTGTAAACATTCTAAACCATTTCTTCTAACAATTTTGGTCCTTACAACTTTTTCTCCCCGACTTCATCCCAAAAAAATGCAGTATGACACCACATTCTATATAACGCCTCACAAGATGGAATCTGTGTACTAGAATGAGTATTATTATTATATGAAAATTAAACTAATGAAATATTTTGTTCCCAACATCCCTAGTAATCCATTGAACATTATTGAATCATGTCTTCCAATATATAAATTGATATATCTAACTATCCATCCGACTGAGGATGAAATGTTTTACTAAAATTTAATTCAGTACCTAATGATTTCAAAGGAATTTTCAAAAAATAATATTTAAACCTAGAATCACTATCAAATACAAAAAAAATAGGAACTCCATAGGACCTGGTTATATTTTTTAGATAATGTCATTAAAGATGATCTAAAGTCATATTATCTCAAATAGGAGGTAAATGACTAGATTTAGTGAACCAATAAATAGTTACCCAGATCATAATATTACCTTGATATGTCACTGTAGATATCGTCATAAAATCAATGGATATATTTTCCCATTTCCACTCCAGCACTGATAAAGTATGTATAATCCCCTCCTGTAAGTATCATTTTTATTTATCTGATTGATAGGCCAAATATTTCATTGTAACATTTTCAAAATCACTTTTCATTACATTCCACTGCTAACACCTATAAATTTCAATATAAATCATATTACTACCATGATGAATGAAAAAAAAGATTTATGAGCTTCACTCAATAACTATTTCTTCAACTAGAATGCACTTACCACATACATTCAGTTTCCAAATCTAATAACACCTTCTTCGCCAATATTAAACTATATAAATTTCCCATTCATAAGAAATTAGACCTTTTCCAATATACCATGATGCCCCTTCAAATAATTTTTAACTCTTTCTATAAAAGACAATTTTATTTAAACATGAAATAAAATAGAGTGAACTTCTAAATGAATGATTTCTAAGCACAAATTTATGAAATAATCAACCAAAGGGTCATATTCTAAACAAAACATGGTTAACGGAGTGTTATAATTTTAACTCAAAGTATAATATACTCTATTTTATTAACCTATATGGTAATGAATTGTGTAATAATAATCCTTTATAAATTATATTCATCTCTTTTTCCACACGTTTAACTATTTTTGAGTGAAAATATACTTGAAACAATAATGTTCAGTATATATTTCACACTTTACTCCATACAAATGGTGTATCCATATTTTTAAGGAAAACAATATATATTCATTTTAAAGATCATGTGTATGATAATTTTGTTTATGGGGATTTAATTGATGTAAAGCAAAAGGAATTACCTAAATATTCTACATTAAAATGAAACCCATACCCCTCAAAAAAGCATCATTATATATATATAAGTCACCATTTTTGGATGGTAGGTCCAAAATTGTAACATTAACTAGTATTCATTTTAACTATTGGAAACGTCCATCACATTCCCTCTCTAAATGAACATAACTCATTTTTTTGTTAAATTGGTTTATGGTCTTGATAACCGTGAAATTGTTTCAACAAACAGTCCAAAATAGCATGTTAATAAAAGGAAAATAAAAATATAAATTACATTTTTAGGTCATATAAATTCATCAACCACTTATTTTTTACATTGATAAATATTTATCACATCTATATTTACAATATTTCCATAGAAGGAAATTAGTTACAACTAGAATTTACATTTACAAAACATTCCATATAATATTTTATCTTTCAATGTTTGTAAAACTACCCCCAATTGTTTCTCATTATCAAAATATAATTTATAGTATATGAATATATCTTAAATAAAAAAACCATAAATGTAATTACCCAAACCACCAAGACCCACTTGTCTGGTGGAAGGTTGAGCCGCCACAACCTCGTGCCCACCCCTATAGGCCATGGGCTGGTGACAAGCACTAAGAAGGCCTAACATAACTAGGAGTACTTATCATAGTGTACCTATATACATGCAGCCAACCATATCATCAAAATCATTCATATGAATAATAAAAATGGATGTGACATCAAGAGTAAAACCATGCATGAGAAAAATTTATAGGAAATACAATTGAAGTATGAAAGAAAAAACCAAATTTTAAAGAATAAAATTCAATCCCAACCAAAACATAAGTCTCAAACTGACAACAAAAGGAATATAAAATGGTTCAAGGAGTCCAAGTCCTAATCTCCTAGCTAAACCACCATACACAGTCTTTGCACCCATGTATCCCTATGCTCCACAAAAGTCAATATTTTTCTGTCTATCGTCTTCATAAGGCATGGAATGTGTGGGAAAATCCCACATAAGGATGAGTATATACATAACTAGTATGAGGCCCTAAAAACTAAAGGGGTGAAATAGAGAGACATGAAATTATTCCACTCAACCCCAAGGAAGAGGGAAATGAAACCCAAAATATATGTATATACTCATAAATGAAACCAAGACTATAGAGAAAGGGGATCTCCATACTACAACCTATCTGAGGTCGATGAGTCTTCCAACATCTCCAAAAGGTCCATATTTGATGCCCAAAATCCCATTTATCCATCGAGGTAACTGTGAGAAGGACCCACACTTTTCCACTGTGTCAAATAGTTGAGGGGGAATAATATCTAATAGAGGACCCATGCCCTAGTCCATCGGGGTGGTTCCACTCATTCGGTAGACGAACAACGCACTAATCCATAAGGGGTTTCACTCTGTATGTAAAGGACCATTTACCTAGTCCATCAGGGGGTTCCACTGAAACCAATTCAAGGAGTATGGGGGACCTATACCCTTATAAAATAAGGGGTGACTAACCCTAGCCCCTCTCTCTCTAATTAACATGATTGACCATTTCCATCAACAAGAATAACCTAAAGAAGGATCATACTAAACAAATATCATTCTATAACTCTAAATACACTATGAGGACTACCATCATGTTCAATATGAAAAAAAAATACTCAGGATAGGCTACTTTTAGGCTAGAAAACGAGTATAGAACAAAGAGATATTCAATGTGGATGTTTCTTAAAGAGAGTACAATGCTTTTGTTGCATCTACACAACATGTGGTGCTTCTCTAATACCAATCCAGGTTCCCCTATAGAAACTTCTCAAATTAAATTTGACTATACATTGTGTGTATAGGGGACCACATAGTGTGTCTCAGCCACCTAGGGCCTTCTCGAGTGCTCCATGATATGCCCATGTTTGTCCGGTTATGCCTATGTACCTGGTTGTCCCTGAGAACCAGCCCATGCCCATATACACCAAGAGTAAATGGTGTGTCCTCCCAAATGAGGTCTTGGTTGTGTATAGATGAAACATGGATCAGACACCCAATGAGTGTCGCCTAGTGTGTGTGCCTAGCCACATGACATGTACTTATTTCTATACCCAAACCCCTAGCCATTGTAGATGGGTATGGATACACGGTGTGTGTTCCTTGAATTAACATTGCATAGCCATGTTTTTTTAAGAAGCCCAAGATTCTTCATTGGCCATCACTATACCTTTTCCAGCACTTCTCCTACATTGAATCACATTGGGGGTCTCATATCTGGGTCCATCCATTCCCAATGAATCCTTGGTGTAAGAATTATGAGCAACTAATAATCACAAGACTTCACGCATAACTCTATCCATATGCCATAGCCTCTCTATATCCCATATACATGAAGGTGTCAACTGAAAATAATACAAATCACCCACATATCACTATCCCAAAACTCATTCTCTAAATCACAAGGAATCAAGGGATCTGTTCGTACTAGAACACTCTCAGCAATGTCAAAATACATCCCCATTATCCAACAGTGAAGAACGTGTATAATGGTGGGGAGAAATGAACATAAACAATGGTATAAATATCATTGGATATTATTTCCTGTCCAATGATCATAAGATTAGTAAAACCATGGGCGCAATCTAGGAAAAAGAAAAATAATTTGATTTAATAATTTGATTAACCAATCAGACTCATGTGAAGGATAAAAAATCAAATATCATAGAATAGTACATAAAATCCACTCTAAATCTTTTAATCAAGGAAGATAATAAAAATCTATCAGTCCTACCCTGAAAAAGGATCAATGTTTTGTGAATAATACATTCTGTACTGAATGAAAATACCCATTTCATATCTTGCCTCTCGATCCACCTTGATTTGATCATAAATTTTCATTCAATATTGATTCTCCAAAGAGGAATGCCCTAACCCTCTTCTCAGATCTTGCATTGGTTATGTGTCCAAACATTGGAAACTAATCATAAGAGGGTATTTATAAAGTATTTTGTTTAGAACATTTATTAAAACAAATAATTAAAAAAATATTTCTTTTATTTAAACGCACCTTCCAACGGCTGCCTCAACCAGATGTCAAGAACTGACCAACTTTGGTTTCACCATGGGTAAATTCCACATCCTAAAATATACCATGGTATAATATTTAAGATCATAGGATATGTTCAAGATTTATTCCATTATTCCCAAAAAAACGCATGCATGTGATATTAATAAAATTAATATTTTTTTAATATCAATTTTGGACTCACCGGGCATCAGAATCTCTCTTCATCTCAATGCCTAGCTCCAAAAATATTTCGTAATATATTTCAAAGTATTAAAATGGAAAACTAGGGTAACTAAATTATTAAAAAATGAAAATATTTCCCTCTATTAAAAGTTAAATCTAATAAAATAAGGTGTGATTACTAAGCTCACATTTGGCTCACCCACGCCTATGAGCTATCCCACATGCTCCCATGATGGAACAACACATTAACCAAGGGAATAATACATCATCGTAAGATCCCCTCTGACATATCCATGATTTCCACTAGGTCCTCCATGAAGGAGGATCTATCCTCTATATCTATCTCACCCCACTCAAGGAAATGAATATGATCATTCAAATATCTCCTTAGCTATGACACTAGAATGACGTCATGCACCCTCTCTAACAGTGGGTGTACGGATAGACGATAAGAAAACATTCCCACTGTCTGTAGGATCTAGAATGTTCTAATGAACCTAGGGGATAACATTCCTACCTATAAATACCTCTACATTAATCATCACATGGAGACTCTCAAGTGAAAATGGACTCCCATTTCAATCTCCAAGTACCCATGACATTGATCTGCATAATATTTCTTTTAGAGTTGGGATATCTTCATCTACTCATGGATCACCTAGAAATTATCTATCATTACCTACACAATCCTTGGACCAAAAAATAATTTCATGACAATCTCATTCCATCATGAGGGTGACGTTCATGTTATATCATAAAAGACCTAAAATAGTTACATATCAATACTAGAGTGAAACTTATTATAAGAAAACTCTACCAATGGAATGTGATCCTCCAAACCCTGGTCAAAGATTAACACAAATTAACTCATCATATCTTTTAACATTTGGATACTGTGCTCGATCTTCCCATCCATCTATGGGTAAAACATTATAATCATCCTCAATTAGGTTCTGAATGCCTCATGCAGGACATTCCACAATAGTCGCATGAACTATATATCACACTAAGATACAATAATTGAAGGTAACCCATGGAGTTCAAATATTTTTCACATGTACATCTATCCTAGACACTCCACCAAACTCTACTCCCTAAGGTCAGGGAATTGGGACATCATTTTAAGTTAGTCAATAATGACCCATATTGCACTATGTACTCTCATTGTCAATGGTATACATGTCACAATTTCAATGGATATTCCATCCCATTTCATCTATGATTTCTCAAGAGGATTTTTCTAACCATAAGAAACCTCATGATCAATTTTAACCTACTGATATGTGAGACACTGAGATAAAAACTCAGCAACACTTTGCCTCATTCCAGCCCACAAAAATTTCCATTAAATGTCCCTATAGATCATCTCTACACTAGGATGTCCAACCAACTTAGATGTTTGAAACTCCCTTAACACTTACTCTCACATCGTAACTGGAACCATATTCCATACCTATAAAAGGGAGTGGTGTTCCCCTCCTTTATAAAATTGATATGTTGAAACTTTTATATATATCAAGTCATAGAGAAAACCACAGTCAATGTAACCCAACTGATCCTCTATCACAATACGGAGAAGTGGAGGAGTCAACACTATCGACTGATGATATTCTTTTACCCTATCCTCTATTAGGGTAATCTTTAATGAAACCAAATTATCAGATGCCTTATTAACCAAACAATAACAATACTTCTTATAAAGGGCATGTGCCCCTACATTTTCCTTTGTAGGAGTATACACTCTCTTGAAGTCATAGCCCTATAGGAACTCCAACTAGTGCCTTTGTATCAAGTTGATATCTATCTGTGTGAAGTTATATCTGAGACTCAAATTGTCCGAGTACACTATAAAGCGCTCTCCTAGAATATTATTCTCCCACATACTCAGAGAAAACACTACCACTACCAAATCCTAGTTGTTTTTTACTTAGTTATACTTGTGGGGTCTCAAATAACGCAACCCATATGCATTCACCTCCAACCAATACATAAAAATGATGTTAATCTTAGTTCCATAGGCATATTATTACACTATGTACTCCATGCCCTCCTCTCGTAGTCTCAATATACAAGAACTAGCCAATCTCATCCTCAAATGATTGAAGGATTTTTGACAATTATCATTATAGGTAAATAGTTGGCCTTTTAGCATCATGGTGTAAAAAGGTTATGAAATCCTAGATAAGTCTTCTACAAACCTCTAGTAGTTCCCTTACATGCCAAGAAAACTCCGTACACATGACACGCTCTTATGTGGATCTTATGAAATAAATTCATCAATCATCACTGTGTCTACAATTAATCCCTGACCTCATATAACATACCCAGGAAATGGATCCTCATAGAACCAAAACTGGAACATTTAGAGCATATCATAATGTTGTTGATCTTATAGTTTGTCTAGGACTATCCTCAAGTGCACTGCATTCTCCTCCACTAATGCAGATTTGAAGAGTATTCCAGAAATTTAGACAACCACAATCCATTCCATGTATGGATGGAAGATCTGGTATGTTAAATCCATGAACATAGTGGGGGAATTAATCAAATCGAAAGGAATCACCATGAACTCACAGATTCTATAGCAACAGAAAAATTCATGCTTCTAAATATCATCCTCACGAACACTAAATTGGTGGTATATGGACCTAATATAGATCTTCAAGAAGCAACCCATGTCTCACTACTGATCAAAGTTATCGTAAATCTTGAGAAATGGGTACTTGTTCTTTGTCTTTTCTAGGTTCAGGTGACTATAATCAACATTAATCCACAATACCCAACCCACCATTTTCACAAAAATAATCGGAATACCCCGGGTGAAAAACTGGGTCTGATAAAACCCTTCTCATAATGGTCCTCTAACTTCACCCTCATCTCCTAGTTCTCATTAGGTTCCATTATATATGTCATAAAACATGTTAGTATGCTCCTAGGTTGTAAGTCAATACCAATGTTCATCTACCACCTCATTGGTAGTCCAGGAACATCCTTGGGGAAGATATTAATAATGTCCTCCACTACCGAAGGAATCTATATGCATTATGTTTCCATTGATACAAGTAATAAATTCTCCAAGTGATGATTTCTGGGTTTCATATTCCTGCTTGAAATAACCCCTTATTCCTCCATGCGATCTCTCTCACCCAAAATTTTTATCTCATCTCATCTGTAAGAAGGTGTTTGGGCCATTTTTTATGATACTAAATATGTCCTAGATCCATGGAAATACAATACACACCATATATTACAACATCATGTTTCATCCTGAAAACCAAGAAGATCCACATGATACTCTTTCTACCAAGAAATAACTTTCACTATCGGCAGCTAAGGGATGCTGATAAGTCGCACCCAGTCAGAACGTATATACAAAGATGTCATGCTAAGGTCACATTGGGGATATATAGTTCTTAGAAAAGGGATGAAAAATTGAAGTATTCACTCACAATTATGTTTTTGTTTATTAGATCAAGTGTACAATAAAAATTATTGTACCTTGTATCATCTCATGAGCTTCAGGGTCATAGGCCTCCATGGAATGTAGAAGCCTGTAGTCGTGACCGCTGGCTCCCTAATCCAAAAATGGGCCACATGATGGTGGTGGTGTATGTAGCTCATCATGTTTCCCTCCACTAATGGATCCTTCTCCTATAACCCCACCTACTCCTATACCATCACCCCCTCCCTGGGAGATACCCTAGCCTCTCATGGGATGGAATTCTAATCACGACATTGCATCTTCTATGGAGGTCCATCTTTAACATTCCTACCCTCCTTGGTGTGTTGGTTAAAAAAATAATATTCCATGTGACCTATCCCATCACATGAATATCATTTCCCCTATCTAGGTTGACATGTTCCTCTAAATAATCTATATAGTAAATTCCCATTAGGCTAAGACTCGACAAGGGAAGATCTCTCTTCCTTATATCCTAGTGATTTACACCTGTAATCTGATATAGAGGACTCAACCCCATGATACAAACTTCTAGCTCCAACTACATTGTGTCCTTCATATATGAATATATCCATCACTAGTTCCCTCTATATCACTCCAACATAGGTGGTAATGAATAGGGGAACCAAAATGGCATGGATGTGTCTAAAATGACCCTGTACAAACTTCACTACTTGAAATTAACCATCTTGTTCCATGTTAGGGGAGTACCATGTAAGAATACTCATCAAATGACATACTTACATAATGTAACTCTAGAAGCTCATGAATCTGAATAGATTTCATGAAAGAGGGTTGTACTCATCAAGAAATAGTTGTTGGAAAATAAACCATGAGAACATCTTCTCATCATGGATCTATATAAAAAAACATTTCAGTGCCCAGCTACTCCATGACACAACAGGTTCTCAGTGTATGTACATGACCTGTTAGGGTTTAAATGAGCCTGAATACATGACTTACTAACTCATGATAATCCTTCACTATCAATAGATCTGGGTCACTACATAAACTCAACGGCCTCTAGTGCTGGAACTCGTGTAGTGTACAATGACTGCATGCATCCTCTCCTTTCCTTTGTGGTAAAATATAATACTCAATAGGAAGGGATGGTACTACATTCCCTCTTAGATGAAATAACTCATGAAATATCCCCTGAAATGAGGCCTTATCACTTATTATACCATCATCAAAATCCTAAATTAGTTACATTACTAGCGGTATTCATAGAGGCATCATGAATGTGATTAAGAAATACAATGGGAAGAAGAGAATATATATATGTGGAGAAGAGTCAAGAAGGATAGTTAATAGAATTGGTACTATATGATGCATATAACAAGTTCCCTACAATCCATTTCATAGTATGATGAGTCAACATATGGGTAGTTAGAGTCCTGGTGTATGGATATGTCAGCCACTACACCAATACTGTGTTCCCCAACCTAAAAGATGCACTCAATAAACTTTTACACTATTTCTATATGTTCCTAACCAATCATCACCAATGGTATATCTATATAAAAATTAGAAGAAGAATCACCTCCGATACCACTCTCTAATGACCATCCCACAAGTGCATTCCTAGACAGTTGAAATTCAAGCCTCCACAACCCCAAAAATCACCTCCAGAGGAAAGGCAATGGCGACAAGCATCGATAATGCATAACAAAGATGGGAGGCCTTTCCGTAGTGTACCTATATAGAAGCACCAAATTGTATATGTGAAATAGTGTAGAGGAATAATAAAAAGTGTTGAAACATATAGAGTAAAACCATTTGTGTAAAAACCTCATGGTAATACATTCACAGTATAAAAAACAACCAATGTGTACAGGTGGTAAATACATTCTTAGCAAGAGAAGAATTCCCAATTTGAAAAAAACTGGAATAGAAATTGACTAATGGATCTTAGGTTCTAATATCCACACCCAAACCAAGTTGATGAGTGTTTCTCCCTATTAAAAATTGTTCATCTTGATTCCCTTAATCTCATGTATCCTTCATGGTAACCATGTAGAGAACCCACACCACACCATTATGCCACACGGTTGAGTGGGAACAATCTCCAATAGAGGAACCATGACCTAGTCCATTAGGTGTGTCACTCAGTATGTAGATGAACTGATCCCTAGTCTATAATGTATCAATTTTTTCATGAAAATCTTTGAAATATATATAGTAATATTTTTTGAGTATGGCACTGAGACGGTGTGAGATTTTAAGGCCTCATGAGATCATAATTGTTATTTAACAAATTTTAAATACATTTATATCATGAAGAATATGTTTTCCTAAAATGTTGAATAAGAATTACAAAGTGTACTAGATTGAAATTTTGAGATCTTCATTGAGTCCAAAACAAGGGATTTACCCTTGACATGATATAATCTTTGTCGGCATTGGGTATTTTCTATAAATCCATCGAAGGTGAAAATAATAAAATAATTTAATTAAATTTGTTTATTTTTTGATGTACTTAACCTAGAATACTCTATAAATATCCCATTATGGGTGATTATTAGGGTTATTCA
The DNA here is from genome assembly GCA_963277665.1 of Viscum album. Classification (NCBI taxonomy): domain Eukaryota; kingdom Viridiplantae; phylum Streptophyta; class Magnoliopsida; order Santalales; family Viscaceae; genus Viscum; species Viscum album. The sequence continues at coordinate 256,685,554 of OY728140.1, read as the reverse complement.
CATAGAAATGTTGACCTATATAAGATAAATTTGATAGATTTTGGTGAATTAAATCAGATTGGAGGATTAAATTGATATTTTAAGCCTCACCACAACATCCAAGTTCAAATATCTCACCAATGAAAATGATATATTATCATTTTTTTCAATGACCAATTAGAATATGAGGTTGAATTTTTTTAATATTTGTATTTATCCCTATTTTATTATCCCGTGATAAATATGGACCAATCATCCAATAAAATGAATCATGGGTCAACAATTTTACAGGAATGGGTTTATCTTTAGTATTTTGGAATTTCTATTTGTTTAATGATTAAATATATTCTTTAGTCATTATAATAGAAATTAATTGAGACCAAAAGTAACATTTTTCAATGTTTATTCATATGATTTTTTTTTACATATTTACCCATTCTTCATGTGCTCGTCACTTGAATTCTTTTTGGCTTGTAGATTGAAAAATATTGGGTAATAAATTGTTGCACTCTTGTTCTTAGAAAGGAATAGATTGATACTGTCGATTGGGTTCAAGACCAGTGTTAGAAATAAAATATTGTAAAAAACCATTGGATTGGGATCAGATGGATTCTCTCATGGGGGTTTTTCCGTGCAGCGATGGGTATGTGTGATGGATGATTTATAGTTTGAACTAGATATCTAGATTCTGTTAAGAGACGATGATATGGATTGGATGGAAAAGATCCATGTTTACCAATGTTATTCATGTTTGATTTAGAGGTTGTTGGATCAGAATATTACATGTGAAGTAATTACAGAATCTAGAAAATTCCATGATACATGATACGTAATTTATAAATACACATCATGTGGGGCCCTGGCTATGAAGCTTGGTTTTTCAGAGAGAATAAAAGTATCACATGTCATGTGAAACATTTCACATGACACGTACCTATTCCTGATGGCATGGTGTGCATACCAGGGGATAAATGGGAACAAACACATCTATATACATGAGTATAGGTATAGTACACGGTCACAACTCCGTAATTGGATATGACCAGGTACACAACATGGTCAGATGTATAAGGGAATGGGCATAGGAACACATTCATGGACATGGGATGGTTTGGAATTGGTGGTACATTCCATATTCCCTACTTACTCTTTGGTTACTTCTTTTAATATGACATAAAGACCTTTTCCCATTAGTGTGGGCTATTATCAGTAAAGGTGTGTTTGATCGATCCATCATTCTAAGGGTAATGTATGTCATTGCATCTTAACAATACAATTGTGATCCTCTCTATGAAGTTATTTTTTAATGGAGTTGTAGGAATCCATCCCTAGGGCCCATGACAAGATCATCTAACAACATCTTCCCTAGGTGGGGTTATCAAAATCAGTGTGACTTCTATTCAAGCGAATTGATCAACTACTTATAGAGTTAATCCAAATTTGGGATCTCATTATACCCCATAGCCATGGTTGTGAAAACCATCTATGTATATTTTCAGGCTTCCATAATGCATTTCATTATGGTGAGATGTGAGGAGTAATACTTCTCAGATGGACGCCATCAGTTCTATCAAACACACATAATTAGTTCTACCATTAGAGTGTGGTCATAGACTCTCAAGAAGAATCATAGGATGTCAATTCAGTTGTTACATTACCTTCAGACTTAGTGTCTTATAAAATTATATAAAAAATTATTGTATGTATCATATTATATTTAAAATATCATGTGATGAAATTACTAATCATTATGCTTTATGATTAGTGATTTTGGGGTGTCCAACTGGCTATTGTTATAATCCCCCCCCCTGGATAGGCTCCTCCCACATGTGTCATATATTATGCTGATGATTGGCTATTTGATGGGGTTATCGATGGACCAGTTTTAAATAGATCTTAGATGTTTGCTACATATAATGTGGTTAATTACAGGAGTTTCATTTGATTGTATTCCAATCTTACTAGCTAGTTGGTATTATTTAATGTTTTGGTGGGAATTTATTTGGACCTTTATATATTCCAGTAGTATTCATTATAATTTGATTGTGGGATTCAGATGTGTCATGTAATTGGTATCATGTTTATTTTACATTTTATCATATTATAGTCTAGGAGATGTGTGTGTGCATAGATGTATAATAGGCTAAGGCCTCCCATGTGAGTGTTATGCCTACTCAGTATTGGATTCAAGGACCTAGCCTATTTAAGGTGGTCTTTGGGTAGTCACACTCATCTTATCACTATCCAGGTGGGCCCTAGTGGATTGGTTCATTATCGAGTGGTATCATAGGATATTTCCATCATATAAATAGAGTTTGTATTTTTTTTCTTTCTACGAGATTGGTATGAGTATTATGGAAATAGTGTTAAGTGATTTAAGTTTAGTATTTATGAAAGGGACTCCAGTGTTGGCATGGTGATTGACGTATCCATACACCGTGACACTAATCACCTAACCATATAATTTGTACATGTAGACATTGTTTATAGGGAATAACAATTTTTATGTATCAAATAAGAATGGGTTGTGTTTCCATGTCCTTCTTGATTAAACTCCTCATATATAATCATTGATTCTGGCACATGTTTTGTATTTAAAAAATCATCCTCAATGATTTTCCACTAGAATTTTGTAGAAATATCAAAATGATTATCACCTTAGTGATGAGTCTTCAATTCTGGGACTTATTTAAGATGTACTTCCTTAAGGTGGATTATTATTAATAACTCCACCCATTGTCCATCAGATAGTACCCACAATACTAGAATATGAGGTAGGTAGGATGAGGTCACTTCATGAGTTTCAACATTAGTGAACCCTCAGGTTTAGGGGAGATCAAAACCCATAGGAAGCAGAGGATTTTCATGAGGTGGTTACATGAGCCGTTCATCTTTCCAGGAAACCTACAAATCGAAGGGTGTTCATGGAGGAAAACCTCCTTCATCGCTTCACAGGGTTTATGTGGGGCCTAGTGGTTCTGAAATATGATAAGGTGACTCTTTCATAGACAGTGTTTAGTCGTCTCATTAGTGAGGATAAATATCCAACTATAATGAAAGAAGTGAACATCATGAAGATTTTACAGCTACAACAATGAATCATGAATATGGCTAAGTATTCATCATGGTTTACTAACCCCACACGATACTCGATGGATATGGTTCATGATCCCTTCTTTCACTCATAGACCTATGAGAAAGGATTATAGAGAGAAATATAGGGTAGTTTTAAACTTCTAATAATCTTAACTTATTTTGGGGTTTAATATTATTATTTTTTGATAAATATATTTCAGTCCAAGAAGACACTGACAATGGGTATTAGCAGTGGGAACACAGGGGTTCAGACTTCAGTAGAAGGTAGCCAATGAATGATGCGAGGATCTAGATATGTGATATGATTCAGGAGAAGATTGAAAGACTGAGGTTCTATAGTTTAGGTCAATTAGTATGATTCTAGTCCACCTATAGAGATGTGTTCATACTCTTCTGATAGTCAAAGATATCTCATGCGGGACTGACTGACCCGTCATACAGAAGATAGTGAAACAGTGGATGGGCCACCTAGGAAGAGGCAGTAGTAAGAGAAGGGTGGTACCCAAGTTGGAGGATGTGGAAGAAGATTAGAGAGATTGGAAAGAGGTGGAATATATTTTGACCTATTTCCACCACCATTACCATATTTTCCCCGCAAGGTTCAGGGAACTTGTGGATAGGGGTGACGGTAGCTACAAACCATAAAGATCTATTATCCAGAGGATATGGATATTATTAATTGAATAATATGTTCCTTTTCTAACTTATCTATTGTTTTTATAGAAAAATGTGTCATCTAATATTTTATTAATACATCCATAGGTTGATACCTATAGGTTTCAGTTGATCACATGTCTTGACCATTACACCTGTATAATCCTACCAGATATAACTCAGTGATCACACACATTTTCCAAAAGTGAAATTTAATTATGGTAGGAGAGAGTTATTCATGGGATATCCTTATAGAAGTGATGAGGAATTATAATATCAACTTAGGTATGGAATATCTATACACATTCCAAATAAAGATTTACTATTATAGGTAAAGGATGCGGTGTGTCCTAATTGATGAGATAAGGTTTTTCTTCATAAGAAAGAAGGACACACAGGTGGAGTAGGAGAGATACATACATAGTAGATAGTATATGATGACTTTATAGTTGTATATCTTGAATCTTGGAGTAGTGGATTCTATGGGCTAATAGCTTCCTACTATAGTTGCTGAGTAAGAGGATGTATTACTTGAGGATGTTCTGGGTTTACATTCCCACTAAAAGATGGACTTATACATTGACATAAACCCATGGATGGACCTGATATCAGCACCATAATATTTGATAGATCATGTCGAGTTTCATGAGCTGAGGGCGTAGTTAGAGGAATTGCATGGGAAGGGACTCTTGAGACATAATGTTTCCTCTTGGGTAGTCCCAGTGTTGTTTTCCAAGAAGGCATATGTGAGCCTAATGTTATGTGTAGATTATTAGCGTCTGAACTAGGTGACCATGAAGAATAAGTACCTACTACCTTGGATTGATATCCTCTTCGAATAATTTATAGGGACATGATGTTTCTTCAAGATTTACCTTATATTAGGCTACCACCAGTTATGAGTACATTATAAGGATATACTGAATATGGAATTCAAATGTTGCTACAACCACTATATGTACTTGTTGATTCCCTTTAACATGAATAATTCCATAGTAGTATTAGTGGGAATCAAGAACTAGATATTTTAGTTTTTATTAGACTTTTTTTATTTTTTTCCTCGATGATATCTTAGTGTACTCAGTTTCTGAGGTGGATCATGTAAAACACATGAGCATGGTTCACTACTGGAAATCAGATCATTCCCAACACTTCTATACCAACGGTTTGTAAAAACCGTTGGTATAGGCACCCTTTCCAAACGGTTCTCCCAAACCGTTGGGAAAGGGAGATCAAAACACCCCTTTCCCAACGGTTCTCCCAAACCGTTGGGAAAGGGATATCAAAACACCCATTTCCCAATGGTTTTGGAGAACCGTTGGGAAAGGGGTGGGTCTTTCCCAACGGTTCTCCCAAACCGTTGGGAAAGGGAGCTCAAAACACCCCTTTCCCAATGGTTTTGGAGAACCGTTGGGAAATACCCACCCCTTTCCCAACGGTTCTCCAAAACCGTTGGGAAAGGGTGTCCCAAAAATCCAGCATACACCCCGAAAAAAATATGCACCTATCCCAACGGTTTTGCGAACTGTTGGGATAGGTTCTTCGATTTTTTATCCAGGTCTACTGCCAGAGAACATTATATAAATCTAAATTTTAAATAATTATTATAATACATATATATATTTATGAAATTATGTTTAAAAAAGTCATGTTAGGTTAGTGGTTAAGTCGTTCTATTATAAACGAAGGGTTCAGGGATCAAATCACACCGAATGTATTTTTTTTGAAAAACAAATACCAACGGTTTTATAACCGTTGGAATAGATTTTCATATTACATATGCCAACGGTTTTCAAAACTGTTGGGATAGGTCTATACCAACGGTTTTCCCAAAACCGTTGGTATAGACCTATCCCAACGGCTTACTTCGCCACGGTTCTCCAAACCGTTGGTATAGGTTAGTTTTCCAGTAGTGGTTCTAATCACACTTTGATAGCACCAAAAATTAGAGAAGATCTCGAAGTGTTAGTTCGAGAATATTGACGTCCACATTTTGGGGTATGTTATCTTAGCCAATATTGTAGTATTTGACCAAGATAAGGTCAATTCAGGGTTATTTTATGAGCTTCTCAAAATCAGAAAATATGTGCAGAGCTTTATTGTGTTGGCTGGCTACTACCAAGGATTTTCACCCAATTTATCTAGTTTTTTGGAACCATTAAATACATTAAAAAAGGACTAACATTATTTTGGAAGTAAATGTGTCATAAAGATTATCAAGAGTTGCAGAAGAGGAAAATGAGAACCCTGCATCTTGATATTGTTAGAGGAGGGTGTCGATTACATAGTTCTTCAAGGACCAGACTTGGTTTTGTGTAAATTTAAAGGTAGGAAGTGATCACATATGGGTTCACATAGTTGGGACCACATGACAAGAACTATGTGACACATGATCTTTTGAATGAAATGGTAGTATTCTCCCTGATGATGTGTCGACACTTCTTTATGGGTGAGTAGTTTATCTTATACCTGAACAACATGATTCTTAAGTATATCTTGTATCAAATGAATCTTAACTAGAGATAGTGGTTATGGATATGGTTCTTATAGTACTGTGAATTCACGATATTATATCCTCTCAGGAAGGCTAATGTGGGGGAAGACAGTCTTAGTAGGAGATATTGTTCTCTATTGTTGGTTGAGGTGTCAGAGTAGTTAGCCTCATAGCAGATGTTCATAGTGGAAAAGGATAGTTTTTCATATCTTCAATCAATAGTTGTCCCCCCAACTCTTTTATCTGATGTTAGGGAATCCCATCATGGAGATACCAATTATGATACGTTAAATGCTCAGATATACACTATAAATGTTTTCAAAAGATTTTATGAAGGAGGGGAGCATGTAATTGTTTTAAGAAGATGGAAAATTTTACCAGTGATGTTAGAGGAGGTGGTGATGATAGAGTTTCAGGTATCCCATTTAGTTGTACACCCATGTGTTTAAAATTATTACAAGGGCCTCCAAAATCAATTTTGGTGGCCAGGCATGAAGAAATATATAGCGTAGTTTTCCTTTTAATGCCTCACTTGTCAGCATATGAATGTTGAGAACTATGTTCTAGATGGTTTATCGCAAACCCTTGAGGTGCCAAAGTGGAAGTGGGATGGAATATATATATATAGACATATTAAAAGGGTTACCAGGTACATCTAGGGGACATTATTCCAACTAGGTGATAGTAGATTTACTCACCAAGTCATCTCACATCATGACTATAGTAGATATATGTTTAGTAGAGAGATTGTGACACCTCTATGTGTAGGAGATAGTCTGAATCCATGGAGTTAAATCAATGATCATTTGAAACTACTCTATTCTGTTCACATCATGATTATGTAGAGGATTACAGGAGGTCTTTGGGAATCAGTTTTCTTTAAGAAAACTGTTTCACCCCAATACTGGAGGACATAATAAGTACACCATTCATGTTCTTGAAGTCATGATACCTACATTCATGATAGACATTGGGTGATTTTCAAAGGATCACATTAAATTTTTAGAGTTTTCATACGATAATAGAAACCATTCCACCATTGGTATGTCACCGTTCTAAGCGTTTTATGGGTTACCCAACAAGTCACCATTTTTTTAACTGGTCCAGGAGAGTCATCACATGTGGGCCCAGAGTGGGTGCATGATAAAACATAGAAGGTGCAGATCATCTTGTAGTGAATGAGTATTTCATAGAGGTGTTGGATGTATTATGTGATCTGCTGATGGGGGCCATTTGAGTTTGATAAAGGAGAGTACAATGACCTGAATTCTTACAAATAAAATTCCCCATGAAATCAAATTAAATTTATTATTAAATATTATGGTTATAGAAAAAATATGCACTTGTTTGGTTTTATTTTGTCTAGTTTTATTTAATTTATTTTTAATTATCAATACCATTGAAAATATAGCCATTGAACAGTGATGACATGATTAGTATAAATATATGGTTTTAGAAAATTTAATTGCTACAGGAAATGGATGTGATTGACTCAACAAATAAGATCATACCCTATAAAAACCATTTATCGGAGCTTCTAAGGAAGATAGTATCAATTGAAATTTCCATTTACCAAGCCCAATCTAGGAACCAACTACTTAAGTATGAGAAAAAACATTTATGGGATATGTTCAATCTCATCGAGATCACATCCCAAACCATGTATTCCAAATCACCCCATGAATGTCTCACTATCGTGCACCTTACATTTATTGTGTTTGTTAGTGTATTAAAAGGATATGTATCAATACCCTAATAATATGAATATGTATATTTTATTTCTAATATAATAATTTTCATATTTTATTCTTATCGTTACTTTCTAATTTTTTTATTCAATAATCCACAAATTTAGTTTTTTATTACTAATCAATTTCCATTAAGATATTTATTTTCTTGAATTAATGAATTTTTGAACTAAATAATATCATAATAAAATATATTTAATAAATTATTTTTATTAAACATAAATGATCACATATTGTTTTTTGAAGTCAAATGTAACTATTATAAGGGTTTTAAAACTGTAATGGTCAACAAAATACCCATCATTTCTCAACCCATAACGATTCTAATTTTCAAAATTAAAAATTCAAATAATTATAAATCTATTTGGATAAAATAAATATTATTTTTTTGAATAATAATATTGAAATTATCCAACGGGGAATTTTTCATAATTTTCTAAAACAGTCTAATTTTCAGGTAAAAATTAAAGACAATATAAATATAGAGTGTGTATTGTGACATAATAATGATCCAAAAGTGATTTAATAATTACTAAAAATGGTATCTAATACCAAATATTACATTTCCATTTAAATTATATTCATTTTAGTTTTATGTGATTAATTTTATAAATCCTTTATGAATCTTACAAAACCATAAATATATTTTTAAGATTTTAAAATCATTTAATTAAGATAACTACTCACTTACACATAAATAAGGGTATTATTTTATTATGTATAGACATTGAAATTATAAACTAATTAAAACCATTCCAATTTTTTCTAAAACAATGGTGAAACCCATGGGATGGTTTGTAGTTTTGGTTATTTTATTATATAGACTCCAAAACCTATGTTAGTGAAATGAAAAATAATTACACACTTTTTTCCTATATAAACCCACCCAATATCCCATTTCACATAACATAAAACTCATGGAACACATACTTACTCTTACTTACCCTCTCTATATTCCTTCAACGGTTCCTTATAGCTCTTAATAAACTCATCCCAATCATTTTGAGCCACACAATCAAGTAAGGGTTCTTCTCTTTCCCCCCTTTATTCAAGTCTTGTGATTATATAATGCCTTATATTTCAAATTTATGATGATGAGATTTGTTTTTTTATTAACCTATTACTATTAATTTTATTTTGTAATGATGATAAACCATTTTTTTCTCTCACAAACCCATTTTATGGATCTTTAAGTGACGTTGCTATGCTTTCAAAATTTCACAGTGATTTTCGATGATAAAACAATTATCATGTGGATACTGTAACCATTTCCTATCAATGGATGACACATTTATACACATATAATTATTTCATTTATAAATCACATGTATTTATTCAATTATTTTTCATCATGGAATAAAATATAATGATGAATTAATCCATGTCTTATGGTTTATGTGGCACACACAAGCATGAGAATGAAATAAAAGTGACAGGTGTGCCTAAAATTATATTGGGCTCCAATGCATTGGGTAATTCATAGTCTCCTGAGATGTCATGTTGGAACATAGAGTAAACCCAATTTCATTATGGAAATTTTCAAATCAGTATGTCTTGGAATTTATCCTTGAACTATTTTTATTAGGCATTTTTTTAGTTTTTTCCACATTTCACATGTTTCCTTTATGGTAATTTTTCCATCACATGTTTCCATCATGATTTCCACCCTATTTATTCACCATTGATATGCTTATTGTCATAATCCATTACCATATTCATGTTATTCCTAGTTTATTTTATTATTGGGCTTCAAAGCTCTCCCCTCTTTTATGTGTGTCCGTAGGTTACCCCATATAGTTTTAAGTGTGATAATTGTAAGGAAAGTTTTTAAAAAAATTATTTTTTTACTATTTAACATTGTTCTTGTAATCTTCCTAATTACAAAAGACAGTATACTTCTTCATATTATGGGTTGTATTATGTTTGGTTTTATGTAATAAAACATGATTTAATATATAATAAAGATAATGGTTTCCATTATTGGTATCAAAGGAAAATTTTATTAATTTTTGGGAATATGATTAAAAATATAGAAAAACGCATTACGGATAAAAATAAGTTTAAGAATACATCCCTAAATTTTGGTTAGTATAGAGTATGTGGTTTATGAATAAAATGCATCCATAACTAGATATTAAAGGTACATTTGGATTTGGATCATATGTACATAGGGGTAAAACATGAAAACACCACCTTCATCTATAATTTATTGGGAACTAGTACAAGACAATGAGCCTTGATGCACACCGAGTTTTAAACTCTTGAGATATTTTCTTTGGAAAATATGTTATCTCTTTATAAACCATTATTAAGCCAACAATAAATTCACATAAGAGTTTATGATACGAAATAGATCATGGATAACATATATTGAATCCTATAAATTCATAAGATTAGGAAATACATATAATTTATAAGTTATCTCCTCAATTTCATTGGATTCCATTATCTGTGTTTAATAGTTTAAAAATAATCATACCTAATTTTATCATTATTATAGAAATGTCCCAAAATCAGATGAATCAGGTAAAACACTAATTTGAAGGGAAATGTGTTGATTTCCCCAATGATATTCCCAACCTGATGTTAGTGGGAATCACAAACTTTGTGATGATACCCTCTCAGGTGTCTCTTGTTCTGAATAGAAAGCTATATCCAGAGGAGAACACAAATCACCCAAAGAAAGAACAAGTTGTAGTTTGGTCCTTTATGTGATAAAGTCTTCTAAATTTCAATGGATCATCTAATCCCTTAATCACATAATAATGGATAAACTCCCTTGAGAATATCTTATCGATCCTTCAATGTTTTAAAAAATACAAGGTTATAATAGTTCTTTATCATATAGAGGGTGAAGCTGATCAGTGGTGGACATTGATCAAGAATACAAAACCTAAGTAAGATATCCAAATGATGGGGTGGGAGTAATTTTGGTAGATGTTTTTCTAGATATATCTTCCTCTTACTCTCTGATATAAAATGTAATTGGATTTCCTTTCTCTCAGGAAAAAAGAAGAAGATCGATTGGGGTGTTTGAGGAAAACATTACAATACATACAGTACACCTTCGAATTTATTGTGACCCCTGAATGATGGGCTGAATTCTTTTTTTTTGGACTAAATCCTATTCAATGATAATACCTAGTGATCTGATACTTTGATATCTATGAGGAAATGTTCTGATGTGCGTTCAAAGTTGAAATGGAGATTGGAAGATCTCAAGGGTATCATGGGGATAATAATCGGAAAGTGGAGTTTAATTATGGAGGTCCTATGAAAAAATATAATGGTTCTATAAAGATAAAAAATCCCACCTTTCTAAGGTGCGGAAAGAAGCACCCAAGAAATTTACTAAGGGGTGAGGAAATGATTTTGGTTTGGGAAGGATAGACACCTAGCTAGTGACTGCTAGAAGGAGAAACTCACAAATAAGTTAGAAGAGATGAATGCTCCTGTAAACCCTCAGTGAATTGTTCATTTCCTCAAATACAAAGAGACATGTAACTTTACAAACCAATATACTAAGCCTATGGTTTTTTTGTGACAACTAAATACATCTAAGGGAGAAAGGGTGATATTATTCCATCACAACCATTGAGGTAGATCCTGATAATAAAGCGGTGATATATAAACTAGTTATTTATTTAAGAATAAAAAACATAATTTTTTATTATTGTTCTATGAATTCATTCATGTCATTAAATATTAGTAGAACTATTCAAACACCACTACAAATAATGGAATCAGAGCTATTAGTGAAAATGGAAAATGGGGAAATTATTTCATCCCAAATACATAACTCACTTCCTGTCAAAATTTATGGGCTGATGTTCCTATCAATAATGTCATACTAAAATTGGTAGAATATAATTCAATTCTAGGTATGGATTCTATTTCCCTAAATAGATCCAAAATCAATTACTGTGAGAAATAAATGAAACTCTGTATTTCAAATCGTCCTTTGATTATATAAAGGTGCTTGGATGGGGTGAATCTCTTTTGTCACCAAAATCTCAAGAATGTATATTATTTCCCTGTGATAATGTTTATATGGTTAAAAAAATTGAGTTTAAGGAAATTATCATCTTTTAAGACATTCTCATTGTGAGGGAATATGATAATGTGTTTCTCAAGGAATAGTTTGGTCCTCCTCCTAGCCGAATGGTTGAATTTCCAGTCTATCTTATACTCGGGGAATTTCTATTATCCAATACTCCATATAGAATAATTGTGGTGGAAATTTTGGATCTGAGGAAACAACAATAGGATAATCTGGATAAAGTATTCATACTTATATGTGCCTCATCTTAGGGTGTACTGATCCACTTCATCGGGAATAAGGATAGGTCAATGTGCCTTTTCATTGATCATCGTGAGCTCAACAAGATCATGATAAAGAAAAAGTATAATATACCACATATTGAAGACTTGATTTATCTACTATGTGGAGCACAATACTTCTTCATGGTGGATTATGGTCAGGATATTACCATGTTATGTTGAAGAAGGATGATATCCCCAAGATTTCTTTTTTGTACAGGGTACATACACTATGAGTGCATAGTAATGTCATTATGATACACTAATGCTCTAGAAAAATTCATGGAATTTATGAATAGAGTATTTAAATATTACCTCAAAAACATTTGTCAGTATTTATAGATTATATTCTAATATTATCTAAAATAATGTAGGATAATGAGGAACATCCACGGACTATGTTAAATTCATTAAAAATGGAGAATATTTATGAATCATTTAGAAAATGCGAGTTATGGTTGAAAGAAGTCTCATTATTGGGGAATAAAATCACCAACAATGGGATACCAATTGAGCCTTCAAAAATAGAATCAATTTAAGGATGGTCGAGGCCAATATCTATGATAGATATCTATTGTTTCCTTTGATTAGTTGGGTACTCTCATCGATTTGTGATAAATTTCTCCCAATTTTCGGACCATGTATCCAAAATAAATCAAAAGGGAGTTTGGTTTTCTTAGATTTATTATTGTGAAGAGTGGTTGAAAGAGTTTAAAATAAGGCTTATCACTACACATGTACTCATACAACCCACAATTGGAGTACTTTTTATCGTATTCAACAATGCTTAAAAGAAGGGATTGGGTTTTATGTTAATGAATATTGAAAAAGTGATAGCTTATGGTTCAAGGAAGTTGAATGTTCAGGAACAGAACTACCCAACCCATGATATGGAGTTAGATACAATTATCTTCACTTTGAAAATATGGTAGCATTGTCTCATTGGGGAGAAGTGTGAAATATATACAGATCACAAAAACCTCAAGTATATATTCACATAGAAGGAGATAAACATGTTCCAATGAAGATGGTTAGAGTTGATCAATAACTATGAATTATTAATTCACTACCATACTGGGAATGAAAATAAACGGGTATAACCTCTATGTATAGAGGATCCAAAAATCTTATCATTGATGTGAATTGAGAAGGATTCGATCTTCCTAGACTAGAAGTGTATGGACATGGGAATCATATTGTACTGTTGGAGTTGGTGCCCTAGAACCAACTTATTTTTACATTATGATTAACCATATTAATTTTTTAGAATATTAAAAAATGTATAATCACGTCATGATTGATCTTATAGGTAACATAGCATGTGATAATGTCCTATGAGTAGTTGTCGCGCAAAAATTCATTACAATTCATCTCTATGATCATAACATGAAGTGCTATGACACTATTTATAAATATATGTTCAATATCTATATGACCTCATTTGAGGGACACCGATGATATAGGATATCATTCTTAGAGACTCATTGGACTTTGAGGGACCTTTTCATGGTGTAGGACCTTGGTAAAATCCAGTAGGATATTATGAGAACGAGACCCGCTAGTAGGAAATCACAATTTATATGTGTCATTGGATGTTCCTATTTCTGGACATCTATACTAGTCCATAGACTTTAAGATTATTATTAATGAGTATTATGTGTCGTGTAATTTGATGTAATGATGAAAACTATAGTGATTGAAGATTGTGATGAGGTAGGATATGTTGGGTGTGTCACGATTAATATTTCATTTGTGAATAATGAGAGAAAGGATTTTCCCCTTATATTATTTAATGGAATCTGATATCTCAGTGCCTTTTATGAAAATGATTTAGCCTAAATAAATCCAAGGACAAGGTGTTCTATAGGCATGTTCTATTTCCATAAATTAGAAAAAGAGAAATCTTGCACATAGGTTGGTGGCACCGGTATATTACCTACTTGATTTCAGATATTTTGATAAAGGAATTATATTACACAGTAAACAACTGTATGAGGTAACATGTTGTTTTGGCATTAACATCTTTCTCTATTAGTGGTTTGGGGTGTTTTTAGATGCTAACCTTGTAAATTAGGTGGATTCACCTACTTCCACTAAGATAGAGGCCTAAAGAGTCACACATTAAGTGTATCCAAAGTCTCCATTAAAATATATAATATTATTAATTTCTGAACAACATAAATAAATATTATTTATGAATGTGGTTTAATAATTATTAATTTTTTATTGATCTCATATATCGCATCATCAGTTATTTGAGAGAATCTATTTTGAGCATAATATTAAATAAATATTTATTTTCTATTTATGTGAGTATAATATTTACTAATTTATTATAGAATAATGAAGTGATATTAATTTAATAAATAAATTGTCATTATTAATGTCCTAATAAATATTTTTGAGGAATGATTGACTGATTTTAATGGTATGATGAGAAATAAAAAATATTTATTATTATTTGATTAAATAATATTTAAATTAATTCACAATTAATCATATGTAGGGAAGTATTATTATTATTATTTTTATTATTTTACATGGGGATCTATAGGGATTAAATAAATAATATATGGCACTTGTGAAATCATTTTATTTTAACCCTACCAATATATAATCACAATTATGTTATTTTTTCAATGAGACAACTCATTTTGTTTTTGTTGTGCGCATCAGATTTGGAGAATCCTCTGAAACCCTAGCGAGATCTTCTCTCTAAGAACGGTCCCATGAAAGGGGAGCAATATTCCTCCACCGATTCCTCTGAAATCAAGAGGTATCAAGAAGAGAAATTTGATAGTAGTTCTCATAGTGATCACAGGTTTATGGTGCATGCATGAGGATCTATTGTCCTAGGACCCATAGATTCTTTTAGTGATGTCTGGAGATTCATGGACCATGAGTGGATCAACGTTTGGGGGAATATTTACTTAGTACCAACAACAAAATAATTATTCACCACAGATCTATTACCAGATCCATCAACAAAAAAATAATTCCATGAAGGAAATTATTATTTAATTAAATTTATTATAAATAATATATGGTGATCCTCTCTCTTATTCCAGTCTGATTACCCTTATTTGATTTCATTTAACTAATTATTTAGATCATGATGTTTACCATTGTGTAAATATTGGATAGTTCATCAATCATGGAAAAACGAAATTATTGTCACCGCCCATCGCACACTTCTGCTATGGCCATAACCTATAAGTTGTATCAGAATGGTCACTTAATTACCTATAGTTTTTTAAATATCATTGGTAATTTATGCATTTTTTAATTTCGTTTTTCAATTCATGTTTAATCGTTCTTTTAATATAAATTTTGAGTTCTGTTTCTTCCTTCTTAATTTCTCATAGATCTAATATAAATGATTAATTTTATGATTAAACTAAATTTTACGATCTCATCTGTAGGGGCCAAGGTTTCTAGCCGGGTTACACATGAGGACACACCATGTAATCGGATTTACACGTCATGTACTTGTGTTCAATGCATCTGGAATTAATTTTTCAATTAATTAAAATCATGTTCAATGATGAAACGTGGTACATTTGTCACTTATATCACAAGTTTACTGGGCTAGGGTGGCACATAGTCAATTAGAGTACATGTCGTGTATCCCACGTAATTGGTGTGTAGTCTCTATGAGTTGTAGACATGCTGAGTATTACCATGCATGGACTACCTGACTGGTGACCATGTAATTCAAATATCACAAGGTGTGTATCCCATTAGATAGACCATTTACTCTATTTTCTGAGGTAAAATTTATATGATGAGTCCCTAGGAATGTACCTTATATAGATTGTCAGATATGTGCACATTGTTTAGCTCGGATTCACATGTCATGTACTTAGACGAAGTCATGCAGATTTAAAAATTATTTATTATACTATGTAAACCTTGATACATGTCTTTGTGTGTGGTCGTAATGATTGGAAATGCCATGTGATAGGATTTAATATATATATATATATATTATCTATGTAATGTTAATATATACATATCATGTATGATTCATATTACATGTTATTACAGTACATTCTTTGAAGCATAACACATGACTGAAAATCATGTAATTTGTGTAATCATCTGGGTAGTACACATCGTAAAGTTTTGAGATAAGTAGTGTATACCAAAATTAACATGATTATAACAATATATGAGTATAATAAATGGTGGGTAGAATCAAATGGGTATTCATCATGTTTCATCCAAGGTATATTTATGTACATATTTAATTATAGAAGAATTTTTTTAATTTGATTACAATTATAGTAGATAAGAATCTCAAGGAAATTCGGATGAGAATTAGGATAAAATAATTGATTAATTAAAGATAACAATTAATTGATTAAATAACGATTTATCCTAAATTATAATTATTAAGAATTGAATGATAGTTATATTAAATGCATAATTATTTGTACTGATGAGGAAGGTCATAAGCTAGAACAGACCTTTATATGTGATTGGTATGATTATATTTATTATTAAATTAAATTAGTGGTCTACATTCCTTCTCTCCTCTTATTATGTAAGGCCTGTGTGACCATGGTTTCTTTTATGTAAATTGTTTCCCCTTACTTTTGTGTGTGTGTAAAAGCATATATAAATGATGGAGTTCCCAAGATATTGGAGGTGAATTACATTTGGATACTATGCGAAACCAATCAAAGATATATGAATAGGTGGATAGGTGGAAAGCTGTAACACGAACCTTAATTGATTATTGGTGTTTCTCCCCTAGGTCAATGGTTTTTTTAAAATGATAGATAAACCAACCATTATTATATATCATGATCATTCCACTTTATTATTTTATATCTATCAATTTTCATGGTTATTTCTTTATGGATGCTTTTTCATGCTCACAAACTTTAATGAAATTAACAAGCATGAAAGATAGTACTAAAGTAAATTAGATTTTTCATAAATATTATCTAAGGAATTGTTGATCACAAAAGTAAATACAATTAATATAAACAAGAATTTAATAAAGAAAATAATTTTAAATTTATACATAAAGGGTAAAATTCCCCAATTATATATATTATGTTGGTATAGCCCTCCACTATTTCTGTTAAAATAGATCCATAGTTTAGAGTGCTTGACCAGCAAATGTTGTGGTGCATTCAATTATCGTGGGTTTCTAATTTGAAATTTTGTGTTTACTTAACATAGATTACATTAAGGGTTGACTAATATAGCTGGAATTAGTGTAACTGAGAGTAAAAGGTTGAGGAAATATAAATTAAGGATTTCATGATTGGGGAGTGCACTCAACAAATCAAGGAAGTGTCAGTTAATGATGTTGGCATTTGTAATGCCTACCTAAGACCATTCAAATTTATTGGCCAACCAAATTTAGGGTAATGAGAAAGGTTATATTAATATTTTTACTAGGATGTCCAATAAATAGAATTTTCAAAATTAAATGGTGAGGGATATTGGACTTTGATAAAATAGTGGGAGACTAATAAGTATAATAATTATTTATTTGTCTGAATTTATTTTATAACATAATAAAATTATACTTATCATATTTTTCAGAAAAAACATTAAAATGACATCAAACATATCATTATGAACCATACTTGAAAAGCACAACCTTCTCACTGGAAAACATTTCCATGAGTGGCAACGGTGCCTACGTGTTATCCTTCAACATGAAAGGATATTATATGTGTTAGAAGATCCTTTCTTATTTGTGCCTATTAATAATGAAAGTGATGAAGATTTGTCTCTCTATGAAAAAGACAATAACAATACTACAGATTTTCAATGTTTCATACTATTATCCATGTCCAATGAACTTTTGATTCAACATGAGGGCATATATGTGTAAGGAATGATGTCTCTCCTTCAAGATCTCTATCAACCCAAAGAGACACAAAAGTTGTATGAGATCTCAAATGCTTTGATTATAACTAATCTTGGAGATCCTGCACCATCTAGGACACATTTATTCATGTTTATTGGCTATATTTAATTCTTTGACATCATAGGAATTAAATTCCTAGATTTTTTTCATACAGATCTCATACATTAATTACTTCCTATGACCTTCTCTAGTTTTATTATTAATTACAATATGATAACAAATGAGATGTGTCTCTAAAAACATATTACTTTGATTCACCAAGTCGATTAGGACATGGAACTTGATAAACCTACAGTCCTTATGGTGAATAAGGAACCTGATCGATCTCGCCCACTCCCTCTCTAAATGAATCCATAGTGTGGGAATGGTTATGACTCTGACCCCGCCCTACCCTCTAGAGGGGTGATTTTTCTCTATTGTCCTCTAGTTAAAAGCATCGTCCCTTTCTCCCATTATCTTACCTATCATCCTATAAATCCTTACCAGTGATTTTACTTAGCCCTAAGGTTATGGATTTCATCAAAGGATCTCCTTAGTTGGTGCTTTTGTCAAATGAGTTCTTTGAGGTGTCCGATCTTCTTAATAAGACCTTGGTAGATAATTTCAGGAATCATCGTCTTTTGGTTGACATTTTTGACATGTTTTTTTAGTTATTTCGGTCTTCATGGCTTATTTTTGGTTGGGATTATCGATGTATGACATATGATTATTTTTTTCTCTTTGGATGATGACTTAATTCTCTCATGGTCTAGAGCCCCTCGATCTATCAACGGGTGCCACTTCTATCATTTTCTCTAGTCACACGATTTTCACATAAAATGGGATGTTCCTTCTACACCGACATCGATATGATTTCTCGGATTACCATTTCCTTTTAAAAATCCATCAATTATTAAGATGATTAGAAATTTGGTAGGGAATTTGTTTTACTAATAGTCAAACATAATCCATTTATCACTTGATATCTCCTCATATATGTGCTGATGTTGATGTATCTATGTCACTAGTGGATTGGGGGTGGATTGTGGTTGGGGAAGACTATTTATGGAATAAAAATGTGTTATTTCAGTCCTTGATAGATTATTATTCACACTATAATCAATTTGGTCATTAAGTTTCCTTGTTTTTTCAAAGACAAAAGGATCAAAAAGGTGTCCAGTGATCAGAATTTGGGACATAGATATCATTCATGCTCATTATGAACCATTATGGTTATGCACATGAGGATTACAATAACAAGGAGGCTAGAAAAAAGAATATGGATCCAAAGGTGGCAGACATCTTCGATCATCTGAGACATGATATAGTATAACATAGGATGAGTATGCAAGGTCTATCTGGAAGAGGAGGATTTGAGGTTGTGTTCTTAGTTACCCTCGTAATACTGGGAGAGTTTGTTTGTAAAGGTATCAGTTACACAAATAAAGAGGTGATCCATGAGGTTATCGATGGAATCCCATCAGGTTTTAAGGACAAGATAGTTGGTTCTACTACTCATATTAAGGATCTTCATGATGATTTCCCTGTCAACTGCATTCAAAATTTGGTGAAATGAACATATTTTGTCCTACATGGACCAAATAATCCAAGGAGAGGCCTCCCTATAATTATGAAATGGTGGTTCAAGATGGTATTGGTAACAACCCTGAAGAGAAGGTACAACCAAAAGGATAGAGAAGCTCTATGGAATTCCAGAACTAGGAAAAACCAATACATGTCTCTTATAGCTAGTTGAATGCTATTAAGGGGCCCATCCCAATAAGGTTCTTGTCCTATCTATACCTATGTAACCATTTTTCAAAGTTGGGAATTGAAAATCAAGTAGATATCAATAAAAAATTCTTTCCAGAAGTAGATTCATAGGGGGGAGAGTTATGTAAAAACCTCGAATGACAATACAACGGAAGGATATGGTAATGGTATACATAACCCAAGAAGGAAAAAGATACAAAAAGAAGAAAGGGACCTGGGTATTTTCACTATGACTAAGAAAAATAAAACCAAAGGATATAATGAATACACATACCTTCCTAGACTGATGGAGACATGGTCTTTTAAGAAAAGTGGTAATTGGAAGGGTTAGGAGCTCCAGGAAGTGGTAATCAAGATGGAGGGGCATAATAAGTGAGATAATGGGGGAGCTTCATATTCACTATAAAGATGTGATGCTAGAGGAGGAGTCTACATAATCTATGGCCTTATTGGAAGTCTTAGAGAACTCTGAAGGATCAAAAGGTGAGGAAACCAGGCCTGTCAGTAGATCCAAGGTGTAGAATAGAGGAACATTAATCAAAGATTAGAGAAGAATGAATATTTTGTCTTATGAAAATGATATATGTGAAGAAAAATGAAATTTTTTGGGTGGTATGGAGGGAAAGGTTGAAGGGTCTAAACAAGATTGGGAGGAAAAAGGAAATAGAAAACATATATTTCTCATTTTTAATTCCAATTAAGAAATGAAATAAGAGACAAACCAACTCCATGACTCAGAGGATGAGAATGATAGAATCATAGAAAGATATATATGTGTTCATGTTAGTGAGGAAAAAAGTGCATGGATCAAAAAATAACATACAATTATTACATGAGACGTAAGTGAGAAAAATATCAATGTAGAGGAATACATACAAACATGGGACAAGTTATTTAATCAGTTTCAAGATAAATATAAGATGATCTGAACATGAAGGTACATGATCTTTTCTTTAGCTTATACAAGGTAAGTGAATCCAATAATTTTAGTCTTATTTTTATTGAATTCATCGTATCTTATTGTGTTTAACAAAAATTCATAGAACTTTTATGGTTTCTGACATTTTCTCAAAATTTATTTTGAAATAAAAAAAATTAAAGCTTGGTGTGTTATTATGAATAATAAAAGAAAGAACAGGGAAAAGGGTCCCAATATTTAAAAATTGTATAAATATCTGGATCACCTTCCTTCTAAGAATAATAAGATCTAGAGGCCATGTAAGAAAAATGAGGCATTATATTTTTCATGTGGCATGTCTAGACATTGGATGAGGAACTCCACCAATATGTTATGGGACCATAAATGTGAATTAGTTATCATGGGTTATATTTCCATATCTACACATTAGTAAATAGATTCATCTTTTAGTTTTCATATCTATATCCAAATGTAAAAACCAAGAAGATTATGAATTATTTTTAGAGGAGAGGTGGCTCTTAGAGCTGTCAATGGTGTAAGGTCGGATGCTCTTTCCATTGGTGATTATCACTATTCATTTATGAAGAGAATTATTATGGTTTTAAATGATTTTTATTATGAACATATATTTACCAAGAACATAATTTATGTACCATGCCATGATACATTTGGGTTTACCTTCAAATTTGGAAATAAAATGTGTTTATTTTATAAATATAACATATGATATGGTATGGATGATTTAAACAACATTGATTATGTACAAAACTATAAAAATCTAGTGTTGAAAATTGATAGCGAGTCATGTTCACAAAACACATATGACACCCATATTTGGAATCACCATCATGGTCAGGTAAATAAGAATTATTTGACAAATCTCTATCCAGATGGTTATTTAGACTTTCCATAGCTAATCCTACATGAATGATTTCATGCTTCCTTACAAGGAAAAATGACCAAACCACAATTTTCTGGATTGTGTGAAAGGACCATAGAGCTTCTAGTATTGGTACATACTGATGTGTTTGGAAAATTATAATAGAATATATAGGAGGATATTTTTACTTCATATCTTTTACTGGTGACTTGAGTAGATATTGATATGTCTACATAATGTTGTATAAGTATGAGTCCTTTTGGAAATTAAGGGAATCCAATAATGATGTAGATATTAAACTTGGTAAGAAGGTAAAAAAGATCTAATCGGATCTAGGTGGATAATATCTTAACCAAGAGTTCACAAAATTTATATAGGTGTTTGGGATTCTATCTAAACTCACTCCACCATACACACCATAGTGGAATGGTTTTAGTGAAAGGAGGAACTGTACTTTGTTAGACATGGTAATGTTGATGATGAGTCATGCAGATCTTCAATTATTATTTAGAGGGTATGCATTAAAAACTACGACATACATATTAAACGAAGTACCAAACAAATAATTAAATGTAATTCCCTTCTAGCTATGAAGTGGAATGAAACCCATTTTGTTGAAAACACGTGAATGGGGATGTGAGGAGTTTTTGAAGGCTTTCCTGGGAAACGAACTCACACCCCATGGAAAAAATTTATCATTATAGAGTATTCCAAGGAGGCAAAGGGATACTACCTATACAACACCCTAGACAATAATGTTATTATTTCTGGGAAATTCTACATTATTGAAGGGGAGAATATCCTCAATAGGTATAGTGAGATCAAGATTAACTTTGTTGAAGTTGATGGTCCATATATACATGATTTGGAACAGGATAAGATTCCATAGGTCCCCCTAGAAAAAGTAATTCTTAAAACAAAATTATTGTGTAGGAGCATAAGAGAGGTAAGAGAAGTAGAGAGGTACGGTATTCTAGTCACCGAAGATGGTGAATCATTATTAGTTGAATTTAATAAACATCTCTCCTACAAGGAGGTATTAGAGAGTTTATAAGATCTGGGATGGCAAGAAGCTATGAATTATATAATAGATTCCATGTATTAGAACCATGTTTGGGTTCTGGTTAATGCACATATTGACATAAAACCTATTGGATCAAAATGGGTATTCAGTAGGAAATTAGACATGGATGTTAAATTAAATACCTATAAATAACTGATGGTGGATAAAGGGTTTATACAATTTCAATTAATTTAATATGACAAATCCTTTTCACCAGTATACATGTTTAAACCCATTATAATTCTACATTCTATAGCAACATACCATGACTATAAGAGTTGGCATATGGATTTCAAAACAGATTTCCTTAATTGAAACCTTCAGAAATATGTCTATATGAAACAACTAGAAGGTTTTTTGACTCCTGATGATGCCAAAAGGAATTTAAAGTTACAGAGATCCACTTTTGGGTTGAAGCAAGCATCTAGGTTATCAAACATTTGATTCGATAAATCCATAAAATAATTTTTTTTCATTAAGAATCAATGTTATCCATGTATTTTTAATATTTTTATTGTAATGCAGTCATTATCAAAATATTATATGTTTATGACATATTAGTTACTGGAAATGACATACAAATATTGCATTTAGTCAAGGATTGGTTAAATAAATGATTCTCCATTATGGACTTAGGTTAATTAGCCTATATTCTAGGGATCAAGATCATCCGTAATGATCAAAGACACTTCTTCGAATATGGTAAAGTACATATATTGACTAGATAATAGATAGATTTAAAATGGAATAATTCAAGAGGGTAATAGTTCTAGTGTCACATGGTTTATAGATTTATAATAAAATATTTTCTCATTAAAAATAAGATAACAAGAGAATTTGGTAGATACCATATGCTTTCGCAATATAATCAATCATGTATGTCATGTTATATATTGGACATGATGTTTCCTATGCATTAATTATGGTTGGTAGAATTCAAGGACACCTAGGATAACCACATTGGACAAACATTAAGGCTATCCTTAAGTATATGAAAAGAATTAACGATATGTTCCAAGTGTATGGAGGATATGAGGAGCTTCTCATAAGAGTTTATAATGATGATAGTTTCTAGAAAGATCAGAATGATATGAAATTGCAGTCATGATATGTTTTTTTGTCTCAATTGAGGAGATGTGAGGCACCTTCTCATGGTGGATTCCCTTAGTAATATCTAGTAGGATATTATGATAATGAGACCCTCGAGTATAAAATCCACATTTATTTATTTTATTGGATTTTCTTATCTGTGGACATTTTTATTGTTCCTTAAAATTTAAGATTGTTTTTAATAAGTATTATGAGTCACGTACTTTAATCTATGGAAGAAACCCGTAATGATAGATGTTCAAAGCGAGGTTGGATACAAAGGGTGTGTCGTGATAAATATTATATTAATGAATAATGTGAGAAAGGATTTTTTTAATTATGTTCTTTAATGGAATTTGATATCTCAATCCCTTTTATGGAAATTATATAGCCTAAATAAATCCATGTTCACACTGTTCTATAGGCAAGTTCTATTTTCTTAATGTCAAAGAAATAGATATCGGGCACATTGGTTAATGGCACCGACATGCAACCTACATGATTTGAGATATCATGATATGGGGAATATATTACAGAGTAAGAATATGTATAAGGTAACATGTCATCATGGAATTAACTTCTTTCTCAATGGGTTCTTTGGTGTGTTGTTAGAAGCTAACCTTGGACATTAGGCTACTTCACCTTATTCCACAGGGAAAGAGGCCTAGATGGTCACACACTAAGTGTATCTAGATTCTCAGTTAAGTAATACATTATTATTTATTATTTAACTAGTTAACCATATATTATTCTCACACATGGATTAAAAATTATACATTTTTCTTGATCACATATATCATTCAACAGTTATTTGGGTGAATATAATGTGAGGGGAATATTTAATAAATATAAATTTTCGATTTAATTGAATGTAATAATTATTTATTAGAAACAAATGTAGAGATATTTATTTAATAAAAATAAATTCATTATTCAAGGATTGGTAAATACTATAGAGGAATGGAGAACTGATTTTAATGCTCCAGTCAGAACTAATAAATATTGAATATTATTTGATTAAATAATATTTAATTGAATTTTAAAGTTAAGAAAATGTGAGAAAATATTATTATTATTATTATCTGACATGCGGTTCCGTAGGGATAAAATAAATAATAAAGGGAACTTGTGAAATTATTTTATTTTAACCCTAGTGATATATAAACTCAGTTATGAAATTTTCTCAATGAGCCAATTCAATTTTTTATTGTTGTGAAAAATAGATTTAGACATCATTTTGATGCCGTAGATAGCTATCCTATACTAGAACACTCCCAATAATGGGGAGAAATATTCCACCACTGTATCCTATCAAGTAAAAATGATCAATGGGAATGCGTTGTAAGAAGTTCTCATGGTAAACATAGGCGGAGGACAGATGCACAATAATCATTAGTGTTATCACCCGAATATTCTTTCAGTCAAATATGGAGATTCATGGAACATGAGTGTATCACATCTTGAGGGAATCTTCACTTGATTCCTACAATTCAGTGATGATGCACCACAGTTTTATTACCATCTCCATCAACGAAGAAAGAATTCCATCAAGGTAATTTTTATTTAATTAAATTAATTATAAATAATATTTCATGATTCCCTCTCTCACTTCCAACATGATTAACCTTGTATGATTTCATTGATTAAAATCCATATATCATAGAATTTATTTTCATTTATATTATATATTGGTCATTAATTGTTACAAAATGAAATGTTGGGAACTACCCATCATATGCTTCCACTGTGCCTAGAACCTACAAGGAACATCGTCAATCCTTTTAGAAATGATTGTTCAACTATCACTTTTGGAATAAATAAAGGATTATTGAATGGATTATTTGATAATTTATAAGAAATTGGATGATATATGAAAATCGAAATCCTCAAATTTTAATGTTTATGAAGAGGGTGTTGTCATATTTGGGTCACAACTATGTGTAACATAAAATCCATTGTTAAAGAAATAGATGTTGTATGATGCAGATAGTTTGATTCTCCCCATCCATCCATGAATCACAAAGATGTATTGAAATATACAAGAGAACTATTGGAAAGACAATATGATTAAGGAGTTAAGAGAATATACATAAATATGTATTGTATGTCAGTAAGTGAAGGCAGAAAGGAGACATTCAAAGGATATAATGAAACCATAACCCTTACCTACATAGAAATGGAAAAACATCACCATGAACAATGTCACTAGTATTCTGAAGAAAATCAAGATAAAATAATGCTATATGGGTTTTGATGGATTGAAATAGGAAGACAGCTCACTTCATTTAAATTTGATATGATTTCTCACATGATAATCTTTGAAGGATATACATTAGATAAGTGGTGAGGTTGCATGGAACACCACTATTGATTTTATATATCCAAGACCCAAGATTAACCTCTATGTTCTAGAAGAGTATCCAACATGGTCTAATAATAGAGTTGAACTTAATCATGGATTATTACCCTCAAAATGATGACCAATCAGAGTGAACTATCTGGACACTTGAGGAAATGTTGAGAGCATACTCATTTAACATCAAAGTAGGTTAGGATAAACATCTTCCTCTAGTCCATTTATGATTTAATAATATCTTCCACTCAAGCATCCAAATGGATATCTGTGAAACCCATTATAGGAATAGGTGAAGAATTCCTACATGTTGGGATGAAGATGGGGAAATAGAACTTGTATATCTGGAAATGGTCATGGAAATGGTGAAAAAGGTTAAGACCCTTCAGTAACATATCAAGGATTCTTAAATTCGATGTAAGAGTTGTGATGAAAATCATTAATGTAGTCAAGATTTTGATGTTGGAGACATGGAATTTCTCTGCATATCTCCATGGAAACAAATCATGAGAGTTTGGGATAATGAAAATCTTAGTCCATGATACATCAACCCCTTTGATATTGTTGATCACATTATAGTGGTGTCCTATTGACTAGCACTCCCACCTAATATATCTCAATCACATTATTTATTCCTTTAATCCCTCTTCAGTAAGTACATTCTAGACCCCTAACATATAATCGATCTTGAGGTGGTACAATTGGATAATTATCTCTCATATAAAGAGAAGCTGGTAATGATCATAGATCGTAGAGAATCATTTCTACGTAATAAGAAAATGCACCTAGTAAAAGTGATTTCGAGAAACCAGAAGTTTGAAGAAGTAATGTGGGACTCATAGGAAGTGATGAAACAGAATTATCATCATCAGTTTTTGTGTGGGAAAATAAAAAATCATGGGTGAATTTTTTAAAGGGGGGATATTGTAATGACCCAAAATGTTATAAATAAAATACACCTTGGAATTTAATTAAAGGTATTATTATATATTAACGTTAAAGAAAACACTTGCACTTATTTGGTTCTATTTTATCCAATTTGATTTAAAAGAATGTTAATTATCATTAACATTTATAATATATCCATTGAAAAATGAAACATTATTGGTATAAGTATAGGGTTTTAACAAATCCAATTGAAACAGATAAACGGATGGCCTCAACCAGTGGGATCATACCCTATGGAGCCCATTTATTGGAGCTTCCAAGGGAGATAGCATCACTGGGATTTTCCCTTAACCAAACCAAGCTGAAATCCAACAACATAATCATGATAAAAAATCATTACGAGATATGTTCAAGCCTATCGAGATCATGGCCCAAACCATGTACCTCGAACCAACCCATAAAGGTATCACCATAACAAAACTTACTCTTAGGGCATTATCAGGTGTACTAAAGTAATATGTATCAAGAACATAATAATAAAAATATGTATATTTTATTTTTAATATAATAATGTTCATATTATCTTCAAATAATTAATTTTTAAATGATTTCTATTTTTAAACAATAAAACATAAATTGTATTTTTACTTAGTATTCATTTTCAATTAAGATGTTTATTTCGATGAATTAATGAATTTTTTACATATGAAAAATTTTAATAAAATATTATTATAAAATATTTTTTATTAAATATAAATTATCACATAATTATTATAAATTAAAATGTAATTTTTATAAGGGTTTGAAAACTGTTATTGTAAAAAAACCCCACAATTCTCAATAAATGACAATTCTTATTTTTAAAAGTAAAAAATCACATATTTAGAAATTTTCTGATAAAATTAATATTATTTTTGGAAATATAAAGTCAAAAATATCCAATGGGTATTTTTTCATAATTTTATGAGCTATCCAAATTATCAGGTAAAAATTAAAGACAGTATAAATATATGGTGCTTATTATGACTTCATAATGACCCAGATGTGATGTAATAAATAATATAAATGGTATAAAACACCAAATATATGTTTTAAATTTAAAATATTTTTATTTTAAGTCTATTTGATTAATTTTATAAACCCTTTATGAATCCTCCAAACCATTAATATATTTAATTGTTTTAAAATCATTTCATTAAGAGTATGAATCTCTTCCACATTAGAAAGAGTATTATTTTGATAATTTATGAACATGGACTTATAAGATAATTAAAAACAGTCCCATATGGAAGAATCCATGGGAAAAACTGTGTGATGGTTTCTGTTTTTTTATATTATTATATAGAGTCCAAAACATAAGTTTGTCAAATGATAATGAATTCCACAAACCTTTTCTATATAAAACCACCCAAGGTGCCATTTATCATCACTAAAAAACCTTATATCATGTACATAATCTTCTATCATCTCTCTAGAGTCCTTTCAAGGTTCCCTCAAGCACTAAATAAACTCCTCCTAAAAATTTAGAGTGACACCTTCAAGTAAGGTTCTTTTCATTATCCTCTTTATTCAAGTTTCTTTATTGTATTATGCCTTTTATTTCCAATTCCTAATGTTGGTAGATGATTTTTCATGTACAAATTACTATTAAATGTATTTATAAATAATTATATACACGTTTCTCTATCTCAATCATATTTTATGATTCTTTAAGTGATATCATAGTGCTGTCAAAATTTCACTACGATTGTCTATGCCAAAACAATTTCATAGAGAATACCATACTCATTTCTTAGAAAGGGTGTTAACATTTTTAAACCTATAATTATTTGATTGGGGACATAAATTTATTTATTCAACACACCTTTTTCTTGGAATAAAGTATTATTATGAATGAATCCATATTGTATGATTTATGTGCAACACTTAAACATGAGAATGAAATGAAAGTGATGTGTGTGCTCATAATTATATAGCACTCCAATGCATTGGGTAAAATTTATTTGCATGAGTCATCATTTTGGGATTGGGAGTAAACATGAATCCTTTATGGGTCTTTCTCAATTGTGATGTCTAGATAGTTATCCTTGACTTATCTCTATTATGCATTGTTTTAAATTGATGCCACATCTCCCATGTTTCCATTATGTACTCATGTTATATCATGCATAATTGTTCATGTTTATGATTATCACCCCTTTTATACCCCATTTTTATACCAATTTTCTAGAATCTATTACACAATTCAAGTTATTCCATGTTTATTCTCCTACTGATCCATTTAGGTCACCCCTTTCTTATGTATGTCCCCAGGTTATCCCATGAAGATTTATGTGTGAGGATGTTAAGGATATTTTAAATAAAGTTGATGCTTTTCATATTTTAAATGTTTATGTAATGTACATACATCCCAAATAACATGTATTTTAGATCTTCTAGTTTCTATTATGTGTAATAATATGTAATAAAACATGAATTAATATGTAATAAAGAGAAGGGTTGTCATAGACACCATATGTTACAGAAGGTGTCACCTCAATGAGGATTAAAATGATTTTTCTTGGGTGGTAAGATGTCTCCAAGATTTATTGGAAGTTTCTAGATACTTCAAAGATACGGTGAAGTGGAAAACCACTTGGATCTACCAATACAGTTAGACCAGGTACATGACATATTCCATATGTCGTAGCTTAGGATATATTTGCATGACCCATTTCATGTTATCGACTAGGGAGAGTTGTACATTGAGGATGAATATACCATTGTAGAGTAACCAATGGAGATCAATAATCGGTATGAGAGGATCCTAAATGGGTGAGCGGTTCCTATGGGGTGATTCTAATTGAAGCATGGAAATCTTCAAGAGCGCACAAGAGAGTGGGAAACTCAACTGAGATCTTAGTAACCACACCTTTTTAGTAGTCCCTTTTTTGGGATGAAAATCCCTACGTTTGGTATAATTCAATGTCTTTTATATTACAAGTAATTGTTTAAAATATATCTAGTAATTGTTTAGTGTCATGCATGATGAAAACCAGAGATTCTGAGTCCTGGTGCCCCTGGAATTCATATTTGAAAAATATTAAATACATTATTAATATTCCCAATCAGTTTTCTGGAAAAAGTGGAGTTACTATTAAATGGAGCCCCATAATAGAAATTTGAGACTGTTGTTGAGTCTAAAAAGTGGGATTTACCATATTAATAACATAATTTTTTTTGACATTGGGAATTTTATTAAATTTCATCACGAGTGTAAATAATAAAATAAATTATATAAATTTGTTTCTTTTTTTTGTGTCAACACATAAACATGAAATCCTCTATAAATAAACCATTATGGGTAAGTATTACGGTTATCTACATATCCTTGGAGTCATCTAGAGGATAACTTGGAGATGTTTTGGAGAATGAAATCAGTTCACAGGATCAAATTCATATCGCAAAACCTCTAATGATATAGAAGTTTGTGGATCTCACAAAAAACAATAACATATAGTTTTTAGTAATTATAAACAATTCTAAACTCAAGGTAGGATGTTTGTTTTATTTTAATTTTTTCCTATGTTATTATATCATGATGAAAAATAATCATTCAACCAATATATTTATTTGTGGGTCTATTGTTTTACGTTTATGGTTTTACCTTTCAAAATTGGGAATTCTTATTTATTGTTTGATTATATCTATTAATTAATCATTATAATGGAATAAATAATACCTAAATTAAAATTGGATAAGTTTCATTCCATTTTTTGTGGCTTTTTATTTCCTTACTCGTTAATCATTTGTTCATCACCGTCATTCTTTTTATTTTGTGGTTTTAATAATACTTGGTAATCAATGATTGTGGACTCGTTCTTCAGTGAAACAGATTGATTACACAGATCAGGTCTGAGACCATCATTGGAAATGATTTATGATGGAAACAAAGATAAATTGGGACTGAATCAAAGTCTCATATGGGGTTTGATGTGAGGCGATAGGGATGTGTGAAGGATGATTTCATGTGTGAATCCGATAACTGGATTCTAGAGAGCGGCAACGAAATGGCTCGGATACACTATATCTATGTTTACCTGCATGATTTATGGTAATATTTGAGGCTGCGGGAGTGGAAGATGATATGTGAAAGAACTATTAAATCTAGAAAATTCCATTGTATAATGAATGTAATCGATAACTACAAATAGTGTGGGGCCCTGGCTACAGTTCTAGTGTTTCTATAGAAGAAAAAATTCTCACAAACCATGTGACACATGTCACTTTCTATGTTACAAAAACTTGAAGGATTTGTTTGTATCTTGATGGATACATGTTAAGGAAAATGTCTAGGTACACATGAATTGGTATGGTTGATCGTCATTGTCATGTAATAAGACTAGACTAGGTACACAAATCAGAAATATATTTATGTAAAAAAGAAAAGTCACCTGGGCGTGGACATGCTTACGTCTAGTATTAGAAATCCACATCATGTACCCAACATACACTCCATGTACTTATTAAATGATGACATGTAAAAGTTGTTCCTCTCAATGTTGACTGGTTTCCATATGGGTGTGTTCCCTCGATCCATCCTTGTGAGGGTATAATATGGATTTATGTCCTACTAATAGGATTTGGCACCAATATAAGGGGTTATTTTTAGATGGAGTTGAAGGAATACATATCTGAGTCCCATGATGGGATCCTATGTCATCTTCTGACCTTGGATGGGTTATTATAATCGGTGTGATGAACTTTATAGGGGTTTCAATACCCTGATTAGTAGGTTAATCTAGAATGGTTTGACGATATAACCAAGGGACTTGGGTGTGATCTCCATATAGGTATTTATATCTTCAAATATCCATCATATACTTCCTTATAGAGAGATCCCATGATAATGACATCTCAAATGGATGTCATCTGCTCCAAAAGACTCACATTGTGAGTTCTCCTTTGGGAGTGTGGTTACAAACCCTCATGTAGCATCTTAAGCTAGAAATGTGGTTATGTCCTTACCATGATACATATTGTCTTATATAAGTATATATAGATATCTTATTTTATGTATCATATTATTATTATAAAATCCCTTGATGAGATGACTACTCTTTATTTCTTTTTCGTAGGGATTTTAGGGTTCCCTCTTGGGAATTATTATACACACCCCCGAATGGGCACTACCCACATGTATTATGCCTTATGTAGATGAAAAGTCATTAAAATGGGTTCTTGATAGTCCAATATTAGATGTATATTAGATATGGTCTTGAAATACCTTGGTTCATTCCATGAGTAACATCTAATTTTAGTCCAATGATACTAGAAGGTTGGCATTCTTTACAATTTTGGTGTGCTTTTATTTGGAACTTTTTTCATTCCAATATTATTCATCATACACTAATAGTGGGATTTATATGTTTGAATCAATTTTTTATCATTTTTATTTTACATTTCATCATTTTATTTTCTTGTAGATGATTGTGTGTATATGTGAAATATAATAAGACCACCCATGTAAGTGTATTACCTACTCGGCGCTAGTCGCCATCCCCTGGACTATTGGAGGTGGTTTTGGGGTAGTCAAACATAGCTTATTTCTAGCTAGGTGGGCCTTTATGGGTTGGGTTATAACATAGTCTATCATAGGGATTACACATAGTATGTATAGAACCCTTTACCTAGTCTATCATGGGGATTCCACTCAGTAGGTAGAGGCCCCATGACCTAGTCCGTCAGGAGGGTTCCACTTAGAAATTATTGGACTCATTCCCATGTTTGTTACAGGGGTTTCACTCAATAGGTAGATTATACATTCCCTACTCCATCATGGGGATCCACTCAAACCAATTGAATGAGTATAGGGGACTCACACCCTGATGAAATATGGGGTTTTCTACCCAATCCTCTCTCTAATGACCCCGCATGATCACTACAATCATCAAGCATCAAAAAAATAGTCACACTCATAACATTAAACATCAAATCTATAAGACCACTAAAAAGGATTTCATCACATTCTACATGAAAAAGTACTAATGATAGGTTACTCGCTATCAGAAATCGAAGTCTAGATGAATGATATATGCAAGGTGGAAGCTTCTAAAAGGGGTTACATGACATGTATGGGTCCACACGACATGCGGTCACACTCCAATGACTGGCTATATTCTCATATGGACATGGATTAAAGGCTATTTCACCATATAAGACATGTCTGGGGGGCCACACAGACAGTCTCAGTAACCTGAGGCCTGCAAGTGTGCTCTTGGATGTCCCTGTGTTCGTTGCGTCGTGCTCTGGTACATGCCCATGCTCGTTTGCTCCCGGACTACACGACATGTCCTCCTGCGTGGGTTCCTAGAAATGTTCCACTAGAACATGGATCAACCACCTGGGGAGGGTCATGTGGTGTGTGGGGTTATCAACTAGTTATGTAATCCTATTCTCCCTCAAAAGTATAGCTTCCATAGTATGGTGGGGCAAAACGACATATGTTCTTGGACTACACACCATTTAGCCATGTTATTCATAGAAACCCGTGTTTTTTCACATGTCATCACCATGATGACACTGTGAATATTCCCAGCATGAATGAATCTTGGGGTCTTTGATATAGGTTCATCCATTACCAATCCTTCCTCAGTGGGTGGATTCCGACAACCAAAACCCCACATAGCATCCCTCATCACTCTGAAATCATGCCTTAACTACTTTGAATCTCAGGTCCTTTGAGTTCTCATTCATAAATCATATATAACACCAACAAATATATATCTATTAGAATTTTTTCCAAACCACCATTAATATAGGGATTCAATCATGCTCGAACCCACCAAGAAAAATCGAACCGCAACGCCATGGTCTGATGGAAAAAACGTAAAGAACGCTGGGGATAAATTCACATAAAAAAGTAATATCCATCATTGACCAGGATTTATTGTCTAATGTTCACAATATTGGGGGAACCATGGATGATATTTATGAAAAAATAGAATAAATTGATTTGACAATTTAATATAACCAATCAGGCTCATGTGAATGGTAAGAAATTAAAGATTAAATAAAAGAAGAGAAAATCCAAGATAAAAATTTTAATCGGTGGTGGAAAACACCATTGATGAGACTTATCTTGAAAAATTATTGATTTTTGGTGAATATAGTGTTCACTGGTGAAGGAGAATACATGATATAACCACTTCCTTTAAATCCACCTCAATCTGATCATTATTAATCATTTGATTCTGATTCTCCAACAAGGAACACTCAAAACCACTTCTTAGATATTGTAAGGGTTATTCATATAACCCTTAGGAAATCATCATAAGATGGTATTTATATAGGATTTTAATTTTTTAAAATTATTAAAAAAATATAACTTATTTCATTATTTCAATTAAATGCACCCACCATCTTCTGTCTCAACCGAACGTTTGGTGCGGACCAACCATAGGTCAGTCCTAGGGTAAGCCTCACATCCCAAATATAAGTATGGTTTAAAATTTTATATCTAAGTATCTATTCAAGATTTATTCTATTATTCCTACAAACAATACATGCATATAATATTAATATAATTAAAATTATTATAATATCAATTATGTGCTCACCGAGCCGTGGAATCTCATAGCGTCATAGCACTTGGCTCTGAAAATATTTCTTAATATTTTTAAAATTATTACAGGGAAGAAACAAGGCCAATAAATTACAATTATCCCAAAAATCATGGAAAATATACTCATATAATTCATATATATATTTGAAAAACTTATCAAACCAAAGGGGGTAACTATAAACTCATAATTCCCATACCTAGTATGACTCTCTCTCTTATCGTTCTCATCCCCTTTCACCTTCATAGGGTAGTCCCTATGGATTAAATAATCCTTTGAAACATTCCAAGATCAGGGGAGATGATCAAACAATTCATATATACAATGGAAAAGTTATATATTTACAATAGTAATGTTATTAAAAACTCAATAATCAATGAAAAGACACATGGAACAATATTTATTTTTAACAAATAAAATAAGAGAACCCCATGATGATGTGTTAGGATGAATGAAAACATCATCAATAAATTCTTATAATTTTTTTCTTTTACAAAACCTCCACTTGAGTCATTTGATTATGGGTTTTTAAAATTGGCTTAGTATCTAGTACAAAGTCAACCGTAAGAATAACCTCTCGATCGGGAATAACACCAAGGAAATCATTAAGAAAAACATGAATATATTCTTTTACTACTGGAATATCATTAATCTAAACTTTTTCATTCATTTAAAAAACATGTGAAAGATATATTTTATTTATATATTTTAATTTTTCCTTATATTATTCATATGTTATCAAATGTATAAAATTATTCTTATATATAAACTAATAATCATTTTGGAAAATAAATTTTTTTCTTTGTAATCAATCTTAGCATGCTAAACTAAAATCCAATCCATACCCAAAATAACTATGATCTCCATAATGGGTAATAAAAAATTATTTTTAGGGAATATCCTTCTATATATAGTGATAGGGTGATCTTTTTAAATCATTATATCTTTAATAATACCCCCATTTTTTACTAAAATTTAATGCTTCATATTTTTATGAATATTTTTCATTATACCTACAAATTTATAAAAAATAAAATTATTTGTAGAACCTAAATAAAACCAAAAATTAAGTATAATATTAATAAAAAAGTTGTGTACCTTTTATCACTTTTTTTGACAGATCAACATCTACCAAAGTTATTGAAAATGATTTCACCACACCCTTCAACTTACAATCTTTTTGATTCCCATTATTCACAATCTTATTTGGATGTTCATTTTCATAATGAACCATATCATTACATTTAAAAGACCATACATTAGGAATATCAAAAATAATTACCACATCCATGATATTTTTCTATACAATAAAGATCGATATGCCAAAACATAATACAACATCTACATTTCTTATAATTTATAAGACATTACCCTAGGTTATTTCTACCACACCGATAACAATATGAAAACATTATTTTCATACCTTTGGATATCAATTACAGATTTTCTCCATTTCCTTTCTTCTTGACCTTTTTCTATTATTTTTCTATAAATACATTATCCTAAGAAAACTCCATTTCTACATTCTCAACATATCAAACAAGTTTCTCATAACATTTGAATTCATTATAAGTCAGTTCTTGTTAATAACTTGTACTCAATCCTATGTAAAAATTATTAATTTTAATATGAATATCCCAAATAAATTTGGTGCAAACCATTATAATTTGGTGAAGGTAGTTTCATATGTTGCCAATAAATATTACACATGTCTCAATTCATATACTTTTTTTATCCTAAGAAAAAAACCCACAGGTAAATATTTATCAAGGAAAATATCACTATTTAATTCTTATTTTATTACACAAATATCATCTATTTCCCAATAATTCTTAATAATTTTCCACCATTGACCAGTTTCACCTTTAAAAAATTAAATAGAAAGAGTTTCATTTTGATGATCCGAACAAAAAATAACATCAAATATATTTTCTATACATTTTATCCATCCCTCATCCACAACTGAGTCAAAATATCCATTGAATGTTGAATGGTATAGACTCCTAAAATTATCATCTATCGAAATTTTTTTCTATGAAAGATACGGTTTATATCTAGCATGGATTCCACCATCAATTATATCATATTTCAACTAATCCAACTTTGAAAAAATGGTCATTTCAAATTCAAAACATTATAATTTGCTGATTTGGTAGGATATTTAAAACCCGGTGCCTACCTACTTCTTGTTTTTTATTTCCTCAATAGAAAACCAATATAAACACACCTATTTTAGAAGAATAAACGTTATAATTTTATAATTTTATGTCCTTATTAATAAAAAATATAATCACTCAAGTATACTTAATTATACTATCATAACCTAAGATATTTTCAAAACCATTCCTATGATACAAACTATAAGGACTTGACCGTAAACAAATTGAAAACTGAATCTACTGATACGAATTCAATTTCTTTCTTCCCAAGAGATCTTTAATGTTTATATTTTTGAATAATAAAGTTATCACCCTCTCAAAATAAAATACTACATCATATAATATATAGTTCCACTCAGTATTTATTTTTCACCATAAAAATATTATAACATATAATGAGTTTTATTTTCATGATGTATATTTATACTTTTCATCATCAACTCATCCTTCTCCCTACTCATACTTACAACCATGTGAATTTTTTTTAAATCTGTAGTGTGAAAATAAAAAATAAGAAAGGGATATGTAAAAGGAAAGATTGAAAATAATTAGTCTATGAATACCCAAAAAAACTATACCTTTCAAAATAAACTTAGAGATAAAAATAAACATTTAATTACCCATGAAATCAACTTCAGCACCTAAATATTTTCATAAAAAATTTCATAGTAAATCTTAAAGGAAAAAATAAAACTCATAAAGGATTCTTATAACTCAATAAAAAACTAATCAAATATGTTTCGCAAAGTTATAAATTCACTATTAAGAAGTACTATAAAATCCCTTTTTAAAATTGAGATCATTAGTTTACCATTTGAAATCATAAGATTTACCTTTTGGACCCATAGTAGGCATAGATAAAAAAAATTAGTTGGAAAATCATTTTCATACCCTTCTTATATTTACTCATATAAATAGAATAACTTGCATGATAAATTCCCATAATATCTTAGGAGAAACCTAACCGAATAGCTTTTTCTCTTTACCCAATGCATTAGAGATCGATATTAGGATCACTCATCTTTATAATTTATTTCAAGATCACTAATCATCATAATAAATTAAAAAGAACCATAATAAATCCTAAGGAATGAATGATTTTATTTTCATCATTATACTCATAAAAATATTTTTTTCACCTATAAGAAAAACACATCTAGATATTGAAATAACCATTGAATTAAAAAAATTAAAAATTAACAAAATAAGGAAAATTAGTTTTTATTTGAGAAAAAAATGAATGTTTGTAATGAATCCAAACAAATAATAATGGTTAAGGTGGTGGTAAAAACTGTTGACACTGTATAAATTAAAAAAGATCATTCCTACTTCCTTTTCCTCAATACTTTATATAAAAATACATGAAAATATTCCTTTTTAAAACATTTAAAATAAAATAAAAAAGAAACATTACATTTATTTTATAGTTAATTTATGTCTATATAAGTTCATATAAAAATTATTATTAGTAATAGGGACCTGGAGTAAAATTATTATTAAAATAATTATAATGAGGTTTTGTAGTAAATTGTCCCTTACCTCAAGTCAGGATCATCATGTATGTTCATTATCTTTATGGATAATAAATTTATGTTAATTATTGAATTTATGAAGAATATTCTTAAATTTTATTATTCTTTCTAATTTTTTTATTAGCATGTTAATATAATTACTTAATTAATTATGTTAATGTCGAGTGTTTTGATTATATTTTACTCATATGTCCAAACTGTTTTTGGTAAGTATATTATGGTCAAATAGTTCATTATTAATCCATATAAAGAATAATAATAATTAAATAATTAAAATTTTACAACAATAATTATACTTTGAAGACTAAAAATGAAAGTTGGTCAAGAAAAAATTATTACATTACAACATGGAGACAATACTCCATATGTGCGCATGAGTAATGATTTAATTTTTCAATATATGAAAAGGAAAAAACGTAGATGATATATTATATTTAATGAATTATTAATATTTTATTAATATCATAAATATACATTAATTCTATCATTATAACTAGTTATGAGAGGTGTTCATGGGAAACAAGATACATCAATTCTTGAGGTGGTAGTCCTCTGTATACCTAAATGGTGGTTTCCTTTACTATATGATGGATTATTGATAAGGATATTTCTTATTGAATTAACATAAAAACAACTGAATATATGGAAGATAATGGTACTATAATTAAAAAATGTTTTACTAATATTTGAATGAGGTAAAAGAAGAAGAAAAAAATTGCCTGGTTAAGAATTATTCCACTTATTTGGGAAACCTCTTTATCATTATACATAAAACCTTCATAATTTGGTTCTTCAATAAAAAAATGACCTATAGGAATTGTGGAGGGATATGAGCAGTTGTAACTTCTGGAACTAATGTGCACTTACCAGTGTCCCCGAGATAGTGGGTCATAGAGCCTCGAGCACACCTCCCCATATGCTATAGGCCGCCAACTAGTAGTGAGGGTCTATAGTATTATATTAGAGAGAATATAAACTCATAATGAAGTGTAATAGATAATATAATAAATATAAAAACCATAGAATAATCATTTTATAAATAGACACTATGACCATATGATCAGTAACCCGCAGTAGCAGAAGACAAATAAACAGATATAATAAAAAACTATTGATGCATAAATAACAATGCAGTATAATAACAATCAAAATCTAAGAGGTATATTCATATATATTATTTCATGTAATGCTTCTATACAAAAGGTAAATAGTGATAGGTATATACATCATGTAATACAAAATGAAAAAAGAACAAAAGGCAGATTTACTAGCATTTTGATCATATGATCAATCATCTACTCCCATTCTATAACTATAAGATAAAAATAATTAGACATATGTAGTAGAGTTCTTTCAGTTATCCTTACCTCCAGACAAGTAATCTTCTCCGGTACCAAAGGCCACCTGAGTATGGTGTGAGATCAAATCCTTATAGGCCACCATCAATGGTGACTATAAGTAATATAAGTAGTGTACATAACAATAGTAGTGTGTGGGTATATGTAATCGTAAAAAAGATAAATAAAATAAATACCAGGTGACTCAAGTTCCAAAAAGATATCTCTAGCTACTTCAGTATAGGCCTGAATGAGTGTCTCATTTGTAACCAAATATATTAACGTAATAAATAATATATATATATATATATTACTATATCATGTCTACAAGTATGTTTTAATTATGTCTGTACACACATAACCATATACCTGGTTACTAGGTGTTGGTGGGACTCGGGGAATAAGATAGACATCCATAACCAGTCTAAAGAGATGGTAGGCTCCGACAGCAGGTGAATGCCCGGAATCTCATAGTTAGTGTGAGATTTCATGCTCATGAATTTAGATGGGTAGGGTGAGACTCCATTCAATACAACATAAATAGAGGATTGTGTACCATCATTCGCATCACCCTATAATATTATAAATTTTGGAGGTGTCATTATAAAACCCCGATTTAAGGGAGAGTGAGACATCATGATCAAAAGGCCCCTTATACATCATACCACATTCAATATATAGGGTGTAATCATAATAATATAATATAATAAGGGATCACATCATAAGAATAATAGTCATCATGCTCAGTATAGATATGGGTGGTGCAATTAATATAATAAATGTAGTAAGCGTGAATCAATTGGTGTGAATTTTCCACCGCTTAGAATTTATTCAATTAGTCCTTTTAGTTTGTTTAAGTAAGGAAAACCATCATAAATAAATCAATTCAATATAAACAAACTATTTACTTACTCAAGCCATGGAAACTCAATTTCAATTTTTAACCAATAACATAGAAGATTCTATTATCTATTAGAAAATTACAGACATGGGAAATTCCATTTACATTCCATTACAAACACATAGAATGTCTTCCGGTCATTTAATCAATTATTTATAATGGTTAATTTCAAGAAAACATAAGAATGGTGTGTCCATGATCAAGGTTAGAATCCTCTAAATATATAAAACTAATCCTCGAGAGTATAGTGACTTGACAATATCAATTTAAAGAAGAAGAAATAATTTTATATAAACACGTATAAATGGCTGGTGTGCGACACAACAAAACAACTATGAAAAAAACATACATTTTAGGGTAAAAAACAATAACACCTAACTTAGGGTTGTATATGAATCCTCATCCAATATCGGCTTTATATTTAAAGTAGATCGAATGAAAAATGAATAAATTTCCAATGCCCTAAAAATAGGGTGAATGATATCAAACTAAAATAATTGAGGAGATGAAAAGATAAAAAAAAGAATAGAATTAATGGGATTTTCTATATTACCGAGATCAATCTAATGACTATGATGGTGTTTTATTTGGAGTCTGGATTTATGAGTTACTGAAATTTAGAAATTAGTCTATGGGTGAGATCAATGGGAGAGGGTAAGGGTTTCATGCAATGGAAATGATAAGGGAGAAATGGGGATTCAGATTTTAAATTCATTACGTAAAATTTTCTAAATTCACCCTAAAAATAGGGGTGAATGATTTAGTTGCTTGGTTTGGCCAAAATGAGTCCAATCCATGTTCTCCTTAATATCTAAAGATAAACCCTTCATGGTTAAGTCAAATGGTTTCCCTAACCATGTGAAAGCCATGAGAAATTCTTATGTCATGATTGTATAAAATATCACATGTGTGTGTTCCTAAAGCCACATGGTTAAAAAAACAATCTGGCCCCCTACTTCTCAAAAGGTTCCCCCACACTATTACACTTCACAGTTAGTACTAATCGTGCGATAACCCAGTAAACAACCATTTTTCCTAATTCTCAAAGATCATGACTCTAAAAAAGCCTCGGATGCTCATGTAACCTTTCTTAATTTGTATTTAATGTTTTATGTGATTAAATAAAGGAATCATACTAAAAAAATGAGATATAACTTTATATAAATTTGGATTGTTACAAAATACACACCATAATGAAACTCATCCCACTACTGGAAAATGATCATATACCCACGATTCAAAACTGTGGGTATAGACCCCAAAACTGTGGTCGTTGGTGGCATCGGTATAGGTCCATGACCTATAACCATGGTTTTGAGAAACCATGGGTATAGGTTTTTCCATCGTGTAATAACTCTATACCCATGGTTTCCAAACCATGGGTATAGCATATTTTACAAAATATCTGCCCGCAGGATTCGATCTCGCGACCACTTCTCTGTTCACGAGCGGCCTTACCACTACCCCATCACAAAATATATGTATGTATATATATATATATAGTTAAATGTATTTATTTAAACTGTGGATATAGAGGAATAATCTGTGGGTATAGAACTCCCAAAAACAAATTGTCCCGCGAAAAATATAAATTCCTCGTGCACACCCGGGAAACCTATACCCACGGTTTGTCAAAACCATGGGTATAATTTTTTTATCCGATGGCTATACCCATGATTTTGGGGAAAACTGTGGGTATAGAAATTTTTTGATAGCCTATACCCACGGTTTGGAGAAAACCATGGGTATAGGGTAGCCTATGCACATGGTGTCCCCAAACTATTGGCATAGGCTATCAAAAAATGCTTATACCCATGGTTTTCCTCAAAAATGTGGGTATAGGTGTATTTTCCAATAGTGTCCCTGAGTCGGATTTTTGAGGGTAATGAGGTATTTTCTTAAAAAACATCCATATGTA
Organism: Viscum album; assembly: GCA_963277665.1. Classification (NCBI taxonomy): domain Eukaryota; kingdom Viridiplantae; phylum Streptophyta; class Magnoliopsida; order Santalales; family Viscaceae; genus Viscum; species Viscum album. Next base: position 256,642,978 of record OY728140.1, on the reverse strand, counting down.
GATCTTGTATACCAGTTTCCCACTCTTGGTTCTTATCCTATACTCATCCATGCTTCCATAGTACCCATACCAAAGTAACTAAAATTCCTCGGCTTTTCTTCACGCTCTGATCCAAAATATTCACCTGATATGCCTCAATGGAAGCATCCATATCTTGATAAACCTCATCAGTTTGAAATATATTTGATGGGTTAGGATATTACCAAAAAGATGAGATACATAAAATACATCATGATTAGAAAGAAATCTCTGAAGAAGTTCAATATTGTAATTCACTGGTCTGATTAATTTTAGAACCTCAAAATGTCCAATGAAACTAGTTGAAATCTTACCTTGTCTCTGAAAATGATGATGGACCAACCTGAGCGAGACTCGTAATAAACATCCATCTCTAACCTCAAACTCAATAGGTTGTCAGAATCAGTTGTCATATGATATAAATCTAGACTAAGTTGTCATCATGTTCTTTATTTTCAGTTCGACCTACTCTGTAGTTTCCTGAACGAGACATGTTCCATGAAAAGTTACATACCCATCCTCCATCAATCATAAAGGTTAACAGAAAGGTCTACCATGTATGTCTTCATATGGATAAATCTAGATGGTATCCTGAATTATTTTACTCTAAGATAACTCAATGCGGGGTATGTGTTTCTCCAAAGAAGCGGAAAAATCAAGTTCATGTGGACAAATCATGTCCTCAAACACCTTATTCATACACTCTTATTATTCATTAGTCTGAGGGTGATCATAAATGATCAGAAGAACCTATATACCCAATCCCTTCTCCAAACACTTCTAGAACCAAGACATAAATTGAGTGTCCCTATCAAATATGATTGATCATGGAGCACTATGAAGACGTATGAACTCCCTGACATATATCCTCCCAAGATCATCTTCTATAAACCTCTCTCACATAGGAACAAAATGTTTGACCTATATTGAATGATCAATGACTACCCAAACTGTATCATTTCCATGAGGTGATATGGGTAAACTAGTCATTAATTCGATAAAAACAACATCCCTTTTCCATTTGAGAATGTAAAATGGTTGTATAAGTCATTCTACTCACTGATATTCGGCATTCACCTACTGACAGGTGAAAAACTAAATGATGAATCTAAAAATCTCTCATTTCATACCAAGACACCAATAATAGCAACCTAAATCTAGATACATCTTGGGGAAAATGGGATGTGTTTTCCATGATAAGGCATGAAATTCTCTCATCATCTCCTCTTGGATGACTATTGGGATGCATACATGTCCATGAATTCATACGGTCTCATCATCATCTAGAGTCAAGCTATAAGATGAATCCTCATTTGAGAAACATTCCATTGGGAATAATCCATCGGGGTAATATAGTTTCCTCATTATCACCCATTCCATAAGGGTAGAGGTTACTTCAAAGGTTGAGAGGAATGTTTGACCATGATCCTCTTGAACCACAACATGCATTTCTAAGAACCAATCCACGATTTTATAATTAACACTGGCCTCCTGAACTGCTTGTGTCTGAATCTTCCAGCTCAAAGAATCATGAAAAAAAATTCATATTCCTCGTATGCAAGTAAACATGAAATTTATGGACTGTAGGTACTCATCCCATTTTCACTTCATAAGATACAAATCACATTGTGTGAAGATATGCATTAGTATTTGTAGATCGGTGAATAGAAAAAATATGCTCTCCATGTAAATAATGTCTCCAATAGAATATAGATTGAACTAATGTAGCCAGATCAAGGTAACTATTTGGGTTATTCTATTCTTGATGCCTCAAATTATGAGATTCGTACACAATAGCTCTCTTCTCCATCATCAGAACATCATCTAGCCTGATACATAATACATTACAATAGACTTTATAGGACCTTCATAGATCCGGATGAATAAGTATTGGCACTACAGTCAAATTCCCCTCAACTTCTGAAAGGATGAATCACCAAATTTAGAAAATATGAATTTCAAACCATTCATTGTAAATCCCATATGCAGCACTACAAGTTATGATAAATCCTGGATGAAGCACTAGTAATACCCAGTAATCCCCAACAGAATGTGTATGTCAAATATGTTATTGTGGTTCTCAACAAAAAAATATAGGACTAAATTTATATAGGTCCACTAATACACATGAATCTGATATGATATGACTCTTGAATTAACCCTTTTCGATCCATAAGTAGCATTTGTTGATTTTAGCATATAGCTAATGCTCTCTAAGTATACTCAGTATGACCTCAAGATATAAGGCCTGGTCATGTCATGTGTGAGAGTGTACCAATATTTCATTGATAAAAACTACCACAAATGAATCTAGGTACATGTGGAATACATAATGCATTAGATCCATGAAGACTACAGGTGTATTCTTGAGTCTGAACGACATGACAAGGAACTCATATATACCATAATTGCTCATGAAATCTATGTGAGGTATGTATGAAAACCTTAAACACAATTGATGATATCATGACCTCAAATCAATATTTGAAAACACCCTCTCTCATTGGAGTTGATCAAATAGGTTATCTATTTGATACATTGGATACCTGTTCTTTTCTGTGAGGTGGTTCAATTGATGGTATTCCACGCAAAGGCTACGAGTACCATCCACCTTCTTAGAAAAAAATGACTAGTGAACCACCTAGATAATTTCTGGGTCATATAAATCTATTATCCTCCAAATCCTGTTACTGTTTCTTGAGTTCCAAAAGCTCCATATGTTCCCTCATATAAGGAGGAATGGTCACTAGAGCTGCTCATGGAACTATATAAATTTTAAAATCTACCTCTCACACTAGACTGATCCCAGAAAAGTCAGTAGAGAAGACATCCATGAAATGATCAACTTCAAGAAGCAATATAGTAGGTCTTAAACCCTAATCATCAAATAATATATTGGAAATTTGGGTTGTCACACTGCCCAATCCCTAATTCTTGGGTTCTAACCAAGATGCTTGGTTGTCCCATTCTCTCTTACGTATATGAATATCACCCTCTGGTGATATAAATTTCACCACTCAGTGATTGTAGTAAATATGGGATCAATAAAAATAATATCAATTTCACCATTTTATTATGTAAAATCCCATAATTTTAAGGATGAAAATATTCCATACAAGCTGATACCCACATATCTCAACGAAACATTACATAGAATAGAGAACACTCTCTCATGGGATACCTAATGAGGAATCGAGCATCATCATGCTATATACGTGTTCTATATCGAGTCACAAAATCACCATAATAGTCTTAGATATAACTGAGTAAGAATAACCTGTGTGAAATTAATCAAGCATTAATGTAGATGCTACTTTAATAGTACCTTGAACAGTAGAATGTACAATGCTCTGTTCTTCTGGAACAGTTTGTATGACATGTAACTGGCATGTACCACAAACCTAAGTCATAGCCTGACAGCCTTGGGCATGCTTTCTCTTTTGGTTCTGTGAATCATGAGTCTATTTTCCTCTACCTCGACCACCAACTTGTGTTGAATGTCCAGGGGTATTCCAACTGAATTTTTGGAATGATCTTACCGGACCTACTCCAGATTGTGGGCTCAGAATAATTCCCCTCTCTCTACGAAATGATGTAAAATTCCTACAGAATCACTAGATATTCCCTCAAAAATCCATAGCCTCAGTGTTGCATTGGGTCTCATTAGCACTATGGTTTTATATGTCATAGCTTCCTGCATTGATGACATATAAAGAATATTTCATTACGAGATATTTGACCATTGCTACCCCAATGAGACACATCTAAGTGATTATTACATCCACTTAAAGATACACTGATAGATCTAGGTGTTGAGCAACCCTGAATCACACTATTGCCTTCCCATGGATTCCGCTCTACGATGAGGGCCATATTGACTTTTTGAAGAATAGTAGACGACAAAAAATTATTGAACTACAATCGGATGTCATGTACCATCCCATCCTCGAATCGCCTAGTGGTCATAATATCATCACCCACTAGAGTTGGTGAAAAGTTATACAGCTAAGTAATGTAATCATAATACTCCATGATAGACAGGGATCCCTACTGTTGGCTCATAAACTATTTAGATTAGTCATCCCTTATAGTTCATGGAAAGAAGTAATCACTGAATATTATCTAAAAGACTACCCAGATCATATCTAGGTCTCCCTGGGTAATAACTTCCCACCATATCTTAGAAAAATCATGTACCTTATAAGAAATGAGTTTCACCCTCCACTCTATAGGTATCTCCAGATGATCAAATATAGAAATAATAGCTTCGATCCAAGACTCAGTAACTAATGGTCCTCTCTACCATGAAAAATTGGGAGGATACTTCTACTAGAGCTCTAGTGTCAAATTTTCCATAGCTATAGAAGGTTGAGTGACACGTCGCATATTTTTCATTGTTTTATTGAAACCCACTTATGATTTGGTGTAATTTCAAATATTAGGGATAATAGTTGGTTTCATTAGAGGGACTACATGATAAATCACTAGAGGCTCATGTCTCTCCACCTCTGGTGCATGGTCTTCACCATCTTTAGGGAATATGACATGAGGATATGGTGGATGCGTAATTAAATAATTCCAAACTCATTCCTAATATGAGAGTTTAGTATTCAAAATAATTCAAATAGATATTTAGGACAAGAGCATATCATTACTATGAAAAGATCAAACCTATCTTCCTACATAAAAATCTAAGTCTTGGTGATGGTTTAAGACCATAACATTCAATAAAAGCATAAGATTCACTCCCAACTACCTGCTACTGTAGAAAAATTCAGTTCTAGGTCACATATCAAATGGTAGGGGGTTCTAGTATAAAAAGTGTTAGTTGTAATTTATAGTGGAAAGCAGCCTTTATATCACAATTAGTATCCCATTTAGCAAAAAACGTTTTGTATTAATATTTTCAAGTTCATTTGTGTTCATAATATTATATAAATATATGCATTGAAAAAATGCATGACCTATCAAGCCTATTGCTCCTATAATTATTCATGTAATGAAAGACCTTCATTTCAACAGGTCTGGTTAAAAGAAATATCATTATAATAATACCAATATTAATAAAATCACAAGACATGTGTGTTACAATAGTGAAGTATTTTCAACAATAATAATAAAATTCAATAACTAAAACAACCCATCCTAGGTAAGTTAGGCTTCCCCTGTACGTGGGTTAGCTACACCTAGGAATAAGTTCATTTCAAAATTCTATTATCTCTTAGTCTTTAATATAATACTCAAAATGTATGAAAAAAGGAAAAAATAATTGTCTAATACCAATTTGTAATGACGAAACCCAATGTCCACTTAACTTTGGCACCAATTTGGTTGTCAAATGCCGTAAAGCACGCCTCCATGGAATCTATTATCTACTGACTAGAATATAGGGTTTAAGGTTGTACAATGGGGATATTATTACCTTTTATTGTAGTGGAAGAACATATATAATGAATAATCAAATAATAGAATAAGCATAGTATAAACACACACTATTACCATAGGACCAGTAACCCGATGTAGAAGAAGAAGACAAATAGATATATATAATAAAAAATTTCATATTAATAAATAAATAAAAATATATAATGATAATAAAAACATAATAGGAGGTTTCATATACATTATGTCATGGAATGCTGATATAGAAAAGATAAATAAGGGAAATCATATAAAACATGCTCTGTAAAATAATAAAAGGGAAAAATACTACATAAATAGAATCTCAAGAATATGCTCGGTCCTCCAATCCCATGCTCCAAATATAAGATTAATGGAATTATACATCTTTAGTAGGGTTACTTTCCTTATCCATTCCATAAATGAAGTAATCTTATTGGGTACGAAAGATGCCATGAGTAGGGTATGAGAAAAAATCGTAGTAGGACACCACCAATGGTGTCTAGAATTAATCCAATTAGTTTACATAGAAATAGCAGTATACATGTATATGGCATAGGAAACAAGCTGAACATATAAATAATATCCAACTCAGGTTCCAAAATGACAACTGGAAGCATTACCTGCTACAAAATAGGCTAGAATGATTGTCTGATCCGTAACCATATATATATAAGTAATGAATAATAATAATAATACGAATAATACTAATAATAATAATAATATATTGTATCCACCTATATGGACTTTTTATGTGAGGATTTAATTATCTATATACCTATATACTAGGTTTTGGCTAGACCCGGAGTGTAAATCAAGCATCCATAACCAATCTGACATGTTGGTAGGCTCCAATAGAGGGTATGTGCCCTGAATCTCATAGTAAGTGTGAGACTTCATTAGCATCACTAATTATTGGTGGGGTGAGACTTCATGACCAAAACCCTAAACATAGGAACATGTAATGTCATTCTCATCACACCAGTAACATTATAATGATGGGAAACATCTTGGTCAACACCCACTGTAATGGAGATTGAAAAGCCATGCTCAAAAATTCCCTTAACCATCATCCCTCAGCATATCTCTAAAGTGTAATCATAACAAAATAATAAACTAATGGATCACCTCATAATAATTATAATCATGAATCCATGTATAAAAATGTGTGAACAATTCATATAATCATCCCAATAAGCATGAATCAATTAGTGTGGTCTCACCACCCCTTATCATTTATTCAATTTGCCCTCTTAGTTTGTTTAATCAAGAAAACCCATCCTGAAGTAAGCCTTTCAAAATGAATAATCCATTTAATTTATTAAGGCTTGGAAATTCAATTTTAATGTTTAATGAACATATAAGGTACTATTTTCAATTATATAATTACTTAAATGTGAAATTCCATTTATATTTTCAGCCAAAAACATATAATGTGTTTCGGCCATTTAATAAATTATTTACAAAGGAGAATTTCAGGCTGGAACACCCCATGGGGTGCCTATGATCAAGTATGGAATACTCAAAATATATAAAAATGATCCTTAAGAGTATATTAACATGTGAATATCAATTTTAAAAATAATAACATAGTTTAAGGAAATATGCAAAAATTGACGGCATGCTACAAAATGGATCGGCAATTAAAAAATCATAATTTTTAGGGGAAACAACAAAACAACCTACCATAAGGTTGTAGAAGACTCCTCATCCACTATTCGTTTATATTCAAAGTAGATCGGAAGAAAAATGAAGATTGGTCCAATGCCATGAACATAGGTCAAATGAACTCAAACCAGAATAGTCAAATAAATGAAACGATAAATGAAAAATGGAAGAATGAGGATTTCATATCATACTGAGATCTATCCAATGATTCTGATGGTGTTTCATTTGAATATTGAATTGAATAGTTATCAAAATTCATGAATTAGGATATGGTAGAGATCAACAAGAGATAGGGAGGGTGCTATCAATTTTTAATGATAATAGAGAAAGAGGGATTTAGTTTTTAACATTATTATGGGAAATTTTAAAAATTCCCCACACAAAAATAAAGGTTCACATTTTGCCTACATGGTTTGGCTAAATAATGTGTAAATCATTCTCCCCTCACTATATAAATAGGGACCTCACACGTTTAAGGTGCAAGTTTTTCATAACCTTGTGAAAATAATGTGAAGTCAAGATTGTCTAAAATATTGCATGGGATTGCACCTCAGGTAGGATAGTTTTAGAAAAAACATGTGCCCCTACTTGTCAAATGGCTCCCTACATGGTTTCCCCACACTATTAGTACAAAATGTGTGATAACTATGTGGCCTAACCTTTTTTTCGAATTCATAGTGCTCAATGCTCAGAACAATCACGAGACACACAAGGAACACTTCTTAGGTCATAGTGTAGATTTACCATTATTTAAAAAAAGTAAATGTACTGAAATAAATGGTCCATAGCTTTGGAAAATCTAGTTCACTACATGAATGTATTTTGGTAGGGATTTTACAAACTTGAGTGATGAAAAAAATTTAGGAAGAGAGGATAAGAGGTTCAGTTTTATAATTGAGGGGAGGAGAACTCTAGGAATTATTTAATATATTAAATTAATATAAATTAATTATCTAGGAAAAATGCAACCAATTTTATATTTTTATAATATAAGATGATTATGATTCTAAATACTCTCATCAAATAAAATATTTACCACATTAGTTTATGCTTTTACCCTTATCAATTAGTTTTACCACATGTTAACCCTTTTGATGATTACCACATTATTAACTTTTATTACAATATAAGATCCAAAACGATTACTATAAAAAGATATGTGTATCATAAAGGGACCATGGTTGATCTTCTCAATAATTTCTCACTATCGTGGACTAAAATATCATTCCTATGAGATTTAATTATTTTAATAAAATATTTTTGAATATAAAATATAATTAATGGCATTTTTTGGAACTTTTCATTTACAATTAAATTAATGTAATCATGATACTAATGGAATATAAAGATAAACCTTTAGAACGCCCCTAATATTTTATATTTATCTATAAAATTATTGGGAAACTAGTACTCACCAAAAAAGTTACTTTTTGTGTTTTTTAAATCATTTACATGATTTTTCTACTACATTCATGAGCACTAAATCAGTGTTACATTACAATTTATGGTAATTATTTCATAAATAAAAATTAAAAATAAATTGAAATCATAAAAATAAATAAATTAATTTCAAGTTAAATATTTTTATTCATTAAATATTTTTATTTACTCACATCTAGATAATGAAAAATAGTTTAATATGTTGTTTTGACTTTTCTAGCCTGACACAAGTATTGCACTAGTGTTCAAATAATACATTTTTTATATAACTCCAAAATTTTCATATATATATAAAAATCATATAAAATACTACATATTTAGTATAAAAGTAAATAAAAAGGTTATTCCTTAGAAAATATTATCTTTTGGACACCAAATTTGATTTTTCTAGTGATACGCAAGCATTGTGTCCGCACTGAAAATGTTTTTTATATTTTTTAGGAAACATGTTATAATATAAAGGTCTTTAATTAAATTTATATGAAATTTGTAGTATCTTATGATATTTCTTACATTTCATTAGTTTAATAAATTTTTATATCATATCTGTGTCTTAGATATATCATAAAAGATAATGTATTTAATAAAAACTATTTTTTACTATTCATTGATAAATCAATATTTTTAGAAAAACATAAAAATAAATCCATAAGATGATTTCGATATGTTGGTTTCAAAACTGAATTTCAATTTTTCAAATTAAAATTATAATATTTAGGAATTTAGATTTAAAATAAAATAGTATAATGCATGGAAATGATATTAATTTGAATAAAACCATTTCCTTTCCAATTCAAAAAGTATATAGTATTATTATAATGAATACTAATATATAAAATAAAATTAATGAATATTACATAGTCAATAAATTTATTTACTGTTAACATTACCTAGTTATTTATAGTTACACAAATGAATATTGGGTAGGTTTTCTTGATGATAGGAGGTTTACATCCGATTGAGTTTTCTATCTTATAGAGACGTGTGTATCTTCACCCAAAAAGAATAAAAATTAGTTACCTTGAGAACTAAAAAATAAAAATACATAACTTCTAATAATACCAAAACATAATTGATGTGGATGGAAACACAATTAGAAGATCTCAGGGTTGAGGTAAAGCTACCAAAAATTCTTTGATGTGATGATAAAAGTGCTATCAACTTATCAATGAATCAGGTGCAACACTCGTTATCCAAGAACATGGATATAAAGCATCACTTGATCATGTATATTTTGGAGAGAAATGAATAGATTATTATTTTTTCCTACAAAGGAGAATATATCTGATATATTCACCAAGAAAATACCTAAGGATGCATTTTAGAATTTCATATTGATGTATGGAGTTTAACCTCATCTATCACATGGATATGGTATAGTGTTTATGTCCCTTATCTTATCTTATTTTATTTATTGTTTTTGTCGAATGTGGATAAAATTGAAAACATAAATCCCTTTGTGATTTCTCTATTAATCTATTCATAATGGAGTACAAATACTTTATAGGGGTAGTAATGCATTAATATGGGTTTAACTATTTCATGGGAGTTGTCTCTTAAGTGAGATAATGAGTTTATATGGATTCATTAAATGAGTTATTATATTATTTTACCAATGGGATGGTGTGAAAAAAATTCTAATTCATTTACATAAAATTGAAGATATGATATTTGTTTACAAAATACAAAATCTATATCCTGTTTTGTAACATATGAACTATTATAATATTATTTACAATCATGGTTATATCAATATTACATTTACCACTTCATAGAAAAGTCTGGTAGAAAATTAGTAAAGCATAATATGATCTAAATTCATATCAAGTGGCATTAGGATGTGTTATGGTGATTAAAATCACACTTCTTTTATGGGAAACAAGTTATATTTTTCTGTGATCGTATTTTGTACACCTATTTCGATAAATATGGATAATATTTATTGAATGGATATCAATTTCTAATAATTAATAATTTTATAGTCATTTATGTTCCTTTTTTGATTAAAAATTATTATGGGGAGTACTGAGACCAAGTTATTAAGTGAGTACAGATTGAGAAGAAGTTTATCTTGAGAGATATTTTACTAATGAACTGAGATTCATTTTATAAGATATGAAACTAAAAAAGTTACTCAAGAAAATTTAAATTATCATGATATGATTTTATGGTGAAAATAAAAGTAAACACGGTATTATTATGTTTTCATTTATTATCAATACATAAATCATAATATAACATGTATGAACAAATGCTAATTGTGTGAGATGATGTTCATTCTAATAATTTGGTGTGTTTTATGAGGTTTGGAATAATTTTTATTAGTTTTGAAAAGGTATGGATCATTTGAGTTTTATCTAGAATTCTGGAATTTGATGTAAAAATTTTGGACAGGTAAAAGTTCGAATGTATGGTTGTTATGGCCAACATAAAGTTCATTTAGAAAATTTTTAAAGGCAAATTCCAAACATAGATTTTTTTTTGAAAATGTATACTGAATATATATATATATATATAAGGTAAAAGTTGAACATAAATTTCATCCATATGAACATAGAGTACATTCAATCCATCATTGAGTATAACCAGATATTTAGAAAAGGAAAAGGGTGAATGTAGATTACATCCAGAAGAATGTTGAGTACATATAGGTTGAACATGGAGTTTTCAAGGACAAAGTAGAGTTCGTCCAGGTGAACATAGAGTTCATCCAAAAATTAAACCATAGTAAATTATAATGTAATGTTTATCAGAACCATACACAGATAAACATAGTGTTAATCCATGCTTTTGAAAAAGGTAGAGATAACTGTAGGGTTCATTTCATCATATATAGAGTTTTATGATATGAACATAGAGATTATTTCTATGATCCATACATAGAATTTTTTTAGGTTTCTCCATCATTTACACGGTGATAAAATTAATTCAGGTGAAATAAATGGCATAACATTAGAGATTTGTATTCAATAAAATAATTATTTTAAGGATCATAAAACTAAGATAGATGATTCTTAAGTTGATTTTTATCGATTAATATCATGAAATAACCTCATGATACATTTTTTTTGGAAGGATTGTGGTTCTATTTTTTTTATAAGTTACTTTTTATTCACTATATGATGAGATGTGTTATTAAAAAAGTGATCTGAATAGACCCAACAAAATTGAGAAGAATAATAAAACATGGAAATAAATTAAACAATTTGAAGAAGCTATTAAAGATTGATTGATTATTTGAATTTTGATTTAGAATTTAAAATGTATCATGATACTATTACTGATAAAAATATATATATATATATTATGATACATATAAATTATAGTGATGATATTAAAAAATATACAGAGAAGATAAGGTATACGAGATGAGTTGGCCATTAAGTTCCCTAAGAGACATGGAATGAAATCAGTATAAGAGATATTGTTTGTAATGTATATATTTTAACGTAAACTTCAGGTGAAAAACAGAAATCAATTGGATGATGTGGGTGAATTTAGTGTTGTGAATACAAACCAAAGAAGAGTAATTCTAAAATGTGAAAAAATAATAGGAAGAATAACTCATCACATATAAAAATGGTGATAGTATCCTGTTTTAGGAAGATGGTTTTCTTGTTACCCAACAATTTTATTATAATGTTAATGATGAACTATAACACTATCGAGAGACATTTAAAGTAAAATTTGAAGGATAAACCCTACTTAGTAAAACCTATAACTTGATTCTAGTGGGTCGTGTGATCTTGGTCAATTCCAAATCACACTAGAAATTATGTAGAGAACCGAATCCTGACCTAAATGGACATTACATTACTTTTGTGGAATACTTAGTATATAACAGAAACACACACACAAGGACCGTAATAGTTTAGTGTCTTTGGGAACTCGGAATATAATCTTCTAATCGTGGTGAATGATCTTCAACATAACCCATAAAGATCTTCTTTTTTTAAAACCTAAATCCATAATTATGTCCTGGGGAAAAGAAAACATAAAAGGGTGATCTCAAATGCTCAGTAAGGTTAAACAAAGGAAATATCAATCAGGTCATATTCATAAGAACATATCTTTTGGAAATCATAACCTGCAAAAGAGATCAAAATTTCATAACATGGGATAAATCATAGTACTGAAATGTAATCCAAATAATCATAACATAAAACATGAAACTTTGTGGAATACACACATAATCATAGAGAATCATTTCTTATTAGTCAAGACTCATTGCCAAGACTATCTTAGTGGACAAATTCCCTTTCTGAACCGAGTTCACTCCTCATTTCAGTCCTGTTTCGCTGAACCGGTATAACCTACCGTTCCAGCCATGTCTATCTCATGAGATATAAAATCTTTACCCAATGCATTGGAGGGAGATATAGTTCCCACCCATCTCATAAGGATACCATTCTTATGTGTGCCACAAAATCATAAATCATACATCATTGCATAACCCATGTAATAAAAATGGGAATCTTGAACATAATGACATCATTAAACAATTCATATAAGATAAAGGAATTCATAAAAATAATTCCATCACAACATAATCAAATCAATGTAATAATAGGGATAAAAACAGAACCCTTTTATTTTCTTAGATGGAAAATAATTTTGATAAAACACTTGACCTCCATTTTTGAGGAAAATATCCTTTCTACTTCAAAAACATTTTTTCGTTCTTAACATGTCATAGAATTTTAAACTAAAAGAAGTTGATTAAAAATAAACTTGAAAAATTTTAAGGGAATATTATTGGAAATAATTTTTTAAAAAACCATTCATTTCGTATAAGTTAAAAGAAAACATGCTTCTCGTACTTTTGTCGGAAAAGTCAAAACGTACCTCGTACGAAAAACGATAAAAGATTCCTTTCATATATTTTACTAAAAACTCACTGAAGGGTAAAATTGGATATAATCTACTGTAGAAGGATATAGATATTACATATTTGGGAAACATGGATGTGGATGATAAAATACACCCCAGTAAATACCAAAGTATAAACAATCTCGGATAAAAATTAGATTGTGATATTTCCCTTACCTTAGGTCTGATTTACTTCGTATGTGTTCGAACCTCCTGTATAATGATTTAAATAATGTCATTGAATTATTCCAGAATCATACTCATTGTTATGATATCATATATGGTTCACTTATGGATTTATATTACCCGTTCTTTTGTAAATTCCATGTTAAAGAGCATTTTGGGTAAAATCGTTGCATTTGTCGTCCGTGTTTTGACTTGTAATAATTCATATGATTACTTAGATCATGATTACTTAATTCTAGAATATAAAACATGATTTATATATAGTATATATTCAGAATATATATATATATATAATAGATCAGTAAATGGAAAGAAATACACCGTTAATGGAGACGGTAGACCGTACGTACGCATGTACGCTGTTTTCGTTTCCTTATTGAGTTGAATTGAATTAAGTAGATGACATAAATATATATACACATAAATCCAGAATCATTATTATGTCATATATTTCACTATTACTTATTATATATACTTTATAATCTTTCATGAATGGTTAACGTGGAGAATGAATCTCATCGTGTCGGGGAGACGGTAGTCCGTACGTACGCACGAGCGATGATATCGTTCTCATGATCGTGGAATTGTATTGGAGTGTATGTATACTCTTTTAGAATCAATATCACTTTAAAATAATCATATATAGTTATTATTTACACCATTATACCCATCCAAGTAAGGTGGTGGTGGAAAATCGATTACACCATGGCGTGGAGACGGTATTCCGTACGTACGCACGTGCGGTGATTTTGTTTTACGTAGGATGGATAGATGGTGAAATAGAGTTGTTTCATACTTATAATAACATATCCGTATATGAGTGATACTGATGTTATTACTTCATAATGAAACAACCTATGAAGAAGAAGTGTAAGATGAAATAAAGTTGAAAGAATCGGAAACGGACATTACCTCTTCTTTGAAGCGCCTCTTTAAGATCTCCTTTTAGGGCACTAAAATTGGTCTTTGAGGAAGACCAGAACCTCTAGGATGTTTCTAGGGAAGTGGAGAAGGGAAGTTTTCAGGGGTTGTCCGAGCCTGAAGGCTCAAAGTGGTGTGAGGAAGAGAGGGAGGAGGTTCCCTTTTATATGGGAGGAGAGGGGTACCTTTGGAATAACTAAAAATATTATTTTATTATAAAGCCAAATTAGGTTTTAAATAGCTCCAAATAGATTTATTTCGAAGATAAGGTGGGGATGGGTCGAAATCCTCTCATCCAATAGAATTTAGACAAGTTTAGGTTCCTATTTTAACCATATCATTTATATTTAACTTTAAGTTAGATAATTTTACTTTTACCGTGTCTTTTTGTGTTCTTACACTATAAGGTTAATAAACTTACTATAAAAAGCCTAACGAACCCTAAGTTGTTTATTATTAATATATAAAACCTTATCTAAGTAATTTGGTTGAAAATTAGATTTTTAGTAATAAAATAACAATTAATAATATAATATTTGTTTTAAAAACTATTTTATGTCAATTATGATACTATTTAGTAATTGATTTTTGTGAAAATCATAACAGAATGATTGGTTTGAAAAAAGTTAATTAAATCCCTACTAACATGTCATATTAACCTAGAAATTAGTTTAATTCATAAAATGTCTCAAATTATATTTATTTGGGTATTTCTAGAATAAATTATGTCAATTGTTTATTAATAAGATAATTACTGCATCATCTTTGTGACATAAATAAATTATTTTATTTAAAGTCTAAAAATTACAAAAAAAATATCATTATGTAGGAAATCATTTTAGATTTCTAATGAATATAAATAGTCGAATTGATATTATGTATAACTTTATATTAAAAATTAACTAATTATTAAACTTTGATTTTAACTATTTTAACCCTTCTTTAAATAAATTAATAATAAATGTCCTAATCTAATCCAAGTGGGCCTAAATGGTCATATTTTATTCCTAAGGTTGGTTTTGGTCGAATTAAACTTATCCAATAGAATTAGTACATCTGTTAGGGTAATAATAATAACATTTTTACCCTCAATTACCCTATTTACTTTTAACTGTGGTAAAAAAAAGTAAAAAGATACTATTCACCAAAAATTATTTTCATCTCATTGAACCACATTTTACTTACTAACTTCAATCATGTCTCTCGGATTTTTGAAATTCTATTCACAGAAGCGGTAAAATTAAGTTTTATGAAAAAATCATTTTTTTTAACTACCACTTAGTGGTTTCACTATTCATCAAAAATGAAAGTTTCCAGAAAAATACCAAAAATTAGGCCAAAGCTATATTTGATATTATGAACTCAAAAATGATTTCTATTTTACCAAATTCAAAACAAATCAGTTGCATTAATTAATTTAAAAAATAATTCCCGTTGTCAAAACAAATAGCGTGTTTTTATATGATAATAACTATCAAATGATTGACACTTGTTTATGTCATGTTTAAATGTAAAATTACATCCAATGACCAACATTGTATTAAATTTTAAAAATATATTCTAAATATACTTTAAAACCACTCAAATAAATAATTTATCACTATTAATTATTTTGATTAAAAATGTATTTTTTAATTAAAATTTAGTAATTTTCACTTTTCATCCGAATGCGAAAGTTATCCGAAAAGTACCAAACCATCACCCTATGCTAATTTCGATATTCCGAATCCAAAAATACAGTCCATTTTGAAAAATTAAAATTTACAAAATTTCAAAAAGTGGTTATTACTATTCATAATGGTTAGTTTTAATAATATTTTAATAGCATATTGTTGTTTAGAGAAACTCATTATTGCGTACTACACACGCTATCGAGGAAGGTCGTGATTGCGTGTAATGCAAATAAAGTCAAGGATGTGTGTTGTGAAAGCTCCTTTTGGTGTAGCGTACAACACAAGAAATTAATGAAATTAAAAAGAATATTTTTTTCATAAAATCTTGGGGTGTTACAATCTACCCCCCTTAAAATGGATTTCGCCCTCAAAATTCATCGGGGTAATAAATGGTTTACTACTCAAAAGTTTCTTTAATATAAACCCACATCGTAAAAAGGAATACCAAAACCAATCTTTAAAAAAAAAAGTATGAAACGTAACGGTTACCCAAATAAACTAATCACTGGGTTTCCACATAGGTGAAAATATGGATATGGAAGAGAAATCTAACCATCATGTTCTGATGGAAAGTGGTAGAGAACATGGCTATGGAAAATCCAGAACTCAGAAAGCCATAAATTTCTGACGATCTAAGGTACCATCTGATTCATCAGATATGAGAGCACTAGGACAACATTTTTGGTTTTCAAGATCATTTCCCTAAAGTTGATGAAATTGGAATTAGAAGAAATACTTTCGTGATTTTGGTATAATCTCACCATTGGTCATTCTTTTGACAATTTCCACTTTATCTCTTAAATAAATGAAGTTGAATTTTTCATTAATGATGTGTTAGCAGATCATGTGATAGAATGATGGGTCTTTCCATCAGTCTCAAACAAAAGGTATGAAAAGTTATCAAAAAAAGCATAAGTCCATCTATAGTGAGATTAATCATATATATAGTTCCTAAAATGGACTTATACTTCTTATATTATACTTCTTAATATAATAAAATTATTTTCTACTAAACAGGGACTTCTTGTAGGCCAATGGTAGGCGATAAAGGCCAGTCGTACTTCGGTTGTGAGTTTGATTCCCACAGCCTTGTCCGACGCGATGGGCTATCGCACGTCCTACAGGTTGTCCTTTTTCTAAAGCTATATTACTATAACATCCCATCAAAAATATAAAAAATGTTTTATCCGTAAACAATACTAACTTATGTCCAACATAATCCATTCCAATCTTTAGGCTTATCTAAAATACATCGGTCCAAGCTCATAGTATAAAGAAAATGATCACGTGAATGCCATCAATTATCCCCCATATATCATAAGATATATCATGTTGGTCAAATTAAAAATATGTGAATACCTTAATCATGTATTCTCTTGAATAATGAATATCCATTGAACCATAGTGAAAACATGAATGTAGTTAAAAGTTAACACTTTCCACATACCAAAATCCTCAAAATACTATATCCTCAAACCATGATATCACTTAGTCCTTATATCAATCATGATCTCATGAATACGATCAAAAATATTAGATTCTCTTTATCCCTTCATTATGTGCATATCATCTAATTTCCAAAAATATTTCAATCACTTTTCATGGTTACTGATGCCATAAAATTATTGAAAACCACAATAGACCAAAACATTAATATTCTAATATTCCATGATACTATATACAACATTATTCTGGAATCCCATTACATAAACACTTAATCATTCCACCACATCGTTTTCATATTCAACATCGCCAATGGCGATCTCATGTGACTTCCCTTTGTCATTTTCCTTAACTGGTTGCTCACGTCGATCATCACTAACAATTGGATTAGGGCATCTATTAGCATAATGCCCCATTTCCTTGCACTTGAAGCATTGAAGTGTTGATGGTGCGTTCTCTACAATATTTTCTTTATTCACATCATTAGAAACCCTTTTTCCATTACATCGACACTCAGCTGCTCAATGACCTTATTTTCCACACTAAAAACATTTTCTAGTCCCTTTAAAACAATCTCCACCATGCTTCTTTCCACACTTTGAGCATAAGGAAACATTCATCTTCTTTTCACCATTATTCTGAGATTTCTCCTTGAACTCCATCTTTCGTTTATTGTCAATACTATGAGATGGATAAGTAACACCAACTTCCATTTCTACCTTGATATAACAACACACAATTTCTTCATAGCTACTGATGTCTCTTATAGCTAATTCCCTACGAAGATTTGGTTTTAAGCCACTAAAGAATCGATTTACTTTACTTTCAGGTTGGATGATAAATCCAGATGCATACCTTGCAAGCCTTGTAAAATTTTCTTCGTATATACCAACAGATTCATCATCCTTTTTCTTTAGTTCAAGAAACTCCTTCTCCATCTTTGTTCGAAGAATACAAGGGAAGTGCTTATTGAAAAATACGTTCTTGAACTCGTCCCATTCCATGGACTCAATTTAATCTCTTTGCCTCGTATTCTTGATAAGATTACACCATTGATCAGCTTCACCTTCCAAACAATATACTGCTAAGATGACTTTATCATGTTTAGAACATTGAAGAACTGAAAATATCTTTTCAGTAGTACTCATCCATTGTTCAGAAACAAGTGTATCAGAAGACCCACTGAAAGAAGGTGGACGTTGCCTCATGAAGGACTCAATAGAATATAATTCCCTTCTCTGCTCATTTGGAAGTCCAGAATGATTGATAACATGTGTAAGTATAGCAATAATATTTTTCACTCCATCTCCCATAACATTTGATTGTTCAGGAGGACAATCATTGCATTGTCAATTGCATTGATCAACACGGTTCCTTCGGGTTCCAGCCATCGTCTAAAACCCAAAAAGAATAGCGTGAGAGGCAAAAATCATGCTAGGGAAAACAACATAATAAAGGGGGAGTATCCTCAATATCTAACATCTTAGGTTAAATTCAATGATCATTACCGTAGTTCTAGGATTGTATCCTATACGTATACTTATCCTTAGGGACATCCCTAGACATATCATAGAAATATCTCTAGGTATCTCACTAACGTTTTCGCATCCTATTTTCCAAAGGTTGACTAAACCTTTCCTCTAATACCAACTGTAGAGACCCAAATCCTAACATACATGGACATTACATTACTTTTGTGGAATACATAGTACATAACAAAAACACACACACAAGGACCATAATAGGTTAGTGTCTTTGGAGACTCGGAATATAATCTTCTAATCGTGGTGAAAGATCTTCAACATCTCCCATAAAGATCTTTTTTTTAAACTAAATCCTTTCTTTATGTCCTGGGGAAACGAAAAAATAAAAGGGTGAGCTCAAATGCTCAGTATGGGTAAACAAAAGAAATATAAATCACGTCATATTCATAAGAACATATCTTTTGGAAATCTTAACCTGCAAAAGAGATCATAATTTCATAATATGGGATAAATCATAATAGTGAAATGTAATCCCAATAATCATAAATTAAAACATGAAACTTTGTGTCATACGCACATAATCATAGAGAATCATTTCTTATTAGTCAAGACTCATTGTCGAGACTATCTTAGTGGATAAAGTCCCTTTCGGAACCGAGTTCACACCTCGTTTCAGTCCTGTTTACTGAAACAGTATAACCTACCATTCCATCCATGTCTATCTCATGAGATATAAAATCTTTACCCAATGCATTGGAGGGAGAAGTATGTCCCGCCCATCTCATAATGATACCATTCTTATGTGTGCCATAAAATCATAAATCATACATCATGGCATAACCCATGTAATAAAAATGGGAATCTTAAACAACGTGACATCATCAAACAATTTATATAAGACAAAAGAATTCATAAAAATAATTCCATCTCAACATAATCAAATCAATGTAATAATAGGGATAAAAACAGAACCCTTTTATTTTCTTAGATGGAAAATAATTTTCATAAAACATTTGAACTCCAATCTTGAGAAAAATATCCTTTCTACTTCAAAAACATTTTTCTTTTGTTAACATGTCATAGAATTTTAAACTAAAAGAAGTTGATTAAAAATAAACTTGAAAACTTGTAAGGGAAGCTTCATGGAAATAATTTTTTAAAAATCCATTCATGTCGTATAAGTTAAAAGAAAACATTTTTCTCGTACTTTTGTCGGAAAAGTCAAAAAGTACCTCGTATGAAAAACGACAAAATATTCCTTTCATATCTTTTACTAAAAACTCACTGAAGGGTAAAATTGGATATAAACTATTGTAGAAGGATATAAATATTATGTATTGGGGAAACATGAATGTGGATGATAAAATACACCCCAGTAAATACCAATGTATAAACAATATCGGATAAAAATGAGATTGTGATATTTCCCTTACCTTAGGTCTGATTTGCTTCATATGTGTCCGAACCTACTATATAATGATTGAAATAATGTCATTGAATTATTACAGAATCATACTCATTGTTATGATATCATATATGGTTCACTTATGGCTTTATATTACCCGTTCTTTTGTAAATTCCATGTTAAAGAGCGTTTTGGGTAAAATCGTTTCATTTGTCGTCTCTGTTTTGAGTTGTAATGATTCATATGATTACTTAGATCATGATTACGTAATTACAGAACATAAAACATGATTTATATATAGTATATATTCAGAATATATATATATATATAATATATCAGTAAATGGAAATAAATACACCGTTCATGGAGACGGTAGACCGTACGTACGCATGAACGCTGTTTTCATTTTCTTATTGAGTTGAATGGAATTAAGTAGATGTCATACATATATATAAAAATAAATCCAGAATCCTTATTATTTAATATATTTCATTATTACTTATAATATATACTTTATAATCATTCATGAATGGTTAACGTGGAGAATGAATCTCATTGCGTCGTGGAGACGGTAGTCCGTACGTACGCACAAGTGATGATATCATTCTCATTATCGTGGAATTATATTGGAGTGTATTTATACTATTTAATAATCAATATCACTTTACAATAATCATATTTAGTAACTATTTACACCATTATACCCATCCAAGTAAAGTGGTGGTGGAAAACAGATTACACCACGGCGTGGAGACGGTATTCCGTACGTACGCACACGCGGTGATTTAGTTTTCCGTAGGATGGATAGATGGTGAAATATGGTTGTTTCATACTTATAATAACATATCAGTATATGAGTGATACTGATGTTATTACTTGATAATGAAACAACCTAAGAAGAAGAAGTGGAAGAAGAAATAAAGTTGAAAGAATCGGTAACGGACATTACCTCTTCTTTGAAGCGCCTCTTTGAGATCTCCTTTTAGGGCACTAAAATTGGTCTTTGTGGAAGACCAGAACCACTAGGATGTTTCTAGGGAAGTGGAGAAGGTAATTTGTTAGGGGTTGACCGAGCTTGAAGGCTCAAAGTGGTGTGAGGAAGAGAGGGAGGAGCTTCCCTTTTATAAGGGAGGAGAGGGGTACCTTTGGAATAACTAAATATATTATTTTATTATAAAGCCAAATTCGGTTTTAAATAGCTCCAAATTGATTTATTTATAAGCTAAGGTGGGTATGGGTCGAAATCCTCTCATCCAATAGAATTTATACAAGATTAGGTTCCTATTTTAACCTTATCATTTATATTTTACTTTATGTTAGATAATTTTACTTTTACCGTGTCGTTTTGTGTTCTTACACTATAAGGTTAATAAACTTACTATAACAAGCCAAACGAACCCCAAGTTGTTTATTATTAATATATATAACCTTATCTAAGTCATTTGGCATAGCCATATATTTTTAGTAATAAAATAACAATTAATAATATAATATTTGTTTTAAAAACTATTTTATGTCAATTTTGACACTATTTAGTAATTGATTTTTTTAAAAATCATAACAGAATGATTAGTTCGAAATAAGTTAATTAAATTAATACTAACATGTCATATTAACCTATAAAATTAGTGGAATTCATAAAAAGTCTCAAATTATAATTATTTGGGTATTTATAGCATCAATTATGTCAATATTTCATTAATAAGATAATTACTGCATCATCGTTGTGTCATAAAAAAATTAAATTATTTAATGTCTAAAAATAAAAAATAAAAATATAATCATGTAGTAAATCGTTTTATCTTTCTAATGAATATTTATAGTCATATTTATCTTATGTATAACTCTATATTAAAAATTAACTACTTATTAAACTTTGATTTTAACTATTTTAACCCTTCTGTAAATAAATTAATAATAAATGTCCTAATCTAATCCAAGTGGGCCTAAATGGTCATATTTTATTCCTAAGGTTGTTTTTGGTCGAATTACACTTATCCAATAGAATTAGAACATGTGTTAGGGTAATAATAATATCATTTTTACCGTTAATTACCCTATATACTTTTAACCGTGGTAAAAAAATTAAAAAGTTACTATTCACCAAAAATTATTTTCATCTCATTAAACCACATTTTACTTATTGATATCAACTGTGTCTCTCGGATTTTTGAAATTCCCTTCACAGAAGCGGTAAAATTATGTTTTATGAAAAATTCATTTTTTTAACTACCACTTAGTGGTTTCACTATTCATCAAAAAATGAAAGATTCCAGAAAAATACCAAAAATTAGGCCTAAGATATATTTGATATTATGAACTCAAAAATGATGTCTATTTTACCAAATTAAAAACATATCAGTTTCATTAATTAATTTAAAAATTAATTCCCATCATCAAAACAAATAGCGTGTTTTTATAAGATAATATCTATCAAAAGATTGACACTTGTTTTTGTCTGGTATAAATGTGAAATTACATACAATGACCAACATTGCATTAAATTGTAACAATATATTCTCAATATAAATTAAAACCACTAAAATTAATAATTTATCACTATTAATTATTTTGATTAAAAAATCTGTTTTTAATTAAAATTTAGTAATTTTCAATATTCATCCGAATATGAAAGTTATCCGAAAAGTACCAAAATTTCACCCTAAGCTAATTTTGATATTCCGAATCCAAAAATGAAGTCCATTTTGAAAAATTAAAATTTACAAAATTTCAAAAAGTGGTTATTACTATTCATAACGGCTAGTTTTAATAATATTTTAATAGCATATTGTTATTTAGTGAAACTCGTTATTGTGTACTACACACGCTATCGAGGAAGGTCACGATTGCGTGTTATGCAAGGCAAGTCAAGGATGCGTGTTGTGCAAGATCCTTTTTGTGTAGCGTACAACACAAGACATTAATGAAATTAAAAAGAATATTTTTTTCATAAAATCTCGGGGTGTTACACATTAGCCTTCTCATTTTGGTAGGTTAACCTTGTAATTTGTTTTTCTCTTTGTGTTGATGTGAGTTCTTATGTTCATAGATAGAAAACATCACTCATTTAAATTTAATTCAATTTTTTTGTAATAAAATTAAAAAATAAGTAAGATAACAGATCCCCCACACTTAGTGATATCTCATGACATTGTAGGTGTTTCTATAGACTTTTTATTGAGTGAAATCACATCACATCACATAAATGGAATGTAACCTATTATACACATCATGTAACTTATCAAAACCCATAAAGGTTACATGTTAAGTCCCATGTAATATAATTTAGGTGTCTAGTAATGAATATCATGTTTTATAGCGAGTTATATATATCATGTAATTAGATCCACCTCATGAAAGTTACGCACTAAGACAGTCAATTCATGTGATTAAAACAGATAGAGATAATTATGTAATTAAGGAAACCCAAATATAAATAATGTATATATGGATGTACATGTTCTGTGATACTGTTTTCACATTGATTACACGATGAGTGATTTTTTATAGGTAATGTGCGATATTAAATGCCTTAATAATTATTTTCAATGTAATTATGTGATATATATGATGTTTATGGTTTTTATACACAGTGTGGACTTCACAGGAATCACCAGTAGTACATGACACATATATATAGAGAGGTAATTTGTGTGGTTATATTGGCCATGTAGACCATATGAAAATAATCCCGAAAATATCACACTGGGTATATCATGATAGACCATAGAGGCATACACATCTTGTAAGTTCAAAATATATAATATGGAACTTACAAAATGATTAAATTCTAAAGTCTATATTCTAAATATAGCTTAAAATTATTAAAGAATTAAATAAATAAGTAGTAGTTCAAAAACTCTTCATGGTCTCTATGAAATAAAAAAATAAAAAACTAATATGAAATCATCTCTTCATGATTCTTCTCAACATTTTCACACCATCCATATTTCTCATTAATTTTAAAATTATATACTTCTAATTTTTGAATATGTTGACCATCGACATTCTTGGTTGCACTAGAAAAATATAGATAAAAAATGGTTAATAAATATTTTATATGAAATCATAAATTCATTATGAAGATCTGATATGGGGATTATAGTTTGTGGTTGGAATATGATATATATCAATTATGTAATAATTTAAATGAACCCATAATAATAAATTATGTATGTCTCATTTGTCACGACCCGCCCTCGGGGTCCGAGCCGTGACTACCCCAAGCCCGCCTTCCATAGGCTAGGGGCTGGCGACTAGCACCAAGGCGTAAATCCCGGTAAAAAGGGAAGGCATTGCCTTTGAAAAGTAAACACACACCACAGAGTAAACAAGCGGAAGTAAACACTAAACAAGCAGAGTACAACTGAAAGTGCGGAAAAGTAAATGGGCCCGAATACAAACCCAAACTGAACGTAAAGTACAACTCGAAAAGGGAAAAACAGCAACTGTAAAGTAAAGGCCGCTACTCCGAGCTGTCCACCGGAAATCCCACCTGAAGGGTGGGTACAGATAGCTCCTCTACTCCACGGGTCCCACCGTACGCTCCGAGCACGTCCCGCCCAGTGGTCCACCTCCGGGTACCGTCCTGCTGTGCAAGCCTCAGCTAAGGTCTACGTTGTCCGTCGTCTGCAACCAACACAACGTAGTGTGGGCAAAGCCCGTGCAGGGGTGAGTATAAGCTACTCAGTAGGGACCCCGAGACCCCAGAAGGTCTCTCAAATCCACAAAGGATAAACAACGAAGAAAAGTACAATCACGAAGTAACAACCGACACTGCTTAGGTATATGCCCATACATATACCTAAGTCATCAAAATACGCTCCATCCTCCGAGCCCAAGTACAACTCAGTCCACACAGGAAAGTATACGTATTCCACATAGGAAAGCAGAACATAATCCACACAGGATTGCACAACAAAATCCACACAGGAAAACAACAGGATTCAGCTCACACAGGTATACTTCTTCAAGGACGATAAAGATGATCACTGATCCATCTAAGTCGTCGGACCCACGAAGGATCGATAGGTAACTAACCCCCTCAGAAGACCCACACAGGATCGGGCTCACACAGAACCTGTAGGCGCTGGCTCACACAGAACCGCTGAGCGCAAGGACCCACACAGGATCGGGCTCACACAGAACCTGTAGCACTGATCCACGTAGGATCGCTGAGTGCTGTAGTCGTCGTCGTCAAATCCACACAGGATCTCTGTACTGTCGTCGTCAAATCCACACAGGATCTCTGTACTGTCGTCGTCAAATCCACACAGGATCTCTGTACTGTCGTCGTCAAAGTCACAGTAGCAGTCGTAGCAGTAGAACAGTCGCAGCCAGCACTAGGGTTCCCGCACACAGCAAGCTCGTACGGAGGGTCCGCTCCACGAGCCGAGAGGCTGATACATCAACTGTCACGAAGACCGAAGTTGATGTATCCAAAAGTTCCGTATCGTCAACAGGAACTCAACGCAACAGACGGCGCGTCGATCGGACGGCCGGTCTGAGAGTTATAGGTATTTTCGTCTCCGGGGCCCGGTTGGTTTTTAAGGCAAAACCAACCCGACCGTACTCCACCTGCGTCCAAACCTCGGGCGGAGTATGCCAAAAGATCCGTCTCACTAAGAGGAACACTACGCGACTGACGGCACGTCAATCGGACGTCCGTAGCTCAAGATATGAGCGTTTCCGCTCCGAAGGCCCGGTTGGTTTCGTGAACGAACCAACCCGGCCGAACTCAAAGTAATCCGAAACCTTGAGTGCGATATACCGAAACGACCGTCTCGATCCAAGGATCGCGTTGCCGCAGACGGTTCGTCATTCGGAGGTCCGAGGCTCAAGTTATGAGCCAAAAACCGAAACTGGTCCGTAACGGGGGGGTCCGGGTCCGGGCCGACCCGGCCCGACCCCCCCCCCCCCGGGGCGGCGCGGCGGCCGGCGGCGGCGGTCGGCGGCGGCAGACGGCGGCGGACGGCGGCGGCGGGCGGCGCGGCGGCGGCGGCGGCGAGCCGCGCTGGCGGCGGCGGCGGGCCGCGCTGGCGGCGGGGTGCCGCACGTGGGTCACGCGGGGGGCAATCAAGGCCCCCCCCTGTTTGTGAAGGCGGCACGGCTTTGAGCCGTGCCTTTGCCAAAAAAACGGCCCCCGCAAATGGGGGCCGGCTGGACGAACCGGGGGGGCTTTGCCCCCCCCTCCTTTAATTGAACCGCCCCCCTCATTAAGAGGGGGGGTTTGAAGAACCGGCCGGGGGTTTAATCCCCCGGTTTTATGACATCCGGCCGGCCCGCTGGCCGGCCGGTTTTTACCAACGGGACCGGAATTTCCGGTCCCGCCCTCGACTTCCGACGCCGGCGGCCCGACCGCCGGTCTTTCCTTCCGCCGCGGCCCGGAACCGGCCGCGGTCTTCTCGTCCCGCCGCGGCCCGGAACCGGCCGCGGTCTTCTCGTCCCGCCGCGGCCCGGAACCGGCCGCGGTCTTCTCGTCCCGCCGCGGCCCGGAACCGGCCGCGGTGTTCGTCGTCCGGCGCGGTGCGACGGCACCGCGCCCCATTCGCCGTGCCATGAATCCTTCCAACGCGGCGCGACGGCGTCGCGTTCTTGAAGACTCTCCTCGGTGAAGCGCGACGGCGTTGCGTAAAATAAATGAACGATCCTCCGCATGGTGCGACGGCACCACGCTACTTGTTTCCACCCGCATAAACAAACATGAACGATGGAGGGGGGATTCGGCCGTGTTCGTGCGGTCCGGCCCCCCTCACGTTAAAGAAATAAAAAACGAAACTTAAATAAATAAGCCACACGTTATACTTATCATTCATGATCAAGAAAAGGAGTAAGGAAACCAAAATGAAAACAAAAACCCCTACCTCGGGTTTAGGATTCAAAGGTTCGGCTACGTTCCGCGGAAGACGGCGTCGCGGAGGTCGGGTGTCGCGGTCGTCGTTCGTCAAATCCGTTGACGAAGTGCTATGCCCGAAGAGACACGACGTTGGCGGATCTTCGTTTGCCGACGAAGAAGGTCCGAGGAGGAAGAAGAGGTCCGAAGATACTGGTCGCCGAGTCGATGATCCTTGACGAAGTGTTATCGTTCTTCGTTGAGGATGAAGACGTTCTTCGTTCTTCGACAGAGCTTGAAGATGGGAAAGCTCTCCAAAGACAAACAAAGAACTCTAAATAAAATAAGACTACCTCTTATTTTATTAACACAACACAAAGAATTTCAATATTTGAAATTCAAAAAGGGGGTTTAACTCCCTTAATTAAATAAGGGTAACTTAAGCCATTAAAAGAGGGGTTAAGTACGTTGAGAGAAAAAGAAAAGACTTAGGGGTTCGTGTGGGCCCCACCACACTTAATCCTCCCAAGGGAGGTTAAGTGGGTGTGGGTCCCACTTCCAACCCCCTTAGGTAGGTTTTTTAATAAGTTAAAATAAAATTTGTTTTACACAATTTTATTTAACTTAACTGAAAAACCCCAAAACGTAACTTTCAACCCGCAACAAACGCAACTCCCGAAAAGGTCTCATTAAGTGAATATCGGCGCTGCGAGTTCATCGGTGCCCTCGGATTTCAATTCCGAGCACCGGATCAAAAGTTAGGAATTCCCGCTCGTTTGTTCACTGAACGTACCCGAGCCACACTTCGGAAAATAATTCCGGGCACTCCGGGCCTCGGAATCAGGTGCCGTCTGAAACCGCGCTCTTGTAAAATTCTAAAGAAAATTAACAAAAAAATTTCCTTGAATTTTACGGGTCTTTACATTACTCCCACCTCAGGGCTTTACGTCCCCGTAAAGCTACATCAAAAACTAGGGAAACCAAAAGAGAGTACTGAGCACGCATCTGAGCCTCCCGCTCCCATGTGCTCTCCTGGAGATTCCCGTGCCGCCATCTGTTGCGCACAAGAGGAATCGATCGCCCATGTAGGACCCGCTCCTGGATGACATGGACCTCCTCTGACGTGGCCCGGACCATCTCCGGTCCCACCAGAGCTGCAAGATTTCTCTTTTGCCGAAAAGAGAAATCTGGTCTCATCCCCTAGATGAACCACATTCTTTGCCTAAAACAGTCAATCCTAACATGGATGATACTAATCCATACTAAGGATGACGTCGTAAGGCCTCGACGCTACTACTAAGAGATTCAACCGTTACTCTCGCCTCCAAGGGTTGAGTCACACTGTCGGCATCAGTGTGTGGTAACTGGGCCTCCTCCAGTAGATGTCTCACAAGTGAGGGTCAAGTCAACATCCAAAACTGGAACCTCTTAGTAACATTACGATAGAGGACAGGAACGAAAACATCACAAGGTATGCGTCTTTTATTATTGCAGCTCGTAATACAAGACGCTACACAAAAGCAACAAGGAACCAGAAGTACAAAGGATGTAACCACTAGTTCTGCTCCTGTCCATCGGCTCCCAGAGCTCCATGATCGAAGCCCTCGGCTGCCTGAAGCTGAGCTCTCCCCTGCGGTCGGGGTGGGCCTCCTGGTGGTGGTGGTGGTAGAGCCTCAAAGCGTCGTCCACCACCTGCTGTTCGGCCAGCTCCTCTGCCTCGTCCGCCTCCTTCCTGCAGACCGCCACGGTCGAACCTCTGCCTCTGCCTAGGTGGTTCCTCAACCGTTTGCTGCTCCTCCGCATGGCGGGTCGGGCAGTCACGAGCCATGTGGCCTCGCCCGCCGCATGCATAGCACTGTCTTCCACTCGAAAGACTGGCTCCGCGTTGTGTGCCCTGCACTGCTGAGCCAGTGCCCTGAGGTCTGGTCTGTCTGGACCCCTGAGTCATTCGTCGACTGCCAGCTGCAGATGACTCTGCCACGTGCCGCCCTGCGGTGGGTCGCTGTGCTGGTGTAGACTCAGCAAGGAAGCTCTCGATCAGAAGAGCCCGCTCCAGTACTCCTGTCTGAGTCGGTATGCTGAGGGAGATCAGCGATGCCCTGATCTCGTGTCTCAAACCCTGCTCGAAGGTCCGGGCCCGGAAGAATGGATCCCGTACCATGTCGGTCGAGTAGCGCGAGAGATCGGTAAATCTCGCCGAGTACTGGGCGACCGTCATGCTGCCCTGCCGCAGCTGTAGAAGTTCCTGGATACGCACCGCACGAAGGGTGGCTGGGACGAACTCCGAGCGGAAGATGCTCTCAAAGTCCGTCCAAAGAAGAGATGCCTCATCGTGTACCTGGAGCATCAAGCTCCACCATCGTCCTGCTGCTGCGTGTAGTAGGCTCGCAGCGAGGATCACCATGAGGTCTGCTGGTGTCCTCACTAGCCTAAACACTCGAACCACTGCCTCCAGCCAGTCCTCTGCTGCCTGGGGATCCGTCTCCACGCGAAACCTGGGCGGTCGCTGGCGCTGAAACTCATGCAGTGCGCTGAGGCGACGTGCATCGTCAGCGGCTGCTGCTGGAAGCATCGGGGGATCGGCGGGTAAAGCTACTGCCGGTGCCACTGCTGACAAAGGGCCCTGCACCGAAGCCTCGTCGCTCGGTGGGCTGTCGTCTCGCTCGACTCTCGGAACCCTAGCTGGCTGCCGTCGTGGGGCCATCCTGAAAAGGAAACAGGTGTGCCACGGTTAGAACAGTATACCTGGTGAGCTGGCACAAGTAATCACAAGGAAAACTTGAGACTTTCATAAAGCAGATCAGTATACCCGGTGAGCTGACACAAGTAATCACAAAGAAAACTTGAAACACACACGCAATCAATGTTTTCGTGCATTAAGTCGGAAATCAGAAGTCAGGGTCCTGGTGTACGGATACGTCGGCCGCCGCACCAACACTGGACTCCCTGGACTGATAACCACACTCAATACGCTAAACATTATTGCTTCACATAGAAAAGATCAGAGTTCGCGGTAGAACCGAACTCCTCTGATACCAATTTGTCACGACCCGCCCTCGGGGTCCGAGCCGTGACTACCCCAAGCCCGCCTTCCATAGGCCAGGGGCTGGCGACTAGCACCAAGGCGTAAATCCCGGTAAAAAGGGAAGGCATTGCCTTTGAAAAGTAAACACACACCACAGAGTAAACAAGCGGAAGTAAACACTAAACAAGCAGAGTACAACTGAAAGTGCGGAAAAGTAAATGGGCCAGAATACAAACCCAAACTGAAAGTAAAGTACAACTCGAAAAGGGAAAAACAGCAACTGTAAAGTAAAGGCCGCTACTCCGAGCTGTCCACCGGAAATCCCACCTGAAGGGTGGGTACAGATAGCTCCTCTACTCCACGGGTCCCACCGTCCGCTCCGAGCACGTCCCGCCCAGTGGTCCACCTCCGGGTACCGTCCTGCTGTGCAAGCCTCAGCTAAGGTCTACGCTGTCCGTCGTCTGCAACCAACACAACGTAGTGCGGGCAAAGCCCGTGCAGGGGTGAGTATAAGCTACTCAGTAGGGACCCCGAGACCCCAGAAGGTCTCTCAAATCCACAAAGGATAAACAACGAAGAAAAGTACAATCACGAAGTAACAACCGACACTGCTTAGGTATATGCCCATACATATACCTAAGTCATCAAAATACGCTCCATCCTCCGAGCCCAAGTACAACTCAGTCCACACAGGAAAGTATACGTATTCCACATAGGAAAGCAGAACATAATCCACACAGGATTGCACAACAAAATCCACACAGGAAAACAACAGGATTCAGCTCACACAGGTATACTTCTTCAAGGACGATAAAGATGATCACTGATCCATCTAAGTCGTCGGACCCACGAAGGATCGATAGGTAACTAACCCCCGCAGAAGACCCACACAGGATCGGGCGCACACAGAACCTGTAGGCGCTGGCTCACACAGAACCGCTGAGCGCAAGGACCCACACAGGATCGGGCTCACACAGAACCTGTAGCACTGATCCACGTAGGATCGCTGAGTGCTGTAGTCGTCGTCGTCAAATCCACACAGGATCTCTGTACTGTCGTCGTCAAATCCACACAGGATCTCTGTACTGTCGTCGTCAAATCCACACAGGATCTCTGTACTGTCGTCGTCAAATCCACACAGGATCTCTGTACTGTCGTCGTCAAAGTCACAGTAGCAGTCGTAGCAGTAGAACAGTCGCAGCCAGCACTAGGGTTCCCGCACACAGCAAGCTCGTACGGAGGGTCCGCTCCACGAGCCGAGAGGCTGATACATCAACTGTCACGAAGACCGAAGTTGATGTATCCAAAAGTTCCGTATCGTCAACAGGAACTCAACGCAACAGACGGCGCGTCGATCGGACGGCCGGTCTGAGAGTTATAGGTATTTTCGTCTCCGGGGCCCGGTTGGTTTTTAAGGCAAAACCAACCCGACCGTACTCCACCTGCGTCCAAACCTCGGGCGGAGTATGCCAAAAGATCTGTCTCACTAAGAGGAACACTACGCGACTGACGGCACGTCAATCGGACGTCCGTAGCTCAAGATATGAGCGTTTCCGCTCCGAAGGCCCGGTTGGTTTCGTGAACGAACCAACCCGGCCGAACTCAAAGTAATCCGAAACCTTGAGTGCGATATACCAAAACGACCGTCTCGATCCTAGGATCGTGTTTCCGCAGACGGTTCGTCATTCGGAGGTCCGAGGCTCAAGTTATGAGCCAAAAACGGAAACTGGTCCGTAACGGGGGGGTCCGGGTCCGGGCCGACCCGGCCCGACCCCCCCCCACCCCCCCGGGGCGGCGCGGCGGCCGGCGGCGGCGGGCCGCGCTGGCGGCGGCGGCGGCGGCGGCGGGCCGCGCTGGCGGCGGGGTGCCGCACGTGGGTCACGCGGGGGGCAATCAAGCCCCCCCCCCTGTTTGTGAAGGCGGCACGGCTTTGAGCCGTGCCTTTGCCAAAAAAACGGCCCCCGCAAATGGGGGCCGGCTGGACGAACCGGGGGGGCTTTGCCCCCCCCCCTCCTTTAATTGAACCGCCCCCCTCATTAAGAGGGGGGGTTTGAAGAACCGGCCGGGGGTTTAATCCCCCGGTTTTATGACATCCGGCCGGCCCGCTGGCCGGCCGGTTTTTACCAACGGGACCGGAATTTCCGGTCCCGCCCTCGACTTCCGACGCCGGCGGCCCGGCCGCCGGTCTTTCCTTCCGCCGCGGCCCGGAACCGGCCGCGGTCTTCTCGTCCCGCCGCGGCCCGGAACCGGCCGCGGTCTTCTCGTCCCGCCGCGGCCCGGAACCGGCCGCGGTGTTCGTCGTCCGGCGCGGTGCGACGGCACCGCGCCCCATTCGCCGTGCCATGAATCCTTCCAACGCGGCGCGACGGCGTCGCGTTCTTGAAGACTCTCCTCGGCGAAGCGCGACGGCGTTGCGTAAAATAAATGAACGATCCTCCGCGTGGTGCGACGGCACCACGCTACTTGTTTCCACCCGCATAAACAAACATGAACGATGGAGGGGGGATTCGGCCGTGTTCGTGCGGTCCGGCCCCCCTCACGTTAAAGAAATAAAAAACGAAACTTAAATAAATAAGCCACACGTTATACTTATCATTCATGATCAAGAAAAGGAGTAAGGAAACCAAAATGAAAACAAAAACCCCTACCTCGGGTTTAGGATTCAAAGGTTCGGCTACGCTCCGCGGAAGACGGCGTCGCGGAGGTCGGGTGTCGCGGTCGTCGTTCGTCAAATCCGTTGACGAAGTGCTATGCCCGAAGAGACACGACGTTGGCGGATCTTCGTTTGCCGACGAAGAAGGTCCGAGGAGGAAGAAGAGGTCCGAAGATACCGGTCGCCGAGTCGATGATCCTTGACGAAGTGTTATCGTTCTTCGTTGAGGATGAAGACGTTCTTCGTTCTTCGACAGAGCTTGAAGATGGGAAAGCTCTCCAAAGAGAAACAAAGAACTCTAAATAAAATAAGACTACCTCTTATTTTATTAACACAACACAAAGAATTTCAATATTTGAAATTCAAAAAGGGGGTTTAACTCCCTTAATTAAATAAGGGTAACTTAAGCCATTAAAAGAGGAGTTAAGTACGTTGAGAGAAAAAGAAAAGACTTAGGGGTTCGTGTGGGCCCCACCACACTTAATCCTCCCAAGGGAGGTTAAGTTGGTGTGGGTCCCACTTCCAACCCCCTTAGGTAGGTTTTTTAATAAGTTAAAATAAAATTTGTTTTACACAATTTTATTTAACTTAACTGAAAAACCCCAAAACGTAACTTTCAACCCGCAACAAACGCAACTCCCGAAAAGGTCTCATTAAGCGAATATCGGCGCTGCGAGTTCATCGGTGCCCTCGGATTTCAATTCCGATCACCGGATCAAAAGTTAGGAATTCCCGCTCGTTCGTTCACTGAACGTACCCGAGCCAAACTTCGGAAAATAATTCCGGGCACTCCGGGCCTCGGAATCAGGTGCCGTCTGAAACCGCGCTCTTGTAAAATTCTAAAGAAAATTAAGAAAAAATTTTCCTTGAATTTTACGGGTCTTTACATCATTAGAATATTTAATAATAACATTTTTTGAATGAGGGGGAAGTGTAGAAATTGCTTCATAATTCAAATAAAGGATGATATTAATTCTTCATTATTTGGCATGGAAAAGATAATATTTTAGGGAATCAAAAACATAGTCATTTTGTTATAAATAATATGATAAAAATTTAAATAAATGAGGCAGTATGAAATATCCATATACACCAAATTTATTTTTTAACATCATATATAATATAAAATAAATGGAAGATAGTGAATTAGTGATATATGTAAATGAAGATCAAAACAAAAAAAGGATACTAGAATTAACTTATTTTGATGTGTTTTATTCTTTGAGAAAGAAATAAAAAAGGAGATAAATAAGTTTTCACCTTTATTTATGGTTTTATGTGTACAACTTGTTTTATTTATATATTGACAAAATAATAAGCTTTGGAAATATTCGAAACCTATCAATGGTAAATGAATAAGAAAGAAGTTTATATTAACAAAATCATAGGATTTTATAATGTATAAAAGTACATTATAATAAATTATTAATCTTGTATAGAAAATGATGAATTAAGTCTCCAAAATAACTATGCATATAACGCCCATAAAATTGCACTTCTGGGAGGAATCCAAACATAGAAGAAATGGGAAAAATATGTTAGCATAGCATTTAACTTGAAAATATTTCATGATAGAAGCTAAATTATTGGTTGTTAATGTTAAAAAAATGATGTTTTATATATCCAAATTTCATTAACATGAATTGGGATTTATAGTATGGGAAAGGATCTGAATAATTTCACAGTGTTTGGTATAACAACCCGTTAATTACATACATTGATATTACTTTAATGTTCAAGAATATTCATTAAGAAATATAACAAAACCTTGACTGGACCATATAGGTATACTGTATTTTGAAACTAGATATCATAAACAACTAGTTCATAAAGCATCTTCAGTGTCTCCCACTTATTTCATCGTAAATAGACACATTTTTGACATATCTTACTTATACCCATCATCATGACCTGGGGAAAAGAAAAATATGAAACAATGATCACAGATTCTCTGAAAGGGATAATAAAGGAGATATCAACCATATCATAATCATGAGACATAAAAACATTACATTTGAAAATATTTTCCTGCATATGAAAGATTGTGATATCACGTCATGGGATGAATCATGAAAGTTCATAAAAATAAATGAACATAATCCAAAAAGTCATAACATAAGACATGAAGTTTTTTTGAATACACATAATCATAGAAAATAATTACATATTATTCAAGGATCATTTCAAGGACCATTATAGTGGACAAAGTCCATTACAGAACCGAGTTCACTCCTCGTTTCATCCCTGTATAACTGAACGAGGACATCTCTTATTCCAGCCATGTATATATCATGAGATATAAATCTCCACCCAATTAATTTTAGTGAGATTTATGTGCCACACATTTCATAACTAAATCATTCTTATGTGTTCCATAATATCATAAATCATTCATAACAACCCAATGCATAAAATGGATTT
Source organism: Viscum album (assembly GCA_963277665.1). Classification (NCBI taxonomy): domain Eukaryota; kingdom Viridiplantae; phylum Streptophyta; class Magnoliopsida; order Santalales; family Viscaceae; genus Viscum; species Viscum album. Next base: position 256,607,540 of record OY728140.1, on the reverse strand, counting down.
CTTTAAAAGTCATTCAGCCTTAACATAATTCATGAAAAATCAATGGATTTCATAAATAGAATTCCATAATAAAAATATATAATAATATAAAAAATATGTATATTATACTTTAAACCTAACCCTATTAAATAATTCCATCTTAGATGGAAAATAATTTGGACTGAACACATAAAATTAATTCTTGGGTAAAATGTCATTTCTTCTTCAAAAACATTTTCTTTTCTCAAAATGACGCACAATTTTTAAATAAAATAATTTATTTTAAAATAAAAAATAATTAATTTAGAGGATGTTTTGTTGAAATATGCTTCTATGAAGATACAAAAATCTATTCATGTCATATAAGTTAAAAAATATTCTCCTCATACTTTTGATGGAAAAGTCAAAACGTGCCTCGTATGGAATAACGACAAATGATAATTTTCATACAGATTAAAAAACTTCACCACTGGTTAAAATTTAATTTAAAATTTTTTAGAATAATACTATTACATTTTTAGAATACATGTTTGTGGAAGATAAATATACCCTAGTAAATAATTATGTATAAACAATCTCATATAATTATGAGAATGCCAAATTATCACTTAGCTTTGATATGATGTTCTTAGTATGTATATGAACCTAATGTATAATGATTTAAATGATGTTTTTGACATACTAATTAATCCTATTCATTTTTATGATATCATATATTATCATATTATCATCCTTTTGTTAGTATGATTTAATTGATACTCGTTATTTGGATATTAAATGATTTATTTCGTTATGCATGTTTTGTCGAATAAGTTCCGGTTCTCCTTAATATGTAATAGTTTTATCATTAAAAATTATATGAACATATTATATACCATATGTATTCATTCTGTAATTTTATATAATCATGATTTAATTAAGATCATATAGAATGAACCACATCTCATTAGGGAGATGGTACGTCATACGTACGCACGAGCGACCATATCATCCACATAAATATTGAATGGTATTGAATTGGATGATTTATAATATTTCAAAATTAATATCATGTTATAATAATCATATATATTTATTATTTCCATTTTTATACCCATCCATGTATGGTGGTGGTAAAAAAACATTTTAGATCACAGTGTGGAGATGGTAATTCTTACGTACGCACGCGTGATGATTTCATTTTTCCTAGGATTGAGATAATTTGGAATATGTTTTTTTAATAATTATAATAATATACAGATATATATATATATATGATATTTTATATATTAATTTTTAATGAAATAATAGAGGAATATTTTGTAGAAGAAGAAATAAGTGTCAAAGAATCGGTAGAAAAGATTATCACTTCTTTGATGTGCTTCCACTAAATTTCCCCTTATAGCACTAGAGATGGTGTTGGAAGAATAACATAACCTCTAAAATGTAATTAGGGAATTTTAGAAGGTATAATTTTATGGTATGACCAATTATTAAGGCTCAATGTGTAGTGAAGGGGATAGAGAGGAGGTTCCATTTTATAATTCAGGTGAGGGAACTTTTGGAAACTCCATAAAAAATTATTTATAATAAAATAAAACCCGACCCAACAACCTCAAAAATGCCCAAATTTCTAATATGATATGATATAGGGTCATAATCTCATCAATTAATAAATTTTTGACATGATTTATTTCAATTTAATTCATAATATGTTAATTAAGATTTAGTTATTCTATTTAATTTTTAACTAGGGTGACAAATATTTAAATATTAAAAGGGTTTAATATTTATTTATTTTATGCCAATGTGACCATAAATATATAAATTATAATTTATTTGAAAATATTATAATTATTATATATTTTGAAAAAAAATTATTATTTTTAAATAATTTAATCAATCATTTTTTATTAAACATTCAATAGTGTAATTTTTGTTACTATTAAATTCATTGAATTTTTTTAAAAAATATAACATGTTAACTTCTAGAAATATATTTTATTATATTAATAAGAAGAAAATTTCATCTATAAAATTAATTTTACATTTTAATTATCTAAAATAATATTTATTTTAATATTTTTAATAACGTTTATCTTTTATCTCAATTAATAAAACAATTACCACATTAATTGTGTGTAATTTTTTAATATACTTATTTTTTGAATAAAATTAAAAAAAATTCTATTGTAAATATAAATTTACTATATTTTATAATAATATTTGCATTAAAATATATCTTTGGGAAAATCCAACATTAAAAATTTTAGAATTTTGAAAACATGACTGCGACTACTTTAACATCACATTAAATAAAATAATATAGGTTTCACAATCTCTTCTATAAGGATCCAAAAGGTCACTAACATGACCCATGGATGGTTATCATTGATATATACTCGAATAATAATATTTGGTCAAGTTTTTGGGTCTTTTATGGTTATTAGTATTTTAATAAAAATTGTTTTATTGGTTTCTCATCATTTAGTTAATTTTTACATCATCGATGAATAATAATTTAAGGTAATTATTTATTTCCTAAAAATTACAAATAAATTACCATGATAAATAAAAACATTTTATATTTAAAATTAGTATTTATAATCTAATTTATATTCTATATAACCTTATATAAAAAATTGTTTTGGTATTGAAATTTGAGTGATAAATATTTAACTTTTCATTATAAAAAATAAATTAAATGCCCTAATCTCCTCCAAGGGGCTTAAAAAGGATATAATTTAGACCTAAGGATTATTTAGGTCTAATAACACACACCCATTGATATTATAATAATTTTTAGGGTAATTTTATAATAGTATTCTTACCCTTAATTACCTCATTTACTCTTTTAATGTATTAATAACAATTGCCAATGTTACTATAACAAAAAAAATTTCCATATTTTTTATATACTTAATCCAAATATAGAATCCATTTTTCAAATTTCCAATCATATATGTTTCATTAATTAATTTAAAATTAATCCCATTTTTGGAAAAAGATAATGGGTTTTAAAAGTTAAAACATTGTAAAAGATTGAAAATTTTTAAAATATGAATTCCATGTTAAATTAATTCTGATGTCATTCATTATATTTAATGATAAAAAATTATTCTTATATTTTAAAACGATTCAATATTATAATTCAGCCTTATAAATTATTTCCATTAAAAAATTTGTTTTTAATTAAAATTTAGTTATTTTTACTATTCGTTAAAATTTTAATGTTATTAGAAAATTATTAAAAATTCATCCAAATTAAATTTTTATATCCCTCTTCTAAAGAACAGGATTATTTTGTCATACAAAAATTATTAATTTCTGAAAATATTAATTTAAAATAGGTTCTCTATTAAAAGGCAAGAAATTACCCTTTTGAAAAATATAGGCTTTTTATACATCAAATATGATTTATTCATACCATATGAAAAAAATATCTATTAGATAAATATAAAAAAATAACATATAAATTTCATTAATTTAATTTTATTATAATAATTCACACAATATATTAACAAAACAAATTAAATATAGTTGGTTTATATTTTTCATAAATAATTGGTAGCGAAAGACTTCACCATAAATTTTTATAATTTGGTTATATTTATTCATGCTAACCTAATAGATAGTTTAAAATGATCATTTTATACAAAGATAATCTCGTGGTTTGTTTAAACACATGATTGCGTGCAGTGCAAGCTATTGAAGAATTAAAATTATTTTGAGAACATATCTCATAAAAACATTCGGGTGTTAGATTCTACCCCCCTTAAGTAGATTTTTCCTCTGTATATTCATCACTAGGATACAAATAGATGAGAATATCTATCCCTTATCATATCCTCAAGTTCCCATGTAGTATCCTTAAATTTGTGGTTATTCCATAAAACATTAACCTAGTGAGTGGTCTTGTTTCACATAACATTTTCGCTACGATCCAGAATCTCTATTAATTGTTCTTCTAAAGAAAGATCTTACTCCAGCGGTATTTCATCTGAGTTTAGTACATGTGAATGATATGGTATGTACTTTAATAGTAGAGATACATGAAACATATCATGAACATTAGATATATTCAGTGGTATGGCCAATTGGTAAGCTACCTTCCTAACACTATCCAGAATTTCAAATTGAACTAATATACCTAGGGCACAACATTCCCCTTTTTCCAAATTTCATAACTCTCTTTCATGGAGATATTCATATGAAGCACCTTTCCACACACTTCAAACTCTTGGCCTTTTCTTTAGTTATCATTATAACTGTTTTACTGAATCTGAGATTCTATTTTTGTGTTATTGAATAGATCTGACATTTTCTCTCATTTCATCAACAATATCAGTTCCAAATAATTATCTTTCACAAAATTCATACTAGAAAATTTAAGTTCTATAGTTCTTTCGATAGAGGGCTTCACAGGGATCCATATGAATACTAGATTGAAACATATTATTGTAATAAAATTCCACCAAAGGTAGGTGTTGGACCCAACCACCTTTGAAATCCATAGAGCAAGATCTCAACATGTCTTCTTGATTATTAATTGTCCTCTAAGACTGAATGTCTGTCTGAGGATAATAGAAAGTTTTGAAACATAACTATGTATCTAGAGCCTATTAAAGACATCACTAAAACATTGTGGTAAGTGTTCGATCCTAATCAGATACAACAGAAAGTTGTACGCTATGAAATCTTACCACTTCCATTATATATATCCTATTAATCTGATCAAGAGACAAATCCTCTATAATATAAATGAATTATGCCTACTTTTTATGGCAATCAATTATATCCCATATAAAATTATGGATTTTAGATGTTTTTGGAATCCCGAAAAATAAGTCTAAATATATCTTTTCCCATTTCCATTATGGTATGGGTATTGGTTGTAACATCCACTTAGACTTTTGTCCCTTATCCTTAACTTACTGAAAAACCAAGAACATAAAGACATATTCATAAATATCCTTTTCAAATCATCCAACTTGAAATACTATTCTAGGTCCATGCACATCTTTGTACTTCTATAGTGAATAGATAATTATGAACTATGATCCTCATCCAATAGCTCCTTATTTAATTCTCATATGGGAGGAATATAAACTTGATTTCTAAACCTTATTATTCCATCAAATTCAAGGTTTAATTCTGGAACATTTCTCACCTTCTTTTCTATCTCTATAAATTCCTTTTTTTCATCCTTAATCATTACTTGTATATATGGTTAAAAATTCATTTGAGAAATATAATTTTCTCCCCTTCCATTAAAATTTCAAGATCTCTCCTTTGAAAATTCATTAATATTGGATATTTTCTGATCCTAATCATGGATAAGATAGCATGGTCATTTCAATTAAAATCATCTTCCACCTTATTCACTTTCCCATTGTGGTTGGGTATGAAGAATTTATAATTGTTAATCAAATCCAACCATAATCTTTGATCCATATTCATCTCCTTATGTGTAAAAATATAATTTAATATTTTATGATTAGTATAAATATCATACCTTTCTCCATAATGATAATGTCTCTATATCTTTAGTGCAATGATTTCCGCAGCTAACTCCAAATAATGAGTTGGGTAAATTTTCACATAGATTCTCAATTTTTGATAGGCATAATCTTTCACCATTTCATTTGACATGAGAAAAAATTTGAGCCCATTCTTGGATGCATCATTATATATCACAAACTTTTCTCTACTATATGGTAGTGTGAGCACAGATTCACTAGCTAACCTTCTTTTTATCTCTTGGAAATTCCCTTCGAATTCCTCTATCCACACAATCTAAATTCCTTTGGGAGCAAACATGGTGAGTGGATTACATAATAGTGAAAAATCCTTCACAAAACATCAATAATTTCCAACCAAACCAAGATAACTTTTGATCTCAGTTACCATTTTTGGTTTCATCAAACTTTCAACAACATATATTTTTTCTAGATTCATATATATCTCATTTCTTGAAATTATACAACCCACAACTTAATCTTTTTGAAGCCAAAATTCACAATTGGTAAATTATTCATAAAGCCTCCCCTTTCTCAAAGTTTTCCGTATAATTCTCAAGTTATATTCATGCTCTTGCTTTAATTTAAAATTGAAAAGAATATTGTCTATAAATACTACCACAAAATGATCAAGAGAGTTTCTAATGTATCTATTCATTAGATCCATGAAGATAGATGTGGAATTATTAAGACCGAAAGGCATCACTATAAATTCCTAGTGTCCATAACTTGTATAGAATACTATCTTTGGTAAATATTCTTTCCTGACCCTTAATTGGGGATATCCTAAATAGAGAAAAATCTTGTAAAAGTATCAATATCCTCAATATTGGTTGAATTAGTCATTAATGTGGGGAATAGAGTATTTTTTCTTCCTAGTGATCTTGTAAAGGTCCCGATAATCAATGCAGAGTTGTATAAATCCATCTTTATTCTTAACAAACAGAATAGGTTCACCCCTAGTTGATACACTAGGGAGTATGAATCCCTTTTCAAGGTTCTCATGGGGTTACTTCTTCAATTAATACAAATCAATTGGACCATTTTGTATGGTTCTTTGAAATAGAAATATCACCTGATATGAGTTCTATTGAAAACCCAACATCATGATTCGATGGAAGATATAGCAATTATTTCAAAAATACATCATAAAACTCACAACAAATTGGTGTATTATTAACTGTGAGTTTCTCCCCAACCATTTGAGATATATAACCTTCATTTATAGTAATAAATACCCATAATATGGAAGAAAAGTTCACTGAAGGTTCATACTCATCCTTTCATTGAAATATTATCATTGATTGATCTGGAAAATGAAATGAGACTTCCCTCCCTTGGATATTTATATGAGATCCATATATAGAAAGATAATCCATTCATGAATCATATCACATTCCACTCTTGGAATGATCAAAATATTTGTAGGAATAACTTTCCCACAAACATCAATCGGATAAGAGTTATAAACTATTGATGCGACTGTTGTTCCATTAAGAGTTGTCACATCAAACTGAACATCTAATTTTTGAGGTAATACAGTGATACCCTTAGAAAATTATTAAAAAGTAAAAGAGTTGGATGATCTAGAATAAAAAAAACATTTTCTACTTTAGAGTGGATGGTAAGTGTACCTTTCACCACTTCATTATGGAACTCCCCATCACCGATAGTGATCACATTCGACTTGCCCTTGTCTTTTTCCTTGAGAGTTTTCTAGCTTCGATCGTCATCAATAACCCTTGGATTAGGGCATTGATAAGAAAAATTCCCCATTTCCTTTAACTTATAACATTGATGTGTATGAGGTGCATTTTGTGTATCCTTTTTCTCTATTTTCATCATTATACTTATTTTCCCCATAACTTTAGTAAAAAACTTCCTAGTGACCTTCTTTTCCACATTTAAAACATTTAATAATCCATTTAACACAATTTCCCTCATGTTTCTTTCCACACATTATGCATAAGGGAAAACACATATTGTTTTTGTTGTGATCTTTAGATATTCATTTGAAATCAATTTTCTCTTATTATCAAACCATGAGGGCAGATGGGTTTCTCCAATCACCATCTCAACCTTGAGAGCACATCGAAAAATATCTTCGTAGCTATTAAAGTCCCTTATGGATAATTCCCTTTGGAGACTTGGTTTTAAGCCACTAAATAATAGATCAATTTAACTCACATGTTGGAGAATGATTTTAGAAGTATACCTTTAATGCCTTGTAAAATTTTCTTTATATGACCAACATATTCATTGTCTTTTTTCATAAGTTCAAGGCAGTCCTTCTCCATCTTTTTTAAAGAATAAAAGCGAAGTACTTATTGACAAATATGTTCCTTAAATCATTACATTACATAGTGTCAATTTCATCTCTTTATAGTATATTCTAGATAAGGTTCCACAATTGATCAGCTTCACATTTCAAATGATAGATTGGTAATATGACTTTATCTTGATCTGAACATTGGAGAACTAAAAATATCTTATCACGGGTACTGATCCATTTTTCCGCCACTAATGTATCAAAATACCCGATGAATTAAGGTACACATTACCTCAAAAAAGACTCAACAAAATTTTGTTCCCTCATTTTCTCGTTTGGAAGTCCTATATGATTCATATCATGGAATTTTTGTGTGAGCATAGATATAAGATATTTTATTCTAGCTCCCATAAAAAAATTTAGTTTAGGAGGACAATAATTGCATTTCCAATCATATTCAGCAGTAACGTGGTTCCTTCTGGTTCTATCCATTAACTATAAGCAAGAAGCATAGTGTGAGAAACACTAATCATTATGGTAAAATCACATAATCATGAATAAAATTTCAATTTAGGAAACTTTTGGTTTTATACTAGGATATTCATGATCACTTATATAACACTAAGATTTTAACCAATTGATCGACATAACCTTTGAGATCTTACTAATTTATTCTCATCCTAGTTTTACATTTTTAACTATACCTTGCCTCTGATACCAACTATAATGAAGAATACTGTACATACATTTATATTACTTATAAGTTGAAGAATATTCATTAAAAAATATTAAAAATAAATGATAGGACTGTATAGTTATAGTGTCTCTAGAAATTGGAAAACATAAACAACCTTCTCATAAATTAAATTAATTGTCTCCCACTTATTTAATCATAATTAGAATCCTTTTTGACATATCATACATATTACCCTTCTTCATGACCTAGGGAAATGAAACATATGAAAGGGTGATATTAGATTCTTAGTAAGGATAAACAAGGGAGATATCAGTCATATCATAATAATAATACATAATAACATAACATTTGAAAATCTTATCCGACATATGAAAGATCGTGATATCATATAATGAGATAAATCATGAAAGTTCATAAAAAATAAATGATCATAATCCCAAAATTAATAATATAAAAAATGATGTTATGTGGCATACACATAACCATAGAACATAATTTCATATTAGTCAAGTGTCACTTCCAAAACCATCATAGTGTAAAAAGTCCATTACTTAACCGAGTTCACACCTCGTTCCAACCCTGCATTATTGAACTGATATCATTTCATATTCTATCCACATCAATCTCATGAGATATAAATCATTACCCAATGAATTGGAGGCAGATATAGGTCCCACCCATATCATAATGAAATCATTATTACGTGTTCCACAATAACTTAAATCATTCATAATAACCCAATGAGTAAAATGTATTTCTTTCAACATCATTACATCTTAACATAATCAATGTAAAACAAAATGATTTATTAAATATTATTCCATAATAAACACAATAAAATCATAGTAAAAATAATAATATTATTCTTAAAACACAACCCTATTAAATAATTCCATCATATATGGAAAATAATTTTGATTGAACACTAGAAATTAATTCTTGAGGAAACTATCATTTCTTCTTCAAAAACATTTAATTTTCTCAAAATTACATGCATTTTTAAAGGAAAATAATTTTTTTTTGAAAATAATATGTAAATATTTAATAGGAATCTTCATGGAAATATGGTTCTAGAAAGATGTAAAAATTTATCCATTTCCTATAAGTTAAAAAACATTCTCATCGTACATGTTCTAGAAAAGTTAAAAAGTACCTCATATCGAATAATTAAAAATGATTCCTTTCATAACATTTTATAAAAATTAACCAATGGGTAAAATTGAATTTATAAATTTATATATGAATAAAAATAATATTACATTTTAAGGGAACATGGAAATGGATAATAAATATACCCCAGTAAATATTTACGTATAAATATTCTCGGATAATAATGATATTACAAAATTATGCCTTACCTTAGATATGATATCCTTCATATGTATTATAACCACATTTATAAAGATTTAAATAATGTAATTTAATTATTCCCAAATCATAGTAATTTTTATGATATCATATATGATCATATTATCAGCTGTTTGATAGTAACATTTCATTGTTACTCGTAATTCAGATATTGACAACTTATTGTTCTTATGCATGTTTTGTCGAATAAGTTCTGATTCTCCCTATTAGGTCATATTTATATCATTAAAATTGATATTAACATAATATATACCATATTTATTCATTATTTACATTTATATAATCATGATTTAATGAACATCATGTAGAAGGAATCGCATCGAATCGTAGAGATGGTAAGTCGTATGTACGCACACAACTGATGATATCATTCATATAATTGATGAATGGTATTGAATTGGATGGTGTATAATATCTCATAATTAATATAATGTTTTAATAATTATATATTGTTTTTATTTCCATCATTATACCCATCAAATTATGGTGGTGGTGAAAAAAAGATTACACCATGACGTGGAGATGGTAATTCATACGTACACACGCGTGGTGATTTTGTTGTTTGTAGGATAGACAAAAGGCTGAATATGATTTTTTAATAATTATAATGAAATAAATTATATAATTTATTGCGTATATATTAATTTATAATGAAACAACTCATGAATAAGAATTATAGGAAGAAAGAAGTTTGAATGATTCAGTAGAGGAGATTACCTCTTCTTCAACATGCTTCCTATAAATCTATATAAAGACCCCTAGTGTTGAACTTGCAAGAAGACTATAACCACAATAATGTAACATATGAAGTTGAGAAGGAATCATTTAAGGATATTTCCAATCCTAATGTCTCAAATTTTAGTGAAGAGGTGAGGGAGGAGGATCCCTTTGATAGTTGAGGTGATTGGCACTTTTGCAAACTCCATAAATAATAATTTATAATAAAATAAATACCTACCCAAAAACCTTCAAAATATACCAATTTAGAATATGATATTATATAGGATTATAATATCATCAACCAATAAACCATTAATATGTTTTCTGTCAATTTAAACCATAATAGTTTAATTAACATTTCATTATTCTATTTAATTCCTAACTAGGGTAAAAATATATTTTAATGTTAAATTGGTGTAATATTTACTTAATTGATGTCAATGAGACAATAAATAAATAAATTAAACCAATTGTTTACTAAAGACTATTTATTTTATATTTTAAAAAAATTGTGATTTTTAAATAATTTAATGATTCATTATTTTCCTAACATTACAATAGTGTCAAATTTCACAATATTAAATTTATTGATTTTTTAAAATATAAAAATAAGAAGTTAAATTAGAAATAAATATTTTATTATAATACTAACAAGTCAAGTTCTTCTATAAAATTAATTTTACATATTAATTATTCCAAATTACAATTATTTAAGTATTGTTAATTAAATTTATTTGTTATCTCAATTAATAAAATACATACAACATCAATTTTGTGTAATTATTTAATATACTTATTTGTTCAATAAAATTTAAAACAAATACTATGATGGAGATAAATCTGCTATATTTATTAAGAATAATTTTAGTATAATTTATCTTCTAGAAAATCCAACATTCAAAATATTATAATTTTGAATACATGAATGTGAAAACTTTAAATTCACTTTAAATAAAATAATAAAAGTGTCACAATCTCCTATATATGGATAAAATTGGTCACTAACTCATCCCTTGGATAGTTATGGTCGATATATATTCTACTAAAAATATTTGGTCATGTGTTTGGGTATTTTTATATTTATTAGTATTTTAAAAAATAATATTAATTTCTCATCATTTAATTAATTTTTACATTCTAAAAGTATAAGTCTTGAGGTAATTATTTATTTCTTAAAAATTACAAATAAATTTACATGATAATTAAAAACATTTTAGATTTAAAATAAGTATTTATAATCAATTTTATCTTATGTATAACTTTATATATATTATGGTTTCATTATTAAAATTTGAGTGATATATATTTTAATTTTCATTAAATAAAATAAATTAAATATCCTAATCTCGCCCAAGTAGATTCAAAATGACACCATTTTAACCCTAGAATTTTTTAGGTCAAAACACGCTCAGTAATGGATATTAATACAGGTGTTAGGGAAATTTTATGTTAGTATTCTTAACGTTAATTACATAATTTACACTTTAAACATATTTATAAAAATTACAAAAGTCACTTTAATAAAATAACTTTATTTGCATGTTTTGGACCTACTGATTCCAAATATGGAATCCATTTTTCAAAATTCAACACACAAAAGATCCAGTAATTAATTTAAAATTAATGGCGTAGTTTAAAAGAGATAATGTGTTTTAAAAGTTAAAACATTGCAAAATATTGAAATGTTTTTACATCTAAATTGAATGTAAAATTATTTCTAAAGACATAAATTATATTGAATGATAAAAATATAATCCATTTATAATTAGAAACAATTAAATATTATAATTTAACCATATAAATTATTTAAATAAAAAAATCAATTAAAATATAGGGTGTTTTTACTATTCATCAAAATTTGAAAGTTATTTGAAAAATTATTAAAAATTCATCCAACTTATTTATTTATATTCCTCTACCAAAGAAAATGTTAATGTTTTTATATAAAAATTATTAATGTGTCAAAAATTTAACTTAAAAGGGGTTCACCATTAAATGGTGGAAAAGTTTCCTTTTGAAAAATATAGGCTTTTACCCATCAAATAGGGTTTATTTGACTACTATGACAAAAATATCTGTTGGATGAATATATAAAATATTTTATTAAGTATATAACATATATATTTTATTAATTTCATTTAATAAAAGTAATTCACTAAATATTTTAACAACAAATACAAAAATAAAGTTAATTTATATTTTCTAGAATAAATTGGTAGAGAAAGACTTCATTATACATTTTCATAAGTTAGTTATATTTATTCCCACTAAGAAAATGGCTAGGTTAAAATGGTAATTTTATACAAAGGTCATATTCTAGTTCATTCAAACTCATGATTTTTTGTAGTGAGATCAATTAAATAATTAAAATTATTTAGAGAAAATATTTCATAAAACCATCTAGGTGTTACATTCGTGATATCATGTTTAATTAAATATAGAGGTATATAATATAAGGATATTTGATGAAATAGACTATGAAGGAATATCCCATGGGTTAACAATTAATTGAAGATATTTCATGTGATTTAATATGAATTTTAGAAAGAATGATGATAGATTTAATGTTGTTATTATGGACAGTTATCCTATAAAAAGAATATCAATTATTTTTTAAGATGATAACAAATAGAATAATATTAAAATATCAATACAATAGGGTATATCTACAATTTTTGGACCTAAAATTCAATATGAACTTACATTTTTTATGATTAGAAGTTATGAAATAGTTATTTCATAAGATGTATCAACGTATTTATGACATTGAAAAAATATTGAACAGAAAAATATTTTTAAAAATAGAATCTAATGAGTTTAATCATTAAGTAGTTTGAGAAACACTACTTATATAAGTTTATTCTCTCAAATGTATCCAAAAAAGTTTAATGGATATTTATAATAAAAAATGGTTTTCTTCCATGGATTACAAAATGAAAAAAATGATAGAATAATAACACATCAGATCTTATGTCGTGACCTGAACCAAGTTGGAGATCGAACTGCAACAACCCCAAGCTATCCTCCATAGGCCAGGGGTGGAAATAAGCGTTGAAGGAATATATAACATAGCGAGTATTTTTCATAAGTACCTATATAAACACACACATCCTTCTCAAGGTATAAGTGTATAGAGAAATAGTCAAAGTTGCAGCACTGCTATAAATTAAACCTAGCATGCATAACCTCTAGGGTGTACAAGAGTACGATAGTGAAAACTAAAAACTAAATGGAAAAAATACATGACCAACTAAAATATTTCCCAGAATAAAAAAACTAGAATATTAAAATTCTATGATAGACAGGCCCCTGAATCCCAAGCTACGACCATCTTACACCATCTAATGTACCAGGCATCTCTAAGCAACTCTGAAGTCACTACCAACCTATCTGTCATCTATATAAGTCAATAAATGTGTGGGAAAACCCTATATAAGGGAGATTATATACATACCATGTATGATGCCTTGAAATCTGAAGTTTGATTAGTAAAAGATACAACTTGAATATGAAGATAGTAAATGCAAGATACAAACAAAGAGAACAAATCCACCCAAACCAAAATAGTGAAAGTAACCTCATCCAAAAACAAGTGGATCGACATGGTGAGTATATGAAATAACATAGATTATATTAACCCTATAGTAAGAGAGTATACTAATACATCTATGAAAAGTTATACATGGAAAGCACATGGCATACCTCATGCATCATCACCTCTCATGGAAAGAGAGTAAAAAATTTCAGGGTTATGGATATTGAAGTATGTATATATATATATGAACATTAAAAATAAGACCAAATGAGAGAGATATATGATATCTATATCATAGATCAACCCAAGAATAGTGGTATCCATTAGTTCCAAATGTGCATCAACGATGTCTAGAATATCACGCATCTGCCCAAAATTTACTGTGATGGTTAAAGAACGCCTTGTCAGTATGCCGCATATCCAAGGGGCCACAGACTCAAATAAGAGGACCCATTTTCTAGTACAATAGAAGGTATTCACTCTAATAGTCATCCAGGACCCACTTCCAAACTCTATTAGAGGGTTCCACTTGACAGTCATTGAGGACTCGACTACCCAATCTATTAGAGGTTCATCTCGATAGTCATCGACTACTCCACTACCCAAATGTACTGGAGGATCAACATGGTTTTCATTGAGGAATTCACTAACCAACTCTACTGGTGGGTCAAATCGGTAGTCCTCGAGGACTCCACTACCTATCTCTACATGAGGGTTAACTCAGTAGTAATTGAGGTCTCCACTACCCATCTCTACTGGAGGGTCAACTCGATAGTCATCGACGACTCCACTACCCATCTCTACTTGAGGCTCAACTCAGTATTCCTTGAGGAATCCACTTCCTTGAATTAGTAGAGGTTCCACATGGTAGTTTTCGAGGACTCCACTACCCATCTATACTATAAGGTCAACTCGGATGGTCTCTGTTGATCTGGCATGATCATTGTCATCATTAATAGACACCTAATAAAGAATCATTCCCAGAAAAATCCAAAAACTATCTCATAAGCCACAAGAAAGTGAACCATCATGTTCTATGTGGAAAAAACATTGTATAAGATACTTGATATCCAAAATTTGAGTTCAAATGAAGGATATTTGGATCTTATAAATTTCCAAAAAATAGGTCAAGGAGTACACAATGTGTGAGGGGGCCCACATATCATGTTGTCCCGATCCACCGCCTAGTCATGTCCCTGGAGGTACATGGATCCCAAGCCTTGTAGGAGTACACAGTATAGATGTAGAATACACTTCGTGTCCAAGAACACCGGGATCGGGTTGTGTCCTTATGGTCATGTCTATGTACTCATGTCTTGTATGTGTACATGGTACATGGTGCGTGGCTTCACATGGGGTTTTTCTCATGTGCTCTAGATGTGTATGTTCACTTCATTACATGGTTGTGTGCTTGGCCATGTACTCCTGCATGAATTCCTACCTTTTTGAATCATCACACAGTTCATCCATCCTGGGATGATGTACATGACGTGCATGAGGGCTACACATCATTCCATCCAAATGATTTCTTGAAACCATAGCCGCTGCACATAAGTGGATACACATTGTTTGTTCATCCTTGTACATGGCATGTAGTTGATATTTTCATAGAACATCAAATCCTATTTATTTTCCCCAATTCAAGCCTCACTACTTCTAATTCGGCTTCGGATTCACATAGAAATAGTGTTTCTAAAATGGATCTATCATTTTTAGCCATTTCTCACTAGAAAATTGGATTTTGATAGTCCTCGGTGGTTTCATCGTTCAACCTGTATGCCTCAGTTCACTCCGCCTTTTTTTCCTGATCATTAATCATGAGAATGAAATTTTGTTTCATGAAATGATCCTAGATCTATGTTTTTTCATAAATGCACATCTTTTTGAAAAACCATTACGATTCTAGGGGTCCTATTGTATCCATTACCACCCTTTAATGTTGAACCGGGACCATGGGGTCTTACTGGTGACGAACACGAAGAAAATGAGGGGGAAAGCACAATAACAAGATTTTAATCGATCTTTTCCAAGGGTTATTTTCCAAATATCATGAACAGCCATCCAGGGTTAAAAACATTGAATTAATCAATTTAATCTAGAATGTAGGCCCATACGTAGTCCATAATTGGCACAAATCCAAGAAAAGGATTCATCTTCTCAATCAGTTTATCCAATAATGGCGTAAAAAAATTTAACAAGTCTCGCCTAGATATTGGATCATTCATCACTGAATAACATACATACCAATGATTATGTTTAGTCTTTCCATTCACTTCATGTCGATCTTTCTCTGATCTGGAGTTTCAGTATCGTCTGATGTAATCGTCCAATGAAAGGATGATAGAGAGAATTGTTGCTGATTTATGGATTATGAGGATAAATCGTGGAAATTTTCCATGATTATGTATTTGTTGGAACAATTTAGTTCAAATGAGATTAATTAGTTAATTAAATCCACAAAATGTACCGCCAACAGGCGAGGAGTCCAAATGCCCCATGCCAAACTATTTTATGTTGCACCTAGGGTAAACACCACTTTCTAGACTCACTTGTAGTCTCATAGTTATGATCTAAGATTTCGTTTAGGATTTATTATATATTAATCAAGAATCTATACATGCAATATAAAATATATATAATATTTTTTTATAAAATTAATTTTATACACACTGGGACTCAGAATCGCACATCGTCTCAGTTTCTAGATATAGAAATATATATATATATATAATATTCAAATTATTACAAGGAAAATACCAAGTCTCTAAATCATTCCATACTTCAATACTTCTGTCTCCAAAAAAGAAAAACTAAGCAAACAACATGGGATATTGATCCATCACTCCGCTCTCCTGCACTTAGGAACTCTCTTATATATTCTCATGCCACCACAACACATGGACCAAGGGGATGGTCTTTCCACACAAGTTCATCACTTATCCATCTTAAATCACCACCAGGTGCTCCAAAATGGTGGAACCATCCTTGATGTCTATCTCACCACAATCGATAATGAATTTGTTCCATGCACGTATCTACTCATATGCAACATTGGAAGACATTGTGCCCCTACTCTAGCTTTGACAATAAGGTGAGGTGATAAGAAACCTTGACACCCCTATTCATGATTTCAAATATTGTGATAAACCTCGATGATAGATTTCCTCCCTAGATAATCCATATTAATCAAAATAGTGGTGAGACTCTCAAGAAAACATGGTCTCTATACTCAAACTCCAAGGGCCTAATACAACACTCTGCAGCAAATTTATGTCTATTCTAGACCATCATCATCCACTGACAGATAACCTAGACTATCACCATCATTTCCTGCACTATCTCTAGGTCCACAAGAAATTTCTAATTGATGTATGTATAGTATAAGGGGAACATGTATGGTCTTCCATTTAAGGCCTCAAAATGTTCTATATTGATGGTATAGTGGTAGTTTTTGTTTTACGTAAAACTCTTCCAAGGTAAAGTGATCCTCCCATCATTTAATGAAGTCTAACAAACAATCCCTCAACATATCCATCAACACCTATATAGTTTTCTTAGTCTTCCCATCCGTATGGTGGTGAAAGGTTGTACTCATCCTCATTTGGATACCAAATTCCTCCTTCAGGCCTCTCTATAATCATGACATAAACTATGTGGAATGATTGGATGTAATAATTGAGTGCACCCCATGAAGGAAAATGATATCCCATATGTACATCTTCCCCAATGTCTCCCCCAAATTTTCTCCATGATCACAATGAAGTGTGCTGACTTCACAAGTTGGTCAACAATCACCTAGATGGGATCCTGTCCCTTTGATGTGAATGAATGATTTTTCACAAATTCCATGGATCTTCCATCCCACATCCACTCAAGGATCTCAAGGGGAAGAAAAAACATTCTGAAACATGGTTCTTAGCCACCACATACTAACTGGTGAGGTACTGAGAGACAAAATTAGCTACACTTATTCTCACATCAAACCACAAAATTTGTTACTGAAGATCTCATTACATATTCCCTACACTGTGATGTACAACTTTGGGTGTTTTGTGGATCTCTCACATCGCATCCTCCCGCAACATGACTAGAACCATGATCTATCCCTAGAAAATGATGACATGATTTCCTCCTTCAATATCTCCATACGGTGAGTCGCCTATGGATATATGGTTACATAATATCTCACAGTTGATGTCTCCTAACTGGGTCCCTCTCAAATGCTTAATAAGTGATTAAGTCAATGTTGTCGACTATAGAAAAGATGTACCCTACTTCTCTACCAAGGTAATGTATAGGGAATCCAACTACTCTAAAGCCTCATGTACTAAAAAAACATGGGGAATCCTTCTAATAGAATATACTACTCTGTTTCACTTCCCTGGATTATAGATTTTCTTGATGTCATTGCCCTGTATGAACTCCAACAAGTGTTATTGTCTCAGGTTGAGGTATCTCTATGTGGAGACATACGTAAGACTCTGGTGGTGTGAGTATAGTACAAAGAACTCTCCCAGAAGGTAGTGCATCCACATCCTTCTAGAGAAGATTGCCACTTCTAGATCTAGTTCATGAGTTTTTTAGTTCTATTCATGGGGTCTCAATTGCCTCGAATCGTATGTGATAACTGACTTCTGCTGTATCAACATAAAACCGATCCCATCTCCCATGGAATCATAATAATAAATGAACTCCACACCATCCTCTAGTAGTCTCAACACATGATCACTCATCATCCACAACCTAAACACCACATAGGCCCTCTGGAACTACTCAATATAGGTAAACAATTTCCCTTTCCATGTTAGAGAGGTCAAGGAGGTTATAATTCTGAAGAACACTTCCATAAACCTCCTATAGTACTCATCTAATCCATGAAATCAATGAACATATGACACGATCTTGGGTGGATCCCAAGAAAGCACTACATTAGTCATCACTAGATCCATAGATAAACCTTGCCTAGAAATGACATTCCCATGAAACAAAACCTCATGAATCCAAAATTGTCACATCGAGAGCTTCCCATAAAGTTGGTTATATTAAAGAAGATTTAGAACCATTCTAAAGTTCTCTACGTGCTCCTCCAATGATTAATGGTATATTAGTATTTCATATATATAGAAAACCACAAACTGGTAAAAATATGTCTATAAGATCTAGTTTATCAATTCCATAAATTCGGAAGGGTCATTCAACACACCAAAGGGAGTCAATAAGAAGTCACAGTGTCTGTAGCTACACCAGAATGAAATATTTTAAATAGAATCCTTGAAAACCATCAAATGGTGGTAGCTGAACTGGAGATTTATTTTTGAGAACCACATCATGCCTCTAAACTGATCAAATAGTTCGTCAATCCATACAAAGTGGTAATTATTCTTTATCATTGCCCAGTTCGGGCGATGATAATCCATGGAAAGATGCAATCTCTCATCCAAACTTTTCATAGAGAACCCTGATGATACCAAAGGGGGACACATTGTACCTGATAAAACCCTTATCTCAAAGGTCCTAAAACAACAACCTCATCTCCCAGAGCTCGGTAGTGGTCATATGATATGATATAGAAGATAAAAAAGTAGTCTCAGGTTGAAAGATGATGAAAACATCCATCTCATTAGAGGTAGTCCCATAAAATCCTATGAGAAGACATCAATATAATCCTCTAAAACTAAAGCAAACCAAATGCATGAATATCCTCCTGCACCAAGGGATACACTGTCTAACAGATGGGTGATGGGCTGCAGCCTCCTTCCCACAAAACCCAATTTTCCTACCCTGAGATCTCTTTCACCAGAAAATGAAAATCTCATCCTATCAGTATGTTGTTATAATACTTATTTATGGTGATAGTCAATATGAGATTATAAAACCAATCCATACCCAATATGATGTTATACTGTTCCATCGTGATCACCATATGGTCCCATATTAGGATCTCTCCACGAAGAAATAACTGACACTTCTAGAAGATAAAAGATACCAAAGAGATGTTCCTTGTAGGAGACTGTAAAAGGAGCTGATGGATTAGCATCTAAACTAAGAGCTCCATATGTCAAACCATGAGCATAGATATGGATGAATGACTATCAAATGTATCTAATAATACTGAATCAAAATTATAATATAAATGGATAATACCTAAAATCATATTCTTCACTACAGGGTTATAATCCTCCAAATACTAGAGATATATGTGGCCTTGACCGCCATCTCCATAATCCTAGCATGGGCCTCCTGGTGGTGATTGTGTAAGGATCTCATAGTTTCATCCACCACAAATATCTTATCATTATCCTCTTCCAACTCTTCCTTTCAAGGGAATACCCTATCCTTACCTGGTATATCCCTGATCACAACACTACATCTTCTGTGGTGGTCCACCATCTATCTGCCTCTATTGGTTAGCATGTAAGGTCTGGAAGTCTCTCACTATGTGGCCTCACCCATCAAAAGAAAATAATCTCCCCTCTCTGATCTTCGCTAGCGCCCTATGTTGTCCTAACACTGCAAAACCCCACACATGATACTGATTGCGAAAGGGTTTCTTATTCTAAGATCACATCGACTATCACTTTCTAGATATTGTAGATAACTTGGATATGTGATTTCCACCGGTAGCTTCAGTTTTCCGGTGTCCCTATAATAGATATCTCTCTATCACTATTTCTCTCTCCAACACACTAGCATAGGTGGGGATTCAAAATGTTACCACACTATCACATATCTCTCTGTAGATTCCCTGCTAAAAATTTCATGCTCCGAAGTATCTATCATGGATCATTTTAAGAAAGTACTATGTATGGAATGTGAACCTCATTGAGTACTCAACCCCTACCATACTTCCATGATGTTGCTCTAGAAGCTCTTTAATTTGAATTTAGATCAAGCCATAGGGGTTGTACTCTTCACGAAATAGCTGTTAGAAGTCAAGCCATGAGATTTTTGACTCATTATGGATCTACATAACAAGGCTCCGATAGTGTCCAAAAACACCCTGAAACAATTTGTCTTCTAGTTCAACCACATAATCCATCGGGGTACTAATTATCCTAAAGATAAAAACCACTAACGTTGACCAATCCTCTTCTACCTGAGGATCTGGATTTTGACAGAACCTCCGTGGCCTCTAGTGAGGGGACTCATGAAGCAGGCTAAACCTATGCACATCCTCATTTTACCCTACTGGGATAATATTCTACTCTATTGGTGGAGTTTTTTGATACCTTCCTAACCTAAGGAAGAATCTCATGGGAAGGATCCTAAACTAAGGTCCCATAAGTCTTCAGATCATCATCACGATTTGGAACTAGTATCCTGGATGATTGTCAGCACAGAGGCATCCTATATATTATCAAGGTCGGTTGCGGTCTGATGAGCATATATATATATATATAATGGGGATCTAGAACAATAATGAATCTCAAAGACTCAATCTTATATGATTCATGTATCGTTGATCTCAAAAACCAATGTCTCAGTTTGATGAGTCGACAAGCATATAGTCAAGGTCCTAGTGAATGGATACATCAACCACCCACACCATCACTAGATTTCATATCCTTTGAGTCACACTTGATACACATTGGAATTGTTTCCCTAAATCCTATCAGAATCCTAGTAAGGGTAAAATTATTAATGAAATTACAAGGAATGAACCTGCTCCGATATCAATCTGTCATGACCCAACCCAATCTGAGGCTCAAAATAAAACTACCCCAAGACCACCCCCATATGAAAGGGGTGGAGACAAGAGTTGAAGGAATATCTAACATGGGGAGAACATTTCCTAAGTACATGTACACAGACACACACAACCATCTCAATGAAAAAGTAAATAGGTAAGGAGTAAAAGATGCAACATAGTTAGAAACTAAACCAAGAATGCATATCCTCTAGGGTATAAAAGAATATGATAATGCAAACTGAAAAGTAAAGGGGAAAAATAAATGACCAACAAGACATATATCCCGACCAAACAAAACTAAAAAATTAATCTTCTAAGTGATCCTATCTCTTGAATACCATGCTACGGCCACCGTACATGATCCAAAGTACCAGATATCCCTAAGAACCTCTGATGTCGCCATCGACCTAGTCTTCGTCTTCATAAGAGATGACATGTGCGAGAAAATACCATGATGGTGTCAGTATATACATACCCAGTAAGACACCCCAAAAGATAAAGAGGGAGTAATAAGAGGTATAATAGGAATATAAAGATAGTAGATGAAATATAGAGTCAAAGAGAATAGCTCAACCCAAACCAAAATATTGAAAGTAACCTTGTCAAAACACAAGTGGATCAAAAATGTGAGTAGATGAACTAAACATAAAGTCTTCGCCACATATAGAAAGTGAGTAGAGTCATCCATCCATGAGAAGCTAGACACATAAAGCACATGGTGTACCCCGCACGTATTTGTATCTCGTGGAAAGATAGTAACCAAATCTAAGGGATTGGATACAAAAGAATATATATATTCTTAGTCAAAATAAACACAAATGGGAGAGAAATGAGATACCAATTTCACAGATTATTTGACGAAAAATTCTATCCAATAGTTCCAAAAGGCCATCAATGATGCCCAACATCTCACACATCTTTCCAGAAGTAACTGCGTAGGTCATACCACACTTCATCACTATGGATCATAGTTAAGGGGCCCCAAACTCAAAGTAGAGGACTCATCAACTAGTAGAACTGGTTGGATCCACTTTGATATTTGTCAAGGACCCACTGCCCAAATATACTAGAGGGTAGCAATAGGTATTCATTGAGGACTCCACTCCCCAGCTCTATTGGAGGGTGATGTCGGTATACATGGAGGACTCCACTACCTAGATCTACTAGAGTTTCAACTCTAAAGTAATTGGGGACTATACATATGAGCACTACCAGAGGGTCAACTTGGTAGCCATTGAGGAAACAACTACCTAGCTCTACCGCAGGGTCAACTCTATAGTCATCAAGGAATCCACTTCCTTACACTACTAGAGGGTAAACTCCATAGTCACTAAGGACTCCACTTCTAAACTCTATTGGAAGTTCAACTAGATATTTTTCAATAACTCCACTACCCAACTTTACTAGAGGGTCAACTTAGTAGGTATTTAGTGATCTGGTGTGTTCACTTTCCTCATATAGTATTGCCTAACCAATCGTGAAGCCAAGAAAATTCTACATAATATAATTAATGATAAAATAGAGGGAACCATTGTGTTATATGAGGAAGAGCAGTCAGGATAGGCTACTCTTGGGAAAAATGTGAGTTATAATGAAGGAGATACAGAACCTTAATGCTTCTTAAAAATAGGAAAATCGGTATATGGTGCGTGAGGGGACCCAAATGGAATGGGGTCCCAATCTACCACTTAGAAGTTCCCTTGGAGGTACACGACTCCCAATACATGTAGCAGTACGCACCATGTAGGTGGAATAAAAAGTGTGTCCAAGAGAACTGAGATCAGGTCGTGTCTATGTACTCAAACCATGTCAGTGTACTTCGTAAACGGTATGTGGCGTCACACTAGGTTTAGACCATTTTCTATTGACATGTCCACATACTTTGATACAGCTTCGTGTGCCTGGCCATGTACTCCTACATTTTTTTATCCCTATGTGACCCATCACACAGCTCCTCCACCTAGGGATGAGGTACATAACATGTAAGAGGGATACATGCAGTGCCATCCTTATGATTTCTCGAAACCCTAGTTGTCATACTTATGGGGATACTTGTCATTTTTTTCACCATTGTACAGGGTGTGTAGTCTGGATTTTAACAAAAACTCATATCTTATTTTCAAACCTCTGTTAAAGCCTCACTTCATTGATTCCAGCTTTAGTTTCACCAGTGAATATTGGATCTTGACAGCATCTACCATTTTTTATCACTATTCTCAATAAAATTGGATTTTGTTGGTCCTTAGTGGAATCATCGTTCAAACCATATCCCTAGATTCACTCCTCATGTGATTTCGTTATCTAAAATCATCGAAACAATCATCTGTTCCTTGAAACAATCCCAGATTTGTGCTTGTTTCATTGATCCACCCTTTTCTCATGAAACCGCTATGATTCTAAGTGTATAATCGTGATCGGTAACTCCTGACAATGTGAAACTGAGATGGCGGGTTCTTACTTGTGATGAAAGTTAAGAAATTAATTGAGAAAAACATGATAATAAGATTTTATTCGATCATTGCCAAGCATTCTTGGTTAATGATCAAGAACCAGCATCTAGGGTTAGAAAACATTGAATAAATAAATAAAATATTGTATGTATGTGCATACTTAGATAAATATTTATGTAGATATATGAAAAGGATGTATCATCTCCGTCAATTTAATCAAAAAGGGAATATACCCCAAATTAATGAGTACTATCCGGATATTGGGTCAATATTTTTCAAGGAACACATTCACCAGGGATCATTGGAAGTCATTGCATTCATTTCATCCCGATCTTCCCTGACCTAGTGTTTTTTCATCATCTGATGTTATCCACTAATTGAATGGGGAATGAGAGTGTTATTGTAAATTCAATGATTATGAGGCTAATAGATTACTCTATTTAATATAAATATTTTTTTGGGTTTTATATATGAATTCATTGGATATTAATTGATTTAATAGAATATATGTGTCTGATATTAATGTTTTGTGAATTCCTATACAGGATTGAAATTTTTAGTAATATGAAGGAGAAAAAGGAAATGAGGAACAAAACATGACTTTAATACAAGAGTGAATTTAATTGGTGTGATAACGGATTTAGAGGATAATCATGGGGCACTTAAAAGGGACAAAACAGATGAAGCAGGACGAAATAGAGGTTCCAACATGGTAAGTTGAAAATAAACATTGTGTAAATATTACAAGACATGAAAACCCTCATACATTACACATTGTGTAAAACATTAAATGGTGTGAAATTTCATGATAATATTAAAAAAAACATAGATTTCAACTTATATTTTGACGGTATTCTTCACGTTTAACCTATAGCACCCATTACAGTCCGTTTTTTTACCCAGATATGGACATTGATGATAGGAGGGACTATAAATATTGTATTCATCTAAAGAATTGAGCCATTCTATAGAAGTGCGGAAAGGATCAACTATCGGGATGTTTCAGTAGGGTTTCAATCTAAATTTCTTCGTAGATAGGTTTTTGTTTAGGATTTCATTTTCATTCTTTCCTGCAATTGTCTGATTGTTTAAAATTTTAATTCCAATCTACTTCATTTCCACATTCCATTATCGTTATTTATTTTTTTATATCTTCACTATATATTTCTGTTTAATCATTATTAGAGATCACTTGATGATGGTTATCTAAAACCCATAGCAGAGACTGTAATCATTATGTAGGGTTGTGTACCATCATTGTTTGATTTTCCTTCACTAGTGAAGATGATTTTATTCAATATTATCATGTTTTCCAACTGCTCTATTATTTTCATCTTTGACTCGTTGACCATATTTTTTCAATAATTAAGGAACCCCACATGATTGTGATTTTTTATTCATGAATATTGAATTCAATTATTATTCTACTTTTGGAAATCTCAAGATAATTCACATTAGTTATTTTGATTCATCTCACCATGAAGAAATTTGATTCTAGGGTAGTTTGATAGTGTAGAGACCCATAGCTTGACGTACATAGACATTATATTAATTTTTCAGAATACTTAGTACATAAAAAAACAGACACACAAGGACCGTAATAGTTTAGTGTCTTTGGAAACTCGGAATATAATCTTCTAATCGTGGTGAATGATCTTCAACATCTCCCATAAAGATCTTCCCCTTTTTATTTCCTTACATAAAATCTTTCTTTTAATAATGGGGGAAAAGAAAACATAAAAAGTGTGAACTCAAATTCACAGTAAGGGTATTCGTGGATAAAATAAAACAAATCATATACATTTGAACTTAAAAGCATGAACATAATGTTTAAACATCAAAATCTTGAGCAATGACATAAAACATGGAAGTACGTAAGACATAGATCATAAAGGAACATCAATAATGATAAAATAGCATGGGAATAAAACAAGTAATTGTGGAAAAACATTAAGCACATGATATGATTTCCATAGTAGCCAAGGCATTGCTTCCAAGACCATCTTAGTGGACAAAGTCCCTTTCTGAATCGAGTTCACTCCTCGTTCCAGTCTTTTATTACTGAACCGGATTAACTTACCATTACAGCCATATATATCTCATGAGATATAAATTTTTACCCAATTCATTGGAAAAAGATATAGGTCCCACCCATCTCATAATCAAATCATTCTTACTAGTGCCACAAAATAAACTTAAAAAATTCATCATAACCCAAAGAATAAAATGGGTCTCATAAACATCATCCCATCATCTCATAATCCATATAAAATAAATGGACATTTCATCATAAAAAAAGTGAAACCATGTAAATCATAGAGACAATAAACATGAAACATACACATATGAAATAATGTCACCTAAGATGGGAAGATGGTTTTGATAAAACACTTGAAATGAATTCTTGAGGAAAATATCCTTTCTTCTTAAAAATCAATTTCTTTTCACAAAATGGCATGCAATTTTAAAAGAAAAAGATTTTGTTTAAAATGATCATGAAATATTTTTGGAGGAAGCTTCATGAAAATAAGGCTTTATAAAGCCATAAAAATCCTTTCATTCTGTATACGTTAATAAAACATTCTTCTCGGACTTTTGTCAGAAAAGTCAAAAAGTAACTTGTATGGTAAATAAAAGAAAGATTCCTTCCATACAATGGGGTAAAAGTAAAAATGGTTAAAATGAAATTAAACATACATGAATAAACTTTTATAAAACATGGATATGGATGATAGCAATAACCACAGTAAATACTTACGAATAAGCAATCTCGGATAAAAATGAGATTTGCAAATTTATCCCTTATCTTAGGTCTGATATGCTTCGTACGTATCCAAACCTCCAGTATAATGATTTAAATAATGTCATTGACTTATTATAGAATCATATTCATTGTTATTATATTATATATGGTTCACTTATGACTTTATATTACTCGTTATTTTGTAAATTCATGTTAAAGTAGTGTTTTGGGTAAAATCATTTCATTTGTCTTTCGTGTTTTAAATTTTAATTATTCATATGATTACATATATCATGATTTATTACATCCAGAATTTAAAACATGATTTATATATAATATATATTCAGAATATACATATATATAATAGATTGATAAATTGAATGAAATACACCGTTCATGGAGACGGTAGGTCGTACGTACGCATGAACGCTGTTTTCGTTTCCTGATTGAATTGAATGGAATTAAGTAGATGACATAAATATATATTAACATAAATCCAGTAGAATTATTATTTCATATATTTAATGATTATTTATTATATATACTTTATAATCATTCTTGAATGGTTAACATGGAGAGTGAATCTCATCGCGTCGTGGAGACGGTAGTTCGTACGTACGCACGAGGGATGATATCATTCCCATGATCGTGTAATTGTATTAAAGTGTATGTATAATATTAAAAAATCAATATCACTATACAATAATCATATATATTCACTACTTTCACCATAATACCCATCCAAGTAAGGTGGTTGTGGAAAATAGATTACACCATGGCGTGGAGATGGTATTTCGTACATACGCACGCGCGGTGATTTCGTTTTCCGTAGGATGGATAGATGGTGAAATATGGTTGTTTCATACTTATAATAACATATCAGTATATTATTGATACTGATGTTGTTACTTCATAATGAAACAACTAAATAAGAATAAGTTGAAGAAGAAATAACTTTGAATGAATCGGTAACGGACATTACCTCTTCTTTGAAGCGCCTCTTTGAGACCTCCTCTTAGGGTACTAAAATTGGTCTTTGAAGATGTCCAGGACCTATAGGTTGTTTCTAGGGAAGTGGAGAAGAGAATTTGTTAGGGGGTGGCCGAGCATGAAGGCTCAAAGTGGTGTGAGGACTAGAGGGAGGAGGTACCCTTTTATAAAATTTAAATAAAATAAATAATTATTTAAATAAAAAATCGGTTTTTTAAATAGTAACCCGGTGTGTTCACTATTCATCAAAAATTGAAAGTTTTCAGAAAAATACAAAAATTTCACCCTAGGCTAATTTCTATATTCCTAATCCAAAAATGAAGTCCATTTTGAAAGATAAAATTTCTAAAATTGGAAAAGGTGGGTATTACTATCCATAACGGCTAGTTTATATAACATATTGTTGTTTAGCAAAACTCGGTATTGTGTACAACACACGCTATCGTGGAAGGTCACGATTGCATGTAATGGGAGACAAGTCAGGTATGCATGTTGTGCAAGCTCCTTTTCGTGTATCGTACAACACAAGACATTAATGAAATTAAAAAGAATATTTTTCATAAAATCTCGGGGTGTTACATTCTTCCCCCATTAAAATGAATTTCATCCTTGAAATTCGTCAGGGTTATAAATGGTTTACCACTTGAATGTTTCTTTAATAGAAACCCACATCGTAAAAAGGAATACAAAAACTTGGATTTAAAAACAAATGTATGAAACGTAACGGTTACCCAAATTAACTCATCACTGGGTTTCCACGTAAGAGAACATAGATGAAAATATGGATATGGAAGTGAAATCTAACC
Source organism: Viscum album (assembly GCA_963277665.1). Classification (NCBI taxonomy): domain Eukaryota; kingdom Viridiplantae; phylum Streptophyta; class Magnoliopsida; order Santalales; family Viscaceae; genus Viscum; species Viscum album. The sequence continues at coordinate 256,578,795 of OY728140.1, read as the reverse complement.
GTCATGTTCTGATGGAGAGTGGTATAGAACATGGATATGAAAAATCCAACAATCACAAATCCATAAATTTGTGATGATATAGGGTACCATCTGATTCATCGGATATATAGGCACTGGGACAACATTTTTGGTTTTCAATATCATTTACCTAAAGTTGAAGAATTTGAATTAGACTAAATACTTACATTATTTTGGTATAATCTCACCGTTGTTCATGACTTGAAAAATTTCCTCTTCATCTCTTTAAGAAATGTAGTTTTATTTGTCTTTCGCGAAGTTTTAGCAGATCATGTGATATAATGATAGGTCATTCCATCTGTCTCAAACATAAGTTAGCAAATTTTATATACATAATTCCATCTATGATGTGATTAATCATATATGGTTCCAAAATGGACTTATACTTCATCTATCATCCTTTATAATAAAATATAACTAGTTTATACTAACCAGGGACTTCATGTAGGCCAGTGTTAGGAAATAAAGGCATGTCGCACTTCGGTTATGGGTTCGATTCCCACAGCCTTGTCCGACGTGATGGGTTGTCATCCATTCTGCAGGTTGTCCTTTTTTTCTACAATACTAAATTATGTCTAACATAATACATTCCAATATTTATGCTTATCAATAATATTGCGGTCCATTCTCATATTATAGTGAAAATGATTACCAGATATTTCATATAACAAGCATGTTAATACCATGGTTAATCCCCATATATCATAAGATATGTCTTGTTGGTCATATTCCAAACATTCGAAGGCCTTAATCATGTATTCTTTCGAAAAATGAATACCCATTGAATCTTAGTGAAAACATGAGTGTTGTCCAAAGATAACTCTTTCCACATACCAAAACCCTAAAATTCAATATACTCAAACCATGATATAACTAGATCCTTATATTAGTCATGAGCTCATGAATACTATCGAACATTTCATTTTCTCCATATCCCTTCATTATGCGCATATCATCTTCTTTCAAAAAATATCTCAATCACTTTCCATGGTTACCGGTATCATAAAATTATTGAAAACTACAATAGACCAATACATAAATATTCCAATATTCCACAATACTATATACAACATTATTTTGTAATCCCATTACATAAACACTTAATCATTCCCCCTCATCGTTGTCATATTCAACATCACCAATAGTGATCTCATGTGACTTCCCTTTGTCCTTTTCCTTATGTGGATGCTCATTTCGATCATCATTAACCCTTGGATTAGGGCTTTGATTACCATAATTCCCCATTTCATTGCACTTGAAGAATTGAAGTGTTGGTGGTGCGTTCTCTATAGTCTTTTCTTTATTCACATCATTAGCAACCCTTTTTCCATTACTTCGACACTCAACTGCTCGGTGACCTTCTTTTCTACAGTTATTACATTTTCTAGTCCCTTTAAGACAATCTCCACCATGCTTCTTTCCATACTTTGAGCATAAGGAAACATTCATCTTCTTTTCACCATTATTCTGATATTTCTCCTTGAACTCCATCTTTCATTTTTTTCAAAACCATGAGATGGATACATAACAACAACTTCCATTTCTACCTTGATAGCACAACGCACAATTTCTTCATAGCTACTGAAGTTTCTTATAGATAATTCCCTTTTGAAGACTTGGTTTTAAGCCACTGAAAAATTGAACAACATTACCTTCAGGTTGGATGATAATGACAGATATCTACCTTGCAAGTCTTGAAAAATTGGCTTCGTATATACCAATAGATTCATCATCCTTCTGATTAAGCTCAAGAAACTTCTTTTCCATCTTTGTTCGATGAATATGAGGGAAGTACTTACTGAAAAACAATTTCTTGAACTCATCCCATTCCATGGACTCAATTTCATCTCTTGGCCTCATATTTTTGATAAGATTCCACCATTGATCAGCTTCACCATCCAAAAGATATACTACTAAGATGAATTTATCATGTTGAGAACATTGAAGAAATGAAAATATCTTTTCAGCGGTTCTGATCCATTGTTCAGCAACAAGTGGATCAGAAGACCCACTGAAAGAAGGTGGATGTTTCCTCATGAAGGAATTAATAAAATATTGTTCCCTTCTCTGCTCATTTGGAAGTCCAGAATGATTCATAACTTGTGTAAGTATAGAAATAATATTGTGCACTCCGTCTCCCCTGACATTGGTTTGGTCAGGAGGACAATCATTTCATTTTCCATTACATTGATCAACACGGTTCCTTCGGGTTCCAGCCATCGTCTAAAACCCAAAAAGAATAGTGTGAGAGGAAAAAATCATGCTAGGGAAAACAACATAATAACGGGGGAGTACCTTCAATATCTATAATCTTAGGTTTAATTCTATGATCGTTAGCACAATTCTAGGACTATAACCTATACATATACTTAACCTTAGGTACATCCCTAGACATACCTTAGAAATATCTCTAGGGATCTCAGTAAAGTTCTCGCATCCTACTTTCCAAAGGTTTACTAAACCTTTCCTCTGATACCAACTGTAGAGACCCGTAGCTTGAAGTACTCGGACATTACATTAATTTTGCGGAATACTAAGTACATAACAAAAAACAGACACATAAGGACGGTAATAGTTCAGTGTCTTTGGAAACTTGGAATATAATCTTCTAATCATGGTGAAAGATCTTCAACATCTCCCAGAAATATCTTCCCATTTTTGTTTCCTTACCTAAAATATTTCTTTTAATCCTGGGAGAATAGAAAACATAAAAAGGGTGATCTCAAATGCTCATTATGCGTAAGAATGGATAAAATAAAACAAATCATATACATTTGAACTTAAAAACATGAACATAACATTTAAACATCAAAAGCTTGAGCAATGACATAAAACATGTAAGTATGAATGGCATAGATCATAAAGGAACATCAATCATGATAAAATAGCATGGGAATAAAACATGTAATTATGGAAAAACATTAAGCACATGATATGATTTCCATAGTATCCAAGGCATTACTGCCAAGACCATCTTAGTGGACAAAGTCCCTTTCTTGATCGAGTTCACTCCTCGTTCCAGTACTGTATCACTGAACTGGATTAACATACCATTCCATCCATGTCTATATAATGAGATATAAATCTTTACCCAATGCATTTGCCGGAGATATAGGTCCCACCCATCTCATAATGAAATCATTCTTACTTGTGCCACAAAATAAACTTAAAACATTCATCATAACCCAAAGAATAAAATGGGTTTCATAATCATCATCCCATCATCTCATAATCAATATAAAATAGATGGACATTTCATCATAAAAAAGTGAAACCATGTAAATTATAGAGACATTAAACTTGAAACATACACTTATGAAATAATGTCACCTTAGATGGAAAAATGGTTTTGATAGAACACTTGAAATGAATTCTTGAGGAAAATATCCTTTCTTCTTCAAAATCAATTTCTTTTCACAAAACATCATGCAATTTTAAAAGAAAAAGATTTTGTTTAAAATAGTCGTGAAATCTTATGGAGGAAGCTTCATGAAAATAAGGCTTTATAAAACCATAAAAATCCTTTCATGCCGTATACGTTAAAAAAACATTCTTCTCGTACTTTTGTCGGAAAAGTCAAAAATAAACTTGTAGGGTAAATAAAAGAAAGATTCCTTCCATACCATTGGGTAAAAGTCAAAATGGGTAAAAGGGACTTTAAACATACATGAATACACTTTTATAAAACATGGATATGGATGATATCAATAACCCCAGTAAATAATTACAAATAAGCAATCTGAGATAAAAATGAGATTTGCAAAATTATCCCTTACCTTAGGTCCGATATGCTTCGTACGTATCCAAAATTCCTATATAATGATTTACCTAATGTCATTAACTTATTAAATAATCATATTCGTTGTTATTATATCATATATGGTTCACTTATGACTTTATATAACCCGTTCTTTTGTAAATTCATGTTAATGTAGCGTTTTGGGTAAAATCGTTTCATTTGTCATTCGTGTTTTAACTTTTAATTATTCATTTGATTACTTTGATCATGATTTCTTACATCCAGAATGTAAAACATGATTTATATATAATATATATTCCAAATATACATATATATAATAGATCGATAAATGGAAAGAAATACACTGTACATAGAGACGGTAGGTCGTACGTACGCATGAACGCTGTTTTCATTTCCTTATTGAATTTAATGGAATTAAGTAGATGACATAAATATATATATAACTAAATCCAGTAGCATTAGTATGTCATATATTTCATTATAACTTATTATATATACTTTATAATCATTCTTGAATGGTTAACATGGAGAGTGAATCTCATCGTGTCGTGGAGAGAGTAGTCAGTACGTACGCACGAGCGATGATTTCATTTTCCGTAGGATGGATAGATGGTGAAATATGGTTGTTTAATACTTATAATAACATATTAGTATATGATTGATACGGATGTTATTACTTCATAATGAAACAACTAAAGAAGAAGAAGTGGAAGAAGAAATAAAGTTAAAAGAATCAGTAACAGACATTACCTCTTCTTTGAAGCGCCTCTTTGAGACCTCCTCAAAGGGCACTAAAATTGGTCTTTGAAGAAAACCAGGACCTCTAGGATGTTTCTAGGGAAGTGGAGAAGAGAATTTGGCAGGGGTTGGCCGATCTTGAAGGCTAAAAGTGGTGATAGGAAGAGAGGGAGGAGGTGCCCTTTTATAAGGGAGGAGAGGGGCACCTTTGGAAAAACTAAAAATATTATTTTATTATAAAGTCATATTCGGTTTTTAATAGCCCCAAATTGATTTATTTCGAAGCTAATGTGGGTATGGGTCTAAATCCTCTTATACAATAGAATTTAGACAAGTTTAGGTTTCTATTTTAACCTTATCATTTAGATTTAACTTTAAGTTAAATAATTCAACTTTTACCATGTCTTCTTGTTTTCTTACACAATAAGGTTAATAAACATACTATAACAAGCCAAAAGAACCCAAAGTTGTTTGTTATTAATATATATATATATATACTTATCTAAGTCATTTGGCAGATCCTTAGATTTTTAGGAATAAAATAACTATTAATAATATAATATTTGTTTTACAAACTATTTTTTGTCAATTTTGACACTATTAGATAATTGATTTTTGTGAAAATCATAACAGAATTATTAGTTAGAACAATGTTAATTAAATAAATACTAACATGTCATATTAATATATAATATTTTTTTAATTCATATAAAGTCTCAAATTACATTTATTTGTGTATTTATAACATCAATTATGTCAATATTTCATTAATAAGATAATTATTGCATCATCATTGTGTCATAAATAAATTAAATTATTTTTAAGTCTAAAAATAAAAAATAAAATACCATTACATAGGAAATCTCTTTATATTTATAATGAATATTTATAGTCGAATTTATCTTATTTATAACCCTATATTAAAAATTATTTAGTTATTAAACTTTGGTTTTAACTATTTTAACCCTTCTTTAAATAAATTAATAATAAATGTCCTAATCTAATCCAAGTGGGCCTAAATGGTCATATTTTATTCCTAAGGTTATTTTTGGTCGAATTACACTTATCCAATAGAATTATTACATGTGTTAGGGTAATAATAATTACATTTTTACCCATAATTACCCTATTTACTTTTAACCGTGGTAAAAAAAAGTAACAAGTTACTATTCACCAAAAATTATTTTCATCTCATTGAACGACATTTTAGTCCTTGATATTAATCGTGTCTCTCATATTTTGGAAATTCCACTCACAGAAGCGTTAAAATTATGTTTTATTTGAATTTCCATATTCTCCTATGAGGTGGGTAAAAGACGTTGAAAAGTTCAATAAAATTTTTATATATCTAAAATTATTATAAAATGACTCCAAAGAATTAATTTGAACTTATAAAGGTATTATGTCTGAATTATGACCTAAAATAAATTTAAATAAAATAAATTATTATTTAAATAAAAATTCGGTTTTTTAAATAGTAACCCGGTGTGTTCACTATTCAGCAAAAATTGAATGTTTTCAGAAAAATACTAAAATTTCACCCTAGGCTAATTTCGATATTCCGAATCCAAAAATGAAGTCCATTTTGAATGATAAAATTAATAAAATTTCAAAAATTGGGTATTACTATTCATAACGGCTTATTTATATAACATATCGTTGTTTAGAGAAACTCGGTATTGCGTACAACACACGCTATCGTGGAAGGTCGCGATTGAGTGTAATGAAAGAAAAGTCAGGGATGTGTGTTGTGCAAGCTCCTTTTGGTGTATCGTACAACACAAGAAATTAATTAAATTAAAAAGAATATTTTTCATAAAATCACGGGGTGTTACAGATAGGGAATGAATATTTCTTCTATCGATAAAATTTGTTGGTTTGTCCTCTATCTAATATGATTATTTTTTGAGTAATTATGAATTTATTTAGAAAAACCTCCCTTGGAAACATTTCCAGTCTCTTCTATTTATCTATTTAAATTAATTTATTTTAATTTTTGTTATTAGTTTAATTAAATAAATTAAAATTTTAGTGACCTAACCTTTATTCTAGAGTTTTCTTCACTGCATTCCCTCCTCTCTATGGGTTTGACCCCGCACTTCTACTAGACTATGCCTTTGTATTTAGTGTGGTTTGGGATAATATAAATTTTAAAATTTGATCCAAACCCAGAGAAATTGAGTGGTTTTTTATCACATCACTAACCTTGGGTAATTTTCCATGATGATGTATTTGTACGAACAATTTAGGTCAAATGATATTTATTAATTAATTTAATCAATTAATTGAATCCAACGAATATACCACCAGTGGGTGAGGAGTCTGAATGCCCCACACCGACCTATTTTTTGTCCCTCCTGGGGTAAACACCGAATTCAAGACTCAACCATGGTCTTGAATTTCTATTCTGATGTTTTATTTAAGAATTATCACATTTTATTAAAGAATCTATGTGTGCTCAATATAAAATATATATGATATTTTTATAAAGATAATTCTGAGAACACATGGCCTCAGAATCGAACATTTTCTTTGTTTTATTCTCTAAACACACACACACACACATACACAAACATATATATATCAAATTCATAGATGGAAAAAACGAGGTATCTACATCTTATTTCTCATCCGATAAAGGATATTGTAATTACTAGAAATTGTTTTACAAAAATAAACTCAATGAGATTAGAAATTGGATTCACATATAATTACAGGACAGATCCCAAAAAAATCAGGATATACACAAGCAACATTGGTTGAGAAATCCTTCAAAAAATTAAAAATATAATACCTTCTATTTAGAGGATCGATTCACCTAAATATTTTGACAGAGGCAGCAATTAGAATCGAATTTTGTGAATGCTTGAATGGAAAGAGAATGCATTCCAATTTTTTAGGTTTCATTTAAGTGAAGGAAAATGTTCTATCAATGCTATCCAAAAAACACTGATAAAAGTAACTTTTATCAATGCTAAAATAACAAGTACTTATAAAGAAATATTTTATTAGTTGTATATTTTATGTTGATAAATGCATGGATTCATTAGTTCTAAAAAATGCTCACAGAAATACCATTATCGATGCTATGGTCAATGCTGATAAAGGTGGAAATTTAATTATTAATATTATGAATAATAAATGTACCGATGTTATGAATAATAATAAATGTTTTACCAAATGATTAATAAATATATTAATATTGTGAATAATAAGAATTTTAAATAAAAATATTATAATAAATGCATTAATGTTATGAAGAGTATATGTTAGTATTATAATAAATGTATCAATAAATGGATTGATATTATAATATTATAAAAAATGTATTGACATCATAAAAAATTTATTTTTAATACATCTATTAATTAATATATTAATATTATAATAAATTATGAATATGTGTATAAATATAATAATAAGTATATTAGTATTATAAATAACAATAAAGTATTAATATTATGAACAATAAATGTATTTAAAATGTATTAAAATTTAAAATATTAAATATTTAGAATAATAAATGTAAATATATTATTAATAATAAATCTATTATTAAATATTTAAATATTATGAATAATATATGTTTATATGTATAAATATTTTTAAAAATGTATTAAAAAATTTAATATTTTGAAAAATAACTGGTGTTTGTCCCTATGCCTGAATGGTAAAGGAATCTGCTTCACATCATTGATGTTAAGAGTTGTCTGGGGGAATGTTATGATGGTATTGTAGCATGGGTGCTATCGTACGTGGTGTTCTAGAATCAATTGATTATATATTATAATTTCAATATATTCAAATAATAGAATATAAATAAAATATCTTATTACATATCATTCATTGTATTATATGACATTAATGTAATAATTTTCTATAGTATTAATTACATTAAAAAGGTCATAGTAGTTCCCCACTATGATGAGAACCTCAAAGTACCATGATGATATTCTTAAATATTTCTATGTGATAAAATAAAATTATATAATGGGATACATAATGTGTTGACTATCAGGCATTTGTGCTCATATGCGGATAATATATCATCTCATAATGTTCACACTTGGTGATCTTCAAGAAAGGAGATTATAAGAATATACCCACCAATATAAATTCCCCTTGTTTTCTAAAATTATAATTTAATTCATATGACCATGATTAGTGGACCATATACATTATTATTATTATTATTGTTTGTCATGACTCTCATACATTGATGTACTGACCCAAACTGTAATGTAATATGTTCATGGTAAGTAGTGTATGTTGGGTGTGTCATAAATGATATGTTATTAATGAATATGTCATGGAAGGATTTATCTCTGCCATCTTTATAGAAGATAATATCTCAATAATTTAGTTGAAATAGAATAGTCACATTAAATTTCATGGCTATGGTGTGTTAAAGAGTTCATTTCAGGTAGTCAAATATTGATGTATCAAGCATATTGGTTGACCAAACGGGTGTGAGACCTTCTAGGGGAGATATCAGGGGAAAGGGATTATATTACACAGTGAGTTTCACGATTTTTTGATGTAATTTCAACATATATTCTTCTTTTATGGGATCATCATCCCATTTTTAGTTAGTAATCTTCGAAATTTGGTAGGACCACCAAATTCCACTGAGTAAGAGGCCTAAAGGGTTACACACAAACAGTTTTCTTTTTATCTCAACTAAATATTATTTATATTCAGCAATTGTAATAGATGACATTTTATATACTAATTAGTAATATTTATTAGTTTATTAATAATAAATTTCAAATATATAATAAATAATCATGATCAAGTAAATTATTTAACAATGTTAGTATAGAATATTAATTTATTAGTTGTTATTCACAATATAATAAATAATTTTTTATAAAATAAATAATTTATTTTGTTACATTAACATTTGAAAAATATTTATTCATAAAATTTTGAATATAATATGGTTTTATTAAATTAATGAATAATATCTTTTAAAATATTTTCTTGGGAATTTAATAAATGTTTAGCAGGATGAGAATACTAGGATTTTTCTGATGATAAATATTTATTTTCTATACTGTAAAATAAATATTTATTATTTTGTTGGTCTCTGCACGTCCCAAGTTAAATAATTTTATTATTATAATTAAAATGAAATGAATTTAATTGGGGATTAATTATTAGTTAAGAGCCTTTTGATAATTAATTATAATTAGTCCATTTATATATGTCTATTGATATACCACTATGTAAATCCAAAAATGGTTGATCATTGTGCATGTAAGATACCATCTTTTTTCAGGTATGTCTCTCTTTGAGTTTTTTGTTTGAGACTTGATGGTCAATTATTGTTCAAATATGAAGATTATTTGTTGTGTGAGAATGATCTAGGGTTCATGGATGTATTTTAATTTTAATTAATGGAGTCCGGGAATAAATAGTTCTTGTGTTACCATGGGTTCTTGAAAATTTGAGGATCCATAAAGGGCGTTCATGTCTTTTATAAGGAAAATGGACTAAAAACCCATCTATAAGAAATTTAAATGGAATTTAAATAGGATACATGTAATTTAATTTTCAGGATAATTAAATATTTAACCTAGGTGATTGGTTTTCTAGTGTATCCCTGTATAAATAATTACCTAATGTGTTACTGTATTACACACCGCGTAATTTCCAGGAAGCAATGTGATCCATTTTTCTTTTACATTTTTACTTTGATGGTAATGAAGGATTATTTGATGAATATATATGATATACATTATATAATAATGATACTATAATGTTGTATTAATATTTTCCTTTCTTTCATTCCATCCTTCAAAAACAGAAAATAGTGTTCATGCATACATACGACCTATCGTCTCCATGAACACTATAATTCATTTTTCTATCCCTAATTTTTATCGATGACTCCAAATATGTGTGTAATTAATATATATGATATTTATATCAAGATTAATATTTTATATATGATGTTATGAAGATATATTTACAAGTATAGAAACTACTAAGAAGAAATACTTATGATAAATGAAACAGTTAATACATAGAAATAAAATACTTAATAAAGAATTATTGATAAATTGGGATGTTTATATACTATAAAGGGATCATATATGATAGTGTAATTATTAAAAAACTGTATTAAAGATTTATAATAAATCTATATTTATTATACATGATGTTAGAGTGTTTTCAAAGTAATTAAAACTCTAGTTAAGGGTTTTATTTGATAATTTCATCAATATTTGAGATTTTTTATATTTATGTATCTATTGGGGAATATTTTTATTCCATATATATATTCTATAAAAATCTTTAAAATAAGTTCTTTACCATTCTACTATTATTTTTAAATTTATTTTTACCAATGTTTTACTTTTTAAAAATGGTATGAAAGGAATCTTCTTGTTGTTTTCAAAACGAGGTACTTTGTGACTTATAAGAAAAAAACATGGAAGGAATATTTTTTAAACTTATACGGAATGAAAATATTTTTTCCACCATCATAAATAATAATTTCTTTGAATCATACTTTATAACATTACATGTATCTTACCAAATAAATTTTTTCTTTATAAGTTCACAACTTTTAAAAAATTTGATTTCAAAATGGAATGTTTATTTTTCACAAGAATATTCCATGTGATCTTTCAGCATTATTTTCCACATAATATGACATCCATTATTGTAACATATGATTTACTAGGAATATGATACAATGATACCTTCCTTATTCATTCTCTATATTTTTTATGTTTATGATGAAGAGATGAAATTTTTATGAAACCCATTTATTTTCTATGGGTTATGCTATAATGAAATGCTTATCAAAACCATTTCATTTCAAGGATTATGACATGATTAATGATTTATGATCTTGTGGAAAAAATATTTATTACTTTCAATATATGGTAGGTGGGACCTATATCTCCATCTACTGCATTGGGTAAATATTTATATCTCAAGAGATAAACAGGACTGGAATAGGTAGTGAACCTAGTTCATTAAGTGAATTTCTTTCCATGATAGGGATTGGACTGTGACTATAATGATTGTTTGTGGAGTGAACCCATTTCATAATGATAGTCCGGTAAAATATCCTTGACTACTAAAGAAACTATTTTATACTATTATGTGTATGCCACAATTACATGTCTTATTCCAATTATATGCTCTCATGGATCATGTTATCTAATTCATTTATGATTCATTTCTTATGAACAAAAATGATTTATTTCATCCCTAAATATTATGATCTATTAAATATAGGTTATAATTTTCAAATGTTAAGTTCATATTTTATGTCGTTAATCTCATGTTATGCTTATGAAATCATTGATATCCCCCATGTTTACCCTTATTGGGCTTTTGAGTTCACCCTTTTCTAATGTTTCCTTTCCCTAGGTTATGAAGAAATATACTAAGTATGAAATGCCTAATAAGGGTTCTAGTTAAGAATAATTAAGTGGGAGATGATGTATATATTTTATAAATCACTTGTTCATATTTTCAACTATTCAAAGGCATTATACTTATATTATTATGGCATGGAACATTATGTTATATTATGAATATTTAATATTTAGATGTAATATGTATGTATGGAATATATGGGACGTTATATGAACACTGTAAATTATTAATATGGATAATCTATTATCTTAAAGGGTTAGAAGGTCTTACCTTATATTTTGGTATAAACAATCCAGTAATGGGGTATGTGGATGCAGACAATAGAAGAGATATGAACACACAGAGAAGAACCACTCACTTTATTTTAATACATAGAAAATTTCATAAGTTTCATTTCTATACTGTATTCAACAATGAAAATATCAAACACGAAATTTAAGTAATTTTTAGGAACAAAATCACGTAAGGAGATGATACAGTTAAATTATTTGTTGGAGAAACTCAGAAATAAGATGGGGAAATGTTTCTCTTTAACGATCAGATTAAAAACTATTTTGTCAATAATTATTTAGTTACACATTAATAAAACATATTATGTTATTGTATCACTTCATCTAGAATCTTATAGAAGATAGAGTACCAGATCTTTGAGTGATCTTTGCAAGTCAGAATATGGTAGATATGATGAAAAACATTATAGTTAAAAAGTTTTATGAATATCTATGACTTAGTTGGTCAATTATAATTTGGATAAAGGAAGGAATATTCATTATCTATTGTTATAGGATGAAGGATTATATTTTTATGGTCTTTATATGATTTAGTGGTGATGCCTAGAGAAAATTATTCATGTGGGGGTTTTTTACGTTAGTTGTGAAAACTTTTTTTTGGAAAAGTATTTGAACTTCAAGAATATGGATTTATATATGTTCAATATCGATCCCAATAATATACGAGGGAGTGGTACTAGGCTCTAGAATCCAAATTAAGTAAGTGATAGGTGAATACTAGTAGGAATATGTGTAATAAGTGATTTAAATTTCGTAGTAGTAACTATAATGGTGTGCAATAATAAATAGGAATTCCCAACATCTATATAAGAATAAAAAATGGTTTATAAAAGATAAAATATCAAAATTCAACAAATGTTTCTAGTTGGGATTATTTTTTTAATAGTAGCTGGTTGTAGCTTTGAAAAAGAAGAGTTTCATGAATATTAGAAGCTGGTGGAACCAAATCAATGAGGTGTACCTATTTATTTAATGGATAAGTGTGATCCCTAGTTTAAAGGATGAGTGTGATCAACTCCCACTTCTTGAGAAAGGTTCATCTGAGTAAAAATCATGGAATATGTCAAAATTAAGACTATGAATGCAAAATGATCCTTTTCCATGTACTTATCATCATTTTCCATTCATGGTGACTTCTCCTTAGATAACATGAAATGTCTAACTTCTGGGTTAGAGATTGGTTTGGATTTTTAAATTTTGAGCCTTTCACCAATCTTTCAGATGTACTCCAACTGAGACAATATCAAATATCCTCACTCACATTCCCTTACGATACCCTTTCCCAATATCCATTTATCAAGACTGATATCTTTCATTTCAATCATTCTGTAATGATTACCCTTTAGATCGTCAATATATAACTTATTTGGACCTACTAAGAGTATTCCGTCCATGTAAAAGAGTAGTATTTTTTAGATCACATCATCAGACTGCTACCAATAGAGACAACGAACCACATTGCACTAAATGAATATTTTTTCTTCATTAAAGGAATCCAACACTTAGTTCCACTAACTATGTGCTTTATTTATCTATAAAAGAATCCATTTCATATTTTACACTATGTTACTTCAGGAATCTCAAAATCCTACTAGTCTCTTCATGGATATTTATTCATCCATGTCCTACTACACAAATTTTATATTCTTATCTAAATTTTCAAGATAGAATTTTTATTTTATAACCATTTTATGCTTTTGAAAATAATTTTGGGTTTAATAACTAGTGTGAAAAATTCCCTAAATTATACTCCATACTCCTATTAAAAACCCTCCAAAACTAAACTTTCATTTTACAATATCTTTCCATCAAATTATTCCTTAAACTAGTAGACCCACTTTTATTAAAATTACTTATTTCTAAATGGAAGTTTAGAAATATCCCATGTTTTTATACGTATATAAGGATTATATATCCTCCTTCATTTCTAGCTCCAATTAAATTTTATTTATAATACATACCACCATATTTGTGATTTAAATACGTCCACCATCCATAATATTATTATTATGTAAGTTAGATTCATACCATATCACTGGTCTTCTAACTCTGGTAGACCACCTAGACTACCAAGGCCTTTCTCCCTATGGTACTGATTCTTCCAAAACACCTCCCAGATATTCTACAATGATATTGGTTTTAAATATATATGGAATTGGATAAACCACAATAATCCAACCTCCATCTAAAAAGTATCCTTCATAATTGTTAGGTTTTTCAGAACTTGAGTGCTTCCAAAACTAACCAAAATATATGGACTGCCATTCAGAATAAATTAAACATTTGATGATTCTTTTTTATCATCTATAATTTTATGGGATTGGATCCTTCAATATAATTCCTTACATGAAGTGAAAGTTTAGAATTATGATATAATTATTGATATCACGAGCACATAGCTAAAATAAAAATTCATTATTGTAATAACCAATAATGAAATATTCTATAGAATTTTATTCTTATTTTTCCCTTTTTCAAGCATCAATATTGAAATATTACACACATATAAAGAATTTTAAAGAGGATATGTTGAATATTCTTTTGGTCCATGACTCTTCTGGATGTGGTATCCCTAATGGAGAATAAGGACAAATATTTATGAGGTATGTTGCATAATTCACTAAATGATTTCTAAAACTCCATGAAAACCCCAAAATTAATTATCATAATTATGGATCTCTCACAGAGGGTCTAATTAATTTTCTCCAAGATTCCATTTTGTTTCAGTGATCCTGGAACCTTCTTCTCAAAATAAATTCCACTATTCAAAAAAACCACTAGAAAACAATGTTTTTTACTCCTTACTATTTTTAGACCTCATTCAATTATGATTTAAAATTACCTCTATTTTTACCATGGATCTCCATAAAATTATGTTTCTAAATACCTCATTCTTATTCTTGAGAAATAAAACCCACACTTTCTATGTCAAATCATCAATGAATATATGATAATATAGTGATACTCTATGATATTTAACAAAACAATTCCCCCATTCATTAATATTCACCAGATATAACATCTAGTTCATTTAATTTATTCATTTTATATTGAACTAAACCTTTTGTTTCTTCAATAGGATACACTCTCTTAATGTTTCATACTCCAAATGGTCAAATTTCAATATACCTTTTTCAACAAGAACTACCATCCCTTTCTCGCCTTTGTATCCTAGATGGTCATTCCACAAAATAGAAAACTATATATATTTTATATAGTAAGTTTTGTATCTTTGAAACTCCTATTATGAAATAACATTTCATCATTCACTACTTTGGACACAACCATGGATTCAACTGATATATTACATACTCATTACATAAAACTAATAAAAAATCTAGTGTCATATAGTTAACCAATATAAATTAAATTTTATCTATATCCTTGGTATTTTATCCATCCCTTGTAACTTAATCTTGTATCTACACCCTTTTTGGACATTCACATAACATTTTCGAAAAAACTCCTGAGTTTCATCATCTCGAAGATATACCTCACCAAATAATCTGAAAACATAATTCATCAGGACAACTCTCACATATGTTAATTGAAATGAGGAACCAAAATTAATGATACGTGACCCCAATGTACTTGAAACAATAAGTAATATATTTATTTCCTCCTTATATTTAGTGTTTGTATATTTCATCTATAAGAAAAACATATAAAGCTTACCTCTTGTCCCTATAATCATTTTGTAAATTCCCTTTCTTCCTATTATGTTATCATGTAGGTCTAGGACTATTTTATTTTCCTAATCTCATATCCTACTTATATTGCCCCTTATTTTGAGTTTGGTTTTCCCTTCGACCATAATTTCCCCTACCTTACCAACTGAACAGCATTCAAGTATCACCCTAGACTTCCATCTTCCAAATATATTCATTCAGAAGTAGATCTCATATGTCATTGAAGAAAAATTCATTCATTATAATGTATTTACAAAATGAATTAAATATTACATCCCTTGTTTCTAGATGTAATAAAAGAAGTATTAAGTCCAATTGGCTTTCAGTAAACTATGACTTCACTATTTTGGGATGATTCTAAATCAAATTAATGTTGTTGACATGATCCATTGTCCAACCACCTTTTGAAATCCTCATTTTTTAAATTTATCAAATCATATTAACACTATGTTTATTATAGAAGTATTTAAAAAAAATCATAGACTTTTACAAATGTTCCATGGTTTTCTATACCACTCGGATGTTGAATTCCATGCTCTGGACCGATGTCATCTGAACCACATCATGTTTTTTATGGTCGATCCTTTCTTGTTCTTATTTTTTCCATTGGTTTAATTTGGAAGCACTTAAATAGAATTTCATAATCCTTGGAATATATATATTATTGAATATTAATTCTGTAAAATCAATTTTTTTAACAATATAACTTCTAAATTGTGATCTTATGTTCTTCCAACATCATTCCTTCGAAATTTTTATTCTCCAATTGAAATGAAAAACCATAAGGTTAGAAATTCCAAAAGTATATAACCACAATTTCAAAACACTTTTTATGGTATAAATCATGAAAAAAATATATTTATGGAACCAATTATTGTGGTATTAGTCACCTAAACAATATAATCTCGTATCCCACCTTTTGAGACACGAACCAAAATTCTAGAATTCCTTCTTGAACTCACTTGCGGAACATGGTAGGGATTTTTGAAACTAAAAACACATGATTCTAATGCCTTGGTGAAGGAACTAAGTTATATAGTCTCATTTTAAAATTCCTTGATCTCAAATAGATTTTCTAAAACAAAAACAAGAAAAATAATAAAATAACTCACACACACAAGACATATTGAACATATGATAATTATATAGTTCTAAACCTAATCCTATTGTATGGTAGAATCCCTAATACTCTTTATTTCAAATAAAACAGAATTATTATATGATTTTACACCCATAATGAATTGATATCTCCCTATTATTTATAGAATATTCCTATTGGTAGATAGGATTCCACATCCTTCTAATTTATATAGGTGGTCTACGATATAGTAAAAGTACTTGGATACTTCACTGACTCGACTATCCACATTTGATAATCACTGCCAAATAACTAAAATACCATACATAGAACTCTTGAATAATATTATATTGACTTTCAAAATAATAAATATTAGATTACCCATGAATTTTAGAGTTATTCCTGCTTGATACATAGCTCCTCCACATTTCATCTGGATCTAATAGTCATTGATCACTGCCACCAACCTTATATTTCATTTACAGACTCCGTCCCTCCATCCATTTAAAAACTATACCATCCAAAAAGAGTATTTATTAAATATATAATGCATTTACAAAACTTTCTTCTCACACCAACCTACAGAGACTTTAACTAATCTAGAAGCCCAATATGAACTTATATGGTATTGGTGATCCCTTAGAGTACATGGAAGACCCTCACATGGTTCATGTGGTGATACAAATATAAGGTTTTGATAATTAATGGGTGGATTGGATGATGGAAACTCATCCATTATGATTTACCTAGTGTATGGAGGCTCTATGATTTCAACCAAAGTGATATTGATCCTTGATAATGGGTTGTCGACAATGTATTTGTTTTTATTATCAATTTTCTTGTTATCATGTGTTTGTAACTCTTTTGTATTGTATTGAATGCGTCGTGTTTCTATTATTATTAGAGGGATATGACACTTTCATGGCCTCAACTTGATTGTGAGTCCCTAGTGTTGTGAGATCTACATTCGCAAATAGTTTCTTTTTTCTTATTATGCTCATGTTATTCAGTTACTTTTAAACATTTGTTCTCGCACTTTGAATCATTTGATTATCTATCCCTTTTCATGTATGTTAACTGAAAAAATCACATAAGATATTTGTGTCCATTTCTAATGTTTTTTTTTCTTTTCTACCTTGAGAATGATAAACATCATTTATATTTCAATATTCATGATATTATTCACCCTTACATTAATAGTGAATATATCAAACATATTCTATTATAATTTGTCATTTTGGGCCTCTGATTACACATGTTGTTGTTCACTATTTTAGTATGTTGGTATTAGTTTATTAAGAAAAAAATATATTTAATTGATTCTATTTATGTATATAAATTGTTTTAGCTAGTTTAAGTTTGTTCATATTTGAATTTTCAAATTTTCATTATCGTGTTTGAAATTATAACTTATAATTATAATCATGTATAGTTTCTTACTTATTACTTCTTAGAATATTTTAATCACAATTCTATACATCATATATTTTAATTTGTCTCAAGTTATTAATAATAGTGTTAATAATTTATACTTCATTGAATTTTGGAATTTTTTCATATTTTTTTATAATAATTGTTTTTGAAACCAAAAAAATAAAATGATTATTAGAATTTATATTTTTTTCATATGTAATAAGATTAAACCAGAACTCAGTGTTTGGTCATAGAATGTGAATGTTTTACTAAGAAGAGAGAGATCACTATAAATGACCATAATTGGGATGCTCTTTTGAAAAAACCCACCAAAACAATCATTAAATGTGCTACAAACCAATTTAGGAAATAGTGATATTTGTTCATGATCATTTAATAGTTTATAAAACTTAATATGTAATTATATTGTGTTTAAATATATGAATACTATATAATGAATGAATAAAATGTAAAATACATGAAAAACATCTTATGGAGATATGTTATAATAATCAAAATAACTCTTATGAAATAAAATGGTTGAATGATGATAGAGAGAAAGAGATCCTTTTTCAATTCTCTATGACACCATACCCATCCTCCCATTATTAATAAATGAAACCCTCTATCCGTGATTGCATTAAACCTAAAAAATGGCTCAAAATGTGGTTTTCTTTAACATTAAATTATTTAATCTCTTATATAATGACCCAAAATTTTATCGATTGAATTTCCCTTCTTATATTTATAAAACATGTAAATCACATAAAGATCCAAATAAAAACACCATTCACGTAAATTAATAACTAAACATGTACTCGAACTTGGGGATTTCCATGTTCTCTCCCAGGAGACGCACTCCCTTCCTTCTAGGGTTTCTTGGTTTCATTGAGGTGGTGACGATGGTCATTCATCTAACTCCTCCTCATGTGATGCAGAAGATGATACTACATATCCTATTCACATGATGCTGCAGACGAGGTGCATTTTCCATCGACTATTAATCCCCACCTTCGTACGGCTTCATCTGGCTCCTCTGCGCAGCGCTCTCTGCCGAACCTCCATCCCTCACAGATCCTGCCATCATGAGACCGTTGTCGTCATTGCGAATCTCACGAACGCTATAGCGTGTGGCTAGGATCTTTATATTGGAAAAACAACCCCCTTTGCAATGTGGTGGTTCAGATCTTCAGATACTTACTCCTCTAATGATTATCTTGACGGCATGTTGTATGTGTGGGGGCTTGATTTGGTGCGGTTTTTCCAGATCTTTCTCCGATTTTTTGTTTGTGCTTCTACCACTTCCTGCGTGGTTAGATGGTGTCTTTGAGGCATGGGCAATGTTTTTTATCCATTTTTAGTGCGAATATACAGATGGAAGATGTAGGAAGGTGTGGTACCTATGATTTCCTCTCCTCATCAGTTCTGATTTCTGGTTTTCTTCAAGGTCGGAATAGGTAGGGAAATTGTCTTCTCCCGGGTCAATATGAGGTCACAGAGGGTAACCTCAAGAACGCTCGGTGACTGAGAAATTTCCTCGCCTCTTTTCTCTTGTTTCGCTGTTTGGCACTTTAGGGTTCTGTTTTTGTGTTCCATGGTCTGATAATATCATTTGATGATTCTCCTCTTCTCTTTTGGCCTTTACCTTTACGCTTGCCCCCACTTTGGGCTGGTTACAAGGTTTCATTATAAAATTGGGATGGTGTTAGCGGATTTGATGATGACATTTCTGATCATGGAGGATCTTGATTTTGGTTCTCACTGGGCCAAAAAGTGATGGTATCGCATGTTTTGTTATGTTCTTTTGGACAGGTTTGGTACTGGACAAGGTTTATTTCCTAGCCCCTTAGTGGTTCCTTGTGATGATATAATGGTTCTCACTTGGCCTCAAAGTGATTTGTATGGTGGGTTCTCACTTAGCGAAAAAAAATTTCAAAAATCAAAAAAATGAATTTTCATAATAATTAAATAAGTAATATTTATATAAATTAAGGAACCTATATCGATTGAATAGTAACTTGATCATTGGAATAGTATGATTACAATTAGGAATAGTAATATTAACATAGAATTGTAAACTATCCTATGAAATTATAATTAAAATTTATATATCTTATAAATTGTTGTACAATATAATTATATCATAGTGTAATTAAATAGATGTTTAAAAAAATGATTAATTAATTGTTGATTTTTTTGTAATACATAAATGTTTATTTACAATTTTATAATCAATATAATGGTTTAAATGAAACTTTTTTTATAAAATATATTCATAAAACAATAATTCTTTGAATTATAATTATAAGATAATTTTATTAGACCTTAATTTATTTTTCAAAATGTCATAAAATTTGTTATAATATTAAAATCGTTATTTTTCAAATAAATGATGATTTTAATTAAAAATCAAATTTCTCATAATTGGAAAATTATTTTGATAAAATGGAGTCCATTTTTTAAATCTACACATAGAAAAAGTGTTAGGATGATTTTTTGGGATTTGTTTAAAATAGTTCATTTTTGGTGAATAGTGAAATATGATATCTTACAATATAAGCTAAATACATGAGTTTTTGAGTCATGGATGATATAAGGATTAGGTAAGAACCTGTTGGTACAAACTATATTGATAATGTTACAATATTTAGTCATAATAATCAATACTATTGGAGGCCTTGATCCAAAATAATAGACTAATGAATAAAATAATCAAAAAACACCCCTCTTCTCTCCTATAAATACAACCTCGCATAACCTCTTCTCCTCCCATGTTATAATCCCTGAATATTGTATAAATTCTATCCAATTCCCTTCCCAAACCTCTTACTCACGTCCAAGATCTTTTTTGTATAAAAAATGTAAAACTAATGTGCATTAATGAGGTTTTCTAGTAGAATAAATTCAACAGGTAAAATCCTTTTTCGTTATCTTTTAAGTTATATTATTTTCTTATTCTCTCATCACCTATCCTATCCTAAATTTTCATGATAATTCCATTTTATTATATATAATTTAATTTCATTTTATTATTTTAGTATCAATAATTTAACCACTTCTCTTCTCCCTTCTATTCTAAAAATGAAAACATCATCCGTCACGTGTTGATTCACCGCCTTCACGGGCGACGAGTTTCCATTTTCCATTTCCACCTTTATGACTTGTCATAAAATCATTATTATTATTAAATTAGACTTTTATATAAATAATATAAGTTTTATCAAGTACTGGAACCAATAAATATGCATTATATTAAATAAAATTATACATGTTCGTGGTGGTTGAAAAAATCACCAAAATCAATTAAAACATTTTCATCAACATTTTATCTCATAAATATTTTTCATCGACTACGACCAAAATATATATGAGAAAATTTTAACTTATTAAATTTCATTAAAAACATAATTTAAATTCTATATAATTATTCTCATTTTACATGAACATCCAAAATTATATACAAGTAAACTGACCATGAAACCATGAAAACCAACACTCTTGAAACTATGAAATTGAACTCTATTACTCATCAAAATTTCCATATATAGATGTAATAAAATTATAATAAATTAATAATGTGTAATATTTTATTTATTTATTATTAAATGAATATAATTTTATTATTTTTTATATCAATGTCAATAAACCAATAATACATAAGCTAAGGGGATTCTCGAACCCAACTCCTTTTATGTGGGTTATTTCTCTTTCATGGAAAATTAATGATTGGATATTCGTTTAATTTTCCTCAAATATAATTTTAATTTATTTAAATTTTATTTTGTGGAATATATATTTTTTCAATATGGTTTTATGAAAAATAAGAATATTTTCCAAAATAACTCTTCCTCCCAAAACACATTTGGACTCTTCTTGGGTTACTTATTCTTTACTCAAAATAATGAATCTTATACCAAATAAGTTTTCACTCTTTCCTTTAGGAACCACAATATTATTCATGATTTATGAGATCTTTATGAAACTCATTTTATTACATGGGATTAATTCATCACATTGATTTTTATATGCTCTATGTGGCATGCATGATTGTGTAAATGTTATGATGTGGTGGGTGTGCCTTGAATTATGTAGCACTCCAATACATTGGGTAATGTGATTTATCTCATGAGATAATGTGTAATATTCCTGATCATGATGCTATATTTTTTCATTATTATGATGTTTTAGTTATGCACATCTGTTATAAATGAACATGATGCTATATTTTATTCACAAATAAGTGTGTTATTTAACAAATAGGACATGATGTTTCATTTCTATGCATTGTTATATTCCGTTCCTTTATCTAATTATTCCTCTCTTGATTATGAAGATAATCCTATGATTACGTTATGATTATTAATATTATTCTCACCCATGTTATATTTATTTAGGTCTTTGTTTATCCTATCACTAGGCTTTTAACTCACCCCTTTATTTGACGTATATCCTAAGCTGATTACTTATACTAACAAGAAATTGGGATTTTAAAGATAAAGATGAAGGATTTAAAGAGATTTTTTTTTTGTTATGTTCAAATCATGTATGGTTTTAATTTTCCTAAGACACTATACCTTTTTATAATGATTTTTTAATGATATTATATTTTTTATCCTTAAAATTATGTAATAGTCATGTAATAAAAATTAGGGTGTCTGTAGTTGGTATTAGAGCATAGTATAGTTAATTTTGGAATTAGGATTAGAGAACACTAGTTAAAACCCTTTGTATGAGAATAAGTATATAAAAGCATCCAAGAAGCCTTGTTGTAGAGAAATGTTAAAAATATGGATTCTATAATATATTCCTTCAGAGTTAATTGTCCAAAGTAATAAATTATTTATTAATGATTGTTAACTAATATTTTATTCGAACCTTTTTTATTTTAGAAAATTGTGGGACCCAAAAAAAATTGTGCAACCAGAGTGGAGGAAAATGTAGTGATTCCCCACACAACATCCCAAATGCATTAGGAGGTAGAGCTCAAAATTTCATAGAGAGTTTTACCTAGATATATCAAGCTATGAACAATAACCTAAATAATATAGAATGTCTTCCTTTACATAATTGGGATAAACTATATATAAAATATTTTATGTGGAAATGACCACCTATATTTAGTGGATCTTTTGATCCACTCATTGCAGAATATTGGGTTAGCTCAATCAAGAAGATATTTTTTGTTCTTCAGAGTTCTGAGAAGTAGAAGGTGACTCTTTCCATTTATCATTTATATTGATAGGTCGATCAATCATGGGTGTTGATTAAGAACACCAAGACAAAGGATCAAATAGATGATGTGGATTGGGCAGACATAAATAAAATATTATATAAAATGTATTTTCCTTTTACTCTTCCGATAAATATGGAGAGATAATTCATAGAGATAAATAAAAAATATTTTAAATCTTTCACAGATTACAATGTAAATTTAAAAATTCTTGAAAGGTATACCCTGTGTTTTATTACCAATAATGATATAAAAATAGATATATTCATTAGTGTTTTAAAACTACACGTTTAAACGACTCTATATATTAAAAACATTGTGAGTTATAAATAATTTGTTGGATTTTATCTCAAAGTGGAGATAGTGTTTGGAGAATGATCTCATGGCTATGCAGATAAGAAATGAAAGGTGACATTTTAAGATGGAGGATCTAATGAAAAAGTTGGAAAGAAAACTCCACCACTCGCATGTCAAATATGTGGGAAGAAGAATCATGTGGATTGCCTCAAAGAAATGGGAAAATTCTTAAAGTTTGGGAGGGAAGGCTTCCAAGCTCATGAATATCCTATAAACATGAAGAATCTGGAAAATATGATAGAGGGAATGAGAGATACAACCATGGTTCCATGATTCAACTGTAGGGAGAAATGGTACTATGAAATCCAGTGCACTAAACCTCAACTCTTTGGGGGTAATCAGCATTATTAGCCATCGAATCCAAAGGAATAATGGAAACCTTATGTCGTCACTACTACTGAGTCAGATCAATAAAATGTAGTGGTACAAGGTACAATCCATATTCACTAAAGTGTGAAAATGTATTATTTGATTAAAGATAAATTAATTCCATTATATCTTAAAGTTTTAAAGAACTATTTAATGGAATCCCTAATACCTTAAAGTATATATATTCTTAAAAACACCTAGTTGTGCAATCATTTCAACCCAAGTGTTAGACTTTTATCCTATTGAATTAGGTGGTAATAATGTTCTATTTAATCTTGTAATAATTCACTTAGTGTAATTCGATGCTATATTGGGCATGGATTGTCTCCTGTTATATACAGAACAAAACAACTCTCATGAAGAAGAAGATATCTTTTCAAATTATGAACCATCCCATAATCCTATAAAAAATAAATGAAGAACATGAATATACATGGTAAAATCCCCCAACCATGTGGGTGAAGATTCCCTATAAAGAAGCTTACCTCTTTTAAATGGTTGACTCAATTAAAGGTATCAACCTGTAGGAAATTCCCATTGAGATGGAATACATAAAGAGGCATGAAAGGATTTTATCTCATCCTTCATCGCCAAGTCCTACTACCTTCAATCACTAATACTTTCTAAAAAATTTGGACATTCACTATTACTGACATTCATAATAAAAATATAGTATATGTTAGACCATTAACTTTTCAATAATATTATGAATCTTCTACACTACCTTAACTCTATAGATTTTTCTCCTTTTTGTATTAATTATTCCAAAACTCTTTATCAATATTATTTAGTTCTGGAGGTTTATTGTACTTCTTTCCTTGTATGAGACTCTACAATATAACCACCATGCAAAACTATTCCTTCCATAATAGTAGTTTTATCTTGAACATGAGTGATTTACAAACTAACAAACATATTTCGACATATATTTTGAAAAACTTTATAACATTATGATTATTTTTTTCTCATAAATTTCTTCTTCTTGGTTCTAATCATCATAAAGTATACCTTATTATAAATGAATATTTTGGATTCTAATAACCTTATAGAGATCATTATCCCATAGATTAAATGCAAAAATTTTATTATTTTAACCCACAGGGAATAATTATTGATATTTTGCTTCAAATTTTTTCCTTTTTCTTGAAAAAATATGGGCATAGTAAACACACCCAATATCTTTGAGTTGGGAAACATTGACCATTATTTAGGTCCACAACTCTTATGGAGGTTGATTTCCTAGTAGAGTGGAAGGACTTATGTTTATAAGGTATGCATCATAACTCACTTATTCTAAAAAACACGCCATGGGAAACCAAGAATGAATTTTCATGCTTCTAGATCTTTAACATATTTTCTAGTTTATCTTCTCTACCACTCAATGTTTTTCTAAATATCAAGGAACTGTCTTCTCAAAATTAATTCCCTTATTCCAAAAAAACCACTAGAAGTATATACTTCTGTACTCCCCATCCTTATAAAACCTTAAGCATGTGATCTTTAAATTGATCTCTATTTCCCCCATTGATCTCTATAAAATTAAGGATCTCAATAACTTGTACTTGCACATCATAGATAACCCACAAACCTTCAATGTATAATTATCAATGAATTTAAAATAATATATGGACCTTCCAAGATATTGAACCATATTTATTCCCTATACATCTGTATAAACATTAACTTACTTATGGTTCTTTATCATTCTTCTACCTATTTTTAACAAAACATTATTATATTTTTCTTTAATGCAACCTTCACATGTTCCATACTCCACATAGTCATGTTTCAGAATTCCCTTAATAGCTATAAAATTAATCCCTTTCCCACCTAAATTTTCTATATAGTTATTTCATAACATAGATAATTAGTTAGAGATTATTATAGTATGTTTTGTATCATCTGAATTCCCAGTAAGATAAAACATTCCATTTTTTTATCCTTTATACACCACCAATGAATCATGTGATATATTCCATGCCTCTTCTATAAAACTCATATAGAAACCTAAATCATCCATATGAAAACCAAAATTAATTTTTTTCCTTAACCTCAGAATGTGAAATAACCCTAATAAATCCAAAACGTATATGATCCCAAATTTGATATTCACAACATCTATTCTAAATATGTCATGAGTATCATAATATAAAAGATGTACCCTGCTCAGAATTTTAGAAACACAATTCAGTATGATACCTACCTCATTTTTTGAGAGAAATAAATCCCTGAAATCTATAATCCATGACTCTAGTGGACATGAAACACTTTTTAATAAATTCATTTCCTCATAATTTTTATAGTTTATAGTGTATTTTTTGATATAAAACCTTTTATAATTTGACCTTATTCCCTCACATTCTCTATTCATGTGGCCTTTCATCCGAAAATTCCATCATGGGGGATTTGGGACCAATTGATTTCATCATATTTTCTCCCTCTTTCATTTCCCTTTATTTACAATTTTTTCCCTTTAACTAGAGTTTACCCTACCATCCACATTGAATGTCATTTTGGTAGCACCTAGGACTTCTTTTTCTAATTATCTTCATTCAAGAATAGAACATGGATATCATTGGATACCAAGTCATTATATTCACTAGAGTTGTTAATTTTAATAACCATTACAACCCAATATTCTATAAGATATGAAATAAATTTTAAGGCTTATACACCTACAAAAATCTATGCCTTCACTGATTCGAGTTTATTTTAAATTTTGTTGAATTCATTAACATGATTAGCCAGCGACCATATCTGGATATCTTCAAGCAAAAAACTTCCCATGATATGAACACTTTTTTAATTATAGAACTATTTTCTTACATGTTCATAGGATTTTTAATAAGTTTGATAGTTGTCTCTACATCATATATTTTTAATCACACATTCAGATATAATGTCATCTAAACCACCCTAAGTTCTTTCTGGATGAGCCTTTCTCATTCTAATTTTTTCATTAACTTTATTTTAAAACATTTCAAAGGAATATAAAGATCCTTTTAATACTGGTAGTCTTCAATATCAATTCTCCAAAATCCGATATCTGAACCCTAATAATTTTCAATTTAGACCTTTCCTTCTTCAAATTCCATTCCATTGAAATTATTATGCTTCCCCTAAAATAATAAAAGTTTGAGAAAGAAACAACATAATTATAAATCAAAGATATTATACGACATTTTATGGTATCAGTCACCAAAGAAATTGAATATCACATACCACTTTTATGGTATTAGTTAAAAAACAATATAATATATAATATAACTTTTTGTTCCAAAAACCCAAATTCTAGATGTCCTTATTGAACCTCACTTGTAGAACATGACCATAATATTCATAATTAGAAGAAACAAATTGAAACATATGGGTGAGGAATTCCAAATGAAAATCTTACACCAAATCAACTTTATAACCTATATATTTTATATTAAATTACCAAGAAATATCATAAAATAACTCACACATGCAACACAGAACAAACTGAATGAATTTTCTTAGTTCACAACATAATCCAACTAAATGGGAGAAATAATATTTCTATTTATATAAAATTGAATATAATTAATAAAAGATTTCACACCCCCCCCAATCATGACATACTCATATTTATAAAAGGGTTTCACCAGTAGATATAATTCTAGCACCTTCTGATCAATTCGGTTGGTCCTCCAACATGTCAAAGCACTTCAATTCTAAATCAAATCGACCTTCCAAATTCAATGATGAGTGTAAGTTAGCTGAAAAACCATTAACTTACCGCTTGAATGGACATATATATCCTTTTACAACTACAAAGTAGATATTGTGAATTTTTTTAGAGTAATTTATACATGATTCAGATCTCATTCTACCATTCATCTATATCTAGTAGTCCTCAGTCTCTTCCCATTGCCCCGACATTCACTTCTGGACACCATGGTTCTATTTTCTATGCTTCCATCCAACTCTGAAGTACATCTTATATAAAAATTCCTTATAGAAGATATAATAATTTTTCCTAAAAATAATTCGATTAGAAACCTAGAAAAGGAATCCTCACAACTATTCTTGGAGCTCAATCTAATCTTTTATGGAATTGGTGATCCCCTATAGTACTTAAGAGGCATTTTTTGGTATATTTTGTTGTCCATATATTGAGTTATAAGCATAGAGTGTAGGATTTGTAAGAGATAACTCAACCATAAAAAATATAAATTGGTTTATAAAGTCTCTTTTATTTTGATGAATGTGATATTGAGCAATTCTAAGGGAATCTTGGTAATGAATTTTTTTCATTATTGATTTACTTGATGTCTTGAACATATTGATTTGTGGAGTTTTTAAGAAAGCATCATGTGTGGATATCGGGATTGGGGTAATACATTGCTTCCAAGGGATTTATTTTTTAATGATTCACTAGAGCTATGATATCCACATTATTTAAACATTCCATTTGTCTCGTGGTGATTGTGACTTTATATTTCTTATAAACTTTTATTATAACATGGTGAATCCTATAAGGATCTTACCATGTTCATTTAGGTTAATTGATTAAATAACATTAATCATTTTTTTATATATTTCATGTATTTTTTTTCATAAATCAATGAACATATTTTCTATTTCAGTCTTCTTGATTTAATTCACCTCTGATTTGATAATGTATCACTGTGCCAAAATACGCATTTAGCGGTGATTTTTTCACTGTGGTTTCAAAATCCGCCGCAAAAGTTTTTCATGAAAAAAATTAGCAGGAGTTGTAAAAAACACCACTATTTTATTTTAGATATTTTATTTGGTTTTTTTTTTATTTTTTTCTAAAAAAATATTTTTTAAGCGGTTGTTTTTTGAAAAAAAACGTCGAGAAATAGCGACGCTATTAAAAATAGCTACTAAATTAAATGGAAAAATATTAAAATATATATATTTAATTTAGTATTTATTATTTAAAATCATATATATTTTATTATTTATAATTCTAATTATTAATAATGTATTAATTAAAAAATATTTATAATTATTAGTTAATAATAATTTGAAACCTAAAACAAATGTTCAATAAGTTGAAAATCCAACTTTAGCATCAATTAACCATAACTTTTGATCCAAATATCTCTTTTAGTTCCAACAACAGTCAAATAGAAGTTATAAAATGAACTAAAACCACGTTAGAATTAAATTTTGTAAAAATTAAAAGAATAAAATTTAGTATAGTATCAAGAAAAATAGGAAATGGAACTCAAAATTCAAATAGTCTTAACAACTGATCTAGGTATTTGTTTGGGCTCTACCGTATATCAAATCAAATCATGCGACTATATATACACCATGATGACCTGGGGAAACCTTGTTCACTCTTTTATAGAGGTCAAAAGAGGCACTGAAGGCCTCTAAAACCTTGTTTTTAGTCAGGCTATCCCAATTTTTGAAAATTCGATGGAATTTCAGCCTCATTTAGGGTGGTTTAATGTATTTTTCTGTGGGGAATGAATTTATTCTCTAGGATTACATTCATATTGATATTATATTTTTAAAATTTTATCAATTTTTAAAATGTAATTTTATTTATAATTAAATATATGCATATTTAATTATATCTACTTATAATAAATCACTTATATAAATAAATATTTATATAGAAATGAAAATTTAAAAATATAACCCATATGGAAATAAATATTTTTTATTTATTTCATTTAAAATAGAAAATTATTGATTTTATTTACCTTATAAAAAATTCATTAGTTTTTATATATACCTATATATGTAATGTTTATATATAAACAAGTGTGTGTTAATAGAAAATCTAAATTTATGTGTATATTATTATATATGTATATAAATACATATATATATATATATTTATGTATTAGTGTGGGTATTTTAAAAATATAATTATGTAGTTGTGTGTCAATAGTATTGTGTTTATACATCAGATATAATTTTATTTTTCATATAAATATATCATTATTAATTTCATTAAATATAGTATATAAATGAATTTATAGTAAAACAATATGCATATATAAACACACATATATTTATAAGGATAGTATATATATGCATGTGTATTGATAAACAGATATATATTTATATTTATATTCTAATATATGTAAATAAATATTAATATATAGTGTATTTAAATAAATTTAGGTGTATATATATCATACACATTCGATGAGATTTCTTCTTTTCTGAAGAGTTCCTTCATATGCTTTATATATCACTTATGATTTTATTCAATTGATTTAGATTCCTATTGATTTGATGGTGTTGTAATTATTGTGTTTTCCTCTATTTTGGTAATTTATTATTAATTATATATGTATTTTTATACGAATTTATGAATATGTGTGCATATTTATATAGATTAGTAAATATTTGTACATATTTATGTTTATATATTTTTATAACATATATGGGTAGATATATATATATATATATCCATCTATTATTTATTATTCATCATTTATTTTTTATATTTTATTTTTTATTTTTTATTTTTTATTTTTTATTTTTAAATTGTTAATTGTTATTTATTGTTCATTATTATAATTTTTATTTATTATTGATTTATTATTTGTTGATTAATTTTTATTATTAATTGACTATTAAACATATATTTAATTTTATTTTTTTACTATTTTTTATTTTTAGATTTTTCATTATTTATTATTTATTATCAATTATCATATATTATTACTTATTATTCATTTATTATTTTTTATTATTAATTTTCATTTTTTATTATTTATTATTTACTTATTTAATTTTTATTTATTTGATATTTATTTAATATTTATTTATTTAATAATTACTTATTATTTATTTATTTATTATTTATTATTTATTTATTATTTAATAATTATTTCCTCGTTATTTTTTATTCTTTATTTATTATTTATTATTAATTTAATATTTATTAAATATTTTTTGTTTTTTGTTTATTATTTATATATTATTTATGTATTATTTATTTATTATTTATTTATTAGTTATTAGTTATTTATTTAGTTGTTTATAATTTATTAATTAATATTTATTATTTATTTCTTTATTTATTATGTATTTATTTATTTATTATGTATTTTTTATTTTTTATTTTTTTATCAATTATCATTTATTATCATTTACTATTTATTATCATTTCTTATTTGTTATCAGTTATTAATATTCATTTTTTATTAAATTATTATTATTTATTTATTATTTATTTATTATTTATTTATTATTTATTATTTATTGATTTATTTTATTATTTTTTTAAATTTTTTTTATTTTTTTATTTTTTATTTATTTTTTATTGATTATTTATTTATTATGTTTTTATTATTTATTTAATAATTATTTATTATCTAATTAATATATATATATTCTATTATCTATTATTTATTAATTTATTATTTATTTATTATTACTTTATTATATATTTATTATATATTCATTACTTACAATTATTTAATATCATTATTTTTTTATTTGTATATGCATAAGTATATTACATACTATTTACTCATAATATGAAGAGCTTGATGGAGTGATGAATTCTTTGAGGTATATCCAAGAGGTATGGGGTTCAAATCTATCTCAGCGCATAGATTTTCCAGATTTATGCATAGCATGCCTGGAATATGCATGCATGGTAAGATAAATAAATAAATAAATAAATAATAAATAATAAATAAATAAATAAATAACAGATCATAATAAATAATAATATTTTTATTATTTATGTAAATAAATAATAATAAATTACATAATTATGTAAATAAAAAACAAAAACACAAAAAAAGACTATTAAATATTTAGTGGCAGTGTAAACCACCGCAAAAAAAAACACCATGAAATAAAAAACCGCCACACAAAAAGTGTCAAAAATGATTTTCGACACAAAAATATGCAGTGCTTTAAGAATGTGTCACACATCATTTAGCGTCGGTTTAAACCTATGAGAAATTCCATTTTTGTAGTGTATATATCAAAATTATTCTATTATTGTTTAGAATGGTTGGCATCCTTGGTTCTCATATTAATATATAAATTTTTATGTTGTTGATTCTAGCTTATTGATGGAAGATTCATTAGGGAAAAAAATTATTGTATCTATTGGTTATACATATAAACATTTTAAATTGGTTTTAGTTCATTCATATTTAAATTTGGAAATTTTCATTCTCATGTTTTTGGTTCTATCTTATTTGAATCATCTCATATAATTATTTTTAGAATAATTCATGATTGATTCTATCTATCTTATATTTTACACTTTATGAATTTCTTTTCATTGTGTTAATCATTTATAGTTCCTAAAATTCAAGAATTATTTTATAATATTTTATATTTTTATTGGTTATGGAACGCAAATAACAAACATTTAATTAAATTTTTTTTCTTGAGGAACCAATATTAAACTCATGTTTCTTTTTTTTACAATCAATGTGGATGTTATCACCAAGGAAAAATGGGATGGTTTTTATAAAAATAACCAAAACACACCATAAATGTATTATAAATGATGTTATTATAAAGTGATGTTCTTTCAATGATCATATCATAATCTTTTAAATTCATAATATAATTATTTTGTTCTTAAATCTATGAGGATCAAATGATGAATGAATAAAGTTCAAAAAACACCAAAAACAATTATGGGGACATATTCCAATACCAAAGTTAACACTCATGAAGTTGAATGGGTTAAATGAGGAGAGATAAAATGTGATCCTTTTTTAATGTCTCGATGACTCCATACCCATCCTCCCCTTGGTTGAAAAAAAGTGAACATTTAACCATGTTGGTATTTAATCCCACAAAAGGCTAAAAAAATTTACTTTTCTCAAACAAAATCCTATTTAATCTCTTCTATATCTCATGGATCAACCCCCATTGTGATCTTGAGATACCACATATAATTCTCTGATCTCACTAATATCGCACTAGATCGACTTCCAATTATCCCCTCTTGTTATATAGTCCTAATTAATAATGAAAACCACAAAAATAATGATATGATATTAGTGATTTCCATTAAATATTGTGATAAAAAATACTAAAACATATTTTAAAGTTAATGTATTAAAGAGTTTTTTTATCCTTATTGAGGATATTGGGAAGGCTATAGTAGTGTCAGAGAAGTGAGACAATATTTTTTTGTTCAGGTCCCTCATAGGTCAAATTTTATGATAGTTCTATTTGTAAATAAATACAGATGTGGGAAATTTTGGATGTTATTGAAGTAATATTTCTATGTATAAATCCATTGTTGGATTTTATTTATACTGAATCTACTTGGATTCTTTCAGGTATGACTTTCACAACATACCCTGCTATATAAAAATGATAATAGAAATATAAATTAATCCTATTATCACTAGGTCAATGTAATCATAATTAATCACAAGGCCTATTTTTATCATTCATTAAATTGTTTGGAATATATAGCGGTGAAATACTAAATGAATTCTCTATGTTTATTCCATTGAATTATTTGTCTCTAAGGAGATCATATCTGATTTGGTTGGCTGTGTTGAATGTTGAAAGAATAACCAAAACTATGTTTTGTGGTAATTTTTTAATACCATTGATTTACCACCTAAATCATTTGATTGAGAACATTTTCTTATAAACCAAGTAAAAAATCAATATTAACATTGGTGTTGGGAAATAATAAATTCTGAAAGATAATTAATTATTTATATAATTTACTGATCAATAATATATGTGATTATCTCTTGTTCATCCGGTTTACTGTAAAAATAATAGATATCATTGATCATTCTTGTGAAGCATCCATATTTACTTACAACCTCTCATACATTGGTATATTGTATTTCAAATGTCATTTCACAACCCCAAAAGATGTTTTTTGTTAGCATAATTCTATGAAAATTATGTTTTTTAAAAATGAGTTCCGCTCACCACATATGTAAAAAAATATACTTCAAAAATATCATGTACTAGAGACTAAAAAAATGATAAATGTTAGAGAATAATTAAGAAGAGATGTCGATGGTTTGATAATGAAGTCACGATTATTAATCACATAAATTTCCATGTTTCATAGGTCTTGTTGATTAATAGATTATACCATGTTGAAGTCCAGCTTTACAATATTGGAAAAAGTGGGGTTTATGGTTCTCATATTTTTGGTAGATATTGATGAAATTCATTTCCCTGAATCTAGCAATCAACCGATGTAATGGTGAATCCAAGGAATTCACAACTGGTCCCTTCATAGTGCCTGATAGAATTTCCCCTCCTTGTTTCTTAGATACCTAGTGTTGAAGGACTTTTCCTTGTCTAGAACACACTCACCTTCATAATCTAGGAAATATGACTCATGTAATGTGAGAGTATAAGTGTAGAAGCAATTCAAAATTCCAAGTTCATATAAAAAACTTATAAAATGAAGAAATAAGTTAGTAATTTTGAACATAAATATGAGAATATGATTCAAGTGATTTAAGAAGTTTTTTGAGGATATAACTGGATAGTTAATTGTGAAAATTAATGTATCATACTTTTACAATCCTATAAAAATATGAATCAGAATACATAAAATCCTCAAGAGAAGAATATGATTAAAGGTAAGGTGAAATATTTGGTTTTGGAGATTGTAATTAAAGCATCCAAATGGGAGAGTCCATGGATCATGGATATTATATTATTATCTCATATCATAGGTGATTTAAAACTTCTAAACATTCTAAAAATATACAGTGAGGTTTTTTTTCCTCTTTAGAGGATCAGCTAATGAATATCAAAGGAGTTTGATCAACTAGGATTTGGAAACAAAAGATACAA
Source organism: Viscum album (assembly GCA_963277665.1). Lineage (NCBI taxonomy): Eukaryota > Viridiplantae > Streptophyta > Magnoliopsida > Santalales > Viscaceae > Viscum > Viscum album. Next base: position 256,543,670 of record OY728140.1, on the reverse strand, counting down.
TCCAAAAATTATATTCATGTTGATGGATTAAAACACAATATGTTAACTATTTCATATATTTTTAATGAAGAAAATAATGTCTTTAAGGAATAATGGGTTCTTAGTTAATAATATAAAACATTGTAGAATCCTGGAAGGTGATCAATAAAATAAAGGCACTTTATTTCAAGTTAGTGATGATTAAAACTCATGTCATCTTTTCATGATTGAAGATAAATTAATGTGGAATTAAAGGCTTGTACATTTTGGAAAACGAATCATGTGTAAGATCACCTAGAGATAAAATGATCATGATGTTACCATGTTTAATAGAGAAATATATTTTATGTTCTAAACATGTCAAAAGGGATGATTATTAATTCTTTACACAAAAATAAGGAAATACAGTTTACAAAATCATGAGATCTCGTTTATTTAGATACTTTTCGGCTGATGAGGAAGCAACCAACCAAGGTAGATAATAATATTATTCAAATTATTTATATCTTCACACATTTTACTTATGTCAAGTTTTTGAATCATAATTCTATGGATTTAAATATGTTTAAATGATTTTGAAGAGATATGAGAAAATGTAGTTTTCCTTTGAGTAATATCCATATAGATAATGGGACTGATATTAAAACTGGGTAGTTTAAATATTATTTGTAAAATCAATGTATTAAAAATGAACATAGTGTAACTTACACACTTCAATAGAATAGAGTTTAAAAACAAAATAAAAGATATATCTTGAAGATGGATTAAATAATTTTGATCGAGCATGATACATCTAGATACTTTTGAAGATAATCTATTGGAGTTGTGGTTCCCACTAAAAATAATTATTTAGGCCAAACTTATATATTTATTCTTTTGATTTATATTATAAAAATTCAGTGATATTGAGTTCTTAATGATTATTTGTATTCCCTTCTGTTATCGTGATAAAAAGGGAATATCATTGAAATTTTGAAAAGAAAAGTTTTAATGGAATCCTCCTAGGATATCCATAAAATATAAGAAGATATAACTTTAGTAAAAATGGATCTATAAATAATTTTGATACAATAAATTTAAATATTAAGGAATATACAATGAAATAAAACACACATAATGAAGCAAGTTCAAAAAGTAGTGATGGTGCTGTTTTTGTGAAACACCCTAAAGAAGTTTCCAAAAATTAATAAAATAAAAAATATGGATAGATTGGTGAAGAATATTCTGCAATTTTGAGTGATGATAAAAAATATAATACATCTTATATAAGGGTTATAAGACAATTTCAAGCCAAAAATATCATTTGAAATCAAATACATATGGTAAAAATGTGATAAATTTGAGGAGAATATCTCATATGTCCCTGTTATCATTAGTTGAAGTAAGAGGTGTCAATGAATCATTATATCCCTAAGAGTGGGTTTTTTCTATGAATAAATCTATGTAATAAATTGATAATAATGTAAATTTTTAGTTAGTATCCAATCCTAAAGAGAAAAATAGAATAGAAATAAAGTGGTTGGTCAAAAATAAGATGAATTAAAAAGGTGATGTTGTAAGGAACAACCAAAGTCTTATATGAGAAAGGTTATTCATATTTTAAAGGATTGGAATTGGATGAGATATTTTTACCTATTATATGGATTGAAACAATAAGAAAATTTCATTATATTACATACCAATGGTTATATAGGATTTTTCAAATGGATGTCAAATATTCCTTCCTCATTGGTTAGATAGAAGAGGGGGTATACATTGAACAACAATGATGTTTCTTGTATTAATTAGAATATAATTGTGTTTAATGGTTAAATAATGACTTATATAGGCTGAAATCCACATGGGATTGGTATTCTAAGTTAGACACTTTCTTGATGATGTTGAAGTTCATAAAAGGGAAAGTGGACAACAATATTTAAATTAATGTTGAAAATGTGGTATCTATTATAATTATTTTTTATTCATATGATATTATATATTTTTTTAAATGATGGAGTGTGTGATATTTTTTATAGAGAGTTGAATAATCATTTTGAAATGTCCATGCTTAGAAAGATGATATAATTTATTGGCCTATAAATTTCTCAAAAAAGAGATCACATTTTTTATCTAAAAATAAATATGAAATGGAACTTATGAAAAGGTTTTGAATAAAAAATTAAAATATTCCCCCAAACACCATTTGGATGAAAATTTTATATATATGATAAAGGAATGGAAGTTTATCCAAGGGAATTCAGGAAGCTAATAGGTTGTCTTCTACACTTGAAAACAACAATTATAGATGTAGTTTATATTATTACACTTTATGGTAGGTATCAAATTTCTATAAAATCACCCAATAATATTCAAATGATGATTCTTATTTATATTGGAGGTGAAATTGGATTTGGGTTGAAATATGACATCAAGTGGGAGATTTATCTGTTTTGTTACTAGAAGCACTCATCCTTAAAACCCATAAATTGAATCACTAGACAAGAATACATTCTCATGAATTCATAAATATATTTTTGGTTTATAATTTTATATAATTATTTCATTACCCTTATAAGATAAATTATTACATCATAAATTCGACACATCTGATCAGTATCAATTTTTTTAAGAATATAAAACTTCTATGATATAACTGATTTACTTTTCATGACATATCATCATGTTTTTTTCATGAATTCATCCATGTCTCTAATAATCCTCAAAAAACTTGGAAAAGCATCATAAAATAGGGGTTGATCACAATAATCTAATTAAGAAACATATAAAAGGAATGAAAGAAACTTGTTATTCCATGAAGACTCATAAAATTATTTCTTTTTTTAAATTAACATTTATCTAAAATAAATATATTTATACCTAATAATTAAAATTCCCTACCAAATTTTTTTCATAAAACATATCATAAGAAATATTAAACGCAAAAAAAATAAAAATCGAAAAGGATTATTTTCACTATTTAATAACTCATGAAAACTATTCCAAAAATTTACACATTTCACCCTTATGAAGAAGTATAAACATCACTTTAAACGTAAGATCATTATCATACCTTCTAAAATCATAATATTTTTCATAAAAATCTATAACAATAATAGATAAATAATATTGTAAACTTGATTCATATTTTTCATATCACTCTTACAACCACTCTTATTAATTGAATAACCTACTTGGTAAATTCAAATTATATCTTAAGAGAGACATATTTAGCAAACTATGTCTCGTTTCCCAATGAAGTAGAGATCTATATTGGGTTAACCAGTCATCATGGGATATATAAGGCTAACCCATAATTTTGATCTAATTAGGACCACACATATTCATAATCAATTTCAATGAACTATAACGTAATCATAATACATGAAATAGTTTATTTCCTTCATCGTACTCATAAAAATATCATTTTTACTCATAAGAAAAATAGTTTCGTGTATTGAAATAAACATTGCATTTAAAACCCATTTAAAAAAAGGAATGATTGTATTTTATTGAATAAAATGTATAATATTATAAATTAAACCAAAATAATAAAGAACAATTATGATGGAGTTAAAAATCAATGTTGTCTTATATGTTAATATAAAAAAATCCTTTGGCCTTTATTTCATTAAATAACTTATAAAATACGTAAAAGTATTCCATTTGAAAAACTATTAAACAAAGTAAAAACGAGGTATAAAATTTCATTTATAATTAATTTATTTCCATACAAATACATAAAAAAGGATTTTAAATTTTTTTTCATAAAATAAAATAATTTAGAAAATAAATCTTATAAAAATTTAAAATGAGGTTTTTTGTAATGTGTCCCTTACCTCATTTTTGACCAATAAAATACTTTTTTACAGTCATGATTAATAAAATTAAGTCAATTATTTAATTTCTTATGAACCCTTTTCATGATTATTTGTAATTTTATTTTATAAATTACAAGGTTAAATATAATTAGTTAATCAATTTAGTGCATGTCGTATGTTATTTACAATATTGCATTCATATCTCAAATATAATATTGGTAAGTTGACTATGGTAAAGGGGGGTATTACTAAATAATATATAGAATAATTACAAATAAAGAATTATAATTTTTATATATTAATTATAATTTTAAAACTAACCATGAACTGTGGATATAAAAATCTAATTATGTTATAACATAGAGATGGTATTCCATACATAAGCATGAGAAACATTTCCATTTTTAAATTGATGGAAAGAAAAGAAATCAGAAGATATATTATATTTAAAAATGATAAATATATCATTAATATAGTATATATATATAAATTAAATACATAATTGAAACCAGACGTGATAAGTTATGATAGAAAGCAAATTAAATTGGTTCGTGAGGTGGTAGTCCATCGTAAACAAAAACGGTGGTTTCATTTCCCATTAGATGGAAGAAATAGATTTATATGGGTTATTAAATTAATATAACAACATATAAGTGCATAAAAGATAATATTTTTTATTTTATCATGATTTAAGAAGATTTTATGGAGGCGAAAGAAGAAATAAAACAAAAATTCTCGGTTAAGATCTATACAACTTATTTAGACAACCTCTTTAGGTTTATACCTAAAGCCTTCCTATGATGGTTTTTTGGTTAAAATAGAGACTCTAAGTTGTGGGAAGGGATTTAAGGAAGTTTTTTATGTAGTTTTTTTTAATAATTGAATGATAAAAAAATTTAAGTAAGAAAGAAGATGAGGTTCCCATTTATAAGTGAGGGAAGGGACACATTTGGAATAAATTAACATATTAAATTAATGAAATTTAATTTTGATGGAAAATTGTACAAAATATTTTTATTTTTAATATAGAATTATTATGAGTTGAAATAATTTCATAAAATAAAATCCGGATATGTTTCTGTTATTTTTTCACACTTATCTCTTTGTTTTAACTTCTTGTTAACCCTTTTAATAATTACTACGGTATCAAAGTTTTTTACACAACAAGAGAAAAAAAGAGTTATTATAAAAGTAAAAACGTTCCATTAATGTACCATGGTTGATATTAGAAACTATGTACCATTAATTTTTTCAGTGAAATTATTTTGATTAATTTTATATTTTATAATAAAATATTATTTATTATAGAATTTCATTAAAGTTATTTTTGAACTATTTATTAATTTGAATTTAAAGACATAAATATAATAATAGAATTCAAATATAAACCTTTATCATATCTATAATATGTTAAATTTGTCTAACAAGATCACAGTACACTATAACTAAGCTAAAACAATTAATCTTGGATGTTTTAAATTCATTTACATGATTTTTTTACTCCCTGCACAAACATTGTGTTGGCATTGTGTAAATATTTAAAGTAATTATTTCATCACTAAAAATTAAAAATAAATTACTATATTAAAAAATATTAAATTACTTCAATTTATAATTTTATATCCAATCAATAAAAATATTTACTCACATATATTTCATGAAAACCTATTTAATATGTTATTTTGGCTTTTCTAGCCATGCGTAAGTATTGCACAAGTATTTGGACAAGTCCCTTGTTATATAACTCCAAAAAACATATATATATACATATATATCACTATTAATAATTAATAAGTATTATAAAATACTATTAAATACTTATTTCTTATCAGATATTATCTTTAGAACATAAAATTTTACTTTTACAGTTTTGTGCAAGCACTCTTTCGGTAAATAAAATTATTTTCATATTTATCATGAAATAAATTCTAAATTATATGTTTCCAAGTAATTACATATTATATTTATTTTAAATTAACATTAATATTTATTTAAATAATTTTATTGAATTTTAATGTCATATTTATGCCTTGGAGATATCATAAAAGATATCGTATTTCACAAAAACTGAATTTTTTTTTACTATTCACTGAAAAAACAATCTTTTCAGGAAAATATCAAACTTTTATGCTATGATAATTTTGATATTTGTTTCGTAAATGAGGTTAATTTTTTTAAATTAAAATTCTAAAATATATAAATTAATCTTTTAAATAAAACATTATATTACATGAAAAGGAATTTAATTAGAATAATATTATTTCTTTTATATTTGAAAAAGTAAATAGTTTTATTATAATAAGTATAACTATATAAAATATAATTAAGGAATACTAAAAATAATTAGTAATTATTTACTATAAACAATAAATAGGTCTTTTTATTCTTCTCCCCTTTTAGAAATTACGTCCTTTCGGTTTTATTCATTACTTAAACTGGTAGGGTTATTTTTCTTAAATAGCATTTTGAGATCACCATGTTGTTTTTCAACCATATGGTATTTTCACATAACTTTTATTTCATGAATTACCTTATTTAACAACACTTTCTATTTATGGTTAATAATTTGTAGTTTTTTTCCTATAATAAGGGTTTTTTCCAATTGAACAACTTCTAGGCTCAAAATATGAGATGAATCCAACACATATTTTCTTAACAATAAAACATGAAAGATGTCATATAACTAATATAAAATCATATTAAAGGACACTATATAGTAAAATTCTCTATATTTATCCCAGTTTTATATGGGATAATGAATTATGGACTTAACTTTTCCTTTCTTATTAGAATACATAACACATTTCTATAAATGTACTTTATGTAAATATGATTACATACCTCAAATTAAGTCCTTTCCTCCAATTATTGTCATACCTTTTTTACCCAATTTGAGTCATCCTCATATTTTTACGAATCATATTCACATTCTAAACAATTTCCACTAACAATTTGGTCCCCATAACATTAATTCCCTGACTTCATTCTAACAAAATTTAATCTGACACCGCTTTCCAGATAATTCTTCGAAAGATATCATTTGTATATTAGAATCAAAATTGATATTATATAAAAAGAAAAATTATGAATTATGTTTTCCTCAATATGATAGGTAATCAATTGAAAATATTAAAATCATATCATCCATGTTCTAAATAGTTATCTCTAACTATCCATCATATTAAGTATAATAACATGTATAAAAATTTAATTTAATACATAATGACTTCTGAGGAATTTTCAAAAGGAATAAGTCAACTTGGTATAACTATAATATAAAATAGAGAGGTGAAATCCATGGAACCTGATTATATTTTTTAGATATAGTCAAGAAAGATGATATAAATACATAGTATCTCATATATGAAATAAATGTATATATTTAGTTAATCAATATACATTAAACCGAATCACATTATTACCTCAATATGTCTTTGGAAATCCCCCCAAAAAATACATGGATATATCTTTACATTTATACTCTGGCACTGAAAAATGGTAACTCATCCCCTCTTATAAGTATCAATTTACATTAGCTAGTTGAAAAAAAATATTTCATGGTAACATTATAAAAAACACTTTTCATTCCATCCCACTAGTAATACCCCCAATTGTCTCTATACATCATTGTACTACAATGTTGAATGAAAACTAATGCACTATGAGCTTAACTCAATGAATCTTTCTTCAATAAAAAATAACTTACCACACACAATTGCATTCCAAATTTTATAACACCTACATCATAATCAATAAAATATATTCATATACAAATCATAACAAATCATACATTTTCCTAAAAAACATGATCCCCCGTCTAATATTATATAATGCTTTTTTAACAAAGAAATTTGTATTGAAATATAAAAAAATAGTTAGAGTTCATGGATGAATAATTTCTAAGCCAAAAGTTATCATATAATTATCCAATGGTTCATATTCCAAATGAAACGTGGTTAATCTACCGTTATTGTTTTAACTCAAAGTAGAAGATACTTGATTTTATTTATCTTGATGGTAATGATTTGTGTAGTCGTAATCCTTTATAAATTCTATACATCTCCTTTTGTTCTCACATTTAACTCATTTCGAGTGAATATATACTTGAAAATATAATGATCAGTATATAACCACACATTACTCCATATAAATGATTTCTCTATATTTTTAAGGAAAAATACAACTTCCATTTCAAGTTCATGTGTATGATAATTTTTTATGTCATTTTAATTGTTGTAATGAATAATAAATTACCTGATTAATATATATTAGAACACAACCCAAACCCTTAAAAGAAGCATCATTGTAGATAAATAAAGTCACCATTTTTATATGGAAGGTTCAAAATTGGCGCATTCACTAATATTCATTTCAATTTCAAGAAATACTCATTTCATTCCTTTTATCAAGATGAACCTAACTCATTTTTGGGTTAACCTTGTTAGAGTTATTCATAAATGTGATACTTTTTCAACAGATATTTTTCAATATCATGTTAATAAAATGAAACTATGAATATTAATAGCATTTTTAGGTATTTTCCATTCATTATCCACTTATTCGATGGCATGATCAATAGTTATTACTTCTTTATTTATGGTTTTTCCAAGGAAGGAAATATATTGCAACAAAAATTTATATTTTAAAAACATTCCATTTAACATATTTTTATTCAAGGTTTGTAAAAAGCCCTGAAATGTTTCTCACTATCAAAATAAATTTCATAATATATAAGGATATGATAAATAAACAAAAACATAAATGTAATGATCCAACCCACAGGTATCCACCTGGTTAGTGGAAGGTCAGGCCACCACAACCCCAAACCCACCTCTATAGGTGAGGGGCCGCTGACAGGCATTGATATGTAATAACATAAATTAGAGGCCTTTACCTAGTGTACCTATATGTATTCACCCAAACGTACCCATTAAATAGTGAAGAGGAATATTTAAAAGGGATAGAACATCTAGAGTAAAACCATGCATTAAAACCCTATAGATAATACAATCAAAGTATGATAGAAACAACCAAAGTGTAAAGGGGAAAATAAACTCCCAAGTATAAAATAAGGTCCAACCAGACTAAAACATGAATAGAAATTGGTTGAGGGTGCCCGACCTTAGATCTCGAATCCCACCTACCATATGTAGTCTATGTACCTCAGTATCCCAATGCTCCACAAAAATCTCCACTGATCTATCTGACATCTTCCTAATACACAACACATGTGGTAAAATCCCATATAGGGATGAGTATATACATACCTAGTAGGAGGCCAAAAAATAATAATGGGGAAATAAAGAGATACAATATAAGTTTTCTTCTCAACTAAAAGGTAGAGGGAAACAAAACACACATATATATATACTCATAAATGAAACCTAGACTAAACAGAATGGGGATCTTCATCTCACAACCCAGCCTAGGTCAATGAGTCTACCACCAACTCCAAAAGGGTTCATCTCTGAGGACAGTCATCTCATGTATCTATCGAGGTAACTGTGTGGAGGACCCACACCATTCCACTATGTCATACACTCGTGGGGAGAAAGTATGTAATAGAGTACCCACACCCTAGTGCATCATGGGGGTGCACACAGTAGGTAGAGGACCAACGCCTTAGTCCATCAGGGGGTTTCCACTTTTTATGTAGTGTACCGTTTCTCTAGTACATCAGAGGGTGCCACTCAGTAGGTAGAGAAATCACTCCATAGTCCATAAGGGGGTTCCAGTCAGTAGGTAGAGGACCTACACCATAAACTATTAGGGGGGTTCCACTCAAACCAATGCAAGGAGTAAGGGGGACATATGCCCTGATGAAGCATGGGGTTACTAACCCCATTCTCTCACTATAATTATCCCAAATAACCACTAACATTTAAAATCATTTCTTAAAAAGACTCATGCTTAGAAAATTTAATGACATATATCAAAATCCACTATAAAAACTGCAATCATGTTCTACCAAGAAACTACTCAAGATAGGCTACTTGTATGCCAAAATATGAGTCCATAAAAAGGAGATACATAAGGTGGATGTTCTAAATGGATGTACATGGCATGTATGGGGTATACACGACATGTGGTCCCACTCCACTTCATGTCTATGTTCTCATATGGACACTTATAGGTGGAAATTTCACTACAAACATTGTGTATAGGGGCCCACAAAGTGTATCTCAGCCACCCAAATCCTACTAGTGTGATCCAAGCCATGATCATGTTTTCTGAGTGGTGCTCATGTTTTTAGTTGTACCTAGCTACCATACCATGCCTGTGTACTCACATAGTTCCTAGAATGTACTAAAATAATAGATCCTGGTTATTTTTAGTTGGAATATGGATCATCCACCCAAGGAATTTCAATGGAATGTGGGTCGGGCCATGTGACATGTAATCCTTACCTTCCCCATAAACATTATCCACCATAGATGGGTGGGGATAAACAGTGTGTGTTTCTGGACTACAAACCGTTTTGTCAGGTTTTTTTATAGAAACCAATGTTTATTAATATGTATTCACTACACAAACTACATCACTACTCCTACTATGAATCACACTGGGGTCTTAAATCTGGGTGTACCCATGCCTGATCCATCATTTGTGTCCATATTTTGAAAACTCAAACCCTACATGGCTTCAACTATCACTCTGCTTCCATGACATAGATACTCCAGTTCGCATATAAATATAGGTATCACCTGAAAATAATTCTAATCACCCAAAAATCACATTCCCAAAACTCATTCTCCAAAACACCATGAATCAGGTGGTTATATCGAACTAGATCCCACTGGGCAATGTTGAAATGTGACCACATGGGCCAATGAAGAAGAACAAAACTAATAGTGTGGATAAATTCATATAAATGTATTAATATCATTGTATAAGAAATCTTGTTCAATGATCACAAACTTAGAGAAAACATGGGTGTAATCGTGGAACAATAGTAATAAACTGATTTAATAATTTTATTGATCCAATTGGACTCATGCAAAGGATACAAAATCGAAGATAACATAATAAAAGATAAAATATGTTATAAAAATTTTAATCAATATTGAAAACTGAAATTGAAGAGGCCTACCTCATAAAAAGATAATTGTTTTTGAAGAAATCATCATAAAGTGAAGGGATAAGACCTATTACATCTGATTCCTCTAAATCAACCATGATTCGATCATCGTCTGTCGTCCAATTCAAATTCAGAAATGAGGAATGATATGAACCACCTCTTGGATATTGAATTGTTTACATAGCTAACCCTTGAAAAATAAACATAAGAGGACATTTAATGTGGATTTTAATTAGGTTATTTAATTAAAAAATAATTTATTTTTTTATTTTAATTAAACGCACCCACAAATGACTACCTCAAAAAGATGTTTGTAACCGAACAATCATAGGTTTTTCCTAGGGTAAACTCTACATCCTAAAATCAAACATGGTATTAGATTATATATATATGTAACAACCTGAGATTTTATGAGATATATTATTTTTAATTTCTTTGATGAGTTCTATTATAGACTACAGTAGGATTAGCTTGTAATATACTCAACACCGTATTAGCTTATAGTATATGCAACGCTATTCTTGGATCATGTTACACACAATTTTGATAGTAGTTATTCTACGAAACATTGAATATATATATAATAAATGTATAAATAAAATTTTTTTGGATTCTGTTACAATGAAACAACAACGGAGTCTTGCACAACACACAACCCTTACTTGGCTTGCATTACACGTAATCACGACCTTCCACGATAGCGTGTGTAGTACGCAATACCGGGTTTCACTAAACAACGATATATTATTATAATATTATAAACTAGCCGTTATGAATAGTATGAACTGAATTTTGAATTTTATAACATTATAATTCATCTTACACATTTTCAAGAATGAGGTATGAAAACAAAATCCATTTTTCAGATAAAAGAAGTATTTTTAAAAAAATGTAGTTTTACCGCCTTTTGATGGCGCACCCACTGTAAATATAGTTTTTGACATGTTTATAAGTTAAATTTGACAAAATAAAATTCTTCCTTGTAATCAGGATATAAAAATTATATTTGGATAAATTTTTCATATTATTTTGATAACTTTCATTTTTTGATTAATAGCCAAAACACGCTATATTTTAATTAAAAAAAACTTTTTTCATCCCAATAATGTATATGGTTAGATTATATTTTTAATTGGTTTTAAAGTATAATTAGAATATATTTTTACCATTTAATCCAATTTTGGTCATTGGAATTAATTTCACTTGGAATTTTGACATAAACAAGTGTTGATCTTTTGATATTTATTGTTTCTTAAAAACACGCTATTTGTTTTGATAATGGGAATTACTTTTAAAATTAATTAATTCCACTTCTATGTTTTGAATTTGGAAAAATAGACATCATTTTTGAATTCAGAATATCAAATATATCTTAGGCTGAATTTTTGATATTTTTCTAAAAAACATCAATTTTTGATGAATAGTGAAAACACTGAGTTATTGGTTAAAACCGACTTTTTATTTAAATAATAATTTATTTGATTTAAATTTATTTTTGGCCGAAATAGATACATAATAATTATATAAGTTCAATGAAAATCATTGGAATATTTTTATAATAATTTTAGATTTATAAAAATTGTATTGAACTTTTCACCGTCTTTTACCGACCTCCTATGGGCTTTTGCAATTGTTCGTAAAATGTAATTTTACCGCTTCTGTGAGTTGAATTTTGAAAATAAAAGAGACACGGTTAATATCAAGCTGTAAAATTTTGTTCAATTAGATAAAAATAATTTTTGGTAAATAGTAACATTTTACTTTTATTTACCACGGTTAAAAGTAAATAGGGTAATTCAAGGTTAAAAAATATTATAATAATTCAAAACTACCTTAACACTTTTACAAACCTTATTGGATGAGTAATGGCAGACCATGGGCATCCTTGGGTCGATTTTCGGACCCCATGGAGTCACTTATGAAAGACAATAACACATTAGATTAATTAATTTAATGTAAAGACAAAATTGGCATTAAAAAAATCTTTTAGTAATTAATTTTTATAAGGGGCTATATAAATTATATTTTCGACTATACTTATTCATTGGAAAGATAAAACGATATCCTACATGTTGGTTTTTATTTATAATTTTTAGACATCATATAAATTAAATTATTTATGACACAATAATGATGCAGAATTTACCTCATTAATAAATGACTTATATAAATAAGATTATAATGATTAAAATATTATCAAAAAAATGTCCAATTCTGAATGTATGATTATATATCAAACTTTAGTCATCTTATCTTAGACTATAATGATTTCTGTACCATTAGAAACTGAATAGCATTATATTATAAAATAATATTTTCACTCTTTCCTAAAGCAACCCTCCTCTCCATTATAAAGGAGACCACTTCTATGCAATTCCACACACCACTAAAGCCATTTGGATCATCCAAACTATGATCAATTATGTTCTATACATTACTATACTCCCCCTTGAATCCTTACATTAGGCAGAAGTCACTCCATGAAGTCCTTTTGGTTCAATCCAAAGGAAGTTACCAAATTAAAGGTAATGGTTTATCTTAAGTTGTTTTATTTTATTCTACTTCTCCTACCCCTAAACTATTTTTAATACTTTCTTTTGTAACAACACCAATATCCTAAATATAATAGGATGTTGTTATGATAACTATTCTAACTACACTTACACACACCTTCATCTAATGGATGAAGAACATAATGTTTCTATGATGGAAAACTAACGCCTCACAAAACGATGATTGTTCGATTTTCTCCTACCGCCTCTCACAGTGGCCATTATGATGGAACTGTATTTATATATGATATATATTATTTTTATAATTTCCTTATGCATCTTTACTTCCCAATTTTATCAAGCCTTTATGGTTTCCATAGTGGATAAATACGATGATCTCATTTGAGGAAGTGCGGACTACCGCCCCCTCAAAGTGATGTTATTCGTTAATGGATTCTGTGGGATGTATAAAATATGGAGTTATTGATATTATATATGATATTATATTGGAATTATAATATAAATATTTTATTAAAAAAATAAATATAAATGAAAGTAGCTTTCATGCATACGTACGGCTTACCGTCTCCATCAACGATGCATTTCATTTCTTACCTTCATATGTTATGTACTATTATAAATACATGTATATGCCAGATATATAATGAATATATATGATATATAAATCATTATTTACATTATGTAAGTAAGTAAATCCTGATATAAGTAATAATAACATCCATAACAACAAGTCCAAACACGTACGATAAATAAGATGATTTTACCCAAAACATTGCTTTAACATGGGATTTACAAAATAACGGGTAATATAAAATCATAAGTAAACCATATATGATATCATAACAATGAATATGATTCATTAATAAGTCAATTAAATTATTTAAATCATTATATAGGATGTTCGGATACGTACGAAGCATATCAGACCTAAGGTAAGGGATAATTATTCCAATCTCATTCTTATCCTAGATTGTTTATTCGTAAGTATTTACTGAGGGAGTTATATTCTTATCCTGTTTTACTACATTTTGTGTACGGAATCTTTCATTTATGATGTACTTTTTGAATTTTCTGAAAAAAGTATGAGAAGAATGTTTTTTTAACTTATACGGCATGAAAGGATTTTTACAATTTTATAAAACCTTATTTTCATGAAGCTTCCTCCAAAATATTTCATGACTATTTTAAAAAAAATATCTTTTTTAAAAAAAAATTGCTTGACGTTTTGTGAAAAGAAATTTGTTTTGAAGACGAAAGGATATTTTCCTCAAGAATTCATTTCAAATGTTTTATCAAAACCATTTTTCTATCTAAGATGACATTAGTTCATATCTGTATGTTTCAAGAATAATGTCTCTATGATTTACCTGGATTCACTATTCATTTGATGAAATGATATCCATTTGTTTTATATGGATTATTTTATGTTGGGATGATGTTTATGAAACCCAATTTATTCTTTGGGTTATGATGAATGATTTATGTTTATGTTGGGTCACAAGTAAGAATGATTTAATTATGAGATGGGTGCGACATATATCTCCCCCCAATACATTGGGTAAAGATTTATATCTTATAAGATAGACATGGATGAAATGGAAAGTAAATATTATTCAGTAATACGGGGCTGGAACGGCAAGTAAACCTAGTTCAGTAAGGGATTTTGTCCACTAAATGGTCTTGGCAGAAATGCCTTGGCTACTATGGAAATCATATCATGGGATTAATGGTTGCCACAATCAAATGTTTTATTCCCATGCTATTTTATCATGATTGATGTTTCTTTATGATATATTCCTTATATACTACCATGTTTTATGTCATTGCTCAAGGTTTTGATGTTTAAATATTATGTTCATGTTTTTAAGTTCAAATGTATATGATTTGATTTATTTTATCCATGATTACCCTTACTGAGCATTTGATCTCATCCTTTATATGTTTTCTTTTCCCCAGGATATAAAGAAAGGTTTTAGGTAAGAAAACAAAAGGGAAAGATAATTATGGGAGATATTGAAGATCTTTCACCCCGATTAGAAGATTATTTTTCCAAGTTTCCAATGACATAAACTATTATTGTCCTTGTGTGTGTTTTTTTGTTATGTATTAAGTGTTCCGCAAAAGTAATGTAATGTCCATGTACATCATGATCTGGGTCTCTACAGTTGGTATCAGAGGAACGTTTTAATTAACCTTTGGAAACTAGGATGCGAAAACTTTAGTGAGATCCCTAAAGATATTTTTAAGGTATGTCTAGGGATGTCCCTAAGGATAAGTATAAGTATTGCTTATAGTCCTAGAATTACGGTAATGATCTTAGAATTAATCCTAAGATGTTAGATATTGAAGTTACTCCCCCTTTATTATGTTGTTTTACATTTCATGATTATTGCCTCCCACACATTTCTTTTTGGGTTTTAGAAAATGGCTGGAAACAGGAAGATTCACGATAATGGAGAATATGACAGACAATGGAATGATATTTTTTTTGATCAAGCAAATGAAATGGGATTTGGAAGGCGAAACATCATTATTATTCCTAATTAGCAATCTCATAATATGATCAATTATCTCAGCTTTGTTATGTTTCCTGACTCAGCTAATAAGAGAAAGATGGAGTTTCAGGATGATCATAGAGGAAAGAAAGTTCAATTTCCCTCATGTAAGCCATGTGGGAAGAGGCATCAAGGAGAATATTTCAAATGAACTGGAAGATGCATTGGGTGTGGAAAAGAAGGACAAAAAGCTAGTAATTGTAAAGGAAAAGGTTCGGTTAACACCAAGGACATGGATAATGGTATTTCTAAGACATAAACAATGGTTATGTGTTTTAAATGTGGAATGTACGGGCATTATGCAAACCAATGTCCTAAGGAAAAATATCATAAAGAGAATCAGCATGTTCATATGGGTAGTATTTATGTGGATGATGATGAAGTGACTAGAAATGATATGTGAGATGAAGGAATTTTTGAAGCCCGGTCAATTGTTTAAGAAGGTAGTGGAATAATTACATGTTTATCAAGCGTAATGTTGTATAAGTAATCTCATGGTACTATTGAATAAAGAGACATATAAGGATTTTTACATAGTTCTCTTTCCTTATGTTTTGAAAGTGTATGATGAATGGTACCGGTAACCATGAAATTTTATTCAGATATTTTTGGAAATCACCTAATATGTGCATAAAGAAGTGATAAGGAGATAATGAAATGTTTGATAGTATTAATGAGATCATGAAATATATAAGGACAAAGTGATATCATGGTTTGAGTATATATAATTTTTGGGATTTTAGTATGTGGAAAGAGTTAAATTTTGACAGAATTAATGTTTTCACTAAGGATCAATGGGTATTAATTTTTCAATAGAATACATGATTAAGGTATTCAGATGATTGGAATGTGATCAACAAGATATATCGGGGATAAATGATTGTATTCAAGGCTCGGTAGATGAAATTTCTAGTAATTACATTCTTTATACTATGAGATTAGACATATGTATTTTGGATAAGCCTAAAGATTGTAATGGATTATGTGGGACACAAGTTAGTATTGTTTAAGGCTATAACTGTTTTCGATATTATTGATGGAATGTCATAATGATGTAATTTCAGAAAAAGGACAACCTACAGGACAGGCGACAACCTGTCGCATCGGACAAGGTTGTGGGAATATAACCCACAACCAAAGTGCGACATGCCTTCATCACCTACCACTGGCCTACAGGAAGTCCTTGGTTAGTAGAAACTAGTTTTATTATATTATGCGGTATGATAGATGAAGTATAAGTCCATTTTTGGAACTATATATGATTAATCACACCATAGATGGACTTATATATATATATATATATATTTCTAAACTTATGTTTGAGATGGATGGAATGACTTATCATTCTATCACATGATCTGATAACACTTCACGAATAACAAATTCATCTTCATTTCTTTAAGAGATGAAGTGGAAATTGTTCAAGGCACGAACAACGGTGAGATTGTACCAAAATCAAGTAATTATTTCTTTTGATTCGTAATTTCTTCAAAATTAGGGTAATGATATGGAAAACCAAAAATGTTGTCCTACTGCTCTCATATCTGATAAATCAGATGGTACCTTAGATCATCACAAATTTATACCTTTGTGATTGTTGGATTTTTCATAGCCATGTTCTGTACCACTCTCTATCAGAATTTAATGGTTAGATTTATCTTCCATATCCATATTTTCACCTATGTTTTTCTATGTAGAAACCCAGTGATTACTTAATTTGGGTAACCCTTATGTTTCATAATTTAGTTTTTAATGTCCAGTTTTGGTATTCCTTTTTACGATGTGGGTTTCTATGAATGAAACTTTCAGGTAGCAAACCATTTGTAACCCTGACGAATTTCGAGGGCGAAATTCATTTTAAGGGGGGTAGAATCTAACAAACCGATATTTTATGAGATATATTATTTTTAATTTCTTTTATGTGTTCTATTATACACTACACCTGGATTAGCCTGTACTATAAGCAACACCGTATGAGCTTGCAGTATACACAACGTTATTCTTGGGTCATGATACACACAATTTTGATAGTAGTTATTCTACGAAACATTGAATATATATATAATCAATGTATAAATAAATTTTTTTTGGATTTTGTTATAACAAAACAACAAAGGAGTCTTGCAGAACATGCAACCCTAACTTGTCTTGCATTACACGCAATCGCGACCTTCCACGATAGCATGCATAGTACGCAATACCGGGTTTCACTAGACAATGATATATTATTATAATATTATAAACTAGCCATTATGAATAGTATTAACTAAATTTTGAATTTTATAACATTATAATTAATCTTAATCATTTTCTAGAATGAGGTCTGAAAACAGAATCAGATTTTCGGATAAAAGAAGTATTTTTAAAAAAATGCAGTTTTACCGCCTTTTGGAGGCACACCCACTTTAAATCTAGTTTTTGACATGTTTATAAGTTTAATTTGACAAAATAAAATTCTTCCTTGGAATCAGGAAATAAAAATTTAATTTGGATAAATTTTTCATGTTATTCTGATAACTTTCATATTTTGATGAATAGTAAAAACACCCTATATTTTAATTAAAAATAGCTTTTTTCATCAAAATAATTTATATTGATAAATTATCTTTTTAATTGGATTTAAAGTGTATTTATAATATATTTTTACCATTTAATCCAATGATGGTCATTGGTATTAATTTCACTTTGATGTTGGACATAAACAAGTGTCGATCTTTTGATATTTATAGTTTCTTAAAAACACGATATTTGTTATGATAACTGGAATTACTTTTGAAATTAATTAATGCCACTTCTATGTTTTGAATTTGGAAAAATAGACATCATTTTTTAATTCGGAATATCAAATATATCTTAGGGTGAATTTTTGGTTTTTTCCTAAAAACATCATTTTTTTGATGAATAGTCAAAACACTTAGTTTTTGGTTAAAATCGACATTTTATTTAAATAATAATTTATTTGATTTAAATTTTTTTCAGGTCAAAATATATACATAATACTTATATAAGTTTAATGAAATTAATTGAAATATTTTTTTAATAATTTTATATTTATAAAAATTGTATTGAACTTTTCACCGTCTTTTACCCACCTCCTAGGGGCTTTTGCAATTGTTCATAAAACTTAATTTCCCTGCTTCGGTGAGTTGAATTTTGAAAATCTGAGATACACGATTAATATTAAGGAGTAAAATGTGGTTCAATTAGATAAAAATATTTTTTGGTGAATAGTAACTTTTACTTTAATTCTCCACGGTTAAAAGTAAATAGGGTAATTCAAGGTTAAAAGAATATTATAATAATTCAAAATTAGCTTAACACTTGTCAAAACCTTATTGAATGAGTAATGGACGACCATGGGCATCCTTGGGTATATTTTTGTACCCTATGGAGCCACTTATGAAAGACAATGACACATTAGATTAGTTAATTTAATTTAAATACAAAATTTTCATTAACAAAAAACTATTAGTAATTAATTTTTATAAGGGTCAATATAAATTATCTTTTAGACTATAAATATTCATTGGAAATATAAAATGATATCCTACATGTTGGTATTTATTTTATAATTTTTAGACATCATATATGTTAAATTATTTATGACACAATAATGATGCAGTATTTACCTCATTAATAAATAATTTAAATAAATAAAATTATAATGATTAAAATATTATCCAAATAATGTCCAATTCTGATTGGATTATTATATCTTGATTATGATTCATCTTATATTCTACTATAATTATATTTGGACCATTAGAAACCAAATATCATTATATTATAAAATAATATTTTCACTCTATCCTAAAGAGCCCCTCCTCCCCATTATAAAAGGAGACCACTTCTATACAATTCCAAACTCCTCTCAAGCTATTTACATCGTCGAAACTCTACTCAATTAATCTCTCTACATCCCTATCCTTCACCTCTAATCCTTACATTAGGCATAAGGCACTCCAAGAAGTCCATTTGGTTCAATCCAATGGAAGTTACCCAAATTAAAGGTAACCGTTTCTCTTAAGTTGTTTTATTTTATTCTACTTCTCAAACCCCTAAAATATTTTTAATCCATTATTTTTTAACCACACCAGTATCATAAATATAATAGTATGTTGTTATGATATGTATTATAACTACACTTACACACACCTCCATATAATGGATGAAGAACATAATGCTTCTGTGATGGAAAACTAACACCTCACGAAATGATGATTGTTCGATTTTCTCCTACCGCCACTCATGGTGGCCATTATGATGGAACTCTATTTATATATAATATATATTATTTTTATAATTTCCTTATTCTTCTATACTTTCCAATTATATCAAGCCTTTATGGTTTCCATAGTGGGTAAATAGGATGATCTCATTTGAGGAAGTGCGGACTACCGCCCCCTCAAAGTGATATGATTCGTTAATGCCTTATGTGGGATGTATAAAGGATGGAGTTAATGATATTATATATGATATTATAATGAAATTATATTATACATATTCCATTAAAAAAATAAATAGAAATGAAATTAGCATTCATGCGTACGTACGGCTTACCGTCTCCATGAACGGTGCATTTCATTTCTTACCTCCATATGTTATGTACTATTATAAATACATGTATATGTTGGATATATAATGAATATATATGATATATAAATCATTATTTATATTCTGGAAGTAAGTAAATCCTGATATAATTAATAATAACATCAAGAACAACAAGTCCAAACACATACGATAAATAAGATGATTTTACCTGAAACGTTGCTTTAACATCGGATTTACAAAAGAATGGGTAATATAAAGTCATAAGTAAACCATATATGATATCATAACAATGATTATGATTATTTAATAAGACAATGACATTATTTAAATCATTATACAGAAGATTTGGATACGTACAAAGCATATCGGACCAAAAGTAAGGGATAATTATTCAAATCTCATTCTTATCCGAGATTTCTTATTCGTAAGTATTTATTGGGGTGGTTATATTTATCATCCATGTCCCTAGTTTATAAAAATGGTTTCATGTATTTTTAAAGTCCTTTATTCCAATTTTTTAATTTTACTACATGGTGTGTAAGGAATCTTTCTTTTACGAGGTACTTTTTGACTTTTCCGGCAAAAGTAAGAGAAGAATGTTTTTTTAACTTATACGGCATGAAAGGATTTTTACAGTTTTACAAAGCCTTATTTTCATAAAGCTCTATCCAAAATATTTCATGACTATTTTCCAAAAAATCACTTTCTTTTAAAATTTCTTGACGTTTTGTGAAAATAAATTGATTTTGAAGAAAAAGGGATATTTTCCTCAAGAATTGATTTCAAATTTTTTATCAAAACCATTTTTCCATCTAAGATGACATTATTTCATATGTGTATGTTTCCAGTATAATTTCTCTATGATTTACATGGTTTCACTGTTCTTATAATGAAATGATATCCATTTTTTTTATATGGATTTTTTTATGATGGGATGATGTTTATGAAACCCAATTTATTCTCTGGGTTATAAAGAATGATTTATGTTTATGTTGTGGAACAAGTAAGAATGATTTATTTATGAAATGGGTGGGATCTATATCTCCCTACAATGCATTGGGAACAGATTTATATCTCATGAGATAGACATGGCTTAAATGGAAAGTAAATCTGGTTCAGTAATACAGGTCTGGAACGGCAAGAAACCCAGTTTAGTTAGGAACTTTGTCCACTAAAATGGTCTTGGAAGAAATGCCTTGGATACTATGGAAATCATATCATGTGCTTAATGGTTGCCACAATCAGATGTTTTATTCCCATGCTATTTTATCATGATTAATGTTTCTTTATGATCTATTCCTTATGTACTGCCATGTTTTATGTCATTGCTCATGATTTTGATGTTTAAACATTATGTTCATATTTTTAAGTTCAAATGTATATGATTTGTTTTATTTTATCCATGCTTACCCTTTCTGAGCATTTGAGCTCACCCTTTCATGTTTTCTTTTCCCCAGGATATAAATAATGTTTTTAGGTAAGAAAAAAAAAGTGGAATATCTTTATGGGAGATGTTGAAGATCATTCACCACGATTAGAAGATTATTTTTCCGAGTTTCCAAAGACACTAAACTATTACGATCCTTGTGTGTATGTTTTTTTATGTATTAAGTGTTCCGAAAAAGTAATGTAATGTTTATGTACGTCAAGCTATGGGTCTCTAAAATATAAATATCCATTCAAGAGTTATTCTATTATTCTTGAAAAACTATATACATGTGATATTAATATATTAAATATTTCTATAATATCAATTTCGAGATCACAAGGCCTAAAAATCTCTCCCCTTCTCTACTCCTAGCTCCAAAAATATTTTGTAATATATTTCAAATTCTTACAAGAAAATAATAGGGTCACTGAATTATAAACCCCTTCAAGGATTTCATCCTCGAAAAAAAATCTAATAAAAAAGGTGGGGATACTAATCTCGCATCTGACTCTCCCGCTCCTAAGATCTCCCATGCATGCTCTCGTGCTGCAACAACACACAAACCAAGTTAATATTCCACCCTCATATGATTCTCTCCTACCAATCCTTGATCACCACCAAGTCCTCTATAAAGTATCCTCCATCCTAAATTTCTATCTCACCCTAGTCATGGACGTTCAAAGGATCATTCATATATCTCCTCATCTACGACACATGGAAGAAGTCATGCACCCGCTACAAATTTAGTTGTAAGGATTGGAGGTATTAAGCCTTTACCACACTCCATAGGATCAAAAATGGCTTGATGAACCTATAATTTAGATTTCCTCCATAAAAAAATCTATGTACTCTTCATCGTGAGGAGACTCTCAAGAAAACATGGTATACAAGATTTAAATCCAATATCCAATGATGTTAATATTCATAATATTTCTATTGTATTTAGGTTTTCCTCATCCACTCATAGATCACATGGAACTTATCAATCAACACCTACACCATCTCTGGACCATCAATAGATGCCCATAAAATCTCATTCCATCACAAGGGTGGTTTATAGGGTCTCCCATACAAGACCTAGAATGGTGACATACTGATAGTAGAGTGATTATATTACTATAAGAAAAATCATCCAATGGAATGTGATCCTCCCCACTCTGGTCAAAGTTTAACAAACAAGATCTCATAATATTCTCGAAAAACTAGATAGTGTGATCGGTCTACCTATCCTAATAGTGGTGACACACTGTACATGTCCATATTTGGGTCATGGATGCCTCTTGTAGGCCTCTCCATAACCATGAAATGAACCATGTATCACACTAGGAGACAATCATCGAGTGTACCCCCACATATTTTAATGTTTTCCCACACGTAAAAATATCCTAGACACTCTATCTGAATCTACACCCTAAGGTAATGGAAGTGTGAATACTTTTTAAGTCAATCAATAATGACCCAGATGGAATTGTGGCCTATCACTGTCCATGGTAGCCCTACCACAATTTTTATGGATATGTAATCCCATTTCCAATTTTATATCTTAATATTATTTTGAAAACCTATTAGAACCTAGTGATAAACCTTCACCTACTGACATGTTAGACAACGAGAGGTGAACTCAGAAACACTTTGCATCATGCTAGCCCACCAAAAATTTCCATTGAAGATCCCTATAAATATTTTATGTACCGAGATGTATAACCAAAGAATATGTTTGAAACTCCCTCAAAGACTCCTATATCACCCCAATAGGAAACATTTTCCATCCCTAGAAAAGGAACAGGTGTTCCCCCTCCTTTAAAAAATTTATATGATGATTACTCTAAATATATCTAGTCTGGTAGAACCTCACGTTCATTGTCTCTCAACTGAACCACTGTTATGAAGAGGAGAAGTAGAGGAGTCAACATCTTAAACTAAAGATAACCTATACCCCTCTCCTCCAAGAAGTTTTTTTGTAAATAATCCAAATTCTTATACGCCTCCTCAACCAATCAATAATAGGAATTCATGCTAAGGGTATCTTCCACCACATTTCTCTTCCCATGAGTATAGAATATCTCAAATTCATAATCATGAATAAAATATATATAGAATCTATGTATCAGGTTCGTATCTCTCTTATTGAATATATATCGGATACATAGATGGTATGAGTACACTATAATGTTCTCCCTCATAAGTTAGTGCCTCCACATCTTCATAAAATATACTACCACTATAAAATCCAGGTTGTTTGTCAGGTAATTCTACTTGTGGGATCTCAACTGCCTTGAGCCATATGCAATAAATTACTACCTCTAAATCCATATTAATCTAACCATATTTAGGATATATACTCCCTATACTCTACTTGGGATCATTATTTGATCCACTTTTATTAAAAAAAATTGGGTGGGGTTTCCCTTTTCCAAAATATTACGAGTGCCACTCCTCCACTATAAAAGGCCTCATCTACTCCCAATTAATAACACCTATAAATCCACATTGTCTTGAATAAAATCTCCCAATTATATCTTAAACATAAATAAATTCCTTGTTGAATCCTCTATTGTTAATAAATCCTTCCAAGGAATCTCTTTGGTGTAAACCAAATGGTGTTACCTGATTAAGAGGTAACACCCTCCCTCAAACTCCTTTGTTTTATTTTCTTCCTCCACTCCATAAAATATTATTATTACATGATTTTATAACATAATATTTATAATCAAAATACTATGATGTTTTTATGCTAATTGTTAGACCTATACTTACACACATTTCCATCTAATAGGTAACGAACATGTTGTTTATGTGTACGTTAAACTACCGCCTCACTAAATGATGATCGATCATTTTTTCTTTACCACCGATAATGGTGGAAATTATTATAGAAACTCTATTCATATATGCTATATATTATAATTATTTTTTTAAGATTCTTTAAATCTTTTATAACACATATATTAATACTTTCTATTTTGTGTAAATACGATAATTTTGTTTGCGGAAGTGTTGACTATCGCCCCCTCAAAGCGATTTGATTCGTTCACACAATACATAGATTAAATAAAAGATTGTTTTAATTAGAAATATGTGACAAAAAAATGTCTATATTATATTAATGTCATTATTATTTTTATATAAATATACTATATACCATTTTATTTATTAACCGTTCACACACAAATAAATTTATACAGTCATTCGTGGATGTGTGGACTACCGCCTCCTCGACACAATTTGATTCCTTTTAAATCACAATAATTATATAAACAAATTGATTATATTAAATAATATGGTATTTATGATATAAAAATCATTCTAAAATGATTAATGTTATATACCTTCTTTCCATAACAATCATTGAGAAATGGGAAAATTACTCATGTGTACGTACGACCAACAATCTCCATGATTATAATGTTGATTTATTTTTTTACAACCATATTCAATGATTGGATTTAAAATTAAAAGTAATGTATAAATATGAAAATTATTATATTATTATTATTCTGGATATGTTTATATAATTTCCACTTTGACCATATTCGACCAGCCAAAGTTGTTTTTAACATATGAACCGAATTTGGTCCAAACACCTGACTTAAAATTAATTATTTATGTAGTTTAATGCCACATGGTAATAAGTGAAGTTAAATTAATAATAAACGTGAAAAAAGTTATGAATAAATTAATTAATTAACATAGATTTATTATTTTTCATTATAAAGACACACGAGACAAGTCGGACTCAATGTAAGTAAATTTCATCTCACTCTTTATTTCAATGAGATACATGCATTTTTCATGATTCACTTAATTATTGTTGTGTTTATACATCCCATGAATGTATTATATGACTATTATAATTAAATATATGGGTATTTACATAACCATTTTATGTTCTTTATATCATGTGGATTAAGTTTCAAATGTTTCTTAATCGGTAATGTGATTTTTTCTCAATTTTCCTTCATTAAGACACATATCATGTTATACACCTATATTTTTACATTAGGTGTATAAAATATCATTGAACTATTAAAACAAGAATTTACTTCAATTAATGATATTTTAATCAATATATAGTTTTATTTTCCTGAATGGGGTGTAGGAATCATTATTACTATGTGGTAATATATTATTAAAACAATCTAACCGTTTATCAAGATTGTTTATGATAATGTTTTCATTAATGAAATATTAGGATTCATCTTTCAATAACACTAATTAATTTTATTAATCTATGGTTATTCATGATTTATTCATTTATTAGTACCAATTTTACCACTCTTGGTATTTAAGTTAATGAATAAATGTTTTTTAAGAAAATATAACCATACAAATCTCTTCGGTCGAAAATTTCTGTTCCTTAAAACCCATGCTCTATAAAAAGGTTACAAGAATATTATATAGTTATCATATGATATTTAAAATACATTTTTAACCATTTTATCTATTAAAATATTAAAAATTATTTTTCTTGTCATTTTTTGGTCGAGGTACCTTTCTAAAAAAATTACAGTTCAAAAAGAGGAATGTTTGGCATATAAGGATTTAACCACCATCATTTATTTAATGCATTATTCATATTATTAAAAGGTTTATTTATATGAAATGGTTTTTAAATAAAATTCAA
Source organism: Viscum album (assembly GCA_963277665.1). Lineage (NCBI taxonomy): Eukaryota > Viridiplantae > Streptophyta > Magnoliopsida > Santalales > Viscaceae > Viscum > Viscum album. The sequence continues at coordinate 256,517,141 of OY728140.1, read as the reverse complement.
TTAATTGTTTTTCAAAATATTTTCAATATTATTTCATATGTTTTTAATGAAAAACGATTTTGAACAGGTTTTCAAGCTACTCTACAAGTTGAAAATGGAAAAAATGATTTCAAAATGTTTTCAATGCTTCCTTTATATTTTCTCAAGTTTATTTTCATGAAAATGGTTTTCAAAAGGTTTTACATTTTAAGATTAATTTTTCAATATAGAAAGGCTAATTTCATCCTAAAATATATTTTAAAGATATTTCAAAATTATTTATAATATAAGATGACATATGTTGGGGATACTAATTCCTTATTGGCAATATTATCCAAGGTTTCATTAAATGCTTTATTTAGATGTTTTATGTTTTAATGAAATGATTTTTATGAACTCCATTTCTTTTTCATGATTTATATTCTTATGAAGCCCTCTTCTTTTCATGGGTTATAATTTGATGAAATTATTATGAAACCTGTCTCTTTTCCATATTTTATTATATGATTACATGTTTATAAAACCCATTTAATTTCGTGGGTTATAATATGATTATTTATGATATTAAGTCACATGTTTTTATGATTTAATTCTGATATGAGTGGTAACTATATCTCCCTCCAATGCAATGGTTAAAGATTTATATCTCACTAGATAGATATTGATGGGATGAGGAGTCAACTCACTTTAGTATTACGGGGATGGAATACAGATTAAACTCGCTTCAGTAATACTGGCCTGGAACAAGGAATGAACCTAGTTCAGTAAATTAATTTATCTACAAAGATGTCCTTGGTAGGGATTCCTTGACTATTATAGAAATCATATTATATTCTTATGTTTCTATCACAATTCTATCTTTTATTCCTTTCTTATTATTTCATGGATTTTGTTCTTTACTTATTTATGATTCATGTCTTATTAACTGTAAAGCATTATTCCATGATTCATGTTTATGATCTTTGATATGAAAGGTAAGATCTTATAATGTTGGGATCAGATTCTCACATCCCTATGCTCATGTTTATGATTACATGTCATCCTTGTTTACCCTTACTGAGCATCTGGCCTCACCCCTTTTTATGTTTCCTCCCAAGTGTTATGAATATTTGTATTAAGTGTGATTTTTCTAAGAAGGATGGGTTTCATTAAGAACCTAATGGGAGATAATATAGCTTGGATATTTACCAGTGTTTAGGTTCCAACATTCCAAAGTCATTAAACTAATATGGACTTTGCGTGTCGGTTTTTTTATGTTCTAAGTATTCTATAAAAGTGATATAATGTCAATGTATGTTAATAATGGGTAATTATAACTAGTATTAAAGAAACGGTTAATATATCCTTTGGAAACTAGGATAAGAAAACCATAGTGAGAACTCTAAGGACATGTCTAAGGATAGTTATAAAGATAAGTAAAAGTATCATAAAATGACTTGGATTTTTTTATGATATATTGAGAGGTTTTATAAAAATAAATCCTTGTTTGGATACTAAAAGTGGATATGGATCTAGAACAGATGTACCTAGTTGTAACAACTCCAATAAGATATCCAAGGAATGTCCTAGGGAAATCAGGTACAATACAACAAACCTTTTTTCACACCTAGTTTGACACTCCTTGGGGATATACTTTGGAAATTAACAAACACGTTACAAAGAATTGTGAAGGATTTGAATAGAATATGGCTGTGAATAACCTAGTATAAACTCAATGTGTCATCCATTAAAAGTTATTTGTAATTATATAGTAATCCTATAATTATGCTTTCAGGATTATGTTATTTTCTTCTATGATCTGTGTTTCTCACCCCGTGATTTTGGTTTTAGTCAATGAAGAGAACTAGTTGGAACATGTTTAAAATTGAATGTTTCATACGTGGAAAGTATGGGGATTATGAAAATAAATTTCCCAGGTGGAAATATAATAAAGGTAGTCTAGAAGGTCGTAATAGTATTGGTTATACTTATTAAGATAAAGGGACCGCAAATGACATGTGAAAATAATGTGATGTTCTTCCTGTATTTTTTCAACTAATCATAAGAATATTGATTAGATTTATATTGGGATCCTTAATACATGATTCATATTTTATATTGTAGAAATGTGTTATCAAGGTATAAATTAATTAAACCTGTGTAATGGTTTAAGAATAATGTCAAATGAAGAAAGTAATTATCTTTTAGAATTCCAATATTATGTTATATGATTCCTAAAATATTTTAGTATTTTTAGTATAATGTTTCATTAAGGATTGAAAATGATATGTTTAATGGTGATGAAGACTTAGAAACGTGATATTTTGATTAGATAATGTAACCCATAATGTGATAAATATGTTGAGAAGATTTTGTTTCACTTGGATAAAGAGATGATTGATTTGGATAAAGTAAATTAGATAGCATTTATTACCCTAGATTTGATTATGGATTGGTTGAAAAATTGGTCTTTGTCTTCATGGATGAAGTTTAAAACTTCATAGATTTATGGAATATATCCAGAAATATTTTGAATAATGAAGCATACATGTTTACCAAAATAATTTATGGTAATTCATGATATTACCATATTTCTAGAAAATATATGATGATTTTATCCACATGTTTTGAATGCGACAACCAAGATCTAATTTGTGAAATAAAAGTGAAATTTTTTTTCTCCTTTTGTGACTTTATTTATAAATTATTGTATTTTAAACTTTTTGAATGGTTATAAGGTTAACTATTTATAAAAATAATAATTTAAACTTTAGATGAAGATTGTGAGAATAAATTATTATCTCAACACATAATGATTTAGGATTATTTTAAAAACTATTATAAAAACATGGTGTTGATTATAACTGATGATACATGGGATAAAATATCATGGATCTCTTGATCTTTTAGTGCATCAAGAATAAAAAATTTACCTTCATTTTTGGAGAAATAGGTAAAGTAGATCATGGAAAACAAATGGTGAGGATGTCCTAAAATCATGCCATTATATATTTTATAGAAAATAATTTAACTTTAGGAAATAGGATCTTGAAACCAAAAAAATTATCCTAGTCTCTATGTTTATGATAAATCATTTAGTCTCTCTGTTCATTAAAGTTTTATGGATTAATGATTGTTAACATTCTCCTAACCTTATTCACTATCACTATCTATCATAACATAATGGTTAGATTTTTCATCCAAGTCTATGTTTTCACTTTCCACCTATGTTCTGCCATGTGGAAACCTAGTTATATGTTACATTGGGTAAGAGTTATGTTTCAATATTTCCTTTTTAAAAGTAATCTTTATTATTAATTTTTACGATATGTGTTACGAAGAAATGAACTTTAAATATTAAACTATTAATAACTCAAGCTAATTTAAAGGAAAAATCATTTTAAGGGGTGGTAAAATGTAACACCCTAATATTTTTTGAATTATTCCTTTCGAATTAATTGATAGCTTTTGATATTTTTCATTTCATGCAACACTGAAAATAATTATTTCATATATATTAAAGCAATAAGTTTGGATTGTGTTACACATAATGTGAAGTTAAATATGCACTATATGAAACATCTTTCAGCATTATCTATATGGAACACTGAGGTTAGTGTACATTTCATGAAATACTAAATTTCCTCGATCGCTTGCGTAATATGCAAGACTTACTGTTAAGGAACAATAATATATAATTAGAAATAATATTATTTAGTATAATAATATATATCCTAGCCTTCAAATTATCTTATATAAATATTATTAACTATATTATTAAAATATGTGGTTTTTTTAAAATACAAAATGAAATAATATATTACAAGTTATTTAGAAATGAATATGAGAACCAATAGAATATAAAGAGAGTATTTCTATAGAAAAGTATTTTTATGCACATAAAGATATTTTATCCTAATAATTTAATTTAATTATAATTAGCGAGTGATATTAATTTAGTATATATGATATATATTCAATAAAATATTTTTGATACCCATCCAATATATTTTATAAACATAAGATAAGAATAAACTAAATTTTACAGATAAAAACCTATATTTTTATTAAGGTAATTTTACCACCTTTTAATGAACAGCCTACATTAAATAAAAAAAAATCAATTTTATAATTTTTTTATGTCAAAATAAACTTCATTTTTTAAATTGAAAGATACAATTTAGGTTAGGGTGACTTTTATTATTTTCTTATGAAGTTTAAATTTTAAATGAATAGTCAAAATACCAAAATTTAATTCAAAATTACTTTTTTGTCTAATTTCATTATATAGTTAAATATTATATTAAGTTGGTTTAAATTTTTAATTTGATGAAATTTTTATCATTCAATCCAATTTATTTCATTTGAATCAATTTTATTTTGAAATTTAATATTAAAAAATAGAAAACTTTTGAATGTTTTTTCTTTAAAAACCAGCATTGTCATCTCGTCTGTTGGATTATATTTAAATTAATTTATGTCAATTATTGGTTCAGAATTAGAAAAAATGGATTCCATATTTGGAATCATTATAATTTATAATTTATAATTTGGCCAAATTAGTTTTTTACCATAAATATTAGTGAATGTACTTAAAATTAATTACAACAATTAAGGATAAATTAAGATTAATAAGGGACTAAACCATAACCTTAATGCACAAGAAAGACCTATAAACCTTTCAAAAATCCATTTTGAATATATATTTGGACCCTATAATCAATTTTATAAATTTTATTCCATTATTTTATCCCCTTTAAATAAAAAATATGGGTGGGGTTTCCCATTTCCAAAATATTATAAGAGTGTCACTCCTACTCCACTATTAAAGGTCTCATCTCCTCTCACATTCTTATACCTCTCAAGACACTTTGTCTCAAAAGAATCTTCCCAAATATCTCTTCAACATCCCTCACTTCCTCCTTGAATCCTCTCTTGGGAAAAAATCCTTCCAAGTAATCCATTTGGTGAAAACCAAAATGAGTTACCTCATTAAGAGGCAACACCCTCCCACAAACTCCTTTATTTGTTTTTCTATCTCCACTCCCTGAATTATTATTATTACTTGATATTATAACCAAACCATTATCCTAAATATACTATTATATTTTTACTCTATTTTTTTGACAAACACATAAACACACTTCCATTTAATGGGTAACTAACATATCATTTACGTGTACTACGATCTACCGCCTCACTAAATGATTATTGTTCATTTTTATATTACCGCCACTCATGGTGGATATTATGATAGGAAATAAATTTATATATGTTATATATTATATTTATTATGTATTTAATATTTTTTTAATTCTTTTACAATACATATCATTAATCTTTAAATCTTGTGTATATATGAGAATTTCATTTGAAGAAGTGTGGATTATTGCCCCCTCAAAGCAATGTAATTTGTTCACATAATAAATTTATTGTATAAAGATAAATTTAATTAAAAATATTTGAAATAATCAAAATTTATATGATACTAATAATATAATTACGTATATGTAAATATAATATATACTATTTCCTTTATTACCCTTTCAAACACTTAAAAAGTGATAACGTCGTTCGGGGACGTGTCAACTACTGCCTCCTCGACACGATGTGTTTTATTTTTTATCAAAAGAATATTATATATAATTATATATGATTAAATAATATTTTATTTATGATATAATTATAATTTATAAATATTAATGTTTCTTACCTTCTTTCAATAATGATCTTTGAGAAATAGGAAAATTACTCATGCATATGTACAACCTACCATCCCTATGATTGTAACATTGATTTATTTCCCACAAACAAATTTAAAGATTGGTTTTAAAAGTATAATTATTTTACAAATATTATAATTATTTCATTATTATTATTCTTTTTATGTTTATATAATGAACCCTTTGACCATGGTCCACGAACCAACGTTATTTTTAACAAATGAACGGAATTTGGTCAAAACTCCCCACGTAAAATTAACTGTATAAGTAGTTGTATAAAACCTGGTAATAAGTGAAATAAAAGTAGTAATAAAATTTAAATTTTGTATAAATCATATAATTAATTAACATATGTTTATTATTAGGTAATATAAAGACACATGAGACAAGTTGGACTCAGGATAAGGGAACGTCATCTCACTATTTATTTCCATGAGATACATTCTTTTTTCCCCACTCCATTCATTTTTTTGGTGTATATACTGAACATGAATGTATTATATTCCTATTATAATTAAATATATAGTAATTTAAATAACAATTTTATTATCTTTATTTCATTGAGATTACGTTTCAAAAGTAACCAAATCAGTAAAGTACTTTTGTCTCAATTTTCCTTCTGTAGGACACAAACCATGTTATACATCTATATTTTTATATGAGGTGTAAAATGGGAATTTGACATGTTATAACATGAATATAACTATTTTAATGATATTTTAAATCTCTATATAATTTTATTTTTTTATATGGGGATTATGATTCAAATTTTCCATGTTGTAATACTTTATTGAATCAATCTCAGTTTTTATCGAGATGGGTTATGATCATACTGTCATTAATGAAATCTTATGATTAATATTTAAATAACAGTCATAAAGTTTCTTATAATTTTTTTATTCTGGATTTCTTTATGTTTTATTACCATTTATTTACGCCTTTTTAAATAATATAATTAATAAAAAAATTGAAGAAAATATGAGATTACTTCCCTCATTGGTCGGAAATTTGTGTTCTTAAAAACCATGTTTTCTATAATGGTCTCCATGAATATTATACTATTGTCCTAAGATATTAAAAATAAATTTTAACCCTTTTTAACTTTTAAAAAAAAATTAAAAATGGAATCTTGTTATCATTTTTTGGTCTAGGTACTTTTGTAAAATTTTAATGGTGTAAAAAAGGAATGTTCGGAATATACTGATTTACCTACCTTAAATTTTTTGACGCTTTCTTTGCATGTTTAAGAAGATAATTTGTATGAAAAAAATATATAAGATATTTTAAAAGAAATGGTTCTCTAAATTATTTCAAGCTTCCTTCATAAGTTTTCAAAGAAAAATGGTTTTTAAAAGGATTTCCATATCCTCTACATTTTTTTGAAGGAAAGGGGCTTCCAAAAAATTTCAATGATTCCTTTATAAGTTTTCAAGTTTGATTTCATGAAAATGGTTTCCTAAAGGTTTTACATTTTATGAAACATTTTTTAAAGGAGATAGATAATTTCCTCATGAACTATTTTTTAATGATATTTCAAAATTATTTCCCATCAAAGAGGATATCTTTTGGTGTTACTTGTTGGTTATATGGGATATGGTCGAAAGGTACATTCAATGTTTTTGTTCATGTTTTAATAAAATGATATTTATGGAATATATTTCTCATTCATGGTTTATATACTTATGAAACCCTATTCATTTAACAGATTATGCTTTGATGAAATGATTATAAAACCTCTCTCTTTTTCGCAGGTTAAGATATGATTACATGTTTATGAAACCCATTTCATTTCATTGGTTATGATATGATTGTTTATGATTTTGTGGAAAATGTATGTAAGATTTCATTATGATATGGGTGGGACCTATATCTCCATCCAATACATTGAGTAAATATTTATATCTCAGGAGATAGACATAGATAGAAAGAGGTCTGAACATGGTTCAGTATCACAGGTCTAGAAAGAGGAGTGAAATCGGTTCAGAAATACAGGGTTGGAACGGGGAGTGCACCTAGTTCAGTAAAAGACTTTGTCCACTAAGATGGAAATGGCAGCGACACCTTGACTACTATGGGAATAATATTATATGATTATTCATTTTCCACAATTCTCTATTTTATTCCCAGATTATGATTTCATGGATTGTGTTTTTTCCTTATGATTCATATATTATGAACTGTCAATATTTATGGCATAACTCATGTTTATGATCTTTCATTTTCAGGGTATGATCTTTTAACGTTATGATAACATTATCATACCCCTATGATCATGTTTATTCTTACATTTATCCCTTGTTTACCCATACTGAACTTCTAAGATCACCCTTTTTTATGTTTCCTTCCCTAGGTTATAAAGAATTTCATTAACTATGATTCATCAAAGAAGTTTGATAGCCATGAAGAACCTATTGGGAGAAAATTTAGCTCACTTATGTATCAGTTTTTATGTTCCAATTATCCATAGGAAATAAACTAATACAGTCTTTGGGTGTATTTTTGTTTTACGTTTTAATTATTTTACAAAAGTAATGTAATGTTAATGTATGTGAAGACTGGGTCATTAGAATAAATCCTCAAAATGGGAGATTGTAAATTATTTGTTTTCTGGCTATGGAGATGATAGTCAACACAAATCCACAATCTCATTCCCACATTTTTCATGAAGAAATCCAAGATTCCTATGATGAGACACTGGGTCTAAAAAACCATTCTCTCAATGGTCCTCATACTTCACCCTCATCTACTAGATCTCGGTAGAGGCCATTTGATATTTAGTACAAGATATATGTGTCTTCCCAAGATTTAATTAGATAAAAAATTAAATCTCTCACCTTAGAGGTAGTAATGGAACAATATTAGGGAAGACATCAATAAATTCCTCCATAACTGAAGGATTCTAGATGCATGAAGTATCCATTATACCAATGAAAAAACCCTCAAACTGATGAATGATGGGTTGAATCATTCTGTTGGAAAGTCCCCATCTTGAACCATGGAAAACCAATCCATACCCCTGATGACATCATTATATTTTTATTTTGATAACCAAGAGGTCTGACATGAAACTCTCTCCACTGAGAGATAACTGGTGAGGCCAGCAGATAAGTGATGTCATAGAATCGCAGCCATTCAGAACCTCTAGAAATTTTTTACTACGGTCTCACTGGGGATATATAGATCTCACAAAAGAAATAAATAAATAAAGGAGTAAATCACACCTATTCCTATAAGTATTGTAACAAGGGTTAAATAAAACAATTATACCTCATATCATCTCATGAGTTATTATTTCATAGGCCTCCATGGCGTGCAGTTGTCGCAGCCCTGACTGCTAGCACCCTAATCTAGACAGGGGCTACTTTGTGGTCGTATTGGAAGTAGATAATATTGTTTAACTCCACCAATATATCCTCCTCGTAGAGGCCCACCCACTCCTCTACCGGTACAACATTCCTATAGGTTGTCGGGGCCTCACATGGGGGAATAATAATCCATATTTTCATATTATGTGGTTGTCCATCTGCTACCTTCCTACCCTCCTCATCACAGTGGGTCTGGAACTCAAGTCTCATGTGACCTCATGTTTCACATGAATAGTGTCACCCCTCTATACTTTGACCATATCCTCTACATGAAACTCGTTTTTCATGCCCATGTGAGTAATAATGGCCACGGAAATATATCCCACATTGAGATCATGATGACTAGAATCTGTTATCTGCTACAAAAGACTCATCCCCATGATGCCCACTAACAACTCCAACTACATAGAATCCCTCATATAAGAACTTTTTCATCACTATCTACCTCTATATCACTCCTTCATAGGTGATAATTTAAAAGGGAACTACACTGGAACAAATGTATCTACGAAGACCCTTCTCAAAATTCAGTACCCAAAAGTAACCATCATGCGCCATGTTAGGGGAGTACCGCGTAAGGTTAGTGAACCTCATAGAATAATAATCAATTGATATATTACCCTACTGTAAATCTATAATCTCTTGAATTTGAATATAGTGAAATCACGAGAGGTAGTACTCCACACAAAGCAGTTTCTGGAATATGGGCCATGACATTGTCGTCTTGTCATGGATCGGCATAACCAAACCTTACCAGTGCCCAGATACTCAATGGAAAATACTATAAATCAGTGAAACAATATGATTTCTTTCCTAACCAGCATGAATACATTAATTATAGTCTCCAAAATATCCTCAAATTCCTGGGTATCAGGATCACCGAAAAACCTCAGTGGCTTCTTGCATTGGAACTCATGTAGTTTTCAAAGATTATGTGCATCCTCATCCTACCATATTGGTATAAGTGGGGGTGCATATACATGCCCTCCTAGAGGAAAGAACTAATGATATAGCCCACGAACTGAGTCATCCATGCTTTTCAGATCATTACCACAATCTTGAATAAGTAACATTAATGGATTTATTCACAGAGGAATTAAGAAAGTGATCAATACATGCTAGGGGAAGATGATCATAATTATATATGGGGATATGAATTAATAAGGATAGTAAAAATACTCAATACTATATGATTAATATACGAATATCGCTACAACCAATTTCTCAATACGACATGTCAAAAAGTAGGTAATCAGAGTCCTAGTGTATAGATACATCGGTCACTACCCCAAAATTTGTTTCCCACACCTGATAGTTTCACTCAAGATACTTCTTTACTATTTCCCTGGGATTCTAACCAATCATCACCATCGTTATATATCTACACCAACCTGAAGATGAAATTCCTATGATACCACTCGGTAATGTGCTGACCCATAGGGGACTACATAGCGGGTGGAAAGCCATGCATTCACAACTCCAATCTCATATCCATAGGCCATGGGTTGCTGACAATCATTGAGAATTCATAACATAAATGGGAGGCCTTTTCCTACTGTACTTTTTTGGATTCACCCAACTGTCTCCCTGAAAAAATGTAGAGGAATAATAAAAAGGGATATAACTACTAGAATAAACCCATGCATTAAAATATAATGAGAGTACAGAAAAACAACCAAATTGTATAGAGGAGAAATACATTCCCAACAAAAGAATAATTCCCAACCTGACAACAACTGGAATAAAAATTGGCTAAGGGAGCCTAGTTGAAGATCTCCAAACCCAACCATAGTACATGGTCTCTACACCTGAGTATGCCTATGTTCCACTGAAATCACCACTAATATATCCATCATCTTCATAAGTAACAACAGGGGTGGGAAAATCCAATTAAGGTGTGAGTATATACATACCTAGTACGATTCCCCATAAATTGAGGGGGCAATAAAGATATACAATAGAAGTAATCTCTTCATCCCATAGAATGAGGGATATGAAACCGAACAACATATATATATATATATATATATATCTTTGTGTGTGTTTTTGTGCTCATAAAATAAACCTAGAAAAAATATAAATGAGATATATATATATCACAGACCACCCTAGGATGATGAATGTGATAACAGCTCCAAAAGGGTTCATCTCTAATGCCCAACATCTCATTTATCCTTTGAAGTAATCATATGGACAAACCATACCTCATCACTATGTCCCAAAGTTTTGGGGGCACAGTCTCTAATAGAGGACTCATGCCCTAGTGCGTTTGGGGGTGTCACTCAGTAGGTAGAGGACCCAATCCCAAGTCTTTAATGTATCAAATATTTCCATGTAAATTTAGTAATATGTTTTGATTCCGGAGTAGATATGGTGTGATATTCTAAGGCCCCATGAGAACAGAATTGATATTTGAAAATATTAAATACATTTATGTCATACATATTCACTTTTCCTAAAAAGTGCTATAACTCTTCCGTGGATTCCCATACCAAAAATATGAGATCACTATTGAGTTAAAAACATAGGATGTACCCTATGAATGACATGATATTTTTCAGAATTGGGTGTTTTCTAAAAATACATCGAATGTGCAAATAATAAAATAAATAAAATAAATTTTGTTATTATTTTGACATAGTGATCTCAGACTCCTCTATAAATTCCCCATTATGGGTGACTCTTAGGGTTATCAACATAGACCAATAAACCTTTATAGGATAGATTTTATATATGTTGGTGAATGACATCGGATAGAAGGATTAAATCAATATCATGTGGATCGCCAAAACATCGTAGTTCATGGATCAAACCAATACTAATGATGTAGGAACATTATTCATCAAAGAAAAATTGAAACATGATGTTGGACATTTTATTATATGGATTTATCCATATTTTAATATCCCATGATAAATGTGAATAAATTAACCAATAGATTGACTCATAGGTCGGTTGATTTGTGAGTATCAGTTTATATTTAAGATTTGGGAATTTTAATTTTTTCTTGATTATATCTCTTCATTCATCGTTATAAAAATGATTAACTGGTCCAAAAGGAACATTATCCAATGTTTGTTCGTCATGATTTTTTTGTGCAATTATTTCCTCATTCTTCATGTGCTTATCACCATCATTTTTTTGGCCGGTGGTATGACATATACTGGGTAATCAATCATTTCACACCCATACTTCGATGGAACAGATTGATACTGTTTATTGAGTTTAAGAATAGTGTTTGAAATGAGATAATTTAGAAATGAACATGGATCTGGATCAATTCAATGATCTTATGAGGGGTTTGACATGCTGTAGTGGGGAGGAATGATGGTATCTTTTTCATACAAATTGGATAGTAGGATTATTATGAGTGGTAATGATAAGGATCAACGGGACTAGTTCCCTATTTACCAAAATGATTTCTGGTCTAATTAGAGGATGGAGGATCGAAAGATGAAATGTGAAGGAATTACAAAATATGCAAAATTCCTTGATACACGATGTGTAATATAGAAAAAACACACCATGTGTGCCATGTTTATGATGGTATGGTTTCCATAGAAAATAAAAGTCTCACATACATTGTGACACATGTCACACAATGTATGACCTCTACCTGATGGATCATTGTGCATATCATAGGATACATGGGAAAAAACACAGCTAGGTACACAAGTATTAGTAGAGTACATGGTCACAGACTGGTAATCAGACATGACTAGGTATATGGCATGGCAATATATATAGAGGCATGGGTAGAGGAACATGCACACAGAAACAAGAAGTTATGGTATTAGCATTACACACCATGTACCATACACACACTTTGGGTACTTCCTCAATGATTACTTGGAGACCCTTTTCCTCTCAGTGTGGTCTAATTTCCTTAAGGGTGTGTTCACTTGATCCATCAACGCGAGGGTATATTATGTAATTACATCCTAGACATATGATTGTGATCCTCTATAAGAGGTTAGTTTCAAATGGATTTATAGGAATCCCTCATTGATACCCAGGATGGGATCATCTATCATCATCTTCCCTAAGTGGGGTCACCAAAATCAGTGTGACTAATTGTATATAGGAATCAATCCCCTACTTAGTGGGTTAATATGAATTGGGTTGTTAGTATACCTCATGGCCCTGGATGTGATACCCATCTATGTATCTCTTCAGACTTCCATCATATACATCCTTATGGTGAGATCATATGAGCACAACATCTTAGATGGATTCCATTAGTGCTATTAGACTTTTATAGCGAGTTCTACCGAGTGAGTGTGGTTATGTAATATTAAGTGGAATTTTAGGATGTCAACGTTTTTTTAGCCTTACCTTGAGACTTAGTGTCTTATATGAGTATATTTAGATGTTTTATTATATGTGTCATATTATTATTAATATATCATCTAATGAGATGAATATACTTTATGATTTATGTTTAGTGATTTTGGGGTGTCTAACTAGGTATTGTTATATTAAACCCTACATGGTCTCTTCCAGCACGTGTCATATCTTATGCAGATGATTGTTTGTTTGACGGGGTTCTCAATAGACCAGGAGTTAAAAAATAAGATATTATTTCTAGATAAACCATGGCAAATTATAGGAGTCACATTTGACAATACTCCTATATTACTAGAAGGTTAGACTTATTTACAGTTATGGTGGGCTTGTATTTAGACCTTTTACCATTACGCTATTGGTCATTGTACATTGATTGTGGGATTTAGATTTGTGCATGTATTTTGTATCAGTTTTATTTTAAATTTTATAATTTTATGATCTTGGATATGTGTTTATTGATATAAGTACCATAGGCTAGGCCTCACATGTGAGTGTTATTACTACTTAGTGTTGGTCACCATCCCCTAGCCTATTTGAGGCAATCTTATCATCATCCAAGAAAGACAAGATAGGTTGGGTCATGATAGAGTGGTATCATAAGAGTTTTCCATCATAGGACTAGAGTTTGGATTATATTTATATATTTTATATTGGTTTGGGTTCTATGGAAATATTGTTAATTGTATCGAGTTTAGCTTTTAGGATAGGGAATAATTTTTTGGTGTGGTGACTGTTGTATCTATACACTTGGACTCTGATCACCTTCATTTATAACTCACTACATGTATGATTTGTATTTAGAGAAAAACATTTTCATATGAATCATATAGGAATGGGTTTTGTTTCTATGTCCTTCTTGATTTATCTCCCAATATATACTAATTTATCATTGTACATATTATCTATTTAAAGAAACCTCTATGTTGGTTTTCATCTCGGATTAAGTAGCAAGATCGTGAGGATGATCCCCTAAGTGATGAGGCTTCAATACATGGACATGTTTAATAGGTAATTATTTCAGGTGTTTTTTCATTCATAACTCTACCCATCGAGTAGTAGATATAGTGACCCTCACATTACAAACATTACATTACATAACTTTTTTGGAATATATAAACATCATACAAATAGACATGTGAATACCTTACTAGTCTAGTGCCTTTGGAAAAATGGAAACATAAACACTGGTACATTAGTGAGGGACATTATCTCCCACTAGGTTCATCGTGACTAGAACCATTATTAGACACATAAAATATAATAAATATCTTTATAACCCGGGGATAGAAACATAAAAAGGGGTGAGTTTAAATTCTTACTAAGGGTAAACAAGGGAGACATGTAAGAAAAAACATGAACATAAGGGTATGAGAACATGATCATGAAAATAGAAGATCATACCCTGCATATTAAAAATAATATAAATGAATCATGGCATAAATATTGGTATTTCATTACACATGAATCAAAATAAATTAATGGATATAATCAATGAAATTATAACCCAGTAGTAAGGCATGGAATTTTTTAAACACATAATCACATAATGATTTCCATAGTAGCACAGGAATCAATTCCAAGACCATATTAGTGGACAAATTCCTCTACTGAATAGGGTAACCCTCATTCTATTCTAGTATTACTAAAGCGAGTGACCCTAATTCCAACCTTGTATTACTGAACTGAGTAGCCCTCATTCTAGCCATGTATTACTGAACTGATTAACCCTCATTATAGAGATGTTTTATCTCATGAGATATAAATCATTACCCAATGGATTAGATGGAGATATAGGTCCCACCTGTCACATAATTAAATCATATATACATGTTCCAAAATTTCATAATTAAACATAACATAACCCAAGAAATGGAATGGGTATCATAAACATGTAAACATATACTGTAACGACCCAAAGTTTCATTAATGGAAACCCCTCTTGATATAATTAAATATCTCTTTATGTTTATATAAAATTTCAACTTCTTTGGTTTTATGTTAAGAATTTTGACCGTTGCTAATGTAGTTATTGAACAGTGATCACACGATTAGTATAAATATAGGAATTTAACAAATCCAATTTTCTCAGACAAAGGAAGTGATGGCCTCATCCAGTAGAATTACCCCATACGAAGCCCATTTATCGGATCTCGGAAAAGTGGTGGCATCTTTGGGCTTCTCTCTTGACCAAGCCCAAGCTAATCTTCATAATGTCAATTTCAAACGTGACCATCTACTTGAAAAGTGGAAGTCGGTTGAAATTACCACTCGATCGATGTTATCCAAGCCACCCCAAGAGTCTGTCACCATCTCACACCTTACCCTTAGGTCTTATGCGTCTATTTTAAGGGGTTATGTAACAAATAAATAGTACTATATTCATGTACATTAATTTTTTATATAATAATGAATATAATTTCTAGTCATTTTTGATACATTGTAAATAGTTTTTAAATTACAAATGGTGTTTTTAGTTATTATTTACTTACGAAATCTATTATATTAAATTAAGGGATTTTTTAATTAAATAATATTTTAATAAAATAATATTATTATTATTAAATTAATTTTTATTAAATATAAATTATCTTATAATATTAAGAATACAATTATAATTTTTATTATGGATTGAAAGCCATTTCTGTCAAAATAGGTGAATTTTCAATAAATATCGATTTTTATTTTGAAAATTAAAATTAACATATTTAGAAAATTATTTAGATTAAATAAATGTTATTTCTAGAATCAGGATGTCGAAATTATCCAACGGTGATTTTTTCATAATTTTCTGAGACAGTCAAATTTTTGGGTGAAAATTAAATATCGGTTAAATATATAATGTGTTTTATGACATCATAATGACCCAATAGTGATGTAATAAAATAATATAAGCTTTATGTTCGTCCAATATATGTTTTAAAATTAAAATAATTTGATTTTGGGTTTTTTTGATTTACTTTTCAAAGCATTAATGGACCCCTCAAGACTTATTAAACTCATTGTCTTTTTAAATTAATTTCCATGGGAGTGTGACTCAACTCCACATAAGCAACCTTATTATTTTAAGAAGTTCGGAAATTGGTCTTATAAAATATTTTTTTCCACTTCCCTTTTCCGAAATCCATGGGCAAAAACCATGGGATGGTTTGTGGTTTGGATTAATTTAATGTAAGGGGACCCAAACCAAAATAATAAAGAATTCTCTCACCTTTCCTATATAAACCCACCAAAGCTCCCACTTCCTCCTCACTCAAAGCCATTGGAGTTCGTCTAACCTCTGACCTACTCTCTCTATAATCCTCCCAAGGTGCCCCAAGCTCCCAAGAAGCCTCTCACACGCCTCTCTCTAGCCTTTGGAAGCACACATCCAAGTAAGAGTTTTTTCTTCCTTTCTCATTTTTGTCCAATTTTCATTAAGTTGTTTTTCCTTTTAATTTCAATTATGAATGTTGGGGTATGGCTTCACACCACCCTCATACTGCCCTCTTTATGTTTGAATGATGGGAGACCCCTTTCTCTCTCATTAAATTCCTCCCATGTACACCTATTACTATGCCGAAATTCTGAACGGAACTTCTCTCTCCTCTTTTACAATCAAGCAATACTTTTGTATCATGAATCTAAATTGCATTACAATTTTTGGAAAATATTTCTATATATCCTCCTTACTGTCCATTACATTTAAATCTGATAGAGACCTCTTTCTCTCTCATCAACCATTTCTTTGAATTCTTATGTCACGCTGTTACACTGCCGAAATCGCACCGATTTTCTAAGCCAATGTCATTGTGTAGTGAATACCATGCCCATTTCCCCATCAAGGGTATTCACCTTTCTGCACATTTACTTATTGATTATAAATTTTCGTGTATTAATTCTACATTCCATTATTGTGGAATAAATGATTATGTTTTATGAATCCATGTTTTATGATCCATGTGGCACACTTATGCATGAAATGAAATGTTTAAGAAGGGTGCGCCCTTATAGAGCTCCAATGCATTAGGTAAAGTATAGTATCATGATACGTTATATGCAATGAGTGTTGACTCATGCTAATTCAAGTGCAATGAGGGTTTACTTGTACTTCATGTGCAATGATGATTTACTCATGCTCTATGAGCAATGAGCCTTGTCTCATGCTAATTCCATGTCAAGTGTTGTTGCAACATTTCCATGTTATGATTATCATGCTTTATCATGCCTTTATGTTCATGTTTCTTTTATTCTCTATTGATATGCCTATTTTCTAACATGTATTGTACTCCTCATGTTATTCCATGTGTACTCCCTTACTGGGCATTATATCTCACCCTTTTCTTATGCATGTCCTCAGGTTATCCCATGCAATGGTAAGTACGAGGGAATGTAGTGGTCATGTAAAGTAAGTTTTCAATAAAGATGTTGTATTTCATGTTTCAAGTTTTTATGTAATGATCCTAAGCCCTAAATACACTAAAC
Source organism: Viscum album (assembly GCA_963277665.1). Lineage (NCBI taxonomy): Eukaryota > Viridiplantae > Streptophyta > Magnoliopsida > Santalales > Viscaceae > Viscum > Viscum album. The sequence goes on along the minus strand of OY728140.1, from coordinate 256,499,287 downwards.
CTCTCGATCTTCTTTATTGTATCAAGTGAGTTTTTATGTAATAAATCATGTTTATGTTTGTAATAAAAGCAGGGTTTTCATAGTTGGTATCAGAGGAGTGGTTTAGTTATTTTTGGGATTAGGATTAGAAAACCCTAGTAAATCTTTATAGACAAGACTATGTTTAATAAAAACATCCCTAAGTTTTGGTAAGTATTGAGTAAGTGGTTTATCAATAAAATACATCCATTTCTGGATAAGAGCAGGTAGAGGTGGCTCTGGCACAGATGTATCCTAGGGGTAAAACCGGAAAACACCACTTTGAGCTAGACTCGAACGGGAACTGGTGAACGACAACGGTCCTTGCTGCACACTTGGTTATGACAATCCTGGGAGATATGTTTTTATAAATTCAAAAGCTTAGTATGAACCCTTATTAAGGGAATTAAAAAAATGCCCCTATGAATATATGTTAGAAAGTAGATCATGGAAAACCTAGATTGAAGCCTATAGACTCATGAGTAAGGAAAAAAAAATTTATTTATAAGTCATCAACTTTTGTCTTTCGATTAACATTTATGTGTTACCCCTAACTTTCCTTTTATTCCATCCAGTGGCCGGTAATACGAGGACTCGGGCTAACAACCATTGGGAAGATTAGTGTGATGACTGTACTAATGAGATGCCCAATCCAATGGGAGTGGGAATCGCGAACTTTTTCATGCTTCACTCTCAGCTAACTCATGTTTTGAATAGAAACATGGGTAAAGAGGAACGTCCAAACCCCCCTAAGAAAGAACAAGTCTCTATCGAGAGCTTCATGAGGCAAAGGCCTCCTAGTTTTAGTGGATCATCTAATCCCACGATCGCTAAACAATGGATCAACTCCATTGAAAAGATCTTTTCCATCCTTCAATGTTCTTAAAAAAGAGAAGGTTCTCCTGGCTGCTTATCATATGGAGGGTGAAGCAGATCAATGGTGGGTGTAGATCAAAAATACGAAGCCTGAAGAGGAGATCGAGGCGTTGGAATGGAAGTATTTCTGGAAGATGTTTTTTGATAAATATTTTCCGTGCACCCTCCGTCTTAAGATGGAAAGGGACTTCCTTTCTCTCAAGAAAAAAAGATCAAAAATATGTTGGATTGTATGTGGCAAACATTACAAGGCTTGCAGGATACACTTCCAGCTTTGTTGTTACCCCCAAATGCACGGTTGACCACTTCATTGGTGGGTTGAAGCCTGCCTTGCAGAAAGCATTAGCGATCCGTGACTTTGACAATTATGAGGAAATTGTCTGATGTGCCCTCAAGGTCGAAATTGAGATCGGGTAATCACAGGGGTATCAAGGGGATGATTAGCATAAGGTGGACTTCAATGATGGTGGTCTGATTGATAAATCCAATGGTGCTAAGAACATCCAGCACCCCACTTTCCAAATGTGCGGAAAGAAGCACCCTAGAAATTTCCTTAAGGGGACAAGAAAATGCTTCAGGTGTGGAAGAGAAAGGCACCTTGCTGTTAACTGTCAGCAATAATGATCTACTATTGCGACAAAGGAGAGGAATGCTCCTTTAGAACCTCAACATGTTGTTCAATTCTACAAATGAAAGGAACCAGGTCATTTTCCAAATCAGTGCCCTAATACAAGGGTTTTGATAGACAACCATCAACCTCCAAGGCAGCAAGGAAGAAATTTTTCCATCACTTCTGCCGAAGTGAACCCCTACAACAAAGTGGTGATAGGTATTCTAGTTGTTCATTAAATAATAGCGAACGTACATTTTGATTCAGGTTTTATGAATTCTTTTATATCTCTAAAGTTTAGTAGAACAATCCCAGTACCACCACAAATCATGGAAGTAAAGATGTCGGTGAGTACGGAAAATGTGGAAATCATTGCATCCCATGAATATAATTCCTCCACTGTTATAGTCTGTGGATTGAATTTCCCAGTGAACCTCGCCATACTCCCTCTGGTGGAATTTGATGCAATTCTTGGAATGGATTGGCTTTCCTTATATATATCCAACATAAATTGTCAGGAGAGGAAAATCAAAATCCATATGGAGAATCGACACCGGATTCTTTACAAGTGTTAGGAGGAAGTTGAATCTCTTTTAGCTCCATAATCTCAAGCATGGATATTACTTCCTTAAGAGAATGCGTATCTGGATCATATGATTGAGTCCATGGAAGGAACCATCCTTGAATAAATTCCTATTGTGGGGGAATTCGCTGAAGTGTTTCCCGAGGAACTGCCTGGTCTTCCTCTGAGAAGAGATGTTGAGTTCTCAATTGAACATATACCTAGGGTGTTACCAATATCCAAGACTCCATATAGAATGGCTGTTGTTGAGCTTGAAGAGCTGAAGAAACAACTATAGGAGAATCTGGAGAAAGTGTTTATACGCCTAAGTGCTTCACCATGGGGTGCACCAGTCCTCTTCGTCAATAAGAATGATGGGTCAATGCAGATTTTCATCGATTATCGTGAACTTTACAAAATCACGATAAATAACAAGTATCCTCTCCCAAGAATCGAAGAATTTTTTGATCAGATGCATGGAGAACAATACTTCTCCAGGGTGGATTTGCTGTCGGGATATTATCAAGTAAGGGTGAAGAAGGAAGATGTCCCCAAGACTACTTTTCGTACAAGATACGGGCACTATGAATTCATAGTAATGCCTTTCAGACTCATCAATGCTCCAGAAATCTTCATGGACTTAATGAATAGAGTCTTTAGAGATTACCTCAACAAATTTTTGGTATTCTTTATAGATGATATTCTAATATAATCCAAAACCAAGGAGGATCACGAGGATCATTTAAGAACTGTACTAGAGACCTTGCGCAAGGAGAAGATCTATGCAAAGTACAGTAAGTGTGAGTTTTGGTTAAATGAGGTCTCATTCTTGGGCCATACCATCACAAGCAATGGGATATCTGTGGACCCCTCCAAAATAGATGCAATTGAGGGATGGTCGAGGCCAACATCGGTAATGGATATCCGTAGCATCTTGGGGATAGCTGGTTATTATCGACAATTTGTGAGTAATTTCTCACAATTTCCCAACCCTCTTACCAAGCTAACTCCGAAGGGAGTAAAGTTTTATTGGAGTGATGAATGCGAAAAATGATTCAAGGAGATGAAAAGGAGGCTTATCACTGCACCCATGCTCACATTACCCACTAGGGGGGAACCTTTTGTGGTTTTTAGCGATGCTTCGAAGAAGGTCTTAGGTTGTGTGCTGATGCAGAATGATAAGTTATATCCTATGCCTCAAGGCAGTTGAAAATCCATGAACGAAACTATCCAACGCATGATCTGGAGATGGAGGCTGTGATCTTTGCCTTGAAAATCTGGCGGCGTTATCTCTATGGAGAGAAATGTGAGATATATACTGACCACAAGAGTCTTAAATATATATTCACATATAAAGAGCTTTATATGCGTCATAAAAGATGGATAGCGCTCATCAAGTATTGTGACTGTTCAATATATTACCACCCTGGGAAAGCGAACAAGGTGGAAGATGCCCTAATTAGAAAGGATCCAGCGATTATATCAATGATGAGAATCGAGAAGGATCCAATCATCTTAGACTTGATTAAGATGGACATGGGAATCATAGAGAAGGGAACATCATCAATCCTTTCACAAATGATTGCTCAACCATCTCTTTTGGAAAGGATAAAGGATACTCAAAATGATGATATGGGAATTCAAGAAAAAGTGGAAGCTATCAAAAAAGGGAAATCCTTGGATTTTAATATTAATGAATAAGGCATTGTGCAGTTTGGGAAAAGACTATGAGTTCCATCAAATCGAGAGATGAAGAAGGAACTTTTGGATGATGCACATAGTTAAAATTTCTCTATTCACCCATAGATCACAAAGATGTATTGAGTTCTCCGATAAAACTTTTGGTGGGATAATATGAAGAAGGAGATCGCTGAATATACATCAAAGTGCCTGGTTTGTCAGCAAGTAAAGGAAGAGAGGCAGAAGTCTAAGGGGATGATGCAACCATTTCCCATACCAGAATGGAAATGAGAGAACATCACCATGGACTTTGTCACTGGACTTCCGAGGACATCCAAAGGCAATAATGCAATCTGGGTTGTTGTGGATCGTCTTACAAAGACTAGACACTTCCATGCTATTCGGCAGCATTTCTCATTGGATCAACTGGCACAGATATATATCAGAGAAGTGGTTAGGTTTCATGGAGTACCACTATCTATTGTGTCTGATTGAGATCAAAGATTCACCTCTATGTTTTGGAAGATTCTTCACCATGCACTGAATACTGAACTGAACTTCAGTATGGCTTATCATCCTCAAACTGATGGCCAATCTGAGCGGACTATCCAAACACTTGAGGACATGTTCAGAGCATGATCAATGGAATTTAAAGGTGGATGGGATCAACATCTTCCACTGGTTGAGTTCTCTTATAATAATAGTTTCCACTCGAGCATCCAAATGGCGCCATATAAAGCCCTATATGGGAAAAGGTGCAGAACACCGGTATGTTGGGATGAGGTCGGTAAATGTATGTTTCTTGGACCATAAATGGTCGAGGAAATGGTGGAGAAGTTAAAAACCATTCAGCAGCATATCAAGGCAACTCAGAGTCGACAGAAGAGTTATGCAGATAATCATGGATGAGACCTTGAGTTTAAAGTTGGAGACATGGTGTTTCTACGCATATCTCCGTGGAAGAAGGTCATGTGGTTCGGAATGAAATGGAAGTTAAGTCCAAGGTACATCGGCCCCTTCGAGATTCATGATCGTGTCGGGGATATGGCCTATCAACTAGAACATCCACCTACTGTGGTCAAAGTACATGATGTCTTTTATGTATCCCTCTTAAGGAAGTACATACCGGATCCTTCACATGTACGGTCTTCTGAGGTGGTACAATTGGAAGATGATCTTTCTTATGATGAGAAACCTGTGAAGATCTTAGATAGTAGAGAAACGTTTCTATGAAAGTAGACAATGCCCCTCATCAAGGTGTTGTAGAGAAACCACAAGTTTGGAGAAGCGACTTGGGAATTGGAGGAAATGATGAAGCTGAGTTACCCACATCTTTTTTAGTGTGGGAAAAGAAATATTTTGAGGGCGAAATTTCTTAAGGGGGGAATATTGTAACAACCCAAAGTTTCATTAATGGAAACCCCTCTTGATATAATTAAATGTCTCTTTATGTTTATATAAAATTTTAACTTCTTTGGTTTGATGTTAAGAATTTTGATCGTTGCTAATATAGCTGTTGAACAGTGATCACATGATTAGTATAAATATAGGACTTTAAAAAATCAAATTTACTCTAACAAAGGAAGAGATGGCCTCATCCAGTAGAATTGCCCCATAATAAGCCCATTTGTTGGAGCTTGGAAAAGTGGTGGCATCTTTGGGCTTCTCTCTTGACCAATCCCAATCTGAGCTTCATCATGTCAAGCTCGAACGTGATCGTCTACCAGAAAAGTGGAAGTTGATTGAAATTACCACTCGAGCAATGTTATCCGAGCTACCCCAAGAGTCTGTCACCATCGCACACCTTACCCTTAGGTCTTATGCGGATGTTTTAAGGGATTATGTAACAAATAAATAGTACTATGTTCATGTACATTATTTTTGTATATAATAATGAATATAATTTCTAGTCATTTTTGATACATTGTAAATAGTTTTTAAAGTTCAAATGGTGTTTTTAGTTATTATTTAATTAGCAAATCTATTGTATTAAATTAAGGGATTTTTGAATTAAATTATATTTTAATAAAATAATATTATTATTATTAAATTAATTTTTATTAAATTTAAATGATATTATAATTTTATGAATGCAAATATAATTTTTATTAAGGTTTGAAAGCCATTTCTGTCAAAACCCGTGAATTTTTGATAAATATCGGTTTTTATTTTAAAAGTGAAAATTAACCTATTTATAAATTTATTTAGATAAAATAAATGTTATTTCTGGAATCAGGATGTCGAAATTATCCAACAGTGAATTTTTCATAATTTTATTAGACAGTAAAATTTTTGGGTAAAATTTAAATACCTTTTAAATATATAATGTGTTTTATTACATCATAATTACCCAATGGTGATGTAATAAAATACTATAAGCTTTATGTTCGGCCAATATATGTTTTAACATTAAAATAATGTGATTTTGGGATTGATTGACTTACTTTTCAAAGCATTAATGGACCCCTCAAGACTAATTAAACACCTTGTCTTTTTAAATTAATTTCCATGAGAGTGTGACTCACCTCCACATAAGCAACATTATTATTTTAAGAAGCTCGGACTTTGGCCTTATAAAATATTGTTTTCCTCTTACATTTTACAAAACCATGGGAAAAACCCATGTGATTGTTTTCGGTTTGGACTAATTTAATGTAAGGGGACCCAAACCTAAATAATAAAGAATTCTCTCACATTTCCGATATAAACCCACCCAAGCTCCCACATCCTCCTCACTCAAAGACCTTAGAGTTCGTCCAACCTTTGACCTACTCTCTCTAGAATACTCCCAAGGTTCCCCAAGCTCCAAATAATCCTCTCACAAGCCTCTCTCTAGCCTTTGGAAGGACAATTCCAAGTAAGGGTTTTTTTCTTCCTTTCTCATTTTTGTCCAATTTTCTTTAAGTTGTTTTTCCTTTGAATTTAAATTATGAATGTCGGGTTATGGTTTTTCACCTCCTTCATACTGCCCTATTTATGTTTGAATGATGGGATACCCCTTTCTCTCTCATTAAATGCCTCCTATGTACACCCGTTACTATGCTGAAATTCCGAAAGGAACGTCTCTCTCATCTTTTACAATCAAGCAATACTTTTGTATCATGAATCTAAATTCCATTAAATTTTTTGGTACATGTATCTATATAACCTCCTTATTGTCCACTACATGTAAATATGATAATAAACCCCTTTCTCTCTCATCAACCATTTTTATGAATTCTTATGTCACGCTGTTACGCTGCCGAAATCGCACCGATTTTCTTAAGCCAATGTCATTGTGCATTGAATACCATGCCCATTTCTCCATCAAGGGTATTAACCTTTATTCACATTTACTTATTGATTATAATGTTTCATTTATGAATTCCAGATATTTTTATCGTGGAATAAATTATTATGTTTTATGAATCCATGTTTTTTGATCCATGTGGCACACTTATGCATGAAACGAAATGTTTAAGAAGGGTGCGCCCTTATAGCACTCCAATGCATTGGGTAAAGTATAGTATCATGATACGTCATGTGAAATGAGTGTTTACTCATTCTCATTCAAGTGCAACGAGGGTTTACTCGTGCTTCATGTGCAATGAGGATTCACTCATGCTCTATGTGCAATGAGCCTTGGCTCATGCTAATTCCTTGTTAAGTGTTGTTGCCACATTTCCATGTTATGATTATCATGATTTATCATGGCTTTATGTTCATGTTTCATGTATACTCTATTGATATGCCTGTTGTCTAACATGTATTTTACTACTCATTTTATTCCATGTGTACTCCTTTTCTAGGCTTTATAGCTCACCCTTTTCTTATGCATGTCCTCAAGTTATCCCATGCAATGCTAAGTACGAGGGAATATAGTGGTCATGTAAAGGAAGTTTTCAATAAAGCTGTTATATTGTATATTTCACGTTTTTATGTGATGATCCTAAGCCCAAAATACACAAAACCTATCGATCTTATTTGTTGTATCAAGTAAAGTTTTATGTTATAAATCGTGTTTACGTTTGTAATGAAAACAAGGTTTTCATATATACTAACATATGGAAATTAACATCATTCAAAATCAATTCATAATAAACATAACCAGTGAAAATAAGAGGGTTTCAAAATCATATAACCCATGAAAGAGAAACGAGTTTCATAACATCATGCCATCAAAACAAAATACTTTAAAAGAAATAATATGAATGTAAACATTGAATACTTTCCCTATAAAGAAATCATTAACACCATTTTATGTTATCTTATATGGGAAATAATTTTAATAGAACTATTAAAAACACTTCTTGAAGAAAATATGCTTTATTCTTTGAATAATTCTTTTTATTACATAAAACATTTTGAAAACCATTTTATTTGAAGATATCTTTGAAAAATCATAACGGAAGATTTTAAAATAATAAACCATTTTTTAAATACATTTTTCCTTAATAATTTTTTTCAAGTATCTTTTGATAACATTTTTGAAAACATGGGTTTTGAATAAAATATATTTCCGACTATAGAGAGAGTGGCCATATTTTACTGAAAACAATATCTTAAGTTACAAAGACTGGGAAAATGGTACTAAAAAATGAGGATATATAGAATAAACATATGATAATGAAACTCATGAATATTATTTAATTATGGATCATAATATTTCATCAAAGTGAGTATAAACATAAACAATCTCAAAAAACGACGAGATTGTCTCAATAAACTCTTATAAATTGGTGACTTCGGATCATACGATCCATGCAAGAAAAGGAAATTACAGGAATCTTAAGATATCATGAAAATAAGTATATTAATTATAAAAAATGTAAAATGTAAGTATATATATCTCTAATAATAGTTTATGTGCATAACAAAATAGGATTCTCAAAGAAGGCATGTTAAGACAGAACTGTTTTACCGATTTGGTAACTTTTGAATGTTAAACCTCATGAAAAAAAGAAACATAGAATGGATATTTATATTAATACCCATAAATTTAATTATAATATAAATAGAATAAAGTCATGGGAAGTATATACACCATTCAAAAGGAAATATTGGCAAACATAGCTTGTATCTAAAAGATATTAATGGTGAGATGAAAATCCTCTTACCTTATGTCTTGAATCTCTCTGTACTTGTACAACATTCCTGTATAATAAATATTAGTTTATTGTAAATATTATACATAATAATATTATTATACATAATACCATATATTTCTTGATTATGACTTTATATTACCCTATTTGTAATGATCTTATGTTAAATTTTCACTTTGAGTAATCATTCACTTTGTTCTACGCCTGTGTCTTAATTTATTATAGTGTTTGTCTTTATACTTATGTAATGATTAAAGAATATAGAACATGATATAAATATAATGTATATAAATTATATTTATATTATAATAATTTGTTTCATAATGAATTATGAAATGGAATACACAATTCATGGAGACGGTAAGTCGTTCGTACGCATGAACGTTGTTTCCGTTTTTATTTCTGTATTGGAAGAAATAAGTAAATGACATATGAATATATATGTATGTATATATATATATATAATTTTTAAATTATCATGAATATATCATATATATAATATAATATAATGAAACTCATCCTTAATTCACCTCATGTGTTTTGTGAACGAATCTCATCGCTTTGAGGGGGGCGGTAGTCCACACTTCCTCAAACGAGATTATCATATTAACACTAAATCGACGGTAAAAGGATGTGTGTTTTAAATGGAATAAAAATAAGTTAAATAAATAATAAATAAAATATATGATATATATATATATAAACATTTTTTTCATCATAATGGCCACCATGATTTGTGCTAAAGGAGAAATGAACAATCATCGTTTCGTGAGGCAGTAATTCACCGTACATAGAAACAGTGTATTCAACATCCATTAAGTGGAGGAGTGTGTAAGTTTAGTTCAGAAAAATTTCATTAAGACATCATATTATATAGAGGAAACTATTTTTTTCACCCAATAATGGAATAAATATATTTTATTTAGTGGAGAATTAAAATAATGGAAAGGATCTTGAGAGAAGATGTCACCTATAAATCGGGTAACTCCTTCTGGTTCATGCTAAAACGTTTCCTTGAAATGTTATATACCCAAAGTGAGGATTCAAAGTATAAAGTATTATTTTTGGGAATCTAAATGATAATATCATGCACTAAAAAAGGGTTTTAGAGGTTTGAGGAATGCGTAGAGGTGGTGGCCATTTATAGGGAAGGAAAATGACTCACATGGAATTTTTAGAAACACATTAGGTGTTCACATGTTATTACCGAAAAAAAGTATTAATAAACCAAAAACAATAAATAATGGAAGGTTTTTTTCCTACATATGGACTTTAAATGGGTGTTTGACATGTTTCTAGGTCATTTGGGTCCTTCAGTTTAATGTTTATCCCATAATTAAGTTTAATTTGGCCTTAATTAATGTGATTAATTTTAATCCATTTTACTAATAATTTTGGTCAAGGAGTTAACAAGATATTATTAGAATATAAATATTAGGCTGAATAAAAAAAATTAGGTCATATTTTTTATATTAAATTCATTTAAGTGGCAAAATTAATATTAATTCTAATCCCCCAGACCGGATGAAATAATGGGGTTTTAAATTAAAAAAAATTCAAACATTTGTTAAGATTTTTTATTCAAAATCAACATTTAATTGATTCTAGTGAGTTTAATTGTATTATTATATGTAATATTCATCTACTTTTACCTTAAACATATATTTAATATCATTTAACATTAATAATTAATTATAAAAATTATATTTTTTAACTAAAAATCAGTATTTCCACTATTCATCAGAAAATGAAGTTTCTCAGAAAAAACCCATAAATTCATCCTAAGATAATTTCAATGTTCTGAATTAAAAAATTATTTTTATTTTATCTAGTTAAATTTATAAATGTGTCTAAAATTATGTTCATCGTTATAATTAGATCATTTTAAAAAATGATGTTTTTAAACATAAAAAGGACTTTACAAAAAATCATATCATTTATTATCAATATGTAATATATATATAAAAATTATATCCAATATTTGATTTTTTATTATTGTTCATATTACAACGTTAAACCAATAGGTTATACTCATCTTATTTAAATTATTAAAACAATGAAAATAGATATTTCATAGAAACCAAATGTTGCGTGTATGGTATGCCAACTCAATGATCCGTGTATAGTACGTCAAGTCGGTGTTGAATGGAATGTATTCTAAGTAGATGTTTTATGGAGCATATGCCAAGTCAATGTTTCATTTAATGTATGCTGAGTTAGTTCTGTGTGATAGGAAACGTTGACATAGTTTGTTTCACTATATAAATGAAAATTTAAATTTATTCGAAAAAATGGTCAATAAAAAATCAGGGTGTTACATTCTACTGCCCATAAAATGAATTTTTCCTTCAATATTTGTCACTCAGGTAAAAACATGTGAAGATAATTTTTCTTCATCATATCCTTAGGTTTCCACATAGCTTCCTCAAACTGGTGACTTCTCCACAAAACATTGACCAAGTGAGTGTTCCTGTTTCATAGAACCTTCTATGAATGGTCCAAAATTGTAACAGGTTTACCCTCATAAGAAATGTCCTTATCTGGTGGTATGACCTATGAGTTTAGTATATGTGAAAGGGCATGTATGTACTTCCTCAATAGCGATCCATGGAATGCATCATGAATGTGATATATATTTGTTGGAAGTTCCAAGCGATAGGTGGTTGTCCTGATATGATCAAAATTTTCAAAGGGGATGATTTACCTGGGGCTTAGTTTTCCCTCCTTCAAGAATCTCATAACATTCTTCCACGGGGAGATTCATACAATCACATTTTTACCAAATATAAATTATAGATCACGTCGATGGTTAACATCATAACATTTCTTCCAGCTTTGAGCTTCCTTGATTTGTTGTTGAATGGTTATAACCTTCATGACTACTTCATCAGTGATCTCGAGCCTTAATAGCTTACATTCCCCATCCTCATCCCAACACATAGGATATTTACATTTCTTTCTGTATAGATATTCATAAGATTATATCTTAATTCTTGAGTGAATGATATTTTTTTAATAAAGCTCAACTAGAAGAAGGTGTTGATCCCAACCACCTTTGAAGTCTAGATAACAAGATCTCAACATATCCTATATGGTTGGAATATTTACTTCAGACTAGCCATCTATTTGTGGAAGATAATAAGTACTGAAGTTCAATTTTGTATCATGTTTTTTCTAAAGACTTCACTATAACATTGCGGTAAACCTTGGATACCGATTTGATATAATAGAATGTGGTACTCCATGCAACCTTACCACATCCTTAATGTATATCCTGGAAATATGATCAAGGGAAAAATCTTCTATGATAGCAATGAACTGTGATGACATAGTAAGGTTATTTACTACCACCCAAATAGAATTATACCCTTTTGAGATTTTATTAATTCCAATGAAAATTTCCATAGTGTTGTTCTCTCATATCTATTCTGGTATAGGTAATGGATGCATCATTCCATTAAATTTTTTTATTTAAGCCTTAACTTTCTGGAATACTAAACACTGGGATACAAACTCTGTGATACCTCCCTTCATGCCATCCCACAAAAATTATTCTCTAAAGTCCCTATACATCATTGTATTTCCATGATGAATAGATAATCTAGACCTATTATCTTTTTTCAGTATCTCCTTCTTCAAATCTAGTATTGAAGGAACACATACATAGTTCCCAAACATTATCATTCTATCCTGATCAAGGTCAACCTTAGGAACATTTATAACCATCTTTCATAGCTCTTAATCTTCCTTCTGCACCACCTTAATCTTCACTTGGATAGTGGGATGAACATTCATTTGAGTAAGATGGTATTTTCCCCCTTTCTTTGGGATTTCTAGATCCATCCTTTGAAAATATAGAAATATTGGATCTTTTGTAATCGTCTCCATGGATACGCTAGCATGATCCTTCTGACTCAATGCACCGGCTATCTTGTTCTCTTTCCTAGGGTGGTAATGTATTGAGTGGTTATAATCGTTTTTCATCTCTATCCATTATCTTTGGTTCATGTTCAACTAGTTCTGTGTGAATATATATTTCAGAATTTAATGATCGGTATATATATCACACTTTTCACAATAAAGATAATTCATCCATGCATTTAATGTAATGATTACTATCACTAAATCCAAATCACGAGTTGGGTAATTTTTATATTTAATCATAAACTGTCATGAGGTATAGGCTGTAACCATGTTATTTTTCATATGAACACATCCCAATCCGTTCTTGGATGCATCGTTGTAGATTAAAAACCCTTCTCCACTATAGGGTAATGTAAAAACAGGTGCACTGGCAAACTTTCTCTACATTTCCTTGAAATGTTTCTCACATTATTCTGTCCAGAATAACTTCACACCCTTCCAAGTTAACTTGGTTAGAGGATTAGATACTCAAGAGAAATTATCCACAAATCATTGATAATACCCATCTAAACCAAGATATCTATTGATCTCAATCACCGTGGTTGGTCTATAAAATCAGTCAATTGCCTTCGTCTTCGATGGATCTACTACTATAACATCTATTGAGATTATGTGACCAAAAAATGAAACATGTTCTATCCAAAATTCACATTTTGTAAATTTTTCATATATCTTCTTCTTATTTGGGGAATTCATTACAATTCTCAACTGATCATAATGATCTTCCTTAATCTTTGAATCTTTAATAATATCATCTCTAAATAATACCATAAACATGTCAAGGTAATATCTAAAGACTCTATTTATTAAATCCATTAAGATAGCAGGGGTATTATTAATACCAAAATGTGTCACTATATATTCACACTGACCATACCTTTTATAAAATTTCATCTTGGGTATTTCATTTTTATTGACCCTCAATTGATTATATCTAGAACAAAGGTCGATCTTAGAAAAGTATTGAGCTCCATAAAGATGATTAAACAAGTCATCAATATAGGGAAGAAGATACTTGTTCTTGATTTTGAACTTGTTCAACTCTCCATAACCCATACAGAGTCCCATTCATTACTATTTATTGTCAAAAAAAGAACTAATGCACCCCATGGTGACACACTTGACCTAATTAATCCCTTATCATGTTTTTCTTAAAGTTTCTTATTCAATTCCTACAACTCATTCAGGGCTATTTTATAAGGATTATTTGAAATATATGTGGGACTAGGTATATGTTCTATTGAGAACTCAACTTCATGTTTTCGTGGAAGACTGGTAAACTCTTATGAAAATAAATCAACAAAATCCCGATCAACTAGAATACCATTGATGTATATCTTCTCCCAAAGAATTTTAGATAACGACCATTTTGAATGGGTATTAAGACCCATACACTGGATCTAATCTCCACAGGAAGTTCAGACATATTGTCACATTGATGGATGATCAAATGTGGGTTTGAAATATCTAACGCAACTTCCCGTCCTTGAAAATTGATGTGAGATAAATTTAGATAAATACAATCCATGCCTAACATGACATCAACTTAGACCAATGGAAGAATGAAAAAAAATCAAGAAGCAAATTCTCACAAACTCCAACCAGAGAGGAATCACAAACATTAGATAAAATCATCATACCATTAGGTTTTCATACTACTAATTCCACATCTAATTATTTTGGTGTAATCTTAACACCCAGAGAAAATTATTTAGATATGAAATATTGGGTCGATCCGGAATAAAAAATTACAATAGTAGTTCTAGATTTGATGGTAAGTGTACCTTTAATCACTTCATTATCACACCCCTCATCAAATATATAGAGTGAATGATATTTCTCCATATCCCTTGGATTAAGAGTTTTCTGATGTCGATCATCATCAATAGCCCTCAGGTTTGGCCAATGGTTAGCATAATTCCTTTTCTCCATACACTTGAAGCACTGAACAGTTGGAGGTTCATTCTGTGTGGCTCTTTCTCTAGTAGCATTTTGAGAAAACTTATTCTCATCACCTAGGAAATTAATTTCCTGATGGCCTTCCATTACACACTTAAAATATTTATTAGACCCCATAAGGTAATTTACTCCATGCATCATCCCACACTTAGATCATAAAAGGAATGTTCATCTTCTTTTCTCCATGGTTCTTACAGTTTCCTTTGAACTCCATTTTTCTCTTCTTTTCAAATCCATGATATTGACACATGACTCCCACCTCCATTTAAACCGAGATTTCACAATGTTCAATCTCTCCGTAGATACTAAATTCTATTATTGTGAACTCCCTTTTGATACATGGATTTAAACCACCAAAGAACCTATAAACTTTACTTTCATGTTGGATGATAATTTATGAAGAGTACATCACATGTATCATTAAATTAGACTTCTTGTTACCAATAGACTCATCATCCCTTTGCTTCAACTCAAGGAAACCTTTATCCATATTGGTATGAATAATTAGAGGAAAGTACTTATTGAAAAATAAGTTCTTGAACTCATCCCAAACTATAGATTCAATATCATCATACATCCTCATATTCTTGATTAGATCCCACCACTGATCTACTTCTCCTTCCAAGAAATAAACATCTAGAATGACTTTCTCATGAACTTAACACTGAAGAACATAGAATATATTTTTAGTGGTACTAATCCATTGTTTAGTAACACGTTTATCAGAGAACCCTATGAAAGATGGTGGATGTGGCCTCATAAAAGACTCAACATAATATTATTCCCTCTATTTCTCATTTGGATGTCCACTATGATTCATAACCTGATAAATCAGGGTAAGCATAGAAATAAGATTCTGCATTCCAACTCCCATAGAATTCCGTTTCTCAGGAGTAAAATCATTGAATTATACATTTAAATCACTATTAACATGGTTCATTCAGGTTCTAGCCATTTAATAAAACAAAAATAATATAGTAAGAAATTATTATCATAATGAGGAACCACATAATCATGAAAAATAACTTATATGATGTATAACATATGACACCTTCCTTAATCTATGACACCTTAGGTTTATCCTAGGTTATTTATAGCTGACCTATGTTTAAATACTTTAAAATGGTTCGTGAAGAGTCTTTGAATTCCCAAAGAATATCCCCATGGAGTGTCAAACGTGGTGTGTAGCAAGGCCCATTATCATGTAGCAGATTACCCTGACTTACACTCAGAACATCTTGTTGGAGTGTTTACCCCAAGGTACACCTATTCCAAATACACATACACTTATAGTATTAATAAAATGATTTATTCATAGGAAACCACTCACTCTATCCTTCACCATAATTCAAGGACATTTTCTTATACTTTTCCTTTTCCTTAGACTTATCCATATACATGTTCCTTAGGGTTCTCACTAACTTTTGCTCATCCTATTTTCTAGTGTATAACTAAAATTTATCTCTAATATCAACTATATATACACTCTATTTACAAACATTTCATTACATAAATTTTCAAAATATATAAACATTATACAAACACAAGCGAGAAGACCATAGTAATCTAGTTCCTTTGGAAACATGGAAATATAATCATTGGTACATGAGTGAGCTACATTATATCCCACTAGGTTCTTCATGACAAAAACCCTTCATAAACACATCAAACAAAATACATAACTTCATATCATGGAGAAGGAAAAATAAAAAGGGGTGATCTCAAATGCTCAAAAAGGGTAAACAAGGGAGACATGTATGCAAAAATATGAACATAATGGTATGATAACAAGATCATGATAATAGAATATCTTACCCTACATATCAAAAATCCTATACATGAATGATGTCATAAAGCATGGAAATTGAAAATTCATGAATCAAAATAAAGTAAAGGACATAATCATTGAAAGCATAACATAGTAGTAAGACATGGAATTATGGAGACACATATGCATATACTGATTTCACTAATATCATGGGAATCAATGCCAAGATTATATTAGTGGACAAAGTCCATTCCTAAACTGAGAAACCCTCATTCCAAACATGTATTACTGAATAGAGTGACCCTCATTCTTGACCTATATTAATAAAATGAGTAACCCTCATTCTATCCTTTTATTAATTAAATAAGTAACCCTCATTCCATTAATATTTGATCTCATTATATATAAATCTTTACCTAATGCATTGTAGGTAGATATAGGTCCCACCCGTTACATAATGAAATCATACATACATGTTCCACAAGATCATAAACAATCATATCATAACCCATGAAACGAAATAGGTATCATAAACCTATAAACAAATTATAACCTATGTAAACAGATGGGTTTCAAAATCCATTCATCATAAACATAACCCATGAAAAGAAGAAGGTTTCAAAAGCATATAACTCGTGAAAGAGAAACAGTTTTCATAACATCATGCCATAAAAAAATAATCCATTCAAAGAAATATTATGAATGGAAACATTTAATAATTTCCCCATAAAGTAATTATCAACACCAATGGATGTTATTTTATATGGGAAATAATTTTGGAAGATCTTTTAAAAACACTTCTTGAGGAAAATATCTTTTGTTCTTTGAAAAATGTTTTTTATTACATAAAACTTTTTGAAAACCTTTTTCATTGAAGATACATTTGAAAACAAATAAAGGAATATTAAAAAAAACAATTTTGAAATCCATTTTTCCTTTATAATTATCTTCAATGATCATTTGAAAACATTTTTGAAAACATGGTTTTTCATTACAATTGATTTCCGACCAAAGAAAGAGGTGGTCATATTCTACTAAAAATATTCACTTAAGTACCATAATGTGGATAAATTGTACTAAAAAATGAGGATATATTGAATAAATATAATATAATGATAATAATTATTATTCTTGAATTATGGATCATAATATTTCATCAATGGGTGTATAAACATAAACAACCTCTAAAAAAATGTATAGATTGTCTCAATAAACTCTTATAAATTGGTGATTTGGGATTAAACTATCCATTTAAGAAAAAGAAATTACATAGAGATTAATATATCATTAAAATGAGTATATTCATGATATAACATGTAAAATTGAATTATATACACCTCGAAGAATAGTTTAGGCGCATAACAAAATAGGAGTCTCAAAGAAGGCAAATTGAGACAAAACTATTTTACTGATTTGGTAACTTTTGAAAGTTAAACCCCGTGAAATAAAAATCATAGATTGGATATGTGAATACCCATATATTTAATTAAAAATACATAAATAAAATCATGGAAATTAAATAAACAATATAAAATGAAAGAGTGGAGAATTTATCTTGTATCTCACAAAAATTAATAGTGAGATGAAAATCCCCTTACCTTGTATCTTGACTCTCTCTGTACTCATACAAGATTTATGTATAATAAATATAAGTTTTTATAAATATATTACATAATAAAATTCTTATACATAATTCCATATATGGTTTTATTATGACCTTATATTACTTTCTTGTTAATGATCCAATGGTAATGTTTCACTTCAGGGAATCATTCTCTTTGTTCATTGCGTGTGTCTTAATTTGTTTTTGTGTTGGTCCTTGTACTTCTATAATGATTCCATAATTTAGAAAATGATATAAATATAAGTTATATATAGTATACATATATTATAATAATTTATTTCATAATGAAATATTAAATGGAATACATTGTTCATGGAGACAGTAAGTCGTTCGTACACACAAAAAATGTTTCTGTTTTTATTATCGTATTGAAAGAAAGTATGTAAATGGAATATGTATATATATATATATGTATATATGTATATATATATAATTATTCAAGTATAATTAAAATATCTTATATATCATATAAGTTTATTATACTCATCCTTAATATGTCCCATGTGTTGTGTGAATGAATCACATCTCTTTGAGGGGGCAGTAGTCCACACTTCCTCAAACGATATTACCGTATTAACACCAAATTGAAGGTAAATACATGTGTATTGTAAAATTAATAAGGAATGATAAATACATATTAAATATATTATATGATATATATAAACATAGTTTCCTTCATAATGTCTTCCATGATTGGTGGTAAAGAAGAAATGGACAATCATTGTTTCGTGAGGCAGTAGTTCGTTGTACACAGAAACAGTATGTTCAATGTCCATTAGATGAAGGTGTGTGTAAGTGTAAGTAAGAATATTTTTATAAAAACATCATAGAATATTTATTATACTATTATTTTCATAAAATAAAGTAATAAATGTATTTTAGGGGTGGAGAAGGATAATAAAGGAAAGGATCTTGAGAGAAGACATTACATCTAAATCGGGTAACTCTTTATGGTTTGTGCCAAAAGTATTCCTTGAAAGGGTTTCTTCCCAATGAAAGGATTAAATTTCTAAGGGATGATTGTTGGGAGGATACTTGTTCAGATCTGGGATTAAATTAAATGGTTTTAGTGGTGTGAGGAATAGGTAGAATTGGTGTCCCTTTATATGGAAGGAAAAGGACTCACAATGAACTTTTACAGACATATTTATTGTAGAAAAGTTATTAAATAAAAAAATTATTAAAAACCCAACCAAAATAAATAATAGATATATTATGGACGAAATATAGACATCCAATGGGTGTTGGAAAATTTTATAGGTCATCAGGGTCGTTAATTTTAATGTTTATTCCCTAATTAATCGTAATTTGGCTTTAATTGTTGTGATTAATTTTAATCAATTTTACTAATCATTTTGGTAAAAAAATTATCATGGACTTATTAGAATCTAAATATTAGACTAAATATAATTTTTTATGTCATACTTATTAAATTAACTTCCCAGAACATGAGAAATTAAAATTAATTCTAATCCCATAGAAGGGACGAAATAACGGGGTTTTAAAGTATGATAAAGTTCAAACGCCTCTAAAGATTTTATATTCAATATCAATGTGTAATTGATTATAATTAATTTATTTGTATTATTAGATGTAATTTTCATATAATATGACCTTAATAGATATTTATAATATCATTTTCCCTTAATATTTAATTAGAGAAAAATGAAGTTTTTAACTAAAAAGATGTATTTTTCCTATTCCTCATAAAATATAGTTTCTCAGTAAAATCCCAAAAATTCACCTTATGATAATTTAGATATTTTTAATTAAAAATTAACTTTATTTTATCAAATTAAATTTCTAAATGTGTCTAAAATTACTTTCTTTATTATAAGTATTTCATTCAAGAAAATGATGTTTTTAAACATAAAAAGAACATTACAGAAAATCATATCTTTTATTATCAATAATTTTTATTTATATAAATCAATATAAACAATAATTAAAATTTATTTATTACAATTAATATTACTATGCTTAACAGGTAGGTTAAAATTATCATATTTAAATAATTAAAACAATAAAAAGATATATTTCATTGAAAATTAGTGTTTCATGTATCATAAACCAACTCAGTGTTGCTTGCATCATACACCAATTCAATGATGTGTGGAACATATGTGAAGTTAGTGTTTCATAGAACATACGCCATGTCTATGTTTTTTTTAATTTACACCAATTCAATTCTGTGTTAATGGAATCTTTCACTTAGTTCATTGCAATATATAAATGAAAATTTAAATTTATTCGAAAATAACATGTCCATACAAACACGAGGTGTTACTATAGATGATACCCAGAGTACCAGCATATGAGGTTGGTAGACTTAGCATGCTTCAAGAGTTTAAGTTTTAGTGACCCCTCAGGTTGAGGGTATATCTAGACCCACATGAAGATGATTATTGGCATGAGGTGGTTATGTGAGTATTTCATATCATCAGCACTCTTGCAGAACAAATGGTGGTCCTAGAAGAAAGCCTTATTCAGGGATCTGTAGGGTATTAGTAGATCCTGGTGGTTCTTTCATATGATGGAGTGACTCTTCCATGGATGGAGTTTGACTATCTCTTTAGGGAGGAGTACACTTTAGATATGATGTGATATGTGTGCATCTAGGATATTTTATGACTACTATAGTGCATCATGACTATAATAATGTATTCAACAAGGTTTACCAACCTCTCACAATACATGATGAATATGGTTCAGAATACATTATTTCAAGAATATGCCTTTGAAAAATGACTATTAAAAGAAATATAGGCTTCTACGATACCTCTATGAATTCATACATATTATGGGGTTATAGATAATTCTTTGTTGATAGAGAGAATTCAGTTCAAACAAACACCGGTAATGGGTACCCATAGTGGGAACACTAGGGTTGAGACTTCAGCGATGATAGACAATGACAAATGTGAGGATCCAGACATGTGGGGTGTTTCAAGAGGTGATTTTAGGATGAAGATTCTATGGTTTAGGTCTCTCAGGTTGGATCTATTCAGACTAGAGAGAGGTGTTGTTACTCTTTTGACGGTCAGGGACATATTATGCAGGATTTTCTTACCTGTCGTATGGCAGATAGAGAGATTTTTTATGGGACTCCTAGACATAGGAACTAGTAGGAGAATCTATATCCATAATTTTGTGGATTTTCAATTGGATTAGGGATATTGGTATGAAGTAGCATATGGTTGGACTTATTTCCACCACCAACACCAGGTAGTCCCATATAGTTTCAAGGACGTGGTGGGAAGGGGTGATGGCATCTGCATGCCATAAAGACTTATGATCTAGAGGCTCCATAGATTATTAGAGGTGTGATATCTATCTTTTTTACCTTCTCTAATATTTTTATAGACATACGTGTGAGCTATTGTTTTATTTCTACATCCATAGTTGGATACCTAGATATTTTGGTTGGTCCCTTGGCTCAACCATTACACTTAGAGACTCCTACTATAGATGAATTAGTGATCACACAATTTTTATGAAAGTGAAATACTATTCTTATAGGATAGTGTTTCTAAGGGTATATCCTTTTAGCAGAGATGATGGCTTACGATGTACTCTTAGGCATGGACTCTCAATACACCGTTCATACAGAGATTGAAAATTTTAGTTAAATGATGTGGTGAGTTCCCATTGATGGGATGAGGTTTTACTTCCTATCAAAGAAGGGGACTAATGGGGATTAAGATAGATTCTTACATAGGAGAGAGAGTTTAATGACTCCCCAGTTGGATAGCTGGACTCTTTGATTAGTGTATGTTATTGGTTATCTGTTACCTACTGTGGTGGATGAATATGAGGATTTATTATCTAAGGATGTGTCAAGATTACATCCCCACTGGATGATATACTTATGAATTTAATTACACCTAGGGATGTCCTCAACATCTTCACCAAAATATTGGATAAATACCATGGAGTTTTTTGTGTTAAGGGTGTGCTTAGAGGACTTACAGTGGATGGGATTCCTAAAACCCAGTGTTTCCCACTATGAAGTCCCGGTATTGTTCACCGGGAAGATGAATGGAAGATTGATGTTATATGGGGATTATCGGTTCCTAAACCTTGAGACTATGAAGAATAAGTATCCACTACCCAAGATAAATGGCCTATTTGATCAGTTCTGAAGGTCATGATGGTTATCGATGATTAACCTTGGATTAGGTTTTCACCAACTATGAGTATGATATTAGGATATACCAAATATGGAATTAATATGTCTATAAAATCACTATAATTAATTTTTTATTCCCTTCAATGTGAAAAATTACCATGTAGTGTTAATGGGACACATGAACCAGATCTTTTATCCATTCTTAGACCAATTTTTATTGGTCTTCATCGATGATATCTTAGTGTACTCAGTGTATAAGGAGGAGCAAGAAAGACATTTGATGATGGTTCTAGACACAATCTGATTGAAACATCTTTTTTAGAGGCTCTAAAAGTGTTAATTCTGGATTCAGGAAGTAAAATTTATGGGATATGTTATATTTCTCAATGGTGTAGTCGTGGAACTGGCTAAGGTCAAGGTAGTGTTAGATTTGGAGCTTCCCAAAATCATGATAGAGGTGCAGAGCTTCTTTGGTTTAGCAGGATAATATGGGGGATTTATGACAATTTTTCTAGGATTTTGTAACATTTAACTACTTTGAACCTAAAGATAATCCTTCTTTGTGGATGGAAATTTGTCATCCAGATTTTCAGGAGTTATGGAAGAGTTTGATGAGTGCCCCCATCTTGAGATTTTTGGAGGAGGGTGTCGAGTATGTAGTGTTCAATGATTATTTTGGGAATGAACTTTGTTTTGTAATGATTCATAGGTAGTAAGTGATTGCCTATGGGTCAACACAATTGGGACCACATGAGCAGAACTATGTGACACACGATCTTGAGTTGGAAATAATAGTCTTCTCTCTGAAGATGTGTCGATACAACCTTATGGGTGAGAAGTTTATCATCTACCCAAACCACATGAGTCTTAAGTGTATATAATATAAATATTGTCTTAATGTGATATAGAGGCGATGGCTATAGTTACTCTAGGGCTATGAATTTGAGATAGTCTATCCATATAGAAAGGGGAACATAGGAGAAGATGGTCTCAATAAGAGTTATTTTTCTCTTTTGTTAGATGATGTGTCAAAGGAGTTAGCCTCATTTCAATTGTTCTTAGTATACAAGAATGGTACTTCATATCTTCAGTCAATAGTTGTCACCCCACAACTTTTACATGATGTTAGGTAATCTCATAATGAAGATACTGGTTGTGAGACCATATATACTCAGATATCTCTTAAATGTTCTCCAAATGGATTTTATGATGGTGGGGATCACATTATGATTTTTATACGATGAACAATGGTACCAATGAAGTTACAAGAGGAGTTGATGAGGGATTTTTATAAATCCCATTCGGTGGTAGACTCATGTATGAAAATATTTATTAGTACCTCCAACTTCTGTTTTGGTGGCTAGAGATGAATAATGCTGTAGAAATATTTTTCTCTCGATACCTCACTTGTCAGCATATGAATGATGAGCATCAGCTTCAATTGGGTTTAGCTCAACCCATTATGGTTCCATAGTGGTAGTGGGGTGGAATATCTGTGGACTTCATAATAAGGCTTCCATGTATATCCATATGAAATGATACCATCTGGGTGATCATAGACTGACTCCATAAGTCAACCCACTTCCTATCTATATGAGATCGGAGTTTAGTAGAGAACATGTGACACCTCTATATGTAGGAGATAGTCTAACTCCATGGAGTTCTGTTGAAGATCATTTCAAAATATTATGTTCAATTCATCATATTATTATTGATAGAATTAAAGGATGACTTTGGGTATCAGTTCCTTTTATGGAAAATTCTTCAACTCTAGAATAAAGTTCAGACTAAGATGACAATTTAAGTTCAGGAAGAAATGATACAGGCCTACATGTTGGAATTTCGTTTCATTTTGGAGGATCACCTACCCTTTGTAGAGTTTTCATACAATAAAAACAAGACTTATACCATAGATATGTCACTAGTCAAGGCATTCCAAGACTGACCCTATAGGTCACCAATTTTTTGAACTGATCTAAGAGAGTTAGCACACATGGGCCCAAAATTGATGCGAGCTATGACATAAAAGGTTCATATCATCCTGGATTGAATGAGGATTTCATAGAGTCGTCGGATGTCCTAGGCGGACTAATGACGGGGGCCTTTTGAGTTTGAGTAGGGAAACTTTATGTTCCTCATGGTCTTACCTTGATAGGGATTACTATGATTTGGTTGGGGTAGTAAGATATCTATAAGATTCATTGGAACATTCTAGATACTGCACATATCCATTAAGGTGTAATACCACTTGGCTCTACCATTGCAGTTAGATAGGGTACAATAAATCATCTACATGTCTCATCTGAGGATATATATGCATGACCCAATGCATGTTATCAACTAGTGAGAGTTATGCATTGTGGATGATGATACATTTGTAGAGTAACAAATAGTGATTGAGGATCGGTAGGAGACAATCCTCTGTGGGTGAGAGATTCCACTTGTGTGCTTCTAGTAGATGCATGGAAATATTCAATGGAGAACCAAAGAGTGGGAGACTCAAATAAAATCTCTTTACCCATGCCATTTTAAGTAGTTAATTTTCCTTTTTGAGGTAAAATTACTAGGGTGGGGAAATTTCTATGCCTTGGTTTTTTCCACGTAAATATTTAAAACATACCCAGTAATATTTTCGTATCCCATAATGAATAAAACCTAAGATTATTAGGCCAAGTGATCCTGGATTTAATATTTGCAAATGATTAAATAAATTAATATCATGCACATGATATGTTCTTGAAAAAAGATTAACTAATCTTAAATGGAGTTCTAGATCAGAAATCTGAGACTGTTATTGAGCCCAAAATATTTTATTTTCCCTAGGCATGACATAATATTTGTCATCATTGAGCATTTTCTAAAAATCCATTATGGGTGAAAAAAAATTATTTAATTTATTTATTTATTTATTTAACATATAGAACTTGGTCTCTACCATAAATAACCCATTATGGGTGAGTCTCGGGGTTATATGAATATCCAAAGAGCCCTAGAGAGGAGATCATGGAGAGTTTTGGTGAATGAAATTGGATTGAAGGATTAAATCAATATCCCAAGGATTTCCAACTTAATTGGAGTTCATGGATCTCAAGAACAACAATGACAAGATTTTTCATCATTAGAATCCAATACGAACTCAAGGTAGGATTTTTTTTAAGTGATTTTATCTTCATGTTATTATCTCAGGATAAACGTGAATCATTAAACCAATATTTTTACTTGTGGGTTAATCATTTTGTGGGAATGGTTTTATCTTCAAGATTTGTGAATTTCTATTTATTTATTGATTATATATCTTTATTCATCATTCTAATGGATAAAATTCAAGGAAACATGAACATTGGATAAGTTTCATTCCTTAGGTTTTTGGTTTTTAAATTTCTTTTCCCGTTTATCATGTGTCCATCATCGTTATTCATTTTGGTGAGTGGTTCAACTAATACTGAGTAATCAATAATTTTGCGCCAATTATATGGTGAAATGGATTGATACCATGAATTTTATTTGAGAAAAATGTTGGAAATGTTCTACGATGGAAACAAAAACATATTGGAACCATATCCAAGCTCTCAAATGGGGTTTTATGTGAAATGATAGAGATGCATGATGGATGGTTTTCTGTGTGAATCAGAGGGTTCTATCCTGGAGAGCGATGATAGTAAGGCTCATCCAAACAAGAATTATGTTTATAAGTGTGATTCATGGCTGTATTGGTGGCCTAGGGAGTGGAAAATGATGTGTGAATGAACTTATAAATCTAAAAAATTCTATAACACACTGCATGTAATCTGGAAATAAACATCATGTGGGGAACTTTCTGGAGTTCTAGGGTTTCTGAGGAGAAGAAAAGTCTCACACAGTATGTGAAAAATGCTACATTCCATTTTTCTTAATCCTGAAGGATTGCTGCATATATCAGATGATACACAGTCATGAACACTTCTAGGTACATGAGCATGTGTAGAGTAGATGGTCATGACCCAGTAATTAGATGGGATTAGGTACACACCAAGGATATATGTGCATGGCTAATGGAAAAGGCACACAATAATTAACATGGGTAGTTATAGGATAAGCAGTACACATCTTGTACCCTATATACACTCAATATAATTCTTATAATATGACTTGGATAACATGTTCCCCTCAACATGGACTAGTTTACTTATTGGTGTGTTCCCATGATCCATCCCTGTTAGGGTATAATATGAAATTATGTCCTAATAATAGGATTTTGATGCTATCTAAGGGGTTAGTTTTAGATGGAGTTGTAGGAATCCATCCATAAGTCCCATGAAGGGATCTTGTATCATCTTATGACCCTGGTGGGGTTATTGGAATCATCATGACCAATAGTACATTGGTTTTGATTCCCTACGTAGTGGGTTAATCCCAATGGGACTATTGGTCTACCATGTGGCTCGATGTGTGATACCCATTTTTGGATTGATCTCTTCATACTTACAATATATACATCCTTATGGATAGATCATATGAGTATGAAATCTTGGATGGACACCATTAGTGCTATCAGACTCATTGAGTGAGTTCTCCTGAGTGAGTGTGGCTACTGATGGACTCTTAGGCTGAAATTGTTGTTATAACCTTTCCTTGAGACATATTATCTTCTATGAGTATATATATATTTATATATATTATTTTATGTATCATACTATGATTAACATATTATTTAATGAGACTACTACCCTTGATTCTTTATTCATAGTGATTTTGGGGTGTCATGTTCAGTATTGTAATACACACATCTTCATGGGCTCTACCAACATGAATAATGTCTTATGTAGATGAACATTCATTAAATGGGGTTCTCGATGGTCCAAGAGTATATGAATAATATATTTGGGTTACAAAAACCATGGTTCATTCCATGAGTAACATCTAACTATAGACCAATCTTAATAGCAGGATAGACTTCTGTATAGTTTTGGTGGGATTCTATTTTGACCTTTTTACTTTTCAATATTATTCCACATACATTAGTTGTGGGATTTATATGTCTACATTCATTTTATATTAGGGTTATGTTAAAATTATTCATTATATTGGCTTGTATATTTGTGTGTTTATGAGTGTGTTTGTGTTTGTGTGCAGGTACCATATGATAATGCCTCCTATATATGTTTTATACATAGTTGGATTCGGTCTCCATCCTTTGGACCATTAGAGGTGAGATTTGTGTAGTCACAATCATATTATCATCAGCTAGGTGGGACCCTATGGGTTGGGTCATGACATGTCCCATCAGGGGGGTTCCACTTAGCAGGGATAGAACTCCTTCCCTAGTCTATCAAGGGGATGCCACTCAATAGGTAGAGGACTCACGCCCTAGTACTTTTGGAGTGTTCTACATAGTAAATAGAGAAAACATTCCCAAGATTTTAGTGGGGTTTCACTCAATATGTAGAGGAACCACACCCTAGTCCATCATGGGGGTGCCACTCAAACCGGTGTAAGGAGTATAGGGTAATCTTACCCTGATGAAATAGGGGGGTTCCAACCCCAACCTCTCTCTAATGACCCTGCCTGATCACTACCATCGTCATGTGTCTCCTAAAGAAGAATCAGATGAATAAAGTTCAACATCATATCTCAAACTCCACTAAATATGTTACCATGAAGTTCTAAATGAAAACATTCTCAGTATAGTATACTCATGATCCGAAATCCATTTCTATATGAAGGAGATACATAAGGTAGAATTTTTTCAAAGGGGGTGAATGACATGTATGGGGTACACAAAGAATGTGGTCTTGTTCCACTAACTAGCTATTTTCTTCTATGAACACAGATTAGAGGGTATGTCACCATACACATCATGTATGGGTTCCCATAAGGTGTGTCTCTGTAACTCAGGGCATGCATGTGTGCTCCAGGTCATGCATGTGTTCTTCTGGCCATGCCTGGGAACGGGCCCATGCCTGTGTACTCCCAGAGTACACTGCATGTCTTCCATATGGGGACTTAGCCATGTGAAGCTAGAACATGGTACAACCACATGGTGAGGGTCACATAGTGTTTGGAGAGAGCCACTAGTTATGTGATCCTTATCTTCCTCGAAGCCCAAGCTATCGAAGTTGGGTGGGGCTAAACGGAAATTGTTCCTGGACTACACACAGTGTATTCATGTTATACACAGAAACCCATGTTTATTAACATGTCATCACTGTGTTGTATCTTCTAATATTCCCACCATGGTTAATTCTGGGGTTTTAAGATCAATGGACTCCCATGCCTGATCCTTCCTCTGTGGTAAGATTCTGACCACTCAAACACCACATAGCTTATCATGTCACTATGTTTCATGCCTTAGCTAATAGAAATCTTGGATCCATAGAGGTCTCATTCCTAAACCATCTTGATCACCAAAAAATCACCATCTCATACCTCGTTTTATTAAACACCATGAAAATGGGGATTTGATCACACTTGAGCACACCTTGAAATGGAAAACTGCGACCCCTTCAGCCAATGACAATAAAAAAACGGTGGGGAGAAATGAACATAAAAAATTATATAAACATTATTTTACAATCATTGTTGTCTCATCATCATTGGATAGGGGAAACCATGGGTGATATCAAGGAGAAAGAAGAATAAATTGATTCAATAATTTAATTTAACCAATTGGCCTCATCAGAAGGGTAAAAAGTCATTGATTAAATAATATAAGATAAAATCCATGATCAAACTATTAATAAATGGCCTAAAAACAATTGATGAGCCCTACCTAAAAAAGGGATTGATCATTGTGGAATGACACATTATCTAGTGAAGAATAATACCTTCTATGTTTGCTGCCTCTCAATCCACCTTGATTGGATCATTATTCATCATTCAACTCTGATTCACCAATGAGGAACACTCTAAACCCCCTCTCATATCTCTAAAAGGTTTATGTTGATAACCCTTGGTAAATTATCATAATATGCTCTTTATAGAAGATTTTAATTAGGTAATTTAATAAAAAAAATTATTTATTTTAATTAAATGCCCCCACCAACTTTTTTCTCAATCAGACATCTGGAACCGACCAGCCTTAGATCGTGCATATAGTAAACCCTATATCCCAAAAATAAACATGGTATCAAATTTCTAATCTAATTATTCATTCAAGAGTTATTCCATTATCCATAAAAAATTCATGTGGATGATATTAATATAATTAATATTTTCAAAATATAAATTCTGGGCTCACCGAACCTCTGAATCCCACGTCATCTCAGGACCTGCCTCCAACAATATTTCTTAGTATAATTCAAATTATTATAACAAAAAATGGACATTAAAATATACTTATCCCAAAAATCAAGGAATAATATATTCATAAGTTCCATAAATATAGTTGGAACACTTCTCAATCCTATGGGCATAATCATAAACTCATAATTCTCATACCAAGTATGAAACTATGTCTTAGGGATTTAATCCTCCTCCACCTTCAGATGATGGTACCTAGAGTTTAGATAAACCATTGAAAAATACCAAGCTCCATGAAGCTGATCAAACAAGTCATATATATGACTAAAAAGATACTTATTCTTAATAGTTATGTTATTTAATAATCGATAATTAATGAAAATCCTTGTGGAACTATCTATATTTTTATCAAATAAAACCAGAGCACCCCATAATTATGTTTTAAGTCAAATAAAACCTTTATAAATAAATTCATGTAATTTTTTCCAATTATAGATGCTCTTATTAATCCATTTGATAAGGAATTTATGAAATTTCTTTAGTGTCAGGTAATAAGTCAATGGAAAACTCGACCTGTCGATCTAGAATAACGTTAGGAAAATAATTTTTTAAAATAACCAAATATTCATTTACTACTATAGATCATTAACATGAAAAATTTATTTCTTTTGAAAAACATAAGAAATATAACATTAATTTCTAAATTTTAATTTTTTCCCAGCTACTTGATATGTTATCAATGGTATGAACTCATTATTATATAAAAACTGAAAATCATTTAAAAAATTAATGTTTTGTTTATGAAACCTATCTTATCATAATAATCTAAAAACCATTCCATACACATAATAACATAAAACCATATAATGAGAAATAAAAAATGATTTTCAGGGAATTCCCTTCAACATATGGTGATAGAGAGATCTTTTTAAATTATTATTTCTTTAATAATTCTCTTAGTTGTTATTACCAAAAGTGCTAAATTCATTTCTTGAGGTGAAATTTTCATTTTAGAATAAAATATATAAGAAATTATGTAATTTTTAGAACCCAAATCAAATAAGAAAATTATTATAATCTAAATAAACATGTATTATACATGATACCACTTCTTTTTATTGACCATCATTTGGTGAATTAGTTGAAAACGATTTTACCACACCCTTCTACATATAATCATTATGATACCCATCATTCATGCTCTTCTTTGAACATTAATTTTCATAATGAACCATTACATTACATTTAAATCACCATACTTCCTACTTATCAAAAAAATACCACAAATAATATATTTTTCATTACAATCAAGTGCCATATACCCAAAATTACTACATCGGAAGAGCATCCAAGATTCCATAAGACATTTCCCTTGGTTCTTTTTACCAATCCTATCACAAGATGGAAACTTTATTTCCTTTCCTTTTGATTTCAATTATGGATTCTTACCCATTTACTACCTTCTTGTCCATTTTTATGTTTTTCATAGAATACATGATCATCAAAAAACTCCCTTTCTACCTTCTCAACACATCAAAAAAGATTATCATAACATTTTAATTCATGATAATTCAATGTCTATCGATATATTTTTTTCAACCCTAAGTAAAAATTATTAATTTTAGCATCAGGATCCTAGATAAATTTGTAGAATACCATTATAATTGGGAGAAGTTAGTTTCATACATGGCCCCTAAATATTACTCATATCTCAATTCCATGAATTTTTTTTCTATAATTACATGAACAAATATATGTAAATATTTCTCAATGAAAATATCCTTAAATAACCTTTTTTCCAATACTTCAATCTCTTATATTTCTCTAGTATTCTTAATCATTGAACCCCATTGACCGGATTCACCTTTAAAATAGTAAATTTTAAGAGTATAATTTTGATGATCTGAATAACCCATGACATCAAATATATTTTCCATATATTTTATCCATCCCTTTGATACCATTGTGTCAGGAGATCCCCTGAATTTGGAAGTGTGTACACTCATAAAATGAGACCCTTTAGACATATTTATCTATGGATGATCCATTTTCTCTCTAGCATGGTTTCCACTACCATTTATAGCCAATTTCAACTTATACATCATAAAAACAAACAACCCAGTTCTAATTTCAACCAATCTAGGTAACTGATTTTGAAGGATATTTCCCTCTTGGTGCCTACCTAAATCAGATTCCATGTTTCCTCTATGGAAATACATTATAAACCCACAAATATTATATGACGTAACATAGTAATCTAAAAAAGTTTTATCACGATGACTATGAATTATAATATCTCAAGTGTACTCACTTACACTATCATAACCTCAAAATATTTCTAAATACTTCCACTAATACAATCTATAAGGACCCAACCTTAAATAATATTAAATCTAATATGTTTATAAGAATTTATTATTTTTACCCCGTGAAATCTTTAAGGTTTAGTGTTTTGTAGAATTAGTCCATCACCCTTTTAAAATAAAATATGAAATCCTTATGTACAATACTCATGTCACTATTTATTTTTTCACTATACAAATATTTTAACTTATAAATAGATTTCTTTTCCTGAAATATATTTATAATTTTCATCTTGAACTCATCCTTGTCCCTACTCATCCTTAAAACCGTGTAATTTTTTATAAAATGTGGAATATGCTAAAAAAACACCGAATGGGACATATAAATGGAAAGAAATAAACTCATTATTCCATGTACACTCATAAAATGTTTCCTTTTCAAAAAATAAAATTTAAGCTTGAAATAATAATTTTCTTACCCAAGAAATAAACTTCAACACCCAAATATTTTTGTAATACATTTCATAGTAACTCTTAAAGGAAAAAAAACTCATAGAGGTTTATTTTCACTCAATCAAAATCTCATGAAACCTTTTTCACAGAGTTATACATTTCACCACTAAGAAGTATCATTAACTCAACTTTAATATTAATCTCATTAGGTTACCATTTGAAGTCATAGGATTTTCCTTAAAACCCATAGAGGGCATAAAAAATCATGTATGTAACTTGGGACTTCATTTTCATATCACTATTTTTATAACTCTTACAAATGGAATAAGCTACCTGATAAATTGAAATAATCAATTAGAAGAAACCTAACAGGATAACTCTATTCCTTTAATTAATGCATTGGAGAGTTATTTCAGGATCAATCATCATTATAAGTTATATCGGGATCACACATCCTCATAATAAATTTCCAAGAACCATAAAAAATAATAATGAAATATTTTATTTGCACCATTATACTCATAAAAATATTCTTTTCAACCATATGAAAAACATTTTTGGATATTGAAAACACTATTCCATTTTAAACACTTTTCAAAAATACCCAAAAAAAGTAAATGGGGTTTTTATTTGAAAAAATCATGGATTATTATAATGGAATCCCAATATAAAATTATGGTTATGGTGATGGGAAAAAATGATGAAATAGTATACATTAAAATAGAACATTCCTTCTACCTTTTTCTCAAAAATATTCATATAATATACATTAAAATATTCCTTCTAAAAACATTTAATGGGATGTTAAATAGAGACACAAAAGATTATTTTTGATTCATTTATGTAAATATAAATATATATAGAGTATTTTTATGAATATGGACACGAAAGAAAAATATTTATAAAATAAATCTTCATAGAATTTATAATGTGGTTTTATGGTAAACCGTCCCTTAACATGGTTAAGACTCATCATGTATGTTCTTTATCTTTTTGAAAAATAAACCTATGCTGATTATTTAATTTATTAATAAATTTTTTCAAGTTTATTATTCCTATAATTTTATTAATTATCATTTAAAGTGGAATTACTTGTTAAATTAAGTTCATGTCATTTGTTTTGATGATATTTGATTCATATTTCCAAAATGACATTGGTAAGTTGAATATGGTCAAATAGTTCATTATTCCACCATATAAATAATAATAATAATTCCATAATTAAAATTTTTATTCAATAATTATAATTTTAATACTAACCATGGAAGATGGTTAATAAAATTTCAATAAATAACTACATGGAGATGGTAGTCTGTATGTACAAATGAGTATCATTTTCATTTTTCAATAGATGAATATAAAAAAAGTAGATGGTATATTATATTTAATGAATTATAAATATGTTATTAATATCATATATATACATTAAATCCATCATTATAACTAGTTTTTAGTGGTTTTCATGTGAAAGGAGTTACATCAATTTGTGAGGAGGTATCCCTCTATACACACAAACAAGGGTCTCATTTCCAATTTGAGGGAATAATGACATGGATATTGGTTATTACCTTAAAATAAAATCAACTCAATATATGGAAGATAATGGTGATATATTTTCATCATGTTTGAAGAATATTTTAAGGAGGTGAAATAATAAGTAAAAAAAGAAAAAACTTTTTAAGTAATTATACATATTTTTCAAAAAAACCTATTTATGATTATTCCTAACTCATTTGTAGAATAGTTATCTTATCAAAATAGGCCCTATAAAATATGTCGAGGTATGTGAGGAATTGTAAAATCCTGAACTAGTGTCAACTTAATTGGGGCCCCAAGCCAATGGGTCACATTGCCTCAAGCATTACTCCCCGTATTCCAAAGGCTGCTGACTAGTAGTTTAGGTCTAAATTGGAAAAATGTGGAGACTATACCATCATATCAGAGTGGTGAAATAGATATAGTAAATAAACTAACACTAGCATAATCATAATATAAATATGCGTTATGACCATAGGAACAGTAACCCACTATAGCGTAAGTAGACAAATAAATAGATATAATAAACAACTGTGGATGCATAAATAACTAACAAATATAATACTAATAAAAAACCAGGAGGTAGTGTCATATAAATGATGTCATGGAATGATGATATAAAAATAGGAAATAGGGGATAGGATTATGAAACATGCTATACAAAATACAAAATGTACAAAAGGCTTTTCAACTAGCATCTCAAGCATACCCTTATTCATCGGCTTTGATGCTCCAACTATAAAAAATGGATTCACACATCTCTATCAGGGAACATTCCGTTATCCATACCTATGGGCATATAATATTCTTGAGTACCAAAGAATGTCTGAGTAGAGTGTGAAATAAAATCCTTGTAGGCCACCACCATTGATGTTTAGAAGTAACATAAGTAGTGTACATAGAAATAGATGAGTGTAGGTATTTGTAATATTAAACAAGCTGAACAAATAAATACCAATTATGTCAAGTTTCTAAAGGACACTTGGAAGCTCTACCTACTTTATCATAGGCTGAAATGAGTGTATGATCAGTAACCATATATATATATAACTAATCAATAATATATATATATAGTAATATATAGTATACAGCTATATGGACTTACTATGTGAGGTCATAATTATCCATATACCTAGAAACGAGGTGATATATAGACCCAAGGTGTAACACATACATCCATAACCAGTCTAAAAAGTTGGTAGGCTCCAACAGAGTGTACATGACCTGAATCTCATAGTGACTGTGAGATGTCATTCTCATCACTTGAGATAGGTGGGGTGAGATGCCATGGACAAGACTCTAAATAGATGAACATAGAATATAATACCCATCATATCAATAATATTATAAGGGTGGGAGACATCATACTCAAGACCTAATTTAAAGGAGAGTGAAATATCATGCTCAAAAAGTCCCTTAACCATCAAACCACAACTTTTCTCTATATATTAATCATAATAATATAATAAACTAAGGGATAACCTCATAATCATTATAATCAACAATCCTAGAATACATATGGGTCTCACAATTTATATAATCAATACGATAATCACGAATCAATTGGTGTTTCCTTTCCACCCCTTAGCAATTATTCAATTAGTCATTTAAATTTGTTTAGGAAATTCAAACTATCATGAAGAAATATGATCAATATAAACTATCCATTTAATTACTCAAGGAATAGAAATTCAATTTCATGATTTTACCAAGCACTTAGAAGGTGTAATTATCAACTAAGCACTTAACTACATGGGAGATTCCGTTTACATTCTAAGACAAACACTTGGAAGGTGTTTCAAACATTTAATCAAATATTAGTAATGGTTAATTTCAACATAGAACATAAAATGGGTGTCTGTGATCAAGTTTTGAATCCTATAAATTCTTAACAATTATTATTGGGAGTAAATTAACATGTGAAGATAAATTTATTGAAGAAGAACAAATTTTAATGAAATGCGCAAAAATGATCATTGTGCAGCACAATGGCATGACTATGAAAAGAACATAACTATTCGGTAAAACAACTAAACCACATAAATTATATTTTTTGTGTTTTATTTTTCATTTTTAGTGTGTTTTGAAACCTTTTGAGCACAAAATAAATACCCCTATGACATTGAATATATGCTAATGTGATGAAAATAAATTGACCCATTAAATCAATTTAGATATATTATGAATATTTTTCTTGTTTCGAGTAGGGGAAACTCATGCAAAACCACATATTTTTAAATATCATACCAGGAAGTACTATAAAAAATATTCATAAACTTACCTATGAGGTTTTTGAACCAATTTTTACACCCTCTTTAGTATACCCATTTTCTTGATGGAAATAATTTAGGTTTTAAAAACCTGAATTTTTTATGTGAACTAGTCTAAAATTAAGTGTATTTAAGGAATTATTTTGATTACAAATTCCACATTTCAATAAACTAAATTTCTATTCTACCTTTTCAATTGACCTAAAAAACTATTAACATCCATTAATGATAATGATAAAAAGAAAGATTTAAAAAAAATCACTCTATAACTTTCTGTTAAATATGGTGCATGATCTTGTTGGAATTACTGTTTAATATAGGGAATAATATAGTTATGAAAATATATTTTGAAGAATATATTTTTATTTAATGAAGAATATTCTATAAATTCTCTACTTATTTTCAATGAGTAAAAGAATTATTTAAAAATGGCATATTTCCTTTGATATTTTCCAATTCACTCCATAGAAGTCCACTTCTTTTTTTATGTAGAAAGATCTTATAATTCCCTAGATATAATAAATTATGTACAAAAATTTAAAATCTAAATGATAAAAAACAATGCCTTTAGAAAAGAGTGAATGAGGAATGAAAAAGGCGGATGCTGATAAATTTTTCAATGGATGATCAAATTTTGGATCATAAATGAGGCATTAAATGTATCTGGAGGTGTTGGAAGATGAAATATATTTATAAATAAATATGATGAGAAATTATTTATAACAAGGATTTGGATAAAAAGGTATGTAAATTTGAGATAGGTTCATATAATACATATGGAATTGTTTGTGGTAAAATTCATTAAACTTTTAAATAGAGAGTTATTGTAGGGGAAGATGGAGTTGGTCAGAGAGAAGTTCTTAAATGAAACTAAAATCATGTATTGGTCTTAAACTATATCCAAAAATAATAATTTACCTCGAAATCGTTTCATCATAATCGACCAACATTAACCCTCATAACGAACTTGAAAATCCATCATGATATAGAAACCACCTGACTCATTGAGTGGAGATAATGAATCTTATCCAGCCTATAGTGAATCTTACTTGAACTTGTAATGGGAATAAATTCTCTTAAAACTCCTACATAATATTTTAGTGAACAATTATAGAAAGTTATGAATAAGTGTGCAAGAGTAGATGATGGATGTGATAATTAGTTGAATATACATAATGAATAACATGGAATTGAGATCATTAAAGAGGCATGGTAACTCGAGAGAAATTGTTTTAAAGAAGGAAAACCACCTTGGTTTGTTATTCTTTTTTTTGGTATATTTATTTTGATGTAAATTTGTCTATGAATCCAAGATTTAAGATTAGGGTAATTAATAGAGCAGTTGTTTTAACCATTTCAGGTATTTTTTAATTATTTTATCTGTAACCATATATCATTATTATATTATTTATATAATATTTTTATTTCTATGATATTTAAGGATATAATTGTTAAAATGGAATAGTTAAATGCATTCATTTGTTTTAAATCAACTATTTAAATAGTTCCTAAATCCATAATTTTAGTTTTAAATTCAATGAATTCTTTATATATATTTTTTTCAAACCAAAATAGGATAATTTCACTATGTTTGGTACATTTGATAGTATTTTATTCTCGATCTAATGATGGTTAACTTAGCCAATTTTTTTTCTTATGATAATTTTTTCTTGGATGATATTTTTATTTTCCATAATTCATTATTAGAATATATTCTAATCTACCTCATATGATATATTTCTTCTTATACGATGATTTATGTTTCTAAATTTTGATCTTGTATGATATTTTTTGAGGTCTATAAGACAAATTTCAATCATAAAGGATAATTTCTTCTCTAAAATCATTCCCTAAAAGATAATTACATTTTTCAAATATCCAGTCTCTATTTCATGTAAAAAAATTTCTCTTGTATGACATTTTCACCCCATATGATATTTAACTTGGTGAATTTTTTGGAAATCTAGAAATCAAAACATCAAGATAGTTCAACTCGGTCAGCCCCCAGACTCATTTAAAGGATTTATTTCAAAATATATATTAAATATTATATTATCATGGGATGATTCCATGGAAGTTATAAGAATAATTTGAATGATAATTATTATTAATTATATAAAGTTAATTTCTCAATGTTAGCACAAACTAGAGTTCATCATGAAGGCTTAATGCATGCGCTGAGAACTTTTTCAGATATAAATTGACGGATGGATTATTTTCAAAAAAAAATCTCACCATTGTTTAGAATAAAATTTGGAAATATGTCTAGGAAAAGGATAAGGAGTCACAATTAGGTATTAGATATTTTAATTTTACTTTTCATTTTAATCTCCTTTATTTCCCCCATCTTTTCTATAATCCTATAAATAGAGTGATAAATCTAGAGGGATTGGGGAATGGAAGCATAGGACCTTTTTTAAAGATTATGTATCACATTTTAATGAATTTAAAATCCATTTTTCAATGTAGTGATTTCTATTTAAATTGGTTATAAATTTTTTAAAATGAATTTATTTATGTTTTTAGTGTTATTAATTATATGTATAGTTGTTAAAATTTATTAAAACTCCCTCCATGTTGAACATCTTATTATGATTGAGAAGACTGTTTTGGGTGGGGAGTGTCTTGAGAAATTTGTCACATGTGTGTAAGTAGTGAGTTGTTATCAAATTTCTAAGGGGAAGAAATTCCCAATTAGTGTTTTCCATGGTAATTCAAGAGTGATTTTTAATATTTCATACACATAAGAGTGGTCTTTATAGTACACTTTGATAAAGGGTTAATCCAAACTCGATCGAAGAGTCTTTCATTTATCACTCAATTAGAAGAGAGGTTTAAGCTATTTTTTAGACTATGATAGAATTTGAATTGGTAATCTAACCTAACCAAATCACCTGATTCATAAATCTATTTTCAAACCCCATATTACTTTATTTATTTAGTTTTCAATCAATCAAAACCCAAAAAACCCATTGTTTACTCTAATTTAAAGTGACAAACATGAGTTTTTTAGATTCTTATTTAGATAAAACCCTTGATATCCACTATAATGAATTTTTAAAATAGGTAAAAAATTTATTTATCAAAATACCAAGATATGTGTGGGTAATAGATATTCAGTTAAGTTAGGAGTAATTTAAATTTGTGTTAGATTATTTTAAAATATTTTTAGGATCTAATTTTTAGAATTTGTTATTAAAATTATGCATGCAGTTTTTCTTTTCGTATTTTCATTTTTTAGGTTAGGTAGCTTGAAATTCAATAATTACCTACTGATTGATAATTTAAATCTAGTCTTAATAACTATTTAATTCTATAGTTAATTGAATTTAATGTTTTTTGAATCATTTTACACTATTTTTTGTAGAAATATTATTTTGGATCATGGAAATGAAGTGCTATTGAAAAAGTGGAAGTAGAATTTGAATTCTAACTTAAAGAAACGAGCTTTTAAACATGAACCTTGGTAACTTATCCTTTTTTATATAAAACACCCTTAAGGATCCAATTAAAATGATATTCATATAGATCAATTGAATGTGGAGTAAATTGGGTAATTTTGATCCCATAATGAAAATATGAAATGACCAGGAACTGGGAGTAAGAGAAATAAACTCCATTGTATGTGAATAAGTTCATTTCAAAAAAAGGATTGGAAAAGATTAAAAAATTTACTAAATATAAAAAATGGATGGATTAGGGTTGGGGGAATATTGAAAACCAATGTAAAAGGGGGGACCTAACTTGTTAGAATATCATTTTTGTTATATCAAGGAAGTGGGAAATAGATCATGTGAATAAGGAACCTAGGGGACAGTGATAATTTAATGCCTTCTAGTTAATATATTAATTCCACTGAAATATAATTTTTTCACTTTTATAAATAATACATTGAATTGGATTAATGTAAATAAGGGAGATAATTCAAATAGGTGAAATGAATTTTTCACTGACATGTGAATCATTTCATTCATTAATTTATAGTTTGTGTGTTTTAACATAGGTAGGACTATTTGTTTGATTAATGGAATTCTTGGTATTTCCCATTACTGTAATAGTGTATGTGTGGGGGAGTGATGAGAGTTATTTTCCCCTAATATGGTACTTATTTTAAATAGAAATTAACTCCTAATCTAGATGGAACCTAGAAAATTAATTTTTTATACTTTTATATAATCAATATTTCAGTTTTCAAATTGATTTATTGGTTATTTTTAATGGTTTTATATTAATTTGGATTTAATTAACATGGCATACTTTGAATATTTTATTCGGAATTATTTTTTTAAAGGTAGTTTAATTTTTATTTCCATTGCATTAATTAATTTTGATTATAATTTGTTCAATGTTAATAGTGAGTTTAATTTTCACTTTTATGCTTCTAAAAATAGAATTTATAAGTGATTATATTCTCCAATTGACCATTCAACTCAACCAATTGTGTTATATGATTGATGAAACATTGAATCCACCACAGGTTCGACCATGAATTCAGACCGAATATGATAAAAATTCACCAAATTCCTAGATTAAGTGTGAGGATTGTATCAACTGTATAATTATTTTTATTATCCATGTAAAGGTAAAGCCACTGTGAGTCTTATATTTTCATTCTCTCGATATGACATAAATGTCCTTGTTTACTACTAAGATTAAAATCCAAGATTCCCAAAATGGCATAATATGTCTTCAAATTAAATTCACATCGCATTCTTTGGTTTTGATAAATCAGGGAAAAATATATACAGAAATCCACAATGTTCACATCCAAATTTCAAAATAGATAGAGGCCATGGGAGGAATATATAACAGCTAGACAATGCTAGAAGTGTGAACACAGAGATCCACACCCTAAATATGTCCATGTGGGATCCATATAATAAATAAGGAATTTGATCTTGTTGCATAGAATATAAGAATAGTGAAGAAGGTTCTTGTATGATAATAGATAGAATTTCCGTCCCCCATTTTAAATTATTTTTTCCTCAACAGTTTCTTATACTTGTATAGCTTAGGAATTTTTTTCCTCTAAATTCATAATTTAAATTCATTTTTTTTTGTTCATCATTTTCACACTTTTC
The DNA here is from genome assembly GCA_963277665.1 of Viscum album. Lineage (NCBI taxonomy): Eukaryota > Viridiplantae > Streptophyta > Magnoliopsida > Santalales > Viscaceae > Viscum > Viscum album. The sequence goes on along the minus strand of OY728140.1, from coordinate 256,458,192 downwards.
ATGTCCTACATAGTGATCTCTAAGATCTATCATTATGGATAAATCAATAAATGGATTGGTCCTTGAGAGAGATTATAGGGTAATTCTGAGTCCCTATTCTTAAATTCATTCAAATTTCATTCTTGTCCTTGATGTAGCAGTGGGGGGGAAGAATTAGATTGATTTTTACCACCTAAGTTCTTAAAATGACTACTGTATTATCTAATCTATCAAATCACATACACATAATTTCAATCAGTATTAATTAATAATGATTTTAGTAGTGAGTATTTTGAGATTAATATAATATGATTGGATCTAGGTTCTCAAACAGGGGATTCCCAAGTCAAGTTGATTCATTTCCAATTCACCATGGAAGAGGTCATCTAGATATATAAAGGAATGTGCCCCAGAGTCCAACCCCATTTACCCCAACCACTATTTCAAATTTTTAATATTATAATACAAAAGAACACATACCGATTTAGAATGCTTTCAAAATAATAGAAACTAAACAAAAACATAAATAAAGTGTTAAGATAGTGATTTATGAACCCTAAAACCCATGAAAACGCCTTTGGTTAGTTCCATAGTACTAGATTCCATGTTAAATAATTTTTTTCAAGGAACGCAACATTATTTTCATCACTGAATGGATATAGGATGAAATATGTAGAAAAAATAGTTAATATTTTAATGACAATAAATGATTGATTGAAAAATAGAAATGAGAAAGGGAATGAAAAATATATAAATAATTAAAGAAGAGAGATAAAAATTAAGTATATGAGTATAAAAAATTAAAATAAGGAAAAAATTATATACTTAAAAATAAATATAAGAAATAAATATATGAAAAATAGAAAAATATTAAAAAATAAAAGAAAATAAGATGATAAATTGAATAATAAATGAGAAATGAATGAAAATAGAATGAGAATATTAAGAAAAAAAGAAAATAATATTAAAGAAAATGTAAGGATAAAAAAATATGATAAAAAATTTTATATACAGAATAAAAATAATGAAGAAGAATAAGAAGAAAAAGTAAGAATATTTCAATGGGAAAATAAAAAATATAATAAATAAAGGAATTAAATTATCATAATAACTCTCACTGTAGGTTTTGGATAGCATGGATGCTATTAATTATTGACTATTGGAACCATAAGAAGTTTTAAATCATCCTTTTATTAGCATTCAATAATATTTAATAATCTATATTTTGATTTATTTGATTATCCATACTTTGATTATGAAAGAATAATAGTAGTCGTGTGACGTTGGGACATTCGATTGGAAAATACTTATTTATTCCTGAGTATGGAATGGTTTTACCTAGCTTCTATTATTCCTTGAATTTATACAACCTATGGATATTTCATCTCTCTATATGGATTCCATCAAAATAATAAGTAATTAGTTCTCTAAGTAATAAATATGAGAAATGATAAGAAGGGGATGTGATGGTTTTAATTTTTATTCAAATCCCCCATTTTAAATTATGTAAGGGTTAACTAATAAGACATACTTGGATTATGGAGGGATAACAATATCAAGGTACCATTAAGTCATTCATTTATATAAAAAATTATTTCTTCCTGAGTGTCACTCTGATACTTTTATTCCTTTGTAAGGAACGATTTCACTAAGTGGTAACTTCAGTGTGGGATCAACCAGATGACACTGTCGATTGAGCGTCATGGTCACTTTCTAATACTGTTTTTTAAACCCTTTCTAGTGAAAATGAAACTTAATATAGGATATACTAAAATTTATTTTAGAATGAATTATTGTAATGGAAATTAGAAATAAATAGCCTTTAACAAATTAAATTTAAAAATTCACAATCAATGTATGGATTCTCAATTAAATTAAAACTTATGTAAATCAACTAAAAATTATGATTAAATAAATCTAACAATTAAAAAAATTCTTAAAAGTTTCAAAAATGAATTATTTTCATGGATTTATTTATATTATGGTGTATTTTACATTGAAAATTAGTTTGAAATTAAGGAAAATTATCTCTCGTTAGCAATAGACTTTCCTATGAGAATTAACATAAATGTAGTGGCGAAGAACAATCAATATGTGTTATGAAATATATTAATATTCAAATCCATTAATGTTATGAAATATAACACTACTATAAAATAGGTTTATTTCCATGTTTTTTTAATGTCTATACATGTTTCCAGTCTCAATAATTTGGGGAAACCATGGCTATACCTTTTCCTACACAATCCTGTGAAAATATTGCTTCCTTAGAAGGGAACAGGAAATAGTTACAACCATATTTTATATTCAAATATGGTCCAAGGTTCTCCAAAAAAGGTATACAAGCATTTTTTATAGTCAACTATTGAAATAGTTGTCCTGTGAAAGGGATATGATCATGGTTTATGGTCAAATGTGGCCATAGGTGTCTCGTGAAAGGGATATGGTCAATGCTGACTATAAACCATTTTTGTAGGAGTGATACATGGATATATTAATTAATAATATCAATTAAATTATTTTGTAAATTAATATATATATATATATACTTAAATAAAAATTAAAAGAGTTGTAGAGTATACTGAGTTATATGCACAAGATATAAGTTCAAAACCCATCCACAATTTTTTTTGAAAATAATCCTATTATTTTGGATTAAAAAACAATGGATATAGGTGATACATGGAAACCTCCACATGGATGTGGAGATATTATCAAGGTTTATTTCTATTCCTATAGTCGTGGAGGGTATTGGGGCATCAATATCTCCCATTGATGTTAAAATCATCACCATAACATATAGACATGGTTTTAGGGGATATTTCCATAGTTTTAAACCAGGGTTTTTCTAGTTGTATCATGAAAAAAATATATAGCAAATTTTGGTAGTATAATTTTAGATTATTATTATCATTGGTAATATTTTATTTAATTTTGAGATCAATATTTTGGAATGAAATACAATGAAATAAGGTATGTTCCAGATTAAAAAGTTTAACAGGATGGACATCATATTTTAGAGGATGTCGATATAATATTATTTTAAGTAGAAGGATTTTTATCTTCTATTAAATGTAATTTATGTATAAGAAATGGAAAAGTGAAATGATAAGTAATTGATCAGAATGAAATCTCAGAATTTCACATGGCATTGACCCAAAACATATCCCACAATATCTAGGTGGTGTAGAAAATTGTATGAATAATGACCATGATCACAAACATATAAAAAAGTCATATTACCAAATGAAAATGTTTCTATCATGAATACTATTGAACATGAATATTTTTAAAGGAAATTCAACGGAAGATCATGTTAATGAATTCAAAATTATTCATAGTCTACTTGAATTGGTTAGAGCAAAGTTCAATGGGTTAGTTTGGTAATTAATACTGCATTAATATGTTATAGTATATTAGGATGTGATGGATACAAATTAGAGTAATTATTGTGGAAAGAGTGATTTTTTATTTTAAGATATCCTATGACTGATTCTAAATAAGGATATTCAAAAAATAGACCCCCAGGTTATTATCGGAACAACATTTAGTGTGGAAGGTAGGGGACATTCCCCATGAATAGAGAACAAAATTCAGCATAAGGGGAAAGAGAAAATCGATAAGATTCAAGTGGAATCTATAAATCCTAGACCCATTTTGACATTATGAGAAAAATGGTAACTTGAGCAAATACTACACATATAAGAGAGTGAATTTTTAAATTTTTACTTAATAAATGTTTTCCACAAAATCCATAGATAATGAGAAAAATAAAATGGTTTCTAGTGTCTCTAGTCATTTGAAGTTATATATCATTGATTTTGGGGCTTCATTTCACCAAATATTTAAAAAATAGAGTATAAGGAATTATTTTTTTGAATATTCATGAAGGTGATTCTTGAAGATGATGAATCTCTTGAGATAATTGGAAAAGGTGACATGATTTCTTCAAAACATTAGTGGATGATTTTTGGGGTTTCATAGAGAAGGACATATAACAATATCATAAAAATATAATTTTGAAAATTCAGTTTCATGTGGTAGGATTCTATAAAATTTTTATAGAAGGATGATAGAATATAACACATGATTCTATGATAACTGGAAAAGATGTGAAAGATAGATCATTGTATCATACCTAGAGTAAAAAAAAGAATAATGATTTTCAGATCAATAACTTCTAGATTCATGATCATGATAGATTTTTATCTTAGAAACATATATATGAAATATATGATATTATTGGATATGAAATGAATATTGAAACTCAGCTGCATGGAGGAAATAACATATGAAGAGTGTATCCTATGTAAATAGTATAAGGAATCCTTTAATATGGATGTAAATGCACCTATGAATCAAAAGTTAGAGATTTTATATATGGATGTATGGGGAATGGCTCTAGTTCGACCTCACATTGGTTCATTATACTTTCATACATTCATCTATGATGAAACAAATAAGGTCTAGGTTTTATTTTTTATGAACAATTACAATTTTTTAGAACCTTCATAAGATAGAAAGCCATGATGGAATGAGAGTCCAATTTAAATCCAAAAATATTAAGGTCAGATAATGGTGGGTAGTATAGAAGTAGAGAGGTCCATAAGTTTTTTGGGAAGAAGGTAGTATTTATTTATAAGGTTGTTCCCAAAATCATAGAAAATTATTGTCTGGTAAAACGGATGAATAAGATGCTATGCGAGAGAGAAACAATCATGGGGATACATTTTGGGTTTCCTAAGGAGTTTCATGTTGAATAAATTAATTATACAGGGTACCTCATGAATAAGAGTATATATATACAAAAATGTAAAAAAATTAGTGAATAGTTCTATACTAGAATAAATGAATATTTATCCACCCTATAAAGTTTTATTGGAATTTACCATGTCACTATTTTTTATATGAAAATGGTCTTGTTAAAAGAAGAGTCCAAAAAATGTTTCTTTATGGTTTATGACAATGAATAATTTTACTTTCAACATTAGGATAATAATATATAATGTCACAAGAAGATTAAATGTTATCTTTAATGAGAAGATCTTATGGAAATATCTTAACCTAAAAGAATGTGTAACTGATAGAAAAAATCAGAGGAGTATGTCAAGGTTGATTTGAATAGAGAACCAGAAATCATGGTCAATATAGGATGTGCCTGAGTTCCAGACGAACCTGGTAGTCTTGAAGGTGGTTTTTCAATTTGATGTTATATTCCACAGGTTCATACAAGGATATAATGAAAAAAAATAAAGGACTATGAATGCTTTGGGAATAGTTTTAGAAGCTATAGTTTCTGAATGAACACTACCTTGGGAATTGAGGTAGTCCACTAGTGTCAGAAAACCAGTGAAAAGATTTTGAAATTAATTTAACTACTTTATTCTTATATATAGAGAATAAAATGAAATCCTAGAGATATAAGTAATTATTAACGACTCAAAATAGTGGAATTTAGCAACAATGGAGGATATGGAATCCATATATGATTCCATAATGTGGGATATTTTAAGAACATTCTCCTAGGAAAATGGAATAGGTGAACAAATGGGTATATTGTTTGAAGGAAGAATAATTTTGTTGTAAATGGTACAAGTAAAGGCTAGTTATAAAATATATTCAATGAATATAAGGAGTGAATTTCATAGAAATATTCTCTCCTGTTATTAATAACACAATAGTCAAAAAGGTGCTTGTAATGGCTGTAGAAGCTCACTGTATTTAATAATTAGATGTTAATATAGATTTAATTAAAGGATACATAAAGGTGTATATTTATAGTAATCAATGATAATCCTTCTATATAAATTAAATTAATGAACCTATGTGCATGCTCAGATGATGTTCGCAGGGGGTGAAGGAAGCACCATGGAAATGGAAGTAGAAGTTTGATGGCTTTATGAAAGTACTAAAGTTTTCTCTGGGTAATACATATCACCTATTCTACTGGAAGTGATTTTATGATGGGATTTTTATTATAAAAATATTTTTTTGGATGAATTTCTCTTGGTGGAAATTAATTTTTAGACTATTAAAGAGTTTAATGCTATGTTATCTATAAGGATAAAGATAAAGTACCTCAGCAAAGCCAAATTTATTTTTAGGATAAATATCTAGTGGGACTGGAATTATAAGGCATTGATGTTTTATAACATAGATTAAATAAATAAGATATTTGAAATATTAGGAATTTATAATTCAAAACATTTATCTACCCCAACAAAAAAAACATTTCTAATTATCTTAATGGAATACACTAAAAACCGAATAAGTGGCTCAGTACATGTAAAAGCGTCCATATGCATCGGTGGTATGAAGTATTGATGTAATACTGGGTTTTTACAAGGATGTAAATTTGTAATAAAATGCTTATTATTATTAGATTTATGGAGAATATGTGAAAGGAATAATAAAAAGTGCTAAATTGGATAATATAGTATCTTAAAGGGTTAGAATTTCTTGAATTGTGTTTTGGAAAAAACAATCCATTATAGGGGTATGTTGATGTAGAATTTTGAAGAGATACAGAAAAAAGACAACAATCATTGACTTTGTGTTTAACATTGGGGGAACATATGTAGGTTTTATTCTCACATATTAATAATTAGTCTCATTATAAACCACAAAATATTTGAACATCATGGAAACAAAAGTAGAGTAGGAGATGACATTGTTGAATGATTTCTCAGAGGAACCTCAATGGAAGTATGGGTCCAAAAAAATTCTTTGGCAGTCAATGATCTATCCATATTGAAAATAATTAGTTATTGTACAGATTTATGAAACATGTTTATCTAAATTATAGCTTCATTCAAATGATTATGCAAGATACAGTGATAGATCTATGAGAGGTTATTGGAAGTCATAATCTGGTAGATATGTTGACAAAGGATGTTTCCTAGAAAAGTGTGTGGTTGAGGTAGGACTTAGTGGGTCTAGGATATTAAGGATAAAGCAATGTTGGTTTATCCACAGTTGTGATGGGAGAAAGGAATATTGACATTGCTAATGTGTTTTCAAGTACATGGGGGCTGAATCCTTGAAAAAACAATTTAAGTGGTAGATTGTTAGGTTGGACATGAAAAAAAAATTGGAAATTTATTTGATCTTAAAGAAGGTTTATTTCTATAAGTTCAAGTAAGAACTATATGATAATAGTGGTGTGGGTACTAGGTTCCAGAATCTATAATGAAGTCATTGAATATAAATTCTTCAATGAATGTGTGTAATAATTCATTTAAATTATGTAAGAGAAACACTAATAGTGCATAATAATTACATGGAATTGAAAAATTCCATATAATAATAATGAAATGGATATATAAAATTTAATAAAACTATTAAAAAAATGATTCTAGTTGAGATCATATATTTTCATGGTATCTGGTTGTAGCTTTGAAAAAGTGGTGGTTCATCTATGAATATTATAAGGAATTGGAAGTAGATCAATCGGTTACACTTTTCTATTTAATGTATGGGTGGGATCACCTGTTTAAAGGATGAGTGGGATCAACTCACGTTGCTTTTGTAATTTCTGTGTGATTAAAAATCATGGAATATATCAAATATCAAATTTCTAATGCATAAGTAACCTTTTTAATGTACCTAGACTCATCTTCCATTCATGGTTCTTTATCCATGGATAACATGAAATGCAAATAAATGGGATATAGATAGGTTTGGATCTAGAAATTTTGAAACATTCTACCATATTTCAGGTGTACTATGACTAAAAACATCAATGTTATAGGCTTTAACTCTTTCATAATTCTAATTCCTAATATCCCTTTAGATATACTGAGATACTTCATCTCATACCTTATGGATATCTCAATTATCAACTCATAAATATATTTCTTATCTTCAACTTCCAAGACCATATCATCCATGTATAAGATAAGTATAATGACTCTCCAATACTAAAAAACTTCTTATTGTAGCAATTATCTATGTTACACAAAATGAATATATATTATACCATATAGGAATAAAACTAATAGTTCGACAACCTACATGTTTATATTATCTCATAACACTCCATTCATGTTTTTACACTACGTTAATTTTGAAATATCTCAACACCTCTAGTATCTCTATATAAATTTGTTTATCCAAGTCATAATGTAAAAATGTTATCAGCACATATAACTTTTCATGATCAAAGAAATCTTAAATAACTATTTTCCGAACCATCTAACTCATTTTTTTAAAAAAATGGAGAAAATTTTTTACTAAATTCCACTGATTAATTTTATTAAAAACCCTTCACCAATAACTTTACCATAAACCACATACCACCATCCATTTCTTCCTTCAACTGGTAAACCCATGTTTTCTTCAGTTCATTTTTTCTAATGGATTTTTTGAAATTTCCTATGTTATAGTAGCATGTAATTACTCAATCAAGGGTTTCATTTCTAACTCCAAATACATATCATCACTAGGAATTTCCACCTCCATTGGTATTTTCTGATATCTATGATTTTTAAGATGATTATGGTTTAAGTTAGATATATAAAATTTCATTGGTCTTCTAACCTTTATAGAAAAACATAACTTATGAGGTTATTCTCTTTTCAGTACTACTTATTCCAAAACTTTTCCTTGATATTCTATTATTCTAATGATTTCATGTACATAGAGCCTTGTATGAACCTATAGACTCTAACCTCTATATAAAACTCCTTCTTATAAACTGTCAAGTTTATTCAAAACTATAGTGTATCATAATATGACTAGAATATCTAGACTTTCAGTCAAATTAAATTAAACAATTAAAAAATCTCTATTATCGCCTATATATTCTATTTTTTGATCATCAAAATAACCCCTTAATTTAAGTGAGTATTTAGTCTTATGATGTCCTTCTAGAGATCATTATAACTTTTCCAAAATCCAATGACTTATTTTTTGTAACCTATAAAGAAACATTATTTAGACATTGATACTAACTTATGTCTATTTCTAGCATTAACATGGACATATTAAATACATATAACAGTTTTTAGGGGGATACAATTACCTTTTTTCTATTCCATAACTCTTTTGGGGATGGTTTCTACAGTGGAGTAGAAGGACTTTTTTTGAGGTACACCACATAATTCACTGTGTATATCTAAATCTCCTTGGGAAACCTAAATATAATTATCATGCTTATTGACCTCTCACATAATTTCTAGTTCATATTATTTGTCACACCATTTTTATTTCAGAGTTTCAAGAACCATATTCTCAAAAATAATTCCCATATTAAACTAAAATTACAAGAAATATCTACTTCTATACTCCATACAATTTTCATACATTAAGAACTAACGCTATAAACTGACCTCTCATTCTAACATGAATATAAATCGAATTAAAGTTCCAAATACCTCTATATTGTGTTTTTGATATAATACCCATGCATTTGTTTTCACATTATTGATGAATTTAAGAAAATATAGTGACCTAATATGACATTTTACTAAAGCTTTCTCACATACAAATGTTTGATATAACTCTAACTTATGGTTCCTTTTATTTATTCCATCTATGTTAAAAGAAATATTTTATTTCTTCCCTATAATGTAATCTTCTCATGTTATATACTCTACACAGTCATGTTCAAGGGTTAAATATGCATCTATGACTTTTATCACTTTCTCTCCTAAGTGTCCTAGATGGTAATTCCCCAATTTCGATAATCAAAAAGATATTTTTATAGAAATTGTTTTATCTTATGAAATATTGGTATGATACAAAATTTCACATTTTAATCCTTTAACCACCACTAGGGAATTTCCTGGTATATTCCATTATTATTCATCAAAATGCATATAGAATAGTGCACCATACAACTAACCAATAGAGATTAAATTTTTATGTTAACCTAGAATGTTCCAAAATCCTAGTAACTTCAATATGTATTTTTTCATAGTTATAACATTCACACAACACTTTATAATAATTTGAACATTTCCTTTATCCATAACATGTACCTCTCTAAATTTTTTGAAAACTTAATTTAACATGATACCTTTGTCAGATTTTTGGTGAAATGAAGCCCTATAATCAATGATTCATGACTACGACAAGCATAAAAATATTCGAAATAAGTTTATTCCCTCTTAGTATATGTTTTCATGATATTGATTTTGAAAGAATTACATCCATAATTTGAACTTGTGTCTCTATAATCTTTCTTCAAGGGACATTTATTACAATAATATCATCATGTGGGTCTAGGCCTAGTTGATCTTCCCCAAATCATTTCCCTCTTCAGTTTCACATTATTTTGAATTTCGTTTTCCCTTGAACAAAAATATCTCCAAAAATCCACACTAAATATCATTTAGGTAGCAGATATGACTTTATTATTTTAGATATATTCATTTTGGATAGAGAACATATGCCGTTGAATACTAATAAAAATATTTAATGGAGTTACTAAACATTTCATCACAAAATTTCCAACTAAATTATATAAGAATTAAGACCAATAAAATTTTAATGAACTCCATTATCCCTGATTCCAATTGATTGTCAATCATGTTGATATTTGTAATGTGAATAGTTACTGACATTACTTCTAAAATGATCATTCTAATTTTTTTAATATAAAAACATTGTTCTTTACAGAATGATTTTCATATATTTTTACAATATTTTTCACATATTCCATATTTTTCATCACCACTCATATATTTAAGGTCATGTTTCAAGACAACATAATCATATCCACCCGAATATATTTCTAGTGAAGACTTTGTTAGTATTATTTGTCTATTAATTTAGTTCTGACACACTTTAATGTAATCTCATACTTTTTAAAATATAGAGAGTTGTCAATATAAATTATCCAATAAAATTCTAAAAAATAAAACCTATAAAATTATATCTTACGTTATTCGAATTCCAATCCTTAAAAAAATAGTAAGCTACTATTAAAAACTAAAATGATAAGGAAAACACCTCTAAAATTCTAAAAGAAAACATGAATACCAATTTTTATAGTATTAGAAACCAAAAAATAAAATATATAATACCAAAAGTTGTGATATACAGCACCAAAACAACAAAATCATAGATAAAAAATTTATACCATGAATAAAACTCCTAGAATTCATTCTAGAACCTCACTTTTGATACCTGTTAGGGAGCTATGTGGTTGTAATAACTCTATTATAATGTTCAAATGATGTAACCGAGCACCAAATTATCATTATAAATTGAATTTATATCTAGAAAATTTTCTATAACACACATAATATGAAACATAAAAGAAATCACAAACATAACACATAACAAAAAAGGGGATTTACATTGTTTGGATCTTAATCCCACTCCATGGTAGAGACTCTAATTCTCTTTATCTTAAATAAAATTAAATTATTAAAATATATCACACCCCTAAACATGTGATCCCACCTTATTATTTATAAAATAGAACCATAGGTTGATACTATTTCACAACATTATGATATATGTAGGCGGTCCTCCATCTATGTAAAGCATATTAATGTTTCACTCGCTCAACATTACAATTTCCATAATCAGTATCAGCTAACTGAAATACCTGACACAACCCCTATAATGAATCTTTTCTATACTATTTCAAATACTATGAAGATATTACAAAATTACTTTGGATTAATTACTATCGGATCCATAACTATTCCCACATTACATCTAAATTCTTTGGCCATCATTCACTTCCACCTACCCCAACATTCATATTCAAAATCCATTCCCCTATCTGTATTTGAAATATATCCTCCAAAAACAAGCCTTCCAAATAAGATAATTCATTTTTTAAAAATAATTATCACATTAACTTACAGATAAATACCTTAGCTATTTTTAAAGTTATATATAATCTTTCCTCTCATTTTGGATCCCTTAGATTATATGTGAGGCCCTCACTTAGTTCTTGGGGAGATCCTTATGTGGAGATATGGACTTGGAGGGTGCAGATATGATAAGGAAAACTCAACCATGATGATCTACACCGGTTTGGGGAGGCTCTAACATTTTAATGAAGGATAGACTAATACTTCATGTGGGAGTTTTAGTAATGTACTTGTTTTCATTATTAGTTTACTTGATGACTTTTACATGGTAATATTCACACTACTAAAAAATAGGCCTTTATTAGCTCTATAGAAGTGATGACTACGTGAGTGAGATTAAAATCCTGAGATTTTAACACTGATATAGGGGATTACTACAGTGTGCTATAATAGTACACTATAGAGATAGTTTATTGTTCTATAATAATAAAAACCCATGTAATCAGAAAAATCAAGTATGAATATGTAATTTAAATGAATAGAAAAAAATCGTGGCATGTTTTCTTGTTTTTGACGATGTGATGCATGTTTTAAAGTAAAATGATACTTATGTATTGAAAAATTACACTTGGATTCATACCGGTTACACTATGCATTGGATTTAGCATTTTATAATTCTTACATTTTTCAAATTACTTTTGGATAATTTTCATAAAGTATAAAAAAATCAGAAAGTGTTTTCTCTATTTTGATTACATCACTTGTTTCTTTTACTGAAATGCCATTTTAAACTGTAATCATGAAATTTGACTCATACTAGTTTCATCATGTGTCAGTTTGACATGATAATAGTTCCTACACATCAAAAATGAATTATAAATCATTGTATTAAATGATAAAGACAATCCATGTATGTTTTCTTAGTTTTTAGTGAGTGACACTTTTTGAACAAAAATGTTGATTTTAAACTGAAAATAGACACATTTAGTCATACCAGACACATCATTTATCTAATTGAGGTTAGAATAATTCCTACATGTCAAAAATTAGTTGTGGATAATATTTATAAATGATCAAAATAATCTGAATGTGTTTTCTTAGTTTTCAGTGACTGACACTTTTTTATCTAAAATGTTGATTTTAAACTGATAACAGACGCATTGAGTCATACCAGGCACATCATATATCAGAGGAGGTGAGGATGATTCCAAAATTTCACAAAATACTTATGGATAAGTTTCTTAAAGTATCAAAATAGTCAAATGTTCTAATCTATTTTGATTGGATGAGTTAACCTTTTTACTAAAATTGCTCTTAAATTTAAATAAAAGGATGCACTTAGAGTTATATTGGTCACAATGTGTTTCATATTGAAGTGAGGCTAATTATTAAACATCCCTAATAGTATATGGATAATTTTAATAAAGTATCAAAACAATATGAATGTGTTTATTTAGTTTTGAGTATTTCACTTGTCTTTTTTTAATAAAATGTCATTTTAATCTGGAAACATTCACTTTGACTCATAATAATCACATCACATCTTAGATTGATGTGTAACTAATTCCTATATGTAAAAAATTAATTATGAATAATTTTCTTTAATTATTAAGAAAATCCAAGAGCATTATCTCAGTTTTTAGTGAGTGATATTTCTTGAACTAAACTGTCAAGTTTAAACTAATAATTGACACATTGATCCATAATGGGAACATCATGTATCAAGTTGAGGTGAGGTTTATTCCTATACATCAAAAATTACTTATGGATAATTATCCTAAAGTAATAAAACAATATAAATGTTATTTCTTGGGTTTTGAGTAGGAAAACGGTCCTTTTATTAAAACTTATGATGTTTTTAAAAAAAAGATGCACATGGAGTCATACCTGTCTCACAGTGCAACAGGATGAGTCTTGGATGATTCTTAAATATCTAAAATGTCTTCTAGATCATTTCACTAATTTATCAATACAATAGGAATCAGTTTTCCCAGTTTTGACTAGGTCACATGTCCTTTTTTAAAAAAATTGATGGCATTTTTTAATAAAAAGATGCACATAGAGTCCTATGGGTTTAAAATGCATCATATTGAGGAAAAACAGATTCATACATGTTTCAAAGAAATTATGGATCTATTAATTAATTAATAAAATTAATCCAAATGAGTTTGATTGGTTTTGAGTACATTACTTATTTTTTTACTAAAATTTCATTTTAAATTGGAGACATGTACTTTTACCTATGCCGATCACATCGTGTATCAGTATTATTTGAGAAATATTCCTACACATAAAAAATAAATTATGAATCAATGTCCTAAATTATCGATAAAATCCAAGAAAATTTTATTTGTTTTTTGTGAGTGACATGTTTTTTAATGAAACTATCGATTTTAAACTCATAACGAACACATTGAGTCATAGCGGCCACATTGTACATCAAATTGAGGTGAGAATGATTTCTATACATCTCAAATGACTTTTGGATCATTAAACTGAAGTATAAAAATAAGCATAATATTCTTACATTATTTTGATAATGTCAGTTTTCCTTTTTACTAAAATTTATGTCAATTTAAAATAAAAAGAAGCACGTTGAGTCAAACAAGTCCCATCATGTGTCAGATTGAGCTGAATTCAATTCTTACATGTCCCGGGGTCTTAAAAAATCCTAATTACCAATACAACCATGTTTCTATTGCCTTTATATGTCGAACTTCCAAAATTTCATATTGACTCGATGTTATTAGATGAAAAATAAAATTCATTGTTGATTTTCAAAAGAGAAGAAAAATCTCTTGTTCCTGTTATATCTTGAGAAGTCCCCATAATGCGAACACGAGCATCCAATACTCTCGAATTTCAATAAGGAGAATGGTTTTTAATCTCATAACATTGAATCTATATGTAGGGTCGGTAGTTCAAAAAAGAAAATAAATGAAGTTGGAAAACGTGGTTATATTCGTGGAAGGAATCATTTTATATCTTTTGTGGCTAGTTCAATATAGTTGCAATAAAAACACAACTTCCCAAAAGATCTATGAAAAAAAGTATTATATAAAACTGGTAAGGAAATTAACATACAAATAGTAGTTAAAATTATAACCAAATTAATTAAATAATTACTAGGAAATCACCTTTTCCTGGTGGTTTCATGAATTCTTGACACATTTCTTTCCCATTATCTCAGTTTTAGGCTCAAAGTACAATCCATCACAATCATGAGAATATTCTAACAAACCAACCCCACTCAACAAAAAGAATCAACTGGTACAAGAAAACAATTATTATATGAGTAAGACTGAAAATAAATAAATTAAACATAAATATAAAAAAACATATAAATTCTATGGATAATGATTTTACTGTACAAACATTATTGAAAAATTTTATATTCCAATGGTAAATCAATAGTTATGATAAAAAACACAAAGAGATATTGCTAAAGAAATAATCAATGAGTGAGGAGGATGATTGGAAAATAATGTATATTGGATTGATGCTTTGAATTGTCTGAGAGAAAGTAAAGATATTTTATTGGTTTCATAAAATATTCATTTTTTCACAACAAATAAATAAATACACATAACATATTCATTATCAAAGGTGAATGCATCCCATTTGTGAGAATTACATGGATGGTAATCAGAGATTTCAAAGGGTGGAACCAAAAGGTAATGTTATAGAATGACCTGTTTTTAGATGAATTAATGTAAAACATAAATAGTATTTATTAAATGTGTGATGAAAGAAATAATTTATATTTAAGAAGTATCAATAAGTGGGTTATAATTTCAAAGATGGATATATTTTTATAAACTACAAGAAATACATTCAAGGCGGAAATCAATGAATAAAATTTTATTAGTGATCAAAAAGTTTCGGTGAAAACACAAAGGAGTAAGATAGTACAAAAAACGACATTTTTTCCAAGTGTGTCCACAATAATTTCGAGAGGCATACAAGGATGATAATTGGATAAAATCTATGCATGATGAGCTTGATCCAAACAAGAAAAATGTGATATGAAGATATAGATCTGAATAAGAAAAATGAAGGCTTCTTATGGATCATGTTGTAGCGTATATTGTTCAAAAAAATGTCAATTAGTTTAAAAATACCTGGGTTTTATAGTTAATTTTTTTCATAATTTGGTAAAACTATTAACATAAAATGTCTTGGAATTGTATTGTAATGAAACGTTTTTTTATGTATGTAATGGAGATGGTAACATCTATGGGGCATCATATTACCACTATAGGGGCATAAAATTGGATTTATGTTAATGTTAGTAAACCACTCAATTCAACAGAATTATGATTCCATAGTAAACATAGCATGTCATTAAATTATTAAACCCAAACTAACAAAGTTGACTTGATGTGGGATTCTAAAGGTGTAATGATTTAATCCATAAAAAATAATTTGTATATCAAACAAATAGATTATATTAAAACTTATTTATTATAATCAAATCAGAAAATGTTAATATTTTATTTTATGAAAATTAGTTAAATCTAGTTGTAACACCCCAAGCTTTCACGGTACGTTTCCTTTCGAATAATGCAATGGTGTGCATTGTACGCAACTTCGAGATTCTAACACACCACAACCAATCAAACTAGCTGTTATGAATAGTAAAACCTACTTTTTAAAATTTTAGAAATTTTATCTCTCCAAACGGACGTCATTTTTGGATTTCGGAATATCAATTATAGCCTAGGGTGAAATTTTGGCATTGTTCTACAAAACTTCAATATTTGATGAATAGTGAAACTAGTAAGTGGTAGTTAACAAACTGAATTTTTCATAAAACATTATTTTACCACTTCTGTGATTGGAATTTTGAAAATCTGAGAGACACGGTTAATATCAAGGAGTAAAATTTGGATCAATGAGATGAAAATAATTTTTGGTTAATAGTAACTATTTACTTTTATTTACCACGGTTAAAATTAAATAGGGTAATTAAGGGTAAAAATGATATTAATACTACCATAACACATGTCCTAATTCTATTGGACAAGTGTATCTCGACTAAAAACAACTTTAGGAATAAAATATTATCATTTAGGTCCACTTTTATTAGATTAGGACATTTATTATTATTTAATTCAAAGAAGAGTTAAAAGAGTTAAAATCAAAGTTTATTTACTAAAAAAAATTTAAAATAGGGTTATGCATAAGATGAATTCGATTTTAAATATTCATTAGAAAGATAATAAGATTTCCTACATAATGATAATTTATTTATAATTTTTAGACATTAAATAATTTAATATATTTATGAGACAATGATGATGCAGTAATTACCATAATAGTGAAAAATTACAATAATTGTTATTATAAATACCCAAATAAATATAATTTAACACTTTTAATTAATTACACTAATTTTCTAGGAAAATATGACATATTAGGATTGATTTAATGGACGTTTTTTGAAGTAATAATTCTGTTATGAGTTTTACAAAAATCAACTATTGAATAGTATCAAAATTGACATAAAAGAGTTTTTAAAACAAATATTATATTATTAATTGCTATTAAATTCCTAAAAATCTATGGTTCGGCCAGGAAACTTGTAGAATGATAGGTATATCATTAATGAACCACTTGGGGGTCCTTGTATGAATATAGTAAGTTTATTAACTATATAATATAATAATACAAAGTGACATGGTAAATGTAAAACTAATTAACTAAGAGTTAAAACTAAAAGATAAGGTTAATATAGTAACCCAAACCTGTCTAAATTCTATTGGTTGAATATTTTTCGACCTATCCTCACCTTAAACCTTGAATACTCTACTTTGTATCCATTTGAAACTGAATATGAATTTATTATAAATTAATATTTCTAGCTTTTCCAATGGTGCCCCTCACCCCTCTTATAAAAGGGCACTCCTCCTTCTCATTTCTTCACACCTTCAAAGCCTTTTGGTTCGGCCAAACCCTGCCCAAATACTCTCTCAACTTCACTCAATACAACCGAGAGTCCTTATTTGGATCAGGAAGCCAACCTAAGGAGCCCTTTTGATCAAATCAAAAGGAAGAACCCGAAAAAGAGGTAATGTTTTCACCACCCCTTTTCAAGTTCCTTTCTTCTTCCACTTCTTCTTTCTTTGTTATTACCATTATAAAATAATAACTCCAGTATCTTATATATACTGTTATGTTATTATAAATATGGTACAACCATATTCAGTATTCTATCCACCCTTTGAATAACATGTCACCATACGTGCGTACGTACGACTTACCGTCTCCACGTCGTGGTGTAATTGTTATTCAATATATTATTATTTGGGTGGGTATAATAATGATGTGTAACTCATTTAAATAATAAATATAACGTGATAATTATTCCTTATATATTATATACCATCCAATTATATATTATTTTAATATTAAAATAATGATATTGTCACTCGTGCGTACGTACGGACTATCGTCTCCACGAACGCGATGAGATTCATTCTCCATCATATCCATTAAAATATAATTATCATTTGATGATTTAAAAATAATGTTTAATAACTTTATATCATTATGGATATGAATAAGATACAACCTATCCATGACAAACATGGCTTACGTAACAAAACATATAAAATAAAATGAGTAAGTTTACACCCGAAATGACGATAATTCTAAAATATTATTAACAAAGAAATGTTAAAAGATCATATATGATATCATATTAATATATATGATTCATGAATAATTTAATAACAATTATTTATACATTATAAAGGAGGTTAACCTACTCCCAACCAAGGAAAAGTACAAGGTAAGGGGTTTCTTATCTCACTCTTAATTTCTTGAGAATTCCATTGTTCACCACTTATTTATTGCATGTGGTGTATGTGTACTACCCATAATTGTATTCATTGTGTATTATACATTAATTTATGGGAATTTAAATCATCATTGTATGATCCTTCTTTCATGGGTGTATGTTTCATAAGTAACCTAATCGATAAGGGAATTTGAAATTTCAATTTCCATTTATTCGGCTTTACGCAAACTTCATTGATTATTTTACTCCGAGATTATGTGTGGAATAAATATTCATTGGCTTTTGTCATAATTTCCACTCCCCGTTTATATGGATATACTTTTTATACACATAATCACTCAATTGATAATTTCCCAATTCATCGATATGAATTTGATAAGAGTAATTTTAACTCACTCTCCATTTGTTGAGTTAAACATCCAATTCATTGGTGTTGTTTTTATAAGATTATATGTGAATATACTTTGATTTATTTACACTGAATATCCAATCATATTTAGTGTATTTATATTTTTTTCATATAACTATGTCGTTGATTTATCCTTAACCTATGGATACGTCCTTTATGAGAGATTTCATCTCAATTTACATTCCATTGAGACTTCTTTGTTGTTATACACCAAATCACTTTTATGTGGTGTATATAATGTACTTTGACATAGTATATCATGAATTCCTTTATTCTCATGATATTAAAATGTTTTTATTTACTCAATTATTTGTATTCAACTTTCTCTCTTTTGGTTAGAAACTCTAACTAAAATACCATTTTTAAATGTTTTAAAGACTTATTCTTCTAAATCTTTCTCATTAATGTCCATGTTTTAAAAAATGGTTTTAAGGATTTATTTATATGGACATTAAAGTTTTAAAATTAAAACTCCTTTTAAAAGTTTCAATGTGGTATGGGACACTTTCATTCAAAAATCTATTTTTAACTGGCTTCTTGAAAAATAGTGTGACTTTTAAATGATTTCAAGAAAAAGGGAGATATTTCTCTCAAATAGTTTTGATGATTATTTTCATCTATGTCAACATCCTTCATTATTATTGATTGAGGTTAATGTGATACAGTACAATCTTCCATATTGTATCAAATGAGTTATGTTTGACTGTAGATGTGCTATTTTTATACCATTCATGGTTTGTGGTTAAAGTATTGACATTTCGTATGGTAGTTTTAATACGAATGTTTATGTTATGTTTAAACTTGTTCATATGAGGAATGCATTGGACTTAATAAGTGACGGGTGGAGTCCTCTATAGCTCCTCGATGCATTGGTAGGTCTCATGAGACAAACTAGTGTCTTGGCACAAGGCCTTGGCAAAATCTTATTTGTAGTCTTGGCACGAGGCCTTGGATATGTGGTTATGATAGTCTGGAATTATGCATCCCATCATTATGAAAGTGGTTATTGAGATTGCATGTGATCATTCGACTAGTAGAATATCCATGTGAGTAAGTAAATGGCATTATTTTATTTTATCTTTGCCATTTTATGCTGAAGTTCAAGTTTAAAAGGCTTTCGTTTTAGTTATAAACTGCCTTAAGTGATTATGCTTATCTATGAAAGCTTCTGCTATAATGTTATCCTTACTGAGCATCTAAGCTCACCCCTTTCAATGTTTTATTTTTCCCAGGATTATGAAGAAGTAATTTATGAATGACCTGCAGGGATAGTATGAGGGGATCTAAAGACAAGACGTTGTTGAATTTTTTTTACCTTATGATGTAATGTAAGACTTATGAATATATCTAGTGTTTCCAAGACTACTAAACTAATCGGTTTTTCAAGACTTGATCCTTTGTGATCTTGCCAATGTTATGTAATAATGCACTGACTCTGAGTATCTAGGGTTGGGGCATTACAGCTGGTATTAGAGGGAGGTTTAGTACAAACCTTGGAAGCTAGATTTAGATAAACTCTGATTAGAGCACGTAGACCTCAGATGAACATTGAGGATTAGTATAGAAGAACTTCCTAGAATTTTGGTATTGTATATATTTTGTGAGTTTTCCGAGCAATACATCAATGTATGGATATGAGCAGGTAGAGGCGGCTCTGGCACATATGTACCTAGGGGTAAAACCCGAAAACACCACTTTGAGCTAGACTCGAACGAGAACTGGTGCATGACAACGGGCCTTGCTGCACTCTTGGTTATGACACTCCCGGGGGATATGCTTAGGATAATTTACATTTTCTTTACAAACCGACTTAAAGTATTATATATATAAGATGAGAGTAAATGACCTTGGTTAATCCTAATGTGTTTCGAATTGAGAATATGGTGACATGTTAATCTCTAAATGATTGTATGACTACTATTACTCACACAATGCTTTCTGGTTTTAGACAATGGCTGGATTCCAAGGAAGTCATTGTGACTTTGAGAATGATGTACAAGGTGGGAACGATGGTTGCAATGAGCAACAAAATGGAATGTTGATAGGCGTAAAGGATATCGTCTTTATGCCAAATCAATTTTCCAAAAATATTATCAACAATATATATATTAACCAATTACCAGACTCAACAAAGAAGAGATAGGTGATGAATGATAAGTTCTCCTGTAGTGGAGACCATGGAGAAAGAAATCCTCAATTTCCATCATGCAGGAAATGTGGAAGGAGAAACCCAGGAAAGTGTCTCAATGGGACAAAGAAATGCTTTACGTGCGGGAAAGAAGGACATAAAGTGAAGAATTGCCGAAGAAAAATGAAGAGTACTATGGAAGAAGATAAAAATGGTCCCAAGAATCCATTTACAGTCATTTTCCGTAAATGTAGGGGACCTGTCCATTACCCGAGTGAATGTTCTATTCTATAGGATATTTTTTGGTCAGAGAAGAAGCTATGTGGAAATAAGTGGTTGGATAAATGTTTAAAAATTATTAGTGATCATTGTTGAAGGGTTTACTTTGGAATAATTTTCTCTTGTATTTGTAACCCTAACGTTTGCCATGTTAGAATGATATTTATGGAAGAATTATATTTTCTCTTGTGGATATAGTTATAAATAACCATTTGGTTTTATATGATCATTGTGTTTGAGGCAATTACAAATTATTATAATTTGAGATGAAAATAAATGGTATGAGAAAACAACTGTGGTTAAATTATGTTATGGTTATTTTGAGGAATTTATCTCATTTTGGTAATGTTATAAAATATAGTTTTTGAAAAAGGACAACACGTAGACCGTGTGACAACCCGTTGCGTCGGACAAAGCTGTGGGAATCGAACCCACAACCAAAGTGCGATTGGGATTTATAACCTACCACTGGACTACGTGAAGTCCCTGGTTAGTGTTACTATTATTTTTAGTTAAATGATTTTATTGATCAATAATAATTTGATTTGGGATCTTATGTCTTATCAAATGAATACCCTTAGTATAGGAAAATGATTTGGTGATTAAGTGATAAATGTTATTTTGGAAGTTGTTCGCTTTGTTGAGAACACTATATGCCAAAGGAAAATAGAGTAGTATGGGATTTTATTTGAGGAGTAATGGTGGATTTTTATCTATGTTTTTGTTGTGGATTTATAATGATTTGGGTTTTTTATGGAAATGATTAGGTTAATTACTTTTAAGTATGTGACTTTAAGAGTAATTAATGTCATTTGGAGATACAATTTAACGTGGAAGACTACATTCTTAATAAATTTTGGTTTTCAATATTAGTTTTGATTATATGAAAGGATTTTAAGGAAAATTGATTATTGAATGTTATTTATTTAACTTTGGGGTATTGTTGGTTTAATTTTGGAAATTAAGATTAGTGTTTATTTCTCTCAAGAAATATCCTTTTGGGGGATAATTAGATCTTGTACTAACCATTTTTTTTTGATTAATCTCTAAAGACAATGTAAATATATAGTTCATCCTGCATGGATCATGTGATTCTATAGAAGTTTATTCTAGCACTTTCTATGTGACCAAGTCTTCTTGAATACTCATCGTTTAAAAAAAATGAGTTAGTGGTGGAAATTTATTAAAGAATGAAACTCTACTTAAAATGTAAGTATATATAATTATATTCTTAGTCAATATCATAAATAAATTCCTTATCCTTATGTAATGTAACTTAAAACAAAAAAATGTTTTCCGTTTACTTTCCTACTAGTAGATTAATGGTCGTTTGTCCCAACACAAGTCTGTGGTTTTCTTATTGTTAACTTTCTCCAGATCATGATTTCTATCCCTCTCCATCAGAACTTCACACTTAGTGTATCATCCATATCCATGTTTTCCTACATGGAATCCGAGTATGGGTTATCTTGGTTCACCTTTATACCTCTCTTTCTTTCTTTTAAAGTGATAGTTTTATTGACTCTTTTTCCAATGTGGGACATTCCATTATATTCCCAAGAAAAATTTTAAAAATTGCGAGGACGCAATTTATTGAAGGAGGGGAGAATGTAACACCCCAAGTTTCCACATTACGTTACCCTTCGAATAATGCAATGGCGTGCATTGTACGCAACTTCGAGATTCTAACACACCACATCCAATCAAACTAGCCGTTATGAATAGTAATGCCTACTTTTTAAAAATTTAAAAATTTTATCTCTCAAAATGGACTTCATTTTTGGATTTCGGAATATCAATTATAGCCTAGGATGAATTTTGGCATTGTTCTGCAAAACATCAATTTTTGATGAATAGTGAAACTACTAAGTGGTAGTTAAAAAACTGAATTTTTCCTAAAACTTAATTTTACCGCTTTTGTGATTGGAATTTCGAAAATCCGAGAGACACGGTTAATATCAAGGAGTAAAATGTGGTTCAATGAGATGAAAATAATTTTTGGTGAATAGTAACTTTTTACTTTTATTTACCACGGTTAAAAGTAAATAGGGTAATTAAGGGTAAAAATGATATTAATATTACCATAACACATGTCCTAATTCTATTCGACAAGTTTATCTCGACCAAAAACAACCTTATGAATAAAATATTATCATTTAGGTCCACTTGGATTAGATTAGGACATTTATTATTATTTAATTCAAAGAAGAGTTAAAAGAGTTAAAATCAATGTTTATTTACTAAAACATTTTTTTAAATAGGGTTATACATGAGATAAATTCGATTGTAAATATTCATTAAAAAGATAATAAGATTTTCTACATAATGATAATTTATTTATAATTTTTAGACATTAAATAATTTAATATATTTATGACACAATGATGATGTAGTAATTACCATAATAGTGAAAAATTAAAATAATTGATATTATAAATACCCAAATAAATATAATTTAAGACTTTTAATGAATTAAACTAATTTTCTAGGATAATATGACATATTAGTATTGATGTAATGGAATTTTTTCGAAGTAATATTTCTTTTAGGAGTTTCACAAAAATCAACTATTGAATAGTGTCAAAATTGACATAAAAGAGTTTTTAAAACAAATATTATATTATTAATTGATATTAACTTCATAAAAATATAAGGTTCGGCCAAGAGACTTATATCACGATAGGTATATCATTAATTGACCACTTGGAGGTCGCTTGGATGTATATATTATGTTTATTAACTATATAATATAAAAATACAAAGTGACATGGTAAATGTCAAACTAATTAACTAAGAGTTAAAACTAAACGATAAGGTTAATATAGTAAACCAAACCTGTCTAAATTCTATTGGTTGAATGTATTTCGACCTATCCCCACCTTAACCTTTTAATAATCAACTTTTGAGCCATTAGAAACCTAATATGAATTTATTATAAATTAATATTTCTAGCTTTTCCAAAGGTTCCCCTCACCCCTCATATAAAAGGGCACTCATCCTTCTCATTTATTCACACCTTGAAAGCCTTTTGGTTCGGCTAACCCCTGCCCAAATACTCTCTCAACTTCCCTCAATACAGCCTAGAGGCCTTAGTTTGATCAGGAAGCCTACCTAAGGAGCCCTTTTTATCAAATCAAAAGGAAGAACCCGAAGAAGTGGTAATGTTTTCACCACCCCTTTTCAAGTTCCTTTCTTCTTCCACTTCTTCTTTATTTGTTATTACCATTCTAAAATAATATATCCAGTATCTTATATATAATGTGATGTTATTATAAATATGGTACAACCATATTCAGTATTCTATCCACCCTTTGAATAACATGTCACCATACGTGCGTACGTACGGCTTACTGTCTCCACGTCGTGGTGTAATTGTTATTCAATATATTATTATTTGGGTGGGTATAATAATGATGTGTAACTCATTTAAATAATAAAAATAACATGATAATGATTCTTTATATATGATATACCATCCAATTATATATTATTTTAATATCAAAAGAATGATATTGTCGCCCGTGCGTACGTACGGACTACCGTCTCCACGAACGCGATGAGATTTATTCTCCATCATATCCATTCAAGTATAATTATCATTTGATGATTTAAAAATATTGTTTAAGAACATTATATAATTATGTATTTGAATAAGATACAACCTATCCATGACAAACATGGATTACGTAACAAAACATATAAAAGAAAACGAGTAAGTTAACACCCGAAACGACGATAATTCTAAGATATTATTAACAAAGCAATGTTAAAAGATAATATATGATATAATATTAATGTATATGATTCATGAATAATTTAATAACAATTACTTCAACATTGTACACAAGGTTAACCTACCCCCAACCAAGGAAAAGTACAATGTAAGGGGTTTCATATCTCACTCTTAATTTCTTGAGAATTCCATTCTTCACCACTTATTTATTGCATGTGGTGTATGTGTACTACCCATAATTGCATTCATTGTGTATTATAATTTAATTTATGGGAATTTATATCATCATTGTATGATCCTTCTTTCAGGGGTGTATGTTTCATAAGTTACCTTATCAATAAGGGAATTTGAAATTTCAATTTCCATTTATTCGGCTTTACGCAAACTTCATTGATTATTTTACTCCGAGATTATGTGTGGAATAACTATTCATTTGCTTATGTCATAATTTCCAATCCCCGTTTATGTGGATATACTTTTGATACACATAATTACTCAATTGATAATTTCTCAAGTCATCGATATGAATTTGATAAGAGTAATTTTAACTCACTGTACATTTTGTTGAGTTAAACATCCAATTCATTGGTGTTGTTTTTATAAGATTTTGTGTGAATATCCTTTGATTTATTTACACTGAATATCCAATAATATTTAGTGTATTTATATTTTTCGCACATAACTATGTCGTTTATTTTTCCTTAACCTAAGGATATGGCCTTTTGAGAGATTTCATCTCAATTTACATTCCATTTATACTTCATTGTTGTTATAAACCAAATCAATTTTATGTGGTGTATATAATGTAGTTTGACATAGTATATCATGAATTCCTTTATTCTCATGATATTAAAATATTTTTATTTCCTCAATTATTTGTATTCAAGTGTCTCTCTTTTGGTTAGAAACTCTAACTAAAATACCATTTTTAAATGTTTTAAAGACTTATTCTTCTAAATCTTTCTCATTAATGTCCATGTTTTAAAAAATGGTTTTAAGGATTTATTTATATGGAAATTAAAGTTTTAAAATTAAAACTCCTTTTAAAAGTTTCAAAGTGGTATGGGACACTTTGAATCAAAAATCTTTTTTTAAATGGCTTCTTGACAAATAGTGTGACTTTTAAATGATTTCAAGAAAAAGGGTGATATTTCTCTCAAATAGTTTTTATGATTATTTTCATATATGTCAACATCCTTCATTATTTTTGATTTAGGTTAATGTGATACAATACAATCTTCCATATTGTATCAAATGAGTTATGTTAGACTGTGGATGTGCTATTTTTATACCATTCATGGTTTGTAGTTAATGTATTGACATTTCGTATGCTAGTTTTAAAATGAATGATTATGTTATGATTAAACCTGTTCGTATAAGGAATGAATTGGACTTAATAAGTGATGGGTGGAGCACGCTATAGCTCCTCGATGCATCGGTAGGTCTCATGAGACAAAATAGTGTCTTGGCATAAGGCATTGGCAAAATCTTATTTGCAGTCTTGGCACGAGGCCTAGGCTATGTGGTTATGATAGTCTGGAATTATGCATTCAATCATTATGAAAGTGGTTATTGATATTGCATGTGATCATTCGACTAGTAGAATATCCATTTGAGTAAGTAAATGGCATTATTTTATTTTATCTTTTCCATTTTATGCTGAAGTTCAAGTTTAAAAGGATTTCATTTTAGTTATAAACTGCCTTAAGTGTTTATGCTTATCTATGAAAGCTTTTGCTATAATGTTATCCTTACTGAGCATCTGAGGTCACCCCTTTCAATGTTTTATTTTTCCCAGGATTAGGAAGAAGTAATTTATGAATGACCTGCAGGGATAGTATGAGGGGATCTGAAGACAAGATGTTGTTGTAGTTTTTTTACCTTATGATGTAATGTAAGACTTATGAATATATCTACTATTTCCAAGACTACTAAACTAATTGGTCTTTCGAGACTTGATCGTTTGTGATCATGCCAATGTTATGTAATAATGCACCGACTCTGGGTATCTAGGTTCGAGGCATTATAGTTGGTATCAGAGGGAGGTTTATAAAAAAACCTTGGAAGCTAGATTTAGATAAACTCTTATTAGAGCACATAGACCTAAGATGAACATTGAGGATTCGTATTGGAGAACGTCCTAGAATTTTGGTATTGTAGAGATTTTGTGAGTTTTCCGAAAAATACATCCCTGTCTGGATACGAGCAGGTAGAGGCGGATCTGGCACAGATGTACCTAGGGGTAAAACCCGAAAACACCGCTTTGAGCTGGACTCAAACGGGAACTGGTGCACGACAACGGGCCTTGCCGCACTCTTGGTTATGACACTCCCGGGGGATATGCATAGGATAATTTACATTTTCTTTACAAACTGATTTAATGTATTATATATATAAGATGAGAGTAAACGACCTTGGTTAATCCTAATGTGTTTCAAATTGAGAATATGGTGACATGTTAATCTCTAAATGATTGTATGAATACTATTACTCACACAATGCTTTCTGTTTTTAGTCAATGGCTGGATTCCAAGGAAGTAATAGTGACTTTGAGAATGATGTACAAGGTGGGAATGTTGGTGGAAATGGGAAACAAAATGGAATGTTGATAGGCATAAAAGATATCGTCTTTATGCCAAATCAATTTTCCAAAAATATGATCAACAATATATATATTAACCAATTACCGGACTCAAAAAATAAGAGAAAGGTGATGAATGATAAGAGCTGCAGTAGTGGAGACCATGGAGAAAGAAATCCACAATTTCCATCATGCAAGAAATGTGGAAGGAGACACCCAGGAAAGTGTCTCAATGGGACAGAGAAATTCTTTACGTGCGGGAAGGAAGGACATAAAGTGAAGAATTGACGAATAAAAATGAAGAGTACTATGGAAGAAGATAAAAATGGTCCCAAGAATCCATTTATAGTCATTTTCTGTAAATGTAGGGGACCTGGCCATTACCCGAGTGAATTTCCTATTCTATAGGATATTTTCATGGTCAGAGAAAAGGCTATGTGGAAATAAATGGTTGGATAAATGTTTAAAAATTATTAGTGATCCTTGTTGAAGGGTTTAATTTGCAATAATTTTCTCTTGTATTTGTAAACCTAATGTTTTCCATGTGAGAATGATATTTATGGAAGAATTATCTTTTCTCTTGTGGATATAGTTATAATTAACCATTTGGTTTTATATGATCATTGGGTTTGAGGAAATTACAAATTATTATAATTTGGGATGAAAATGCAAGGTATGAGATAACATTTGTGGTTAAATTATGTTATGGTTATTTTGAGAAATTTATCTCGTTTTGGTAATGTTATAAAATATAGTTTTTGAAAAAGGACAACACATAGACCGTGTGACAACCCGTCGCGTCGGAGAAAGCTGTGGGAATCGAACCCACAACCAAAGTGAGATTGGGATTTATCACCTACCACTGGACTATGTGAAGTCCCTGGTTAGTGTGACTATTATTTTTAGTTAAATGATTTTATTGATCAATAATAATTTGATTTGGGATCTTATTTCTTATCAAATGAATACCCTTAGTATAGGAAAATGATTTGGTGATTAAGTGATTAATGTTATTTTGGAAGTTGTTCACTTTGTGGAGAACACTATATGCCAAAGGAAAATATAGTAGTATGGGATTTCATTTGAGGAGTAATGGTGTATTTTTATCTATTTTTTTATTGTGGATTTATAATGATTTGGGTTATTTATGGAAATGATTAGGTTAATTACTTTTAAGTATGTGACGTTAAGAGTAATTAATGTCATTTGGAGATACAATTTAACGTGGAAGACTATATTCTTAATAAGTTTTGGTTTTCAATATTAGTTTTGATTATATTAAAGGATTTTAAGAACAATTGATTATTGAATGGTATTTATTTAACTATGAGGTATTGTTGGTTTAATTTTGGAAATTAAGATTAGTGTTTATTTCTCTCAAGGAATATCCTTTTGGGGGATCATTAGATCATGTAATAACCATTTTTGTTGTCATTAATCTCTAAAGACAATGTAAATATATAGTTCATCCTGCATGGATCATGTGATTCTATAGAAGTTTATTCTAGCTCTTCCAGTGTGGCCAAGTCTTCTTGAATACTCATCGTTTAAAAAAATGAGTTAGTGGTGGAAATTTATTAATGAATGAAACATTACTTAAAATTTAAGTATATATCTTTATATTCTTAGTCAATATCATAAATCAATTCCCCATCCTTATGTAATGTAACTTAAAACAAAAAAATGTTGTCCGTTTACTTTCCTACTAGGAGACTAATGGTTGTTTGTCCCAACACAAGTTTGTGGTTTTCTTATTGTTAACTTTCTCCTGATCATGATTTCTATCCCTATCCATCAGAACTTGACACATAGTTTATCAACCATATCCATGTTTTCCTACATGGAATCCGAGTATGGGTTATCTTGGTTGACCTTTATACCTCTCTTTCTTTCTTTTAAAGTGATAGTTTTATTGACTCTTTTTCCGATGTGGGACTTTCCATTATATTCCCAAGCACAATTTTAAAAATTGCGAGGACGCAATTTATTGAAGGAGGAGAGAATGTAACACCCCAAGCTTCCACGGTATGTTTCCCTTCGAATAATGTTATGGCGTGCATTGTACGCAACTTTGAGATTCTAACACACCACAACCAATCAAACTAGCCGTTATGAATAGTAATACTTAATTTTTAAAATTTTTGAAATTTTTTCTCTCAAAATGGACTTCATTTTTGGATTTTGTAATATCAATTATAGCCTAGGGTGAAATTGAGGCATTGTTCTGCAAAACATCAATTTTTGATGAATAGTGAAACTACTAAGTGGTAGTTAAAAAACTGAATTTTTCATAAAACTTAATTTTACCGCTTCTATGATTGGAATTTCGAAAATTCAAGAGACACGGTTAATATCAATGAGTAAAATGTGGTTCAATGAGATGAAAATAATTTTTGGTGAATAGTAACTTTTTTACTTTTATTTACCACGGTTAAAAGTGAATAGGGTAATTAAGGGTAAATATGATATTAATATTACCATAACACATGTCCTAATTCTATAGGATAACTGTATATCGACCAAAACCAACCTTAGGAATGAAATATTATCATTTAGGTCCACTTGGATTAGATTAGAACATTTATTATTATTTTATTCAAAGAATAGTTAAAAGAGTTAAAATCAAAGTTTATTTACTAAAACATTTTTTAGAATAGGGTTATATATAAGATAAATTAGATTTTAAATATTAATTAGAAATCTAATAATATTTCCTACATAATGATAATTTATTTATATTTTTTAGACATTAAATAATTAAATTTAATTATGACTCAATGATGATGTGGTAATTACCATAACAGTTGAAAAATAAAATAATTGATATTATAAATACCCAAATAAATATAATTAAACAATTTTAATGAATTAAACTAATTTTATAAGATAATATGACATATTAGGATTGATTTAATGGACTTTTTTCGAAGTAATCATTCTGTTATGAGTGTCACAAAAATCAACTATTGAATAGTGTCATAATTGACATAAAAGAGTTTTTAAAACAAATATTATATTATTAATTGATATTAAATTCCTAAAAATCTAAGCCTCGGCCAAGAGACTTATATAATGATAGTTATATCATTAATGGACCACTTGGGGGTCTCTTGGATGTATATTGTAAGTTTATTTACTATATAATATAAAAATACAAAGTGACATGGTAAATGTCAAACTAATTAACTAAGAGTTAAAATTAAAATATAAGGTTAATATAGTAACCCAAACCTGTCTAAATTCTATTGGTTGAATGGTTTTAGACCTATCACCACCTTAAACTTTGAATAATCAACTTTTTAGCCATTAGAAACTGAATATGAATTTATTATAAATTCATATTTCTAGCTTTTCCAAAGGTGCCCCTCACCCCTCTTATAAAAGGGAACTCCTCCTTCTCATTTCTTCACATCTTCAAAGCCTTTTGGTGGGGCCAACCCCTGCCCCAATACT
The DNA here is from genome assembly GCA_963277665.1 of Viscum album. Classification (NCBI taxonomy): domain Eukaryota; kingdom Viridiplantae; phylum Streptophyta; class Magnoliopsida; order Santalales; family Viscaceae; genus Viscum; species Viscum album. The sequence goes on along the minus strand of OY728140.1, from coordinate 256,427,057 downwards.
CTATCAACTTCACTCACTACATCCTAGAGGCCTTATTTTGATCAGGAAGCCATCCTATGGAGCCCTTTTGATCAAATCAAAAGGAATAACCTGAAGAAGAGGTAATGTTTTCACCACCCCTTTTCAAGTTCCTTTCTTCTTCCACTTCTTCATTATTTGTTATTACCATTATAAAATAATAACTCCAGTATCTTATATATACTGTGATTTAATTATAAATATGGTACAACCATATTCAGTATTCTATCCACCCTTTGAAAAACATGTCACCATACGTGCGTACGTACGGCTTACCGTCTCCACGTCGTGGTGTAATTGTTATTCAATATATTATTATTTGGGTGGGTATAATAATGATGTGTAACTAATTTAAATAAAAAATATAACATGATAATGATTCTTTATATATGATATATCATCCAATTATATATTATTTTAGTATCAAAATAATGATATTGTCGCTTGTGCGTACGTACGGACTACCGTCTCCACGAACGCGATGAGATTCATTCTCCATCATATACATTCAAGTATAATTATCATTTGATGATTTAAAAATAATGTTTAAGAACTTTATATAATTCTGGATATGAATAAGATACAACCTATCCATGAAAAACATGGCTTATGTAAAAAAACATATAAAACAAAATGAGTAAGTTAACACCCGAAACTACGATAATTATAAGATATTATTAACAAAACAATGTTAAAAGATCATATATGATATCAAATTAATGTATATGATTAATGAATAATTTAATAAAAATTATTTCAACATTATACAGGAGGTTAACCTACTCCCAACCAAGGAAAAGTACAAGGTAAGGGGTTTCTTATCTCACTCTTAATTTCGTGAGAATTCCATTGTTCACCACTTATTTATTGCATGTGGTGTATGTGTACTACCCATAATTGTATTCATTGTGTATTATACTTTAATTTATGGGCATTTACATAATCATTGTATGATCCTTCTTTCATGGGTGTATGTTTCATAAGTTACCAAATCGATAAGGGAATTTGAAATTTCAATTTCCATTTATCCGGCTTTACGCAAACTTCATTGATTATTTTACTCCGAGATTATGTGTGGAATAACTATTCAGTTTCTTATGTCATAATTTCCACTCCCCGTTTCTGTGGATATACTTTTTATACACATAATCACTCAATTGATAATTTCTCAAGTCATCGATATGAATTTGATAAGAGTAATTTTAGCTCTCTCTCCATTTGTTGAGTTAAACATCCAATTCATTGGTGTTGTTTTTATATGATTATGTGTGAATATCATTTGATTTATTTACACTGAATATCCAATCATATTGAGTGTATTTATATTTTTTGAACATAACTATGTCGTTGATTTATCCTTAACCTAAGGATACGACCTTTATGAGAGATTTCATCTCAATTTACATTCCATTTATACTTCTTTGTTGTTATACACCAAATCACTTTTATGTGGTGTATATAATGTACTTTGACATATTATATCATGAATTCCTTTATTCTCATGATTTTAAAATGATTTTATTTCCTCAATTATTTTTATTCAAGTGTCTCTCTTTTGGTTAGAAACTCTAACTAAAATACCATTTTTAAATGTTTTAAAGACTTATTCTTCTAAATCTTTCTCATTAATGTCGATTTTTTAAAAAATGGTTTTAAGGATTTATTTATATGGACATTAATGTTTTAAAATTAAAACTCCTTTTAAAAGTTTCAAAGTGGTATGGGAAACTTTTATTTAAAAATCTATTTTTAAATGGCTTCTTGAAAAATAGTGTGACTTTTAAATGATTTCAAGAAAAAGGGGGATATTTCTCTCAAAACGTTTTGATGATTATTTTCATCTATGTCAAAATCATTCATTATTCTTGATTGAGGTTAATGTGATATAATAAAATATTCTATATTGTATCAAATGAGTTATGTTTGACTATGGATGTGCTATTTTTATACCATTCATGGTTTGTAGTTAAAGTATTGACATTTCGTATTCTAGTTTTAATACGACTGTTTATGTTTTGTTTAAACCTGTTCATATGAGGAATGCATTGGAATTAATAAGTGATGGGTGGAGCCCGCTATAGGTCCTTGATGCATTGGTAGGTCTCATGAGACAAACTAGTGTCTTGGAACAAGGCCTTGGAAAAATCTTATTTGTAGTCTTGGCACGAGGCCTTGGCTATGTGGTTATGATAGTCTGGAATTATGCATTCCATCATTATGAAAGTGGTTATTGATATTTCATGTGATCATTCGACTAGTAGAATATCCATTTGAGTAAGTAAATGGAATTATTTTATTTTATCTTTTCCATTTTATGCTGATGTTCAAGTTTAAAAGGCTTTTGTTTTAGTTATAAACTGCCTTAAGTGTTTAGGCTTATCAATAAAAGTTTCTTCTATAATGTTATCCTTACTGAGAATCTGATCTCACCCCTTTCAATGTTTTATTTTTCCCAGGATTATGAAGAAGTAATTTATGAAGGACTTGCAGGGATAGTATGAGGGGATCTGAAGATATGATGTTGTTGTAGTTTTTTTTTACCTTATGATGTAATGTAAGACTTATGAATATATCTAGTGTTTCCAAGAATACTAAACTAATCGGTCTTTCGAGACTTGATCCTTTGTGATCATGCCAATGTTATGTAATAATGCACCGACTCTGGGTTTCTAGGGTCGGGGCATTACACTAGTTGTATAAGATTTATTTATGAATGATTTATAATATTCATTAAAATTTTAATAGTAGAAAACTTTTCTCATTAAATAAGTTACCTTTCAAGGAAAATATAAAATTTAGAAAAAAAATTATCAATCCTAAAGGGTATTGATCAATAAATATTATCAGCATTGTAATCTTCTTCCCCACCATGTAATGAAACAGTATTTTCTTTCTTAAAACACGATGATGATTCTTTTTTTCTATAAAATGACTAATTTTAATTGTTTATTCTCTGACTGTATTTAAACAATCAAAATCAAAACATCAATTACATTTTCTCTCAAAATATTTTTTTCTTGTATAATATAATCCAATTATTATAGAACCTTAAACCTATTTTATTTTTTATGTTATTTAAATCATATTATTTGAATTCAAATTGAAATATTTCAAAAATAAAAAATGGAAACATTTTTTTTCAATAAGGACTTAGATAAATAAGACAACCAATAAAACCTATATAATGTTTTTTCTCATCTAATTTTCAAGACTCATCAGAATCATTTGACTATTATGTATCATATATAGCCCCTAAATATATCCCACTACTTATGAAATAGTTCACAATTTTCTTAAATAAATACATTAATTTTTTTAAAAAAATTGTCCTCATTATCCTAGAAAAACTATCAAGAAAAAATCCTTATATAGGTGCTCCCATGTGTCAGATATTTCATCATCCATTTTTTTGGAAACAACTAAAATAATTACCTTTCAAATAGAAGGGGATAACCCTATATTTCAGTTCCTCCTCACTCAACCCTCTTAGTGACAATTTATGTATGACATAATATAATTCCCCAATGATGTGAGATATTTTATCATCTAAGTGATTTACAATGTAATATTCCAAACCAATGACAACATTGACAACTATTTGGGTGATTATTTCAAAAATTGACGATTTCAAAGAGGAAGATTTCATGGAATATAGGTATTAGGAGCCTATTATACCTCACAAAAACATGATCCAACATTGGGTCTGATATGTTTTATGTTGTACAGTACCAATATTATCCCAAGGAGACCCAACGATACAGTGGAAGAGGATACTTCAATATATATAAAAAACAATAAATTTTGGGTCTTTTTATTAAAGGATAGTGCAAGTAGACGTGTTGGGATTCAAGACTATGGAATGAGAAGGTTTAATTCATATACGAGGTAAATTAGAGATACCGAAATACCATGATTTAATTCATTTCATTGTTGTGTTCAACCCTTGAGTCGCTCAAGACTTGGATTCAAGACTTGGAATAGTTGGAGCCTTGATTCTAGCCTTGATTCAAGCTTGGATTCGACAATGAAGAGTGCTGGTAGCATGTTGCTTCTATGGAGAGATTCTGGTATCACAAACTGGTTTTTGATGGTTATGGTAATTAAAATAGATCGTGACACTTTTATCGGTGCTTGAAAAAAAGCCATGATAGATACTTATAATACTATTTTTTTAAAAATAATACATTTTAAAAAAATTATAACTATTATATATAATTATAATACTTATAATAATATTTTTTATAAAATAATAATTTTATAAATCATTAAACATATAATTATTTATTTATATTTATATAAATAATGTTTTAAAAAATAATATTTATATCAATATATATATTTAAATGATTATATATATATAAAGACACTAAATATATTCATTATTTAAATAAATTTATTATAATTTTATAATTAATTTTTTTATAATTATATGAATAATTTTTAAACAAATATTATTTATTTATTTATAATTATAAATGTATAAAACTGTAAATATATATTTTTAAAAATATTTTTTTATAAATGTATTTTTAACATTATTAATGAATATTTAATATTAAGTTCATGCATGTTAAAAATGAGTAAAATTGATTAATTAAAAATGAGTACAATATTGAATATTTAGATAAGTTTGATTAGTATAAATTATTAAAAAATGGATATATATTGAAATAAAGATGAATACATATTGAAAATATTAATACATAGAAAATATATATATATGTATAAATATATAGAAAATATATATTTTAAATTGATTAAATAAAAAAAAATATTTTTGTGTGCGTGTATGTATATAAAAATGAATTTATTACATATATGTGAAATCAATATATTATGTTTGATATATGTTATAAATTGAAAAATCAAATGTTATTCAATTATTTCCATTACTCGATGTAATTAGTCAGTGTTTTTAATTCATATTAATTTTTAATTATAAACCAATATTTTCTAAATATATTTCTATTTAATGTTAATCATACATAATATTTTTTGTTATATCATTAATATTTATATGCATTAATATATATATATATATTTATATATTTGATATATAATATTTATAAACATTATCAATAATCATCTAATTAATAACATGTTTAATATTTTTCACAATTTATTTATTTTAAATTTTAATTCATTTATTTTTTTTTCATATATTATTATGTTTAATAAATAATATATATTAGTATTTATAATTTTTATATAGTATAATCAATTTATTCGTTTTTATCATTTTTTATTTAATTATTAAAATTTGTAATAATTTTTTTATTAAACTCATTTTTTATTTTTTTATTATTTATTTATTTAATTTTCTTTATTCGAACCATATTAGCGCTAAGAAATCACAGATAGAGGATTGTTTTATGAGCGTTAAAAATATAGTACTGATAAAGGGTACCATTCATTAGAGCTAAAAATAAAGTGCTGATAAATGGTACCCTTTATCATGGATAAAAATAAATTATTTGTATATGGTTACATTTATCAGCACTAAATATAAAGCACCGATAAAGGGACCCCTTATCAATGATAAAAATGCGCTGATAAAGGGTTTATTTTATTAGTGTTTTCTCTATTGCAGATAAAGATAGCATTTATTAGTTCATTTTTATAGCACTGATAAATACCAACGTTGTTAGATGCCTATTATGTAGTAGTGTTTGTTCTATATAGAATGCATCATGAGTTCTTTATGATTAGAGGAATGCACCAACTTCACAAGCTTGACATGATCATGTATCCCTATAGATATGAGATACTCATGCTCAAATAGTTTTATTTTATTTTATTTTTCCTGTGATTTTTTGGTTTCATGTAATATTTTATTCTTACGTAGTGAAGTTTATTAAGATCATTTCCTCTGTATACTGGTTAAATTTCCTATCACGAACCGTCCTCGGGGCCCATGCAGTGACTACCCCAAGCCCGCCTTCCATAGGCCAGGGGCTGGCGACTGGCACCAAAGGAATAAATACCAATAAAAAGGGAAGGAATTGCCTTTATAAAAGTAAACAACACAACAGAGTACAAGAAGAAGCAAACACGAAGTACAAAAGAAAGTGCTGAAAAGTAAATGGGCCAGAATACAAACCCAACTGAATTACAGCTACAACTGAACAAAAGTACAACAGAAAAGAAAAGCAGCTGGAAGAATAGAAGTAGCGCATGGGTCGTCCACCTCGAATCCTACCTGAAGGGTAGGTACAGATAGCGCAGCTCCTCGATCGTCCACCACAGATCCTCCCTAAAGGGTAGGTACATATAGCCTCCTTAATGCTCTTGCCCGTCAACCTCCTCCGAGTACCGTCTCATCGTGAAGTCCACCACCGGATACTGACCCATCGTGAGGTCCACCTCTGAGTACCGTCAAGTCCTCGAACACTCGGCCTCCATCTGCATTGTCCGTCATCTACATCCAACACAACAAGTTGTGGGCATAGCTCGTGTAGGGGTGAGTATAACGATACTTAGTAGGGACCCCGAGACCCTCATGGTCTCACTAAATCTGACATGGATAACCACAAAGCAAGATCTAAACAGATAACCCTTACTTAGGTATAAACCAATACTTATACCCAAGTTATCAAGTAACCCATCTCAATCAAGAGGTATCACACAGATATGAAATCAACGGATAACCACTACATCGGTATATTTCAATAAATATACCTAAGTTATCATGTAACCCATCTTAATCATGAGGAAATCACAAAGGTCAAAGACTAAGCTCAAACCAAGATTTTATTCATGATGTCGAAACCATAGTTGCTAGAGAACTCCTCCTCTATCGAGTATAGTGGGAATTCCATTACAACCAAGGGCTTCCCACTAACCTTGGACTGCTGAAGTACTCCACCTGTCCAGTACTGTTGGCTTGCTGATACAACCAAGTGCTTCCCACCATGGGTCTGCCGCTACAACCAAGCGCACCCCCTCATAGCCTACAGAGGTACTCCTTTTATCGAGTACCGCGAGTCTGCCACTACAACCAAGTGCTCCTCCACCGTGGGTCTGCCGCTACAACCCAGAGCTCCACACTGGGTTATCTGAATCACTCCGAGTCGATCGATCAGGAGTCATCAAGTCTCAGCCAGCTACTAGGTCTCTGCACTCTACTCGCTTGTCACTGGGAGGGTCCTATCCATGAGCTACTAGTCGATAAACCAATTATCACAAAGACCCATGAAAAATTATCCCAAGGGTCTGCCATGTCATAGGAATCTCAACACAACAGACAGCGCGTCAATCGGACGCCTGGTCTGTGTGTTATTAGCCTTTTCATCCCGGGGGCCCGGTTGGTTTCGTGTATGACCAACCCGACTATATCTCAACTTTACCCCGAACTCTAATAGGGTATATTCATAGGGACCGTTTCTCAACATGATTACCAACGATGCTAACGGTTCGCCAAACGGTTGTTCGGTCTGAAAGTTATCAACTTTTCCGTTCCTAGGGCCCGGTTGGATTTTGGATACAATACAACTCGACCATACTCCAACTGTGTCCAAACCTCAGGTGATTTATACCAAATGATCTGTCTAATCAAAGGGAATCCAACTAATTCGATGGCACATCAATGGGACATCAGGAGCTCAAGTTATAAGCATTTCCTCTCTGAGGACCCAGTTGGTTTCATGTTCGAACAGACCTGGTCATACCCATACTTCGTCAAAACATTGATTGTAATATACCGAAACGATCGTCTCGATCCAAGGATCCCAACGCAGATGACGGTGCATCAATCGGAGGTCCGTAGCTCAAGATATGAACGTTTAACTAAAGGAGGTCCAAAAATATGGGGTTTGGGCTCAGTCCAACCCAACCCAATACCCCCTAGGTCGGCCTGAACTGGGTTGACCCGACCCGAGTCCGGGTCCAGCCCAGGTGGGTGCGGCCCGGCCCGGCTAGCGCGGTGCGGGCGGCTGAGACTCGGCCAGCGTGGCCGAGCAGTCTCGGAGCGGGGGGGGGGGGGGGGGGGGGGCTATTCCCCCCCTGTTGGCAGTGAACCGGCACGGCTTTTAAGTCATGCCACCCCCCAAATCCGAAACGGATTTTTCGTTTCGGTCCGCCATAGCCCAGTGGCAGCGCACCGCTACCGCTTTCCGTGGACCACCGGACGCGCACCGATGGTCCATTTCGCCCGCTGTTTGCGCCTAAGGTCACTACAGGACCCAAACTTCACTACGGAGACTTCAAATCGCCATTTCGTCCCATTTCGTCATCGCCCATCAATATTCACATCAACAAACAATATGTAGAGACTTATCAGACCATGTTTGTTTGGCTTGCACCCTCCACGTTAGGTGTTATCAACTGGCAACAATCAACACATGATTTCAACAACTTAACAAGGAACAATTTTAATCAATTAAAATTAAACCTAGTTCCCAACAACACTCCCATAATTAAATATTCCTGTCCTGAAAATAATAACATTCGCGGATCAACTTGATGATGAGTAGATCCACATTCTTTATTTTAGAAGGAAACAACCATGAGAATAATATCATTCTCAAATTATTCCCCTACCTCGAAGAAGGTTTGCGGTTGTCAAGTGTCACGGACATTGGTGTCGTTTCCGTCGTCGGCAACATCTCATTCCTTATCACGAAAGAAGAATAGGATGGAGAAAACCGGAACCGCTGCATCAACGTTCTTCGTCAAAGTGGAGATGTTCTTTCGGGAAGATAAAGTTCTACAAATGCTAGATCTCTCTCCTCCCTTTTCTCAACACAACAAAACTAACCCCAAAAATAAAATATTCTCCTCTTATTTTATTATAACATGTCATGCGTTCAAATTAAAAAATTCAAATGCAAATCCAATTAATTGAATAAATGTTGGTATGGTTTAATGAGGGGAAGTGGGAAGAGGGGAAGTCACACACTTAATTACAAAGGATGATTAATGGGGAGTTAAGGGGTTATGGGGAATATGAAGGGGTGGGGCTAGTGTGGGCCCCGCCTCACATATATCCAAACGAGATTAATTAATAACTAGTAGGTCCCTCCCCAACTCCCACACTTAGGATATGACCACTTGATATAGAAAATAAAATTGTACCACAATTTTATTTTCGTCACATTTAATCCTCAACTTCTATCAACTCCTCCTGAGAAAACACACCTCCGAGAAAGGTCATATTAAGAAATTACCGGCGCTGCAGCTCCATCGATGCCCTCAGATTTCAATTCTGAGCACCGGATCAAAAGTTGAAAAAACCCGCTCGTCCGTTCACTGAACGTACCTGACCTAAAATTCAGAAAATTATTTCTGGCACACCAGGTCTTGGAATCTAGTGCCGTCAGAAACTGCGTACTCCTAAAATCCCAACGAAATTAAGAAAAAAATTTACTTGAAATTTAAGGGTCTTTATATTACTCCCACCTTAGGGATTTACGTCCCTGTAAAGCTACATCATAAACTAGGGAAACAAAAGGAGGTACTGAGCACGCAACTGAGCCTCCCACTTCCATGTCCTCTCCTGGAGGTTCCCGTGCTGCCAGCGAAAGCGTACAAGAGGAATCATCCATCCACATAGGACTCACTCCCATCGATCCTCAATCTCCACCGAGACCTCTGCAAATATAGCCCTGTCATCAATGTCCTTCTACCTGTGATTGATGATATGGGTTGGGTCGTGCACATATCTCCTCATCTGAGATACATGGAAGACGTCATGCACCCGGTGCAACTGAGGTGGATGGGTCAAGCGGTAAACCACCTCGCCTACCCTGTTGAGGACCTAGAAGGGTCTGATTAACCTCGGACATAACTTGTCGCCCCGGCCAAATCTCTGTAATCCACGTCGAGGTGAGACCCGTAAGAAAACGTGGTTGCCATCCTCGAACTCTAGTGGTCTCTATCTCCTATCAGCTTAGAACTTCTATCTATACCGTGCTGTCTTCATCCACTCCTAGATAAACAACGCTTTCTCCGTCATAGTCTAAACCATCTCTGGTCCTATAAGAGCTGCTAAGTTTTCTCCTTTGTCGATAAGAGAAATCCGGTCTCATCCCCTAGATGAACCATGTTATTTTCCTAATACATTCAATCCTAACATGAATGATACTAATCCATTCCATCGATGACGTTGTAAGGCCTCGACGCTACTACCAAGAGATCCAACTGTGACTCTCGCCTCTAAGGGTTGAGTCACATTGTCGGCATCAGTGTGTGGTCACTGGGTCTCTTCCAGTTGGAATCTCAAAAGTGAGGGTCAAGTCAACAATTTAAACCGGAACGTCTTAGTACACAAAAAGGAATGAATCAAATGTCACAAGGAAAAGTTTCTTTTATTACTGCATCTCGATGTACATAGAAATAACGAAAATACAAACATTAACAATGTCAACAATGAAACTAGAAGCACCAAGATCAAAGGTCTTCATGCCTGGAACTAGTCTTACTTTTTTCCGCCTACTTCTGAATCTCCATAGCCATATTCTTCATGTTCCTGAAGCTGAGCTCTCCCATGTCCACCTGTTCCCTGTGGTCGGGGTGGACCTCCTGGTGTTGGTGGCGGCAACACCTCGAATCGTCGTCCACCTCCAGCTGCACCACCAGCTCCCCTACCTCGGTCTCCTGCTCCTTACGGTCCGCCTCGATCGAACCTTTACCTCTGCCTGGGAGGTCCTTAATTTATCGGTTGATCATCTGTATGGAGGTTAGGACAATCACGTGTCATGTGCCCAACCCCGTCACAAGAGTAACACTATCCACTCCTAGTAAGTTGTTCTCCACCCCGGGTGCCTCGCACACACGATCTTGTGTCATGAGGTCGACCACCTATAGGTCTGGTCCTCTTGGACCTCTGCGTCATCTGTCTACTGCCTAATGCAAAAGACTCTGCCGCATGCCGGCTAGTGGTCGGTCCTGCTGCTAGAGACTACTCAGCACGGAAACTCTCCACTAAGAGGGCTCGCTCCAACACCCCTGTCTATGTCAGGATGCTGTGAGAAACAACTGAAGCTCTAATCTCTCGCCTGAGCCCCAGCTCGAAGGTTTGGGCCCTGAAGAACGGGTCCCGTACCATATCAGTGGAGTTGCACAAGAGATCGATGAGCCTCGATGAATACTATGCCACCATAATGCTACCATACTGAAGATGATGTAGCTCATGTATACGCACCGCTTAAAGGGTGGCTGGTACAAACTCTGCCCGAAACAGGCTCTCGAAGTCTGCCCACAGAAGGGTCGCCTCATCATGAATCTAGAGCATCATGCTCCACCATCTGCCTACTGCTGCCTGAAGGAGGCTGGCAACAAGGATCACCATGAACTCTGCTGGCATCCCTACTAGACTGAAGACTCTCACCACATCCACCAGCCAATCCTCAACCGCCTGCGGTTCCGTCTCTCCCTTGAACCTGGGTGGCCTCTTGCGCTGCAACTCGTGCAGTGCGCTCAAGAGACATGCACTCTCTGCTGCTCGGGCTAGTGGCCTCGGTGGCCCAACGGGTGGTAGTACAGCTGGTGCCTCCGCCGGTGACTCAATTGGAAGAGGGCCCTGTACTGAGGCCTCATCGCTAGGCATGCTATCAGTACGTACAACTCCAGGGGCTCTAGATGGTCATCTGCGGGGAGGCATCCTGAAAGAAATAGATACGAAACGGTAAAAGACTATACCTGGTGAGCTGACCTGGTTTGAGCTGACTTTAAAACTTTTGGAAACACACATGCAATAAGTGTTTTCATGAACTAAGTCTGAAATTAGTAGTCAGGGACCTGGTGAATGGATACGTCGGTCTCCGCACCAACACTGGACTCCCTAGACTGATAACCACACTCAATACCCTTAACACTATTTATTCACATATAAGAAATTATCCGAGTCCTAATTTCTGTTGTAGAACCGACTCCTATGATTCCAATTATCATGACCCATCCTCAGGGCCCGTGCCGTGACTACCCCAATCCCACCTTCCATAGGCCAGTGGATGGTGACTAGCTCCAATGGCGTAAATCCCAATAAAAAGTGAAGGCATTGCATTTATAAAATTAAACAACACAATAGAGTACAAGCAGAAGCAAACACTAAGTACAAAAGAAAGTGCTGAAAAATAAATGGGCCAGAATAAAAAACCCAACTAAAAATTACAGCTACAACTGAACGAAATTACAACAGAAAAGACAAGCAGCTGGAAGAATAGAAGTAGCTCCAGGGTCATCCACCTCAAATCATACATGAAGGGTAGGTACAGAGAGCGCAGATCCTGGATCGTCCACCATGGATCCTACCTGAAGGGTAGGTACAGATAGCCTCCTCAACGCTCTCGCCTGTCAACCTCCTCCAAGTACCATCTCGTCGTGAAGTCCACCTCCGGATACTGACCCGTCGATAGATCCACCTCCGGGTACCGTCCAGTCCTCGAACACTCGGCCTCCGTCTGCGTTGTCCGTCGTCTGTATCCAACACAACGAGGTGCAGGCATAGCCCGTGCAGGGGTGAGTATAACGATAGTAATTAGGGACCACGAGACCCTCATGGTCTCACTAAATCCAACAAGGATAACCATAATGTAGGATCTAAATAGATAACCCTTACTTAGGTATAAGCCCATACTTATACCCAAGTTATCAAGTATCCCATCTCAATTAAGAGGTATAACACAGATATGAAATCAACGAATAACCACTTCTTAGGTATATGCCCATACATATACCTAAGTTATCAAGTAACCCATCTCAATCATGAGGAAATCAAAAAGGTCAACGACTCAGCTCAAACCAGGATTTTATTCATGATTTCGAAACCATTGCTGCTGGAGAAATCTTCCTCTATTGAGTATAGTGGGTTCCGCTACAACCAAGTGCTTCCCACTAACCTTGGATTGGTAAAGTACTCCATCTGTCGAGTACTGTGGGATGGCTGCTACAACCAAGTGCTTCCCACCATTGGCCTGCCACTACAACCAAGCACACCCACTCATAGCCTATAAAGATACTCCTTCTGTCGAGTACTGCGGGTATGCCGCTTCATCCAAGCACTCCTCCCTCGTGGGGATGCTGCTATAACCAAGTGCTCCCCACTGGGCTATCTGAATCACTCTGAGTCGATCGATCAACATTCATCAAGTCTCAGCCAGCTACTAGGTCTCTACAATCCGCTCATTCGCCATCGGGAGGGTCCGCTCCACGAGCTACTAGTCGATTCTCAAAGTATCATAATGTTCCATGAATAAGTATACCAAGGGTCTGCCACGTCATAGGAATCTCAACACAACAGACGGCATGTCAATCAGACGTCTGGCCTGTGTGTTATTAGACTTTTTGTCCCAGGGGCCCGGTTAGTTTTGGGTACGACCAACCTGACCGTATCTCAACTGTACCCTGAACTCTCATAGGGTATACTCATAGAGACCATTTATCAACATGATTACCAACGCAGTTGACGGTTCTCCAAATGGTCGTCTGGTCTGAAAGTTATCATCTTTTCCGTTCTAGGGGCCCGTTTGTATTTCAAGTACAATCCAACTCGGTCATACTCCAACGACATCTAAACCTTGGGTGAAGTATACCGAAAGATCCTTCTCACCAAGAGGAATCCAACTAAGTTGATGACACGTCAATCGGACATCCGAAGGTCAAGTTATAAGTGTTTCCGCTTCGAGGACCCGATTGGTTTTGGGTTCGAACCAACCCGGACGTACCCATACGTCGCCGAAACATCGCGTGTAATATACGCAAACGCCCTCCTCGATCCAAGGATCCCAACGCAACTGACGTTGCATCGATCTAAGGTCCATAGAACAAGATATGGAAATTTAACTGAAGAAGGTCTGAAAATAGGGGGTTTGGGCCCGGTCTGACCCGGCCAAATACCCCATGGGTCGGCCCAAACTGGGTCTACCTGACCTGGGTCTGGGTCCGGCCTGGTTGGGCGGGCTCCGGCCTAGCATGGGTGGCCTGGCCCGACCGGCTGAGGCTCGGCCAGCGTGGTCGAGCGGACTCGGAGCACGGGGGTGCTGTCCCCCCCCCCCGGTTGGCAGTGAACCAGCGCGGCTTTCAAGCCATGCCCCACCAAAATCCGGAGCAGCATTGTCGTTCCAGTCCGCCATGGTGGTATTCTCCGGCAGCGTGCTGCCGGCGCCGCTTTCTGCAGACCATCGGATGCGCACCGGTTATCCATTTCACCCGCTGTCTGTGCCTAAGGTCACTACGGGACCCGAACATCACTGCGGAGACATCAAATTTCAATTTTGGCCTGTTTCGTCATATCCTGCCAATCCGCACATACACAAACAATCTGCGGAGGGTTGTTGGGCCATGTTTTTTCGTCCCATGCCCCCCGCGTTAGGTGTTATCATTTTGGAAAAAATCAACACATGATTTCAACAACTTAACAAGGCACAATTTTAATCAATTAAAATTAAACCTAGTTCCCAACAATACTCTGATAATTAAATATTCTCATCCCGCAAATAAAAACATTCGCGGATCAACTTGATGATGATTGGATATGTGTTCTTTGTTTTAGAAGGAAACAACTATGGGAATAATATCATTCCCAAATTAATCCCCTACCTCGAAGAAGGTTTGCGGTTGTCAAGTGTCACGGACGTTGGCGTCGTTTCCATCGTCGTCGGCATCTCCTTCCTTATCGCGAAGGAAGAAGAGGATGGAGAAAACCGGAACAGCCGAGTCATCATTCTTCATCAAAGTGGAGACGTTCTTCCGGGAAGATGAAGTTCTTCCAAAGCTACAGCTCTCTCCTCCCATTTCTCAACACAACAAAACTAACCCCAGAAATAAAACAAGCTCCTATTATTTTATTATAACATGCCCTGGGTTCAAATTAAAAAATTCAAATACTTAATCAAATTAATTGAATAAGTGTTGGCATGGTTTAATGAGGGGAAGTCAGAAGAGGGGAAGTCACACACTTAATTACAAAGTAGGTTTATTGGGGAGTTTAAGGGGTTATTGGGAATGTGAAGGGGTGGGGCCTGTGTGGGTCCAACCTCACAAATATCCTAACAAAAGTAGTTAGGAACTAGTAGGTCCCACCCCAACTCCCACACTTAGGATATAACCACTTGATATGGAAAATAAAATTGTACCACAATTATATTTACTTCACATTTGATCCTCAACTTTTATCAACTCCTCCCGAGAAAACGTACCTA
Organism: Viscum album; assembly: GCA_963277665.1. Classification (NCBI taxonomy): domain Eukaryota; kingdom Viridiplantae; phylum Streptophyta; class Magnoliopsida; order Santalales; family Viscaceae; genus Viscum; species Viscum album. The sequence goes on along the minus strand of OY728140.1, from coordinate 256,411,902 downwards.
TGGGAAAGGTCCTCTTAAGAAATTACTAGTGGTGCGGTTTCATCGGTGCCCTCAGATTTCAATTCCGAGCATCGGATCAAAAGTTAGAATAACCCGCTCGTCCGTTCACTGAACTTACCCAAGCTAAACTTTGGAAAGTTATTCCGGGCACACCGGTCCTCAGAATCAGGTGCAGTCAGATACTGCATACTCGTAAAATACCAAATAAATTAAGAAAACATTTTCCTTGAAATTTATGGGTCTTTACATATCCTAAGTAGGTAGATCCTTTATGACATTTATAAATGCTTTTAGTTTTTCATTTTTTACCATAAGAACTCTAAACATCATTTTCGTTTCAACATTCATAATTCAATTCAACATTTCTTTGATAATGTATATATAAAACATGTTCTTATATTATTTATCATGTTTTCCTTCTTATATACTCATATTAATCTATACAGGTTGTTTTTTTGGTTATTCGATCTTACTATTTCAAGATTATTTATGAAAAAATCTTTTATATCTACTCTGGTTATGTAAAAAATGATTTTAATAGTTTTAGTTTCTTAATATTTGAATCTAGATATTTTCAATATCAATATTGTAATTCTATCATACAGGAAACATTATGTATATTTTTCTACTCCATTATTTTGAGAATAATGTAAGAACAATTATCTCTATCTTTAATTTTCTACTATCTTAGTTTATTATTTATTACAATAATAATTTACAAATTCTATAATTTAGTAATTAATTTTTCATATATTTTTTAAATTAATTAGATATGAAAACCAAATAGTAAATTTTTTATTAAATTTTGAATTTTTTAGTTTTACAAAACAAGATTATACCTATAGGCCATATTTGGTTTTTAAATGATGATGTGATGTCTTAAAGAGTTGATTCACTAGTAACAAACATAATTGGGATCCTATCTCCTAAAAAACCACCAAAACACATGAAATTTTTTTTATAAACCAAGTTTTTCTAAAGTGTTATTTTTCATTACTATTTCAAAATTTATAAAATTCAAAGTGAAAATTTATTATGTTTAAATATAATTGGATAATATGATGATTGAATGAAAATTAAGTCAAACTAGAAACATATTATAGAGATAAGTTCCCATATAAAATTAAACAATCATGAAGTGAGATGGGGTGAATGAGGATGGAGAGAAAGAGATCCTTTTTCCATGTCATAATGACAATATACCCATCCTCCCCTTGTTCGAAAAAATGATAACCTTTAATATTATTGGAATTAAATCTCCCAAAAGGCTTAGAAAATATGGCTTTCTTGAACATAAGATTATTTAATTTCTTTTATGTCCCACGTATAAACCCTGTCATGTGATCTTAAGATACAACTTATGATTACCCTATCTTACTCATTTAACAATGGGTAGAATTATAATTATCCCCTCTCCCTGTCTGTACATGATTAACCATGAAAACCATGAGATAAATGAGAAGATAATAAAGATTTCCATTATACTATATGATAAAAAATTATCAAAAGAAAAATTTTAAATGAACACACTAAAGGGTTTATGAAATCACTATAAAAACGGTTGAGATAGATATAGTAGCTAAGGAGAAACAAGTCACTATTTATATGGCCAGCATTCTCATAGGGTAAATTTTCCAATGTTTTTATTTTTAAATAAGATGTTATGAGGGAAATTTTTGATGTTATAGAAATATATCATTCTATATATATTAATCTAGGGTTGGATTGTATTTTTTTAATCCACTTGTCTTATTTTACGTATGTCTTTCACAATGCACCACACTAAAAAAATGAAAATAGAAATTGAATTTAAATATATTATCACTATGTCTAAATAATAATAAATAATCACAAATCCTATTTCTATTTTCCATTAAAATTTTAATTATTTATTGTGGGGATATCCTAACACATTTTCTATGTGTAGTATTCCATTGAATCCTTGATCTTTTTGGATCTCATAGATAATTTGGTTAGTTGTATTGAATATGGTCAAACAATGAAACAAATTATTTATAATAATTTATCTATTCCATTTAAGTCCCACCTAAATCATTTTACTGAGAATATTTTATTTAAATCTAATTGTAAAATCAGTATTAACATTTTTGGTGGGAATTAATTAAATTTGAGAGTTATTTATATAATAAACATGTCAATAATATAGGTTATTATCTCTTGTTCTTATAATGTACTGTAAAAATCAGAGATATCATCAATCATTGTTGTGAAACATACATTTTTGTCGCATCCACTAACTAATTACTATATTGTGGCTCAAATATCATTGAATATACCCATATAATGTTTTGTATTTGGGAACTTCTAAGAATATTATGTTTTTCTAGGTCGAGTTCCACCCACCACCTATGTAAAAAATACACATATATAATGTATTAAAAACTCAAAAAAAATATTGTGAAATAATTAAAAATAGATTGACGGTTTAATAAGTCATGATTATGAAACAAAAAATTTCCATGTTCTTGAGAAATTTTTAATGAACGTATTACAAAATGTTAATGTCCAAATTTGGAAGCCTAAGCATTGAGGGGTTTTAGATGTCATGTTTCTAGTACATACATATTAATAAAATTATCTCAAAAACATGGATTCAAACATTTAAATAGTGAATCTGTGTCATTCTCCTCCATTATCTTCATAAAACATTATAATATCTTCAACTCAATGCTTCTTAGATGTATAGTGACGAAGGCCTTTACTGGAACAACCCTGACCTCGGTAACCTAATGTTGGTGGTTAGTAGATTACATTGGCATAGATACAAGGGGTATAATCCCAAATCACTAATAAGTTTAGTATTATTGGAGATACAGATCCATAAATGACACATAATTTACATTGTAATTAAAACATAAATCATAGTAATGAAAAATATTCAACATCCTAGATCCCATTAAAATAATTATTCTTCATATCCTGAAGAAAAGAAAAAAAATAAGGGTAGTCTCAAATTTCTATTAAGGGTTATTTAAAATAGAATATATCATTAGTAGATAAGGAATAATCAATATGGAAAGTTAAATAACTAAAAACACATTACATTTAATCAATAACATGAGTACGAAATGCATCTATGGATAATATCAATAAAATAATATATTAGATAATAATATCTGAATTATAAATTATTGTAATTCATAATATTAAACTTCATGATCAAGGATATCATGATATTTATACCATCAATACCTTTCACCAATACAATTTAAAACTATGGGTAAGCATGCACCAAAAAACTATTTAATTTAACCAAATGATTTGTCTCATGAGTGTTACCGATACATTGAGGGGAAACCTATAACTTGGACCCACCCATCTCTGTATGTCTAATGCATTCAACATAATTATCTATTTAATTAAAAAATAATATTCCTTATTAATAAATATCCACATTGATTAAATATTTTTAATTTATCAAGAAATTACATAGTAAATCATGAAACTTTCGTAATAAAACACTGTATGTAAAAATTTTATATAGTTTACAAAATAATCATATCCATGATAAAATGAATATGGATATTTAATAAAAGTGTAGTGTAAAATGAGTAAAATATTGTGAATTTTTTAATAAAAAGTTAATAGAAAAAAATTAATAAGGGATAAGCGATGACCACAGAATAATTGAAATAAAGGTTTTTGTAATAAAATAATATTATTTAGGAAAAATTAATAAAATGAAAGTGAAATATTATTAATAATATTTAATTAAATATATGTCTCTATTAAACAATTTAAATTGTTTATAAGAAGATAAATATTTTAAAAAAGTTATGATGAGGGGGAAGTTAATTATTACCATATACGTTAGAACCATTTTTTGACTATTTATAAAGTAACTCAAATGATACCCTTTCAGAAAATGTTAGTAAATATTAATTTAATACATTTTGAAAGTCCAAGGATAAATTAAAATGTCCATAACAAATCATTGGAGTAATAAAAAAGATCCTTTTAAAATAATTTTTAATATTTTAGAAATGGGAAAAATATATCTGATTAAAAGAGGAATAAAGACAATTTAATTTTAATTTTTTTAAATTTAAATATAATATAATGGAAAATAAGGAAGAAAATATTTAAAATACATTAATATATATAGGATAATAAAATTATTGTATCTTATGAAGTATAAATGATAAGATCACTTCAACAAAAATAAACACAATCCCAAAAGGAATTGAGATTGTAAAATAATTTCATACCAATTTAGAAAATTTTAAATTATAACCCGCTAAAATAATAAACACGAATTTATGAATTAAACAACATGATTAAATAGTTATTCATGATAAATATATTCATGGTGACGTATATACATCACAAAAATGTTAATAGGTGCATCATAAGAAATATGTGTCAATGGAATGGGAATTGAGATGCAATCTCTTACCTCACAATTTAATATAGTTAAACATGATTTATCATATTGTATTATGGTTTTAAACATGTTATTAATTTATAATTTAACAATATTAATATTTATAATATCATATATGATCTTTTTATGTTATTTTTTCACCTGTTTGTTAATAATGTTTCATTATTACCATTTTTTAGGTGTTAACAGCTTCATTTTATTATGCATGTTTTATCAAGGATGTCACAATCCATTGGATTAGAGATATTTTCATCACATATAAAATGATATTAATGTTATTAATTTAAAATATATTCATTATATTTTTTTAGTATCATTATTGAATGTTGGACATGGAAAATGAATCACATCATTTCACGGAGATGGTAAGTCATACGAACAAATGGGCGATGATATCATTTCCTTAATTTGTGAAAGGAAAATAAAGTGGATTGTGTATTAATATTATATAATAAATATCATGTAATAATTATTATATATATTTATCATTTCCATAATTTTGAATATCCATATGATTCGATGATGGAAAATAAATTACATTAGTTAATGAGGCGGAAGTCCACTGTACACACAAGTGATGATGTTGTTTCCCATTTGATGGAGATGGAGATGGATGAATATTATTCCATAAAAATAATAACATAAAATTATATGTGAGATACTAGTTTTATTATCTTTTAAGTGTTAATACATAATTTATGGTGGTAAAATAATATATAAAAAAGAAAGAGCTTGGAATGATAATTACCATACCTTATAAGAACCTCCTTTTGATCTCTTATTAAGGAACATACAGTTGGTATTTTGTACAGAAAAGAAATCTATAATTTTTCTAATGATTTTGGGGAGATATATTTATTGTTTTTTTAATATTAATAAATTTATAGGTGTAAATAAGTTAGGGGATGGGTTCCCATTTATAATTGAGGTGAGTGACATATTTTTAATTTTTCAACGTTTTCAATAATTTCATGTAACATTCTTGTATATGTGACTAAAAGTTTTTCATATTAGAAAGAAAAAAAACGATATGGTCAATATAAAACCAAAAACTTTGGTTTCAATAAGTTTTTAATTCATTTTTACCCTTACCATTATATATTAACCCCTAGTAAACTAGGTTTTTCCATAACCGTGTTAATTAATTTTTATATTTTAACTATTATTTATATCCAAATATTATGTTCAAATTATTATAAAATATTAATTATTTTGACTCAAAATGAAAAATAAATTTTAAAAAATTCATTTCCTATAATTGGAATTATTTAATATAAATATAAACCAACAAAACATGTCGAAAAATAGGTTTTCAAGAAATGCATTTTTCAATCATTAGATGATATTATATTAACTATATGACTAGTAATAATAATTATATGGATTATAAATATTATATATATATAATATAAATTTAATTTAAATCAGTCAACATTATATATTATTTTAACTAATTAAAATAGGCAGACATTATACCTTAAAAACAGTTTTATGAAAAATATACATTTTTACGTCCAAATAATCATATCATTATTTCTATAAGATTGATAATAAAGAAATTATTAATTAAAAAAATTATGAATAATTATTATAAATTTAATAATTAATGTTTTAATAATACATTTTCACTTGTTCATAAAAGCTTATTTCTAAATAAAAATTTTGAAAATTCATTCTTTGCTTATTTTTTCCTAGTATACTCAAAATCAATATTTATCCTTTAAAATTAGATTTATTTTATTACATGAAAATTTAATATTTTATTTTTTTTATATTTTTATTAAAATATATTGTTCAGTTACAATTATTGAGGCTCATGTGTTTCATTCCTCCCTCCTATAAAACTTTTTCCCTCAAAAGATTCACAAATATTACCTTCTAGACAAATGAGGATGGTTCTTACATTTCTTCCTCCATTTTATGGTTTCTATAAAGTACCTTTACCATAAAATACATATTATTCCTCATTACTTTCTCTATATTGTCAACAATAAGGATAGGGTCTTCACTATAAGTTAAATCAGGTTCCAATTATATTTCATCAGAGGTGAGAACCTACATTTGGTCTCACATGTAATTCCTTAATATTGATATATGAACAACGTCATGTTCTTCAAATAGTCTTAGTGACATTTCCAAATGGTAAGTATTGAATACAATTATTTCTAAAATTTAAAAATTTATGATGCACATGGAGAACAATTTTTCATTCTTACTGAACCTTATAAAACCCTTCAATGGAGATAATTTCAAGAAAATGTGATATTCCACTTTAAGTTCTAAACATTTCCTATAATTGTCAATATAAAAAATTTTCCCATACTTAGAATCTTTAATACGATACTGAATATTATTTATGTTTAAAATTTTTTCCTCAACATGTTCTGGGCTTAAAATTTTCCATTCACTGACTTCATCCCTACTAGTTGGAGTATGACATAACATTCCATTTAAAGCATTATATGACACCAATTTAATACTTGAATAGAAACTATTATTAGAGGAAAACTATAAAAAATGTAAATAATGATCCCACATACCTTGAAATTCAAATGATAATGACCTAAACATGTCGTCTTATATTTAAATAGTCCTTTTTTAATGTCCATTAGTTATTGGGTCGTAGGCAGTGCTCAAATAAATATTAGTATCAAGATCTTTCTAAAGACTATTCTCGATATTCAATGAAAATAGGGGATAAAAATAAAAAACAATAAAGATAGGTAAACCATGAATTCTAATATCTTTATTAATATAGAGTCTTGAATGGTTATAAATAGAAAAATCTTCTTTTATAGCCAGGAAATGTGTAGATTTGGTTAGGAAAACAACAATACCCCATAGTTCATCATTCTTTCTAAGAGTCTTCGGTAGTCCTATGATAATGTACATAGTAATGTAACCCCATTTCAATATAGTAATAGTTATAGGTTTTATGAAAATTAGAGGATTTTTTCTCTCATACTTCACCTATCGAAAATTCAAACATCATGATACAAAATGAGTAATTTCCCACTTTATTTTATCCAATAAAAAATATTCCCTCAAATCCCAATATGTCTTGGTATTACCAAGGTGTATAGAAAAATTTTATCTATGAGCATAACAAATCAATTCCTATTTTATCTCAGGTATAGATGGGACATCTAATATCTTTCAAAACATCATAATTTCGTCATCACAAACATAGTCTTCTAATTTTCCAGCATTCATAACATTAATTTTCTTTGGAAAATTCTCATACTAAGATTGAGAAATTTTTATCTTTTCCAATAATGATTGTTTGGAAATAAAATAAAAAATGAGTTTATCTATCCCTTTATTTAATAATTTCTATATCCATCTTTATTATATCTATGAACATAAGATCCCTATCAATAGTATTTTGGGGTATAACTCCATAATATTTCCTGATCAATTCATATATTACCTTATGTAATTTGATCCATCACTTTTCCATAATATTTATCTCATTATATGAAAATATGTATTTTAGGTTCACATAGTCTTTTTATATATCATATATTTCACCACATATATGATGTATCTATATCCTCAATGAAAACATTATAGTTTTTAACTTCATATCATGCATTTGATAGTTATATTCATAAATTTTTAACTACCTTGATGCATATGAAATAACATTATCATTATATATAAGGAAACAACCATGTCCCTTCTTCAATGAATCACACTATATAAAAAAATCATTTTCATAATTTTATAGTCAAAATTTAAGCATTGAAAAATTTTCTCCTCAATTATTTAAAAAATTATTCAGATTACTTTTTCTATGTGTATTTAACTCATGTTTGTGTAATATTAATTAATAGTTTGGCCAATCATCTAAAATACTAAACAAATATCCAATAATAACTCTCCAAATCAGTGAAACTATGAACCTCAGTTATGTCCATTATTCTAAGACATTATTTAGCTAACTTTTTCTTCATAGAATCAACTGATATTCCAATCATAGAGAATTTATGGCCAAGAAAAAAACTATATAAATCCATAATTCACACTTTATAAATGTACCATATAATAATTTTCCATTAAGTGTCTCAATAAGGATATATAAGTGATTCTCATGGTTCTCATATCTTTTATAATACCCCAATATTTCATCAATGAGTACATAAAAAAATTATGAAGATATTACTTGAATACTCTATTCATTAGATCCATAAAAATATAGGGTGAATTATTCAGTCAAAATGGAATTACTATAAACTTATAATTTCCACACCTCTTTTGAAATTTTGTCATCAAAATATCTTCATTTTTTAATTTTAATTGATGATACCCATAGAAAAGGTCAATATTTGAAAAATATTGAGCTCCATGATATTGATCAAATAAGTCATCAATGAGAGGCATATGATAATTATTATCTGTAAAAATAGAATTTATTTCCCTATAATCAATGAATAACCTCATAGATCCATATTTCCTCTTAATGAAGAGAAAAGCAGCTCCACTATGTGAAACACAGGGGAAAATATATATCATATCACACAAATCCTGTAGTTTTTTTCCAAATCTCCACTAATTCCACAATGTTAATTATATAGGTAGTTATTCATATTTGTCTTACATCAAGGATTATATCAATGAAAAACTCAACTTAACAATCTTGTGGATTTCATGTTAATTCATTAGGAAATAAATTAATGTATTCATGAAAAATATGTATATAATAAATTTTAAGATAATATTTACCATATATAGGTTGTATCTTCTCATATTCTCTATGAATCCCATTTAAAAGATCTTTTGGGGGTGGATCTAGACATTGATTAGATGATGAAGTCTCCACTCTAAAAAAGCTTAATTCCACATCTTCATGATGACTAATAGTATAATTATCTTTTCAATATTCGTTTGGAATCTTATTTATAAATTTAGTCCATAGAAATGATTATATAAAATTTAACCATTGGTATAATAAAGAAGTTTGCAAATATGGAACATTTATGTGTTATAATAGGGACTTCATGGCATATCCTTTTTGGAGTGAGACATCCACTTGGTGTTTTGACTAAGAAATACCGTCATAAGGTTCTAGGTAAATATCTAATTTTTTTGGAAAATATGAAACATATAAAAGTTTTCTATGATCCAAAAATAAAATAGAGCCTTATCTAAATATGATTCTATGATTAAAGTACCTACCATCATATATTTGGGAACATAAACCTAAGTTGTAGTGATCACATAATTATGTACTTATCCCCATGGCCTATTTTGTGGTAGATTCCCTTAATTATTTGGAAATTTATTTTAATAATGCCCCATTTTTATACAGTTGAAGAACTGGATAACGATTATATCTTTCTTTACATTATATTAATGATCCAGATGGCCCTTTTCACCACACTTTTAGTAAATTTCCATTTCCTTTAGTAATTTCCCACGATGTTACTTCCTAAAACTTTCATATGATTGAAATTGCATCATTTTCTTCATATTATATGACTTTTTCCAGTTTTGATGGTGTCTAGATGACTTATTCTTCTCCTGATTCCCTAATAATATATAATATATAAAACATATATTCACTATTTTGAGAAATATCTTGGTTGGTTCTGCATTTTTCATCTATCAGGATGGCCATTTGAGTTTGGTGCACTAGAACCCACCGACTAGTAGGTTCAAACTCAACGTGCATGGCTCTTGCCGGTTAAATACCATGAGAGTCAAAGGGGTTGTTTAGGACCCTAAAGGGGTGGTGTGCTTGTCTTTTAGTGTTAGCTTTGGGGAGGGGGATTCCCTTATGATAGAGGCTTATACATTGCTGAAGGGCATTGATATTTTCAACTCTCATGACATTACACTGGATTCTATGGAAAAGGACATGTCTACCATCAATGGAATGCTATAAGGGAAACTCCAAACCCCATGGTCAATTACTTATATCATCTATAAATGTAAAAGGCTTCTGTATTTATAGATGTTCATCATTCATTTGTATCATGGGGGAACATGGTTGCATACCTCTTAGCTTATAAAGTAGCTAATAGTGAGCACAATGTCTTATTTTTCTAGTTAGGGTCTCTTCCTTAGGTTTGTAGTAACTTTTCTGGGGAAGACACACTCAGTCATCAATTTTTTTAGACCACCTTAAGATATATTTGACATGGTAATGCCCTTTTTTGAAATAAAAAAGTTAAAATCGGATGGATTTATTGTGTAAGTAATCTAAGAATACATGGATAGTGTTGTAATGGTAGCAGTATACTCCACAATAATTTTTTCTTCCTTTTCCTTTATGCTGAGGAAATTTCTCTTTATTTTAGTTCATTTCTCACAAGGGAAATATTTTTCGATGAATTTTTCTTTAAACGACCTCCATTTAATGGACTCTATTTCATATTCTCCCTAGTATTTTTAATCAACAATCACTATCAATCAACATTGCTTTTGAGACAATATACTTCTTGTAGAAATTTTTTCTTTTTATCATATCCCAAGGCCAGAAATATTTTTTCAAGGAACTTAATCTATTTATTAGCTACCACTAGATTAGTAGTCCCACTAGATAATCGGGACTTATATAGAATAAAGTCATCCAATATAGAATAATCAAACCATGGAACAATAGGTTTCACCATTTGGTAAAGGTTATTATCTATAACCTAATTTATCTTACATAATATATCCATGATATGTGAAATGCCTTGACCCCAGAGACCAGATCTAGTATAATGTTTTATTACACTATCATGATTACAAGGAATAAATTCTTGGAGGACCGATCGGTTTTGTAGTTTATAGAAACCAGATTACATACATGATACCCATATACATTTATAAATGAAAATAAAGCATAAAAAATGTAAAATATTAGAATCCTTGAGAATAATTCAAAGGATTCATCTTCATAAATTGGGGAAAGAAAATATAATAGTGGTGAGCTAAAATTCTTAGAAAGGGTAAGTAAAGAAGCAGAAATAATGAATTGAAAAATCAATATGGAAAGGTAAACAACTGATAAAAAATTAAATTCATATAAATGGATAACGAATAATGAATAAATTAAAGAAACTAAAAAACATGCCATTTACTCAATAATATGTAAATAAAATTCATCCATATATATTTCAAAGAAAAATAGTATGGATATGTAATAATTGAAATGAAGGTAATGCTTAATTATTAGATGTCATGTATCTAGAACATGAACCACTGCCGTCAAGACCAATCAAAATATGGATTAAGTATGTGAGTGGAAACCCATATAATATCCATAAAAAAACTCAAATTGTTTTTCATCCACTAAACAGTCTGCAACCCTTGTTGTACCAATCCAAAGAATTCTTCATATACCAAAGAATCAATTTAAACCATGATTTTAAATCAAAGTAACCCATACGACATTCAAAATTTTGAATAAAATAATGATATTTATGTTCTGATATATATAAGGATAGTTTACATACACCACACATAAGAAATAAGTTGTGACTAAGGCTTATATCTCACAAAAGTAAAGGTGAGATGAGAAAATTCATACCTCACACTCCCTTTTTAGTTAAATGTAATTTAACTACATGTATACTATTTTAAAGAATGTTATTAATTTACATTAGAACCTTATTAAAATTTATAATATCATATATAATCTTATTTTGTTATTTTATCACCCTTTTATTAATAATTTTTCATCATATTCACTATTTCATATGTATTTCCTAGTTTCTCGAGTATGTTTTGACCTGTTATTTGTTGTTCCGATTACATAGACCATGATTTAATCATCTCCATAATGTAAATCATGATTTAAATATAATATATATTAAGAATATATATGTATATATATATTTATAATAATCCATAAAATTTTTGTATGGTAATAAAATGCACCATTCATAGAGATGGTATGTCGTACGTACACATAAACACTACATTCACTTCTTTTCCGTATTATAATAATGAAAGGTAAATGATATATATGTATATAATAAATCCTTTATCATATATATTTCATATATATCAAATATCTTTTTTAAAACCACTCTTTATATGTTCCATTCATAGAGTTAATGAATCGCATTGGTATAGGGACGCGATAGTCAACACATCCACAAACGTTGTTATCATATTTACACAAAATAAAAAGTATAAAGGTACATGTCACATAAAAATGAAATAAGTATGAATATAACAAAAATATCATATATATATATATAGTGTAAAAATAGTGTTTCTATTATAATGACCAACCATGAGAGGTGGAAAAGGAAAAACGAATGAAATCATTTCACAAGGAGGAAATTCACCGTACATAAATGGTAAATTCATTACCCATTTGATAGAATTGTGTGTCGGTGTAGGTATAACCATTAACATAATAATATGTCATTATATTTAGGATTATTTTGTTAATATATATTCATGGGATAATAATAAATTAAGGAGTGGGGAAAGAAATATAACTAAAGTGGTCGCTAAAGAACATTATCTATTATTTTGGTAACTCCTTTATATTTATACCAAAAGCTTTACTTGGTTGGATTTTTTTACCAATGTGAGGCTCGTAGGATGAGGGGAGAGATGTTGTGAGATTATTTGGATAGGGTTTGGATGAGCTAGAACTCTCAATGTGTCATGAGGAAGTGAGGGAGGAGGTTCCCTTTATAATTGATGTGAGGGGCACTTTTTCAAAATATAAAAATATTAAATTAATATAAAATAATTTTCAATTAAAAGTGAGTCAAAAGTGATTTATTAAAATATAATATGTATATGGGTCTAAATATTCTCATAAAATAATTTTTATACAAGTTTAGGTCACATTCTTACCCTTATTTTTTGGCTTTAACCCTTAGTTAAACACTTTAACTATTACCATAACAACTTGGTTTTTCACTCTTTACAGGTAAATATAGTTATTATAAAATGTAAAAATAAGAATAAATGAGTCTTTTATAACATTTTAAAACTTATAAAAATTGTTAGTTTGAAGTTTATATTTTTATGATTTTTATATCAGTTGATAAAATATAATTTATTTTAAAATATAAGTTATGTCAATTTTGACACTATTCCTTACTTGACTTTTTAAAAATACCATAAAACTGTGATATATTTGAGAAAACTCTTTTATATATTCTCTAAATGGTATCATAATATATAGAAATCTTGTATGGAATTAATTATCTAAAATTATATTTATTTTAATATTTTTATTATCAATTATTTGATATTTCTTTTATTTCAAAATTTATTACATCATCATTGTGAAAGCCTTTAATTTAATCATTTACTATAAAAATAAAAAGCAAATTATCATAATAAATATATAAAATTTAGCTTTCAAAATAAAATTCTTATTCAAATATATCCCCTACATAACCCCATATTAAAACTATTTCTCTTATTAAAAACCAAAGTATTAAAAAATTGACTATTCATTGAATATAATACAATAAAGGTTATCATCTCAAAAAAAATGGCCATAAATGGTCTCATAATGGATCCATTAATTATTAATGATGAAAAATAATTTTCCAATAAAAATAGGATAAGTTTTAGGGTATTTTCATAATAATTATAATATTATTTTTATGTTTAATTACATGATTTAGCCTTACACATGGTAATAAAAAATATTACTAAAGTTACTAATCATAAAGTCCAAAAAACAAACTATTTTATAAATTTTCCCTTTTGATTCCATATATCAAATCCATTTTCCCAAATTCAAAACATATAATATTTAGAAATTAATTAAAATTAAAACAATTTACGGAATGAGAAAACAAGTTTTTAAAGTAAAAACCTTTAAAAGATTAAAATGTCCTTATATCCAAATTCAATTTGAAATTTATTCCAATTATCATAATTGTATTAAATGATAAAAAAAATTGATCTAGGTATACATTATATACTTTCAAATTTATAATTTAACATAATAAATAAATTTTAGGAAAATGTAGTTTTTATTTAAAATGAAATATTTTATCATTATTCATCAAAATAAGAAACCTATCAGACAATATAAATAAATTTTAAAAAGTAATTTTTTTAAATTTATATTGAAAATAATAAGTTTATTTTTTCAAATATCATATATAAAATGTTCAACATTTGGATTCAAAATAGCTTCTCCATTAAAATGCAGAAAAACATCCTTTTGAAAAATATAGGTTTATTTGTGTAAAATTGGGTTTGTACCTATATTATGCCTAATTAATATATTAGATGAATGTAAAAAATATTTTATTGAATATATATTTCATTAATATCCTATAATAATTGCAATTATTTAATTTATGAGGATAAATTGACTTTGTGACCATAAAATAGTTCTATAAAAAACATTTCTTATATATTCAGTTGGTTCCTATATTGATTTGTAATTAATATGTAGCCAATAAATTAAACTATATATTTTCATAAGTTGGTTTATATAATTCATAAATACCAACTTAATAATAAGGTTATTTTTTATTATATCAAATAATAACATTTTAATTATGTATTTTTGTTTGGTAAAACTCAGTTTTGCATGTAACACATGCCAACTCATTGTAGTTCGTAGCTTAAGCTTAGAATGATGTTGGGTATAAATAAAGAAATGGAAATTAGTTTAATAAAAAATAAAAATATGTAAATGTCTTGGGGTGTTACATTCTCTCCACCTTTATTTAATTGTATCCTCACAATTTAAACATAACTCGGTAGTCTAGGGTTTTCTGTTTGAAAATAAAAAAAATACTGAAAACCCCACATCATAAATTAGGTTAACAACACATCTTCTTAATAGGTGGGAAAAGGAAATGTTAGATTTAACAAAATACTAGGATTTCTAATAGTAGAACATTATTGAAAATGTAGATATTAATGGGAAATATGACTATCATGATTTTATGGAGAGTGATAGAGAACATGTTCATGAGAAATTTGTTGACCTCGAAACCATAGACCATAGGTCTGAATAAAGGTCATTGATATCATCAAAAATAATGATAATTGGATAATATTTTTTTAAAACCTGTTCCTAAAGTTGATAAATTCTTCCACTCTCTAAGTGTATAAGTAAATAGACATATTTGATATGTTTTTATTATTAAAATCTTATCCTTGTGCTTTGAACTATTTCAAATTATTTTCTTAGAAAATGTTTCATCACATTTTGAAGTAATAAAATATTCTATAAAACCTTTTCCAAAGTTTATTTTAAATCATTTTATAAATGGTTAACATTATGAACCTTCCATGTATTATGATATTAACCTTTATAATCAATTCCTAGGTAGTTTGTAGTATCCAATTTAATTTATTCGTATCAATCATCTCTTTATCCAAATTCATTATCTCATCATTAGGAACATATTGGGATTTCTCTTTACCTAAACCATGTTTTTTACAAAAAAATTACTTTCTACTGAATCAATTTTCTTGGTACCATTCAACATATAATCTCAAATTCATAACATAAAATTACAAGAACACAATACATATATATTTCATAATTCATATGATTATATGATCATAAATAAAATACTTTTACAACATATTTATTATATTATAATATAAAATAAAATTAATTATTCCACATTGATTATATAAAAAACATATGATTGACCTTGATCCCTTATCTTTTTTGGAGATTTATTTCCTTGAGTCTTAGGGAATTCGTTTGCATAGTTCCATATATCCTTGTAGTTGTAACACTGAGTACTAGCATTTTCCTTCTTCCCTTTCTCTTTAACTGCCTGTTGACCTTTCTATCCACACTTATAATATACTCCAAATCCATTCAAGAATTTCATAGGGTGATTCTTTCTATAGTTATCACACAAGGGAAACCCCGTCTTTCCCTCATTCCCATTATCTATTATTTTTTCTTACTTTATCTTCTTTTCTTTCTTCCCTTTTAATATGTATGTCATGAATAATTCATTCTCTATTTTGATAGAAAAGAAAATTATTTCTTTATATGAAGAATAGGTTGGAGACAAAAAAACCCATTTATAGAATTGGATTAAGTCCTTCATAGAAACAATCCATCTTACATTATGTGTTTCATATGAAATCTATAGCATACTATTGTAACCTGGTAAAGGTATCTTCATAATCTAAAAAAATTCTTCCTCCTTTTTCTTTAAACTAAGTAACTTTATATTCATATTATTTTTTATCACATGGGACGTATTTTTTGAAGAATTCCCCCTTAAAAGTTCCAATTCCATGAGTCATATTTATTCTTCTGACATAGAATTATTGATCAACGACAACCATATATCCACATATCCATTGAGACAATACACTAAAAGTGTAACCCTTTACTTTTCACCACATCCCAATGATATAAATATCATTTTTGAAGACATAATCTACTTATCTTTAACCATTGGGATAGTAGTCCCACTAAATGATGGGGGCCTTTGTGAGATAATGTGACCCAACATTGGAGAATCTTGTTGTGTAACAGGTTTCTCTATTTGGGAAAGGTTATTTACAATACCCTAATTATGCTTCCCTAGTATGGTCATAATTTTATCCATTCCAAAACAAACTGAATTAATTTCCCTAGAGGGGAAATATCTACATTTTCCATGAGTATTGATACCATTAGTCCTTCCAGATTCCATTTATAAACAATGGAATACACTATATTATATCATATAGTTATGAAATATAATGTATATTCCCATAACTAGTGAAATACATAACATAAATTAAAAAAATTATGTGTAGATAATCTTATAATCATAAGAATATTTTCTTTGGGTATATATTTAATTTTAAATACTTAAAAAAAATTCATGAAAATATGAATTTTCTCATGTGTATCGCCTGGGAGTGTCAAACTTGGTGCGCACTAAGGCCCATTGTCTTGTACAAGGTTATACTCGAGTTAGGCCGGATGCACCTTTTCAATGTTTTTTACCCCTAGGTAAAACTACTTCAGAACCACATAAACATTTATTATCCTGAAATTTATGTATTTCTCAAAATACCCACATAATCCTTAATATACCAAAATTCTTGGAAGTTCTTCAATACATATCCTCAAATTCTATCTTAGGGTTATACTCCATAATCAAAATTTTCTAAAACTAGTTTCCAAATTACTGCTAAACTTCTTTTTATACCAACTATAATAACCCAAATCCAGATCCCATTGTCTGTACATTACTTTATTAAATTGGAATGACTATAAATAGTCACATCCCGAAGGATTGATCAGTTTTGAATTTTCAGAAAACCAAATTACATAAATGATACCTCTAATACATTTAGAAAATAAAATAAAGCATAAAACATGTAAAAGCTTTGAATCATTGAAACTCATTTAAAGGATTCTTATTCATAACCTAGGGAAGGTGAAATTAATAAGGGTGATATCAAATTCTCAATAGGGGTAAGTAAAGTGGAAGAAATTATGAACTGATGAATCTATATGGAAATCTAAATAATCGATAATGTATTCTATTAAAATAAATATACAAGGAATAACCAATATGGGAAGGTAAGAAAATAAAAAACATTTCATTTAATCAATAATATTAGAATAAAATTCCACCATTGATATTTTAATGAAAACTATCATGGATATGTAATAATGGAAATGAAGTCAATCCTCAATTATTAGATGTCATTTTTCATGAACATGAACCATTACCATCAAGACCTTTCAAAAGATGGTTTAATTAAATGGGATGAAACTCATATATTATACCTGGAAATAAACTATAAGGGTTTTTCATCAATTTATTTCATCTCATGAGACTACTGACGCATTAAGAGACTTAAATTAAATAGTCCCCAACCCATATCACACCAGTCTAAATCATTCTTCATGTATCAAAGAATCAATTTAAAACAAGATTTTAAATAAACGTTTACCATAAAGATTTATAATATTTGAATAACATAATGATATTTATGATATGATATATAACATTTTAGTATGAATACACCATAAATAACAACTAAGTGGTGAATAAGTTTTATGTCTCACAGAAGTAAAAGTGAGTTAAGAAAATCCTTATCTCACACTTCCTTTTTAGTTGTACATGATTTAACCTCATTTATAATGGTTTAAATCAAGTAACCATTTTTTCAGAATATTATTATTATTTATTATATCATATATTATCTTATTATATTATTTTATCACCCATTTTTTATAATCCTTCATTATTTTAACAATTTTGGGTGTCAGTTGGTTAGTTTATCAAGTATTCTTTAACATATTATTTATTTTTAATATTAATTAGATAATAATTTAACAATATCCAAAATTTAAAACATTATTTAAATAACATATATATTTAGTATATATATTTTTAATAATCCATAAATTTTGGATATTTAAATGAAATGCACCGTTCATGGAGACGGTAGGTCCTACGTACGCATGCACACTACTTTCATTTCTATTCCATATTAAAAGAATAAAAAGTAAATGATATATTTGAATATTATAATTCGAGTATCATATATATTTCATGCATATCACATATTTTTATTATAATTATCCTTTATATGTTCCATGTATAGTGTGAATGAATCACATCAGTTTTAGGAGGCGTTAGTCCATATTTCCAAAAACGTTGTTATCCTATTTATAGAAAATGGAAAGCATGAAGGTTTGTGTTATATAAATATTAAAAAAGTATTAAGAAAAATCAATATCACATATATCATATAAAAACATTTTTCCCATCATAATTACCTACCATGAGTGGAGATAAAAGAAAAAAAGAACATCATTTTGCGATGTTGTAGTTTGTCGTACATGAATGTTAAATTTATTTCCAATTTCATGAAAGTGTGTGTAGATATAGGTTAAACCTTTAACATTACAACATATCAGTATATTTATGATACTATAGTTATTATATAATCATTAAATAATATTAAATGAAGGTGTGAGGAATGAAATTCAACTAAAGTGATTGTTTAAGAACATTGCCTCTTATTGAGGTAACTCTTTTTGGTTTATACCAAATGCATTCCTTGGATTGATTTCCTCAAAATGTGAGGCTTATAAGATGATGTAATGGAATTTTGGAGATTATTTGGATATAGTGTTTACGTGATAGAAGCCCCAATGTGTTGTGATGAAGTGAGAGAGGAGGTGCACTTTTATAATTGAGGTGAGGGGCACTTTTGAAAAATCTAAAAATAATAAATTAATATATATTAATTTTCAATTTTAAATGAATCAAAAGTGAGTTATTTATAATATATGATGATAATGGGTTGAAATAATCTCATATAATAATTTTTATACTTTTTTAGGTCAAATTATGACCCTTATCTTTTGGTTTAAACCCTTAGGTAAAATCTTTAACTCTTACTCTAACAACATGGCTTTTCATTCTTTAAGGGTTAATATATTTACAATAAAATTAAAGAAGATCCATAAATGAGTATTGGATGAAATTTTAAATATTATTAAAAATAATTTGGATGAATTTTATATTTTTAATAATTTTTATTTTAAAGTATCATTAATGTCAATTTTGACAATATTCATTACTTGAATTTTTTTAAATATCATAAAAGAATGATATATTCAAAAAAACTCTATCAACTCATAACTAACATGATCTGATTGTTCATAAAATTTGTCTATGATATTAATTATCTCAAATTATATCCATTTTAATAATTTTACTATCATTTATTTGATATTTCCTTTAATTAAAAAATTACTGTATCATTATTGTGAAAGCCTTTAATTTAATTATTTATTATATAAAAATTAAGAATAAATCCTGATGATAAATATAAAAATTTTATATTTTATATAACTATATATATTTGAATATATCCTCTATATAACCTTATATGAAAAATATTTGTCTTCTTAAAAATATAAGTATTACCAAATTGAATTTTCATTGAATATAATACTATAAAGGTTATATTCTCAACCAAATCTGAATAAATGGTCTCATAACCAATACATTAATGCTTATGGGTGATTGAAATTTATCCAATAAAATTATGAAAAGTTTTAGGTTAATATTATAATATTATTTTTACCTTTAATTACATGATTTTACCCTTAATCGTGGTAATCTAAAAAATATTACTAAAGTTACTATTCATAATGTCCAAAAATAAAAGTTACATATTTCCTAAATTTATAATTTTTGATTCCATATATCAATTCCATTTCCAACAAATCAAAATAAATAATTCTCAAAGATTAATTAAACTTAATCCAATTGGTGGAACATGAAAAATATTTTTTAAAGTAAATACCTTCAAAAGATTGAAATGTTTTTATATCATAATTCAATGTGAAATTTATTCAAATGACCTAAATTCGATTAAATGATAAAAAAATTATCTAGTTTTAATTTAAATCAATTAAAATACATAATTTAACACTATATATAAATTTGATGAAAAAGTAGGCACTGTAGCAGGCGGGCCACCGGTTTGGGCCTACGTGCCACCGGTTTTGGCCTATGGGTCTCAGGGCCTTCGGGTCATAAAAAGGCCTTCATGCCACATGTACGTCAGCCTATGGGTACTTCAGTCCACATTGACCATGGAGTATCCCAATTCACACAAACCAGGTCCCAAAAGAGGATCAGAGCAATAAGAGTAGTAGTCACCAGAAGTAGAGCTAACCGAAATGAATAAATGAGAGGGTATATCAATCGTCATCAGGACCAAGAACCATTCATCTTTTTATGGGGATATTCTATCTTATCAGTAATTCAAGGTGGTGATATAGGCGATCAATAATGAATAAGCTGGGGAGGGGTAGTTCTAGTGGGTTGGGCCAACGGGTCATGTAATGGGAATAGAATGCCTCTAGGTCATCGGGTCATGTATTGGCCTTCAGGTCATCTCGAGCCATGTTCCATGGGCCTATGAGTCTTGTAAAGATTCCCCTTCAACCTTTAATGAGGGGATTATCCATAATAAAATAAAAACAAAGGCCTTCGGGCAATTCGAGCAATATTTTATCACTATTCATCAAAATATTAATCTTATCAGAAAAATTCCAAAAATTAAACCGAAGTAAAATTTTATTTTATTATTTCAAATAAGAAGTATATTTTTTCAAAAATAAAATATAAAATTATCAAAAACTGTATTTAATATAAGTTCTATTTTAAAAGACAGTACAATTGCCTTTATACTAGAATAGGTTTTTATGTGTAAAATTGTTTTTGTTCTTAACTTATGCATATTAAATCTATTGAATGAATGTAAAATATAGTTTATTGATTTTATATTACAATAATATCATTAAATAATTTTAATTTATTTAACTTATTAGGATAAAATGATTTTGTGAGTATAAGAATAATTCATTATAAAAACATTTCCTATATATTCAGTTGTTTCCTATATTCATTTCTAATTCATTTGTAACCAATGAATTCAATCACATATTTTCATAAGTTATTTAATAATATTCATAACCTCCAAATTAATGTATTTTTTATCTCTTATTATATTAAATAGTGATATTTTGATAATATATTGTTGTTCGGTAAAACATGGCCTTTTGTATAACACCATCCAACTCATTGTTGTGTATAGTGTATGTTTAACGTGGTGTTGCATATAAATAAATATATAAATTAAATGAAATTTATTCAAATATGAAAATATTTTTAAGTCTTTGGGTGTTATAATATCTAATGTTCAAATACCAACTGTATTAACTTTTCTATTAGGGAAATTTCTACATTGACCACAAGTGTTGATAACATTATTTCTTCCATATACCATTTCCAAACTATGGATTATAAAAAATGGTTTCCTAAAATTATAAATATGTAATCATAATATATTATTATAAATCTAGTGTAACACTTAACATAAATTGAAAATATATGCATTGGTAATCATAAAATCATCACCATGGTTTCTTTTTGAAAATATTAAAATCATAAGAATATTTTCCAATCCTTCATAATTGTTTATAAAGAAAATTTGAATTTACAAAATAATATCCCCCATGAGTTTCAAACTAGGTGTGTAGTGATGCAAAACTGATTGTTAAATAAGATGGTGGATGAGAAATACTAAAACCAACTTTTTTACGGTTATTGCCCCTAGATGCATCTATGCCAAAACCAGGTCCCCTATAATATCTGAGTAGGGATTTATTTCTAGTTAAAACCATATAATCTATACATTACCAAAAATTTAGAATTTTAATACACAATAATAGATATCCTCACAGTCTATCATAAGGTTAAATTTTTGTTTTCCTAAATCTAGTTCCCAAGGATTCCACTAAAATTATTCTGATATAAACTGTAACAACTCGTATTCCAGTAAACCAGATCTAATGGTTACTCTAATATGTAAGAATAGATATAAGGGGCATAATCCAAAATAAGGAATCCATTTTTTAGTCTTAGAGATATATTTACATACATCATCCCCATTTTACATTTGGGGTAAATATAAGTCATAATAATAGAAAATGTTTAGCATCCATAAACTCATTCCAAGAATTATTCTTCATATTCTAGGGAAAGGAAACAAAATAATGCTGAGATAAAATGCTCATATATGGTTATATACAACAAAATCTATCATGAGTAAAAAGGGAATAATCAATAAGAAAGGGTAAGTAACTAAAAACACAAGATATTTAAACAATAACATGAGCACAAATTGTATCCATGGATAATATCCATATAATAATCTCATGGATAATAATAACTGAATTCTTTATGAAGGAAATGAATAATATAGGACATCATGATCTCAGACATCGTGATATTTACACTAAAAATACCTTGTTCTAACGAAGATGAAAACTATGGATAGGTATACATAGAAAACCCATTTAAAAGGTAGATTTAGGGTTATGATTTGGGTGTGAAAAAGGAAAGTTTTTCATGTTAAACCTCCAGGAGTGAAAAAAATTATATTCTATTGTACCTCTAGGGTTTAAAAAGGTAGCTATAAAGGGTAGTCATATACTTCAAAAGTCGAAGAGTTCATTATATTGAGTGTCATCTTTCCCGATACTTAAGATGGGTAAAGAGTATAGTTGGATTATTTTGATACGAAATACTATAAAAATAGTGTATTAATTACACTATATATTTCCACTACAATAACATAAAATTTATATGTGGTTTTTTTTAAAAAAGGTGCATTCACCCCCACACTCTTAACGATTTATCCATTCTCATTAGAACTTAATATGAATCAAATATATCACTTTTTTGTTTTGTGTTAGTGTTATTTTTTCATTCATAAATTTAATTTTAGATGTTTTTCTATGTGAGTGATGTAAATTTAGCATGATATTTTGGAGTGTAGTTTCTTTATATGGATGCTTACATCAGTTTTTTCCAGTTTTCACCTTTTTGGCCATATTATTTAATATAACATTCCAAAAGTATTGTTATAAAACATGGGGTTTGTGGGAAAACATGTGTTACCAGATATGAAGGTTCTTGATATAGGGGAATCACTTAACGAGGCTTGATCCTGACGCAGCTTGTGTCGGTTTTACCAAATTTTTATCACTATACATGACAATATGGTCATGATCAATGAATATTCTCAACAAAATTAGTTTAAAATCCTGAATCAAGAAGTATTAATCACTCACATTAAATTTATTGTTAATTTACTATCATAGAAGTACCTATGTATTGGAACTTTAATTGATGTAGTTACTGGCCTCAATAACCCCATATGAGTTTGTTATCATTGTATTATAGGTATTAATTATTTAATCCCTCTCGTAGTGATCCAAAAGTGCTCCTATAATCTTTAAAATTCACTTATGTAACTATAAGTACTAGAATTGACACACAAATCATCTTATTTTATTCACCTTTCTCAAAAAACAATCCATCATTTACATATGATTATTTTCTACTCACTTATTCCAAAGAGAGAGGGAAAAGGTGGTGGAGTTCTTTAAGTCTTGAGAGAAATTATATAGAGTGAACATCAATGAGATAGAGATCTAGGGTGAGAATCATTAGGAATAAATAATTAATCCAAACCTATAAATGATATAGTCAATGAATATATATAGCTATTGTTATAATATTGATAACCACACATAATGACCTTATCAAATAATAAAATCTAAATATTCCTTATACTAGTAATAATAATATTATTGTTATTATTATTACATGGGATGTTCTAACCAACACATTATTAAATATTAAATAAATAAATTATTATTTATTTAAGGATATTTAATTCTCATATCATTCCCTTCACCAGTCCCTTCATGGATGATTCGCCTTCCTCAACATTTACCAAACCACCAATAATAACTATTATTCTTTTTATAATGAAATGAATATTATATTCATGGTATTGTGAATAAATATTTATTTAATATTTAACTAAAATAAATATAATTAATTGAAATATGTGATTAAGAAATCATGAATAAATATTATTTCATGATAAGAATAACATTTATTTCATGTGTTAAATATAAATAATAGTTAACTAAAATTAAAGAAAACACTCAATGTGACCCTCTAGGATTATTCCTTAGTTTAATTAAGAGTATTTACTAAAATTAAAATATTAGTGTCCAAAAACACATAAAGGCACCCATAGAGTAATAATTTAATGTTACAATGATGATAAGCAGATACAGATGCTCACTGTGTAATAAAATCGTTTTTTTATATCTCACCAAGAAGGTTACATACTTATGTTATCAAACTATATGTTTTATGTGTATTTAATTGAATAGAATAAATGAAATCTTCATCATAGCATGGTAATGTAATTTTGTTCGATGGTTTTTCTAGTAAAAGGGTTGATATGTCAATAACTATAATGATCAAATTCAAAAAAAAACTTCCTTAACTTATCCTTCAATAACAAATCATTTGTGACGTAACCATCATGTTGGTTCATAAGAGTTTATGATCACTTTTAGAGTGAGGGGGTGAATTATAGTTTAAAATATAAACAGCGACAAAACACAAACCCACTTAAGACAAAAAAAAATTAGTGGGGTTGGTATTTTTCTGATGAATAGATTATCAGAATAAGATCAAGATAACAACCGATTATATTACAGTAATTATAAGTTTCATAGTTAGTCCAACAACACTATTATTAGAAAGATAAGTCTAAAATAACAATATAATGTATATGTATAGTGTAGAATAAATTTTTAACAACAATTTAAACAAAATATAATAATAGTTAGAATGACTTACAATCATTATTAAATAATTTACACTTTAACTTTAAGAGTAAAGGAAGTTAGAAAGCCTGAATTATGATATCCATAGTTTCAATAACTATTGTAATGGTATATCTCTCCTTTGTAGGAAATCCCTATATTATTTTATCGCTATGAATATATCATCTAATTCAATATAACCCCTTAATCGGATAGATTGGTATCACCTATGTCTTTGTTAAACAATACATCCCTTAATACAATGATCAATGTATGATCTATCTTCCTAGCCCCAAAAGCCCTCGATTTTATGGACCAGATTCATCCATCATCTTATCCCTAGAATTACTCGATCAGTACCATGATCATACATAGTGAATACAAAAGAAAATTATTCTAATGATTTTAAAATTATTAAATGTATTACTTAGAACTAAAACTCTCTACAAGATTAAAATTATTAGGAATAAGATGTTCTAGCGGAGAGATCTTTAGATGTGTTTAGTTTTAAATGGGAGAATCAAATAAAACTAAAGATTCATCGGTGGTGATGAATCCATATCAAAATGATAACACCATGAACTGAGTTGATCTCTCTAAGGATGGTTATTAGAGAGATGATCATAAGGAGTATCCAGATAATGTTAGGGATTGGGAGATACTCCTCCACTCAGACGATGAAATATTGATGGAATATTTTCTGTTTAATTAATTTCATGAGGATTCCAACCAGATATAGGAATGGATGTTATATGTGGACACTAACAATCAGAATAAAGAATGGATCAAAAATAAAGATTGTATTCTGGTAAGAGGGTTCAATGCAGGGAAAATAAAAAAGGAGGTGGACATTAAACCGTGGGACAATATGGAATATTGGTTTTAAGAAAAAATCAAGTATGATCTTCCTAGAGAGGTAAATAGAGTTAATTGTTAATTTTTTAATCATAATGTGTTAAATATGATCAAATTAGTTCTTAATGGATCATCTATATCATATGGTATTTGATGTTTTGTTTTATGTACTTCCTAGGTTCTAACTTTTCACATAAAAGTGTTTAGAAAATAAATTTTCAATTTTCAGTCATTCATTAGCTCCCATATCTTTAAAAATCCTCATTTTTAGAGGCAAACCTCCAAAGGTCATAATTTTTAGTTGGTTGCAATAGCCTAAGACAACTTACATTGACAACTCATAACAATATGGATCTTCATCTTAAATTATCTTTATAAAATAAGATTCATTGTCCAATATATTTTTTATCACCAATACAATTCTATTTTATATTCCTCATGATTGATATTATTCTATTCACTATGATTATAAAATTTGGATAGTATGATGGAATTCACTATAGTTTGTATATCCAACAAACATAACAGAGGTAAATCCAATGTATTAGTACAAATGTCAGTTTGATGGTCAAAATGTATTTTTGTCTCATACGCAAGATGTAAATCTTACCATTGGTCATAATAATATTTTATTTGATGTACGTAAAGAAACTTTAGTCCAATGGATCATATTGAGTAATAAAAGTTTATATTCATTTTTATTAGAATCATTTCTATGTTTGATATAAAAATTGGTTTTCTAAATTCTTTTACTAAAACACTCGTGGTGTATAATGATAGTAAAACAGTGTTTTATGAAAGAATTTTTTATTTCATAAAATAAGGAAAAGAAAATCATAAAGTATATATTTTGATTTAACAATCAATCCAATTTATGGAAGAACATAAAACAACACATAAAATGAAAAAATTAATCAATTTAAAATAATTACAACTTTATGTACTTTTAAGATCTTAAAAAATATATATCATATGAATTTCTTTCCACTATCATATTTTAACCCCCCCCCCTCTTAATTTTAGTGCTTCTTTAGTTTATAATTGTTTAATTGATATAAATAATTGATACTTTGTATACCTACACTTAATAAAATAATCTTCAATCGAATGATTCTCCCCCCTGTGATTATTCCTTCTCCCCTATTAAACAAAATATCCACAAAACGTATACCTAAAAACAAAAAACAAATCTCCCCAAAAAACATAACACATCTCAAAACTTATCCCCCTTTGTGATTTAAAAAAGAAATAATGAATTTATTTAACATCCTCACATAAAAATTTGTAATAACTATTCATCTAAAATATAAAGAAAATATCATTCATCCAAAACAATTGGAAAAAATTAAAAAGAGATTATTTGGATAAAGTAACATTCGAATTAATATTCATTTAATACTTTTTATTACATAAAGAGTTCTGATAAAAAATAAATAATTATTTCTTATAAATATTTTTTACCATTACCTTCATGTTCTTTAGTTATTTATGATTCTTCCTAGCTTCAGAAATTGATGACTCATGATTCAAAAAAAATTCCTTCGTGATTGTTTTCTTCCAAACATATACCTTCAACCTTTAAATCATCTCACTGATTTTTTTATACACTTCATTTACTATAAAAAACTCATATTCATAATATTTAGATATTCTATTCTATACTTCCAACCTGTGAAACGTTTCTTTCAGAACACTTACCTACTCATCTCGGTTGTTATTCATATCATGGAAATGTTCAATAATATTCACTATGTCGGGAACTTCTGATGATCATTTATCAATATAGTCAGCATACTCAAGAGGTTGTTTCTTAAATTCAATTAACTAATCATCATAATCCTTTAGGTCACTAACTACTTTTATAGACCATTTTATAATCTAAGTAAAACATTTCCCATGATCCTTTGATTTTCTATTGAAGATTTTTATGTTGACCATATGTTGAATCACTAATTCATTTTACAACTTTAATGAATGTAATTTCAAATTAAATGATTTTTATATTTTCTTACGCATGGATTCAATGTTTAGTAGGAAGGAAACCAAATAAATTTAATATTACATAGTTTCGAAAATTTAATAAAAATTATTTTATACCTTAATATCCGAATAGTCCTATGATTAAAATGGAATTTTTGAAACATGAGGTTTTGATGGAACAATATCAAATTTCTCTAGTACTCTTTCATATTTTCCTTTCTTAGATACTTTTTCATCTTCAAAAACTTTTAAAATTTGAAATTATTTATTATTTTCAGCGTTGTTTGATACTTTAATGTGAGAATTATGATCTTCTAATTCTAATTTTGATGAAGATTTAACTTTCTTTGAAACATCTAACAACAGATTCTTATCGAACTGGGAAGGAAATGGAGTATATGTTGAATAATACTCTGATGTTCTTTAAGTTTCATTTATGTTTCATTTGGTATCTATTTATTGTTATTATTATTCCTCTTATTTTCCCACTTATTATTGTTCCATCACTTACATCTCATTTTCCAAATTCCATTCACTTCTAAGAAAACTGTTTCCATCATTTTTTAAAAATTTAGGTTTTTAATTCACAACTATCTTATAAACTTTCATATGGACCTATTCTGTTATATAATTTTAAACATGATATTCTTTAACAATATCTTTGTTTTTTCCTTCTCACCGACTATTGGGGTGAGTGATTTAATTTTTGATGTTTCAAAAAACATTAGATAGACATCTGGATTACTTTGTTCAGTATGGGGAAGGGTTCTGGAAAATGGAACTGATTTCCCAGCTGATAATGGAGATACGGATAAAACTACAACTTCAGAATAATTTTATACCCAATTCATTAATCTTTCATCCTTTTTATCCTCCACTAATCCTTTATACTATTTATTTAGTTTATCATATTTATTTAGTTGATCTACATTCAGAATTTTAAATGCCATTGCCTTAGCCTTATCAAGCCCAAAAGAAGGGTCACCAGGTTTCTTCTGGGCCTTATGCACCATATTTTTATTGAAATCAACATCTTACATTGTTTTACATTTCATATGAACTTTATAATGTGAGGATTTTACATTTCTATTTCCATTAACAACATCAATCTATTTATCATTTTGATCCTTGAAACCAGTTCTATCTATTTTTTCTATAAAAATATTTAACATTGAATAGAAAAATATTCATTCCCACCATTTTTTATTCACAAATCTGAGAAATATTTTTAATCATAAGATATTTTTGGTTTTTATTAGAAAAACATTAAGTAAACTCACCTATAGCTTGTTAATGAATCATGAAATCATCAAAATTTGTAATTTCATTGAATTTTTCTTTATTTATTACATATATATAAATATATATACTTTACTTGGTTGATCCACCTTAGGTTGTTAAAAAAGTCTAAGAAAAATACGATAAGGACTTTGAGGGTATCCCTATCACTCTTTATTTGAATCAGATAACCATGTATCCATAAATTTAAAACTCAATATTCCAATGTAATATGAGAAACCATTCTTTTTTTTAACAAGCAATTAGTCTAAATATATGAAATCAATATTACATGAGTAAAAATTAGGGGAGTATACATTTTTTACATTGAATAATTGGAAGAAACTCATAGGGGGTTTTGGAATTATGAATGCAAGTGACTTTAGAGACCCCTATGTTTTCCAGGTAGACATCCATTTGATTAGATTCATGATATATGTGTGTGATGAAGTAATTCGTGGAATCAGGATTGTCCAGGAAGATAATCCAGTTTAATGAAAATTATAAAAAATTAATGTTTTTAAAACAAATTTTATCGAATTAATGAATAATTCAATTAGAAAAAATTATAATTTTGTATGAAAATAATGTTTGTAAAACATAAATAAATAAGTAAAAAACATGAATAAACTAAATTAATGAATAAGTAAAAAAATAAAATATGATCACCTTTCAGAGTAGAAATATTTCATCATTATGAGAAACCTTTTCTTCCTGGTAATTTTAATATAAATTTATTGAAAAATAGTTTATAAAAAAAAATTTTACTGATATTTTATAACAATTTTTGAGTTCAAAAATTTTTTGTTTAAAATTTTTATTCAAAAAACTTTTATTAAAAATTTTGACTCTAAAAAAATTTTATAAATGAATTATGTCTCATAATTATTTTTAATGAACATTGGTTTTGTAATGTTTATAAAATTACTTTTTATGATTATTTTATAAAAAAAATTGACTGTGAAAAATTTAAACATATGAAAATTTTAATTTTTTTAAAAGAAATAGAGGTTTTAAAAAACTAATAAAAATATATACTCCCCCTCTGAGAAGGAGTTCTTTAATCTAATAATATTTTTAAACAAGAAGTAGATATGAATAATTATTTTATATTTATCATTCCTACATTTTGTTTAATATATTCAAATATATCATAACTAAGGGGTATAGTAAAAATATCATCAATTTTTTCTTGTGTTCTAATGAATTGTAAAATGATATCTCTTTTTAGTCTACGATATTAAATGAGATGGTGTCTTATATCTATGTTATTGTCAATTGAGTGGTGTGATGGGTTGTTAATTAATGAAATGGAACTTTTGTTTTCACAAAAAAATTGAGTTTTAGTAAAACTTATTCCATAGTCAGTGAGCGTTTGTTGCATCCACAAAACTTGAGAAAAACAAATTTAAACTACCACATATTTAGCTTTAGCATTGTAAATTGCTTCTAAGTGTTGTTTCATACAAGACCATGAAACTAAATATTATCCTGATAAATGAAAATTACATGATGTACTTTTTCTTTCCATTATACATCCACCAAATTTAGCATCCACAAAACCTTTTTACCCAATATCATTTCTATAAGAGTAGAATAAAACTAAATCCATAGTTCCCTTAAGGTAATGAAGAAATCATCTGACATATTTTAGATGGGTCTGTTTTGGATTTGATTGATATCTATTATATAAGCATACATATAAAATTAAATCCATATTTCAAGCTATTAAGTAATGAAAAAATCCTATCATACCTCTAAAACTCTTTTGATAAACTAGTTTCCCACCTTTATTAATATCTAAAATATTTTAGGTTCTGATAGGATTATTAATAATTTAGTCTTTTCGTATCCAAATTTCTAAATAATATAGTTTATATAATTATGTTAAGATATAAAATTTACTTTGAGTTTTTGTGAAATTTGGAAACCTAGAAAGGATGTTAACTCACCCATAAAACTCATTTCAAACTCAAGCTTCATAAGATCCATAATAAAATATGATAAGGAATTTTGAGTTGAACCAAATACAATTCAATCAAAATATAAATTTAAAATTATTTTATTTTTATTAAATAATTTAATAAAAAGGGTTGGATCTATATATCCCTTAATTTTATTTGTAAAGCAATCTGGTTAACCTATCATAATAGGATCTAGGGTATTGTTTAAGTCCATATAGTGACTGAGTATGATTAAAAACATGTTATGGATGTTTTTTCTTTTCAAACCCATGGGAGTTTTTTACATAAAATTCCTCACAAACATATAAATTAAGGAAATCACACTTCACGTCCATTTGAAATAGTTTTAAATTTAATAATTATAAATAATTTAAAAGTATATGAATATATTCAAGTCTTGGTACCATAGAATAAGTTTCTTCATTGTCTATTCCTTATTGTTTATTATAACCCATAGAAAAAAATTCTAGATTAAATTATTACTATTATTCAATTATCATCACATTTATTCCTAAATACCCATTTTACTCTAAATATAGAAGTATATTTAGGATGTTCAACAAAATTTCAAAATTTTTTCCTTTAAAATTTATTAACTTCATCTTACCTAGTTTTTAGCTAATCTTTATCAATTAAAGATTCATCAGGTGTCTTTGGTTTGAATGGAGATAAAAATAATTGATGTTCAATTTAATTTCTTAAGTAACTTCTAGAGTAAAATGGTTGCTTAATATCACCAATGATATTATCTCTAGGATGATTCTTAAGAAACAACTAACTTATTGTGTTTCAATAGTATGTTTTTAAATAATAGGATAAAAATATTCTTAATGAATTACTCTAGAAATATATTCATCAGAATTTTCCCCCATGATAATAAATTTCTATCATAGGTAGAAAATTAGTTTTAGAAATAACATTTAAATTTATAGGTTGGGCTTTTTTAAAAAAGGATTAATTTTATAAAACATAACATGTTATTTTTCCTAAACAGTACTTTTATTTTTACTGATAACTCTATATGATTTAAGAGTTGTGGGAAAACCAAAAAATATTCCTTCATCATATTTTGGTGTAAATTTATGTAAGTAATAATTATTATTCAAGATGAATACTTTTCATCCAAAAACATTTAAGTAATAAAGTTTTCATTTCTGAATGGTCTAAAAATCATATGAAGTTTCATTAATATAAGGTCTAATTAAAATATGATTTATAGTATAGAAGTCAGTACTAACTAATTCATCCCAACTGAGTATTCACTCAATATGGTACTAGTAATCTCTTAAAGGAAAATATTTTTTTTTGACTATACCATTTATTTGTGGAGTTCTAGGTGCCAAAAAGTTATATATAATACATTTTTTCTACAAAAAGTTTCAAAATATAAATTTAGAAGTTGTCCACCATTATCACTATTAATATTTATAAATGAGAAGTTAATGGATAATACTCTAAATACGAGAGTAGACGATGTCTATGATAGGTTAAAACATGACCTAGATGGGGTGTGTGTTCCAGGGGTAGTGGTGAGTCAGGTAAAGGCAGTAAAAATGCGTGTTGGAGCTAATGGATCCCTTGCATAAAACGAGGAGGCAGGGGACACTTCTAACATGAGGGTGTCTCAAGAAAGAGGTTTAATGGGGGCAGTGGTGAGTGGGTGAAAGCTACAGGTAGGATGAGGTTGAGCCCAATAAAGGAGATGCCAGTTATTGAGCTTGGTAAACATTTTGATGGTTTTGAGAATGTTGAACCGGTTCAAGAGTAGGAAGCTGCTCTGGTTGTGCCCTTGGATAGGGAAGGATTCCCTGGGTATGAGTCCCATGATGAGCCTTCTGTTCATTCTTCAGTTGATAATACAGTCAACTTCTAGGATAGCAGGATTCCCAGTCCAAGAAGGAGTAAGAGCCAGATAGGTGTACAGAAAGGTAGAAAGGACTACTCTGACTTACCACTACCAATGGAAACTAGATCTACCAAGAAGTTTAAATCAAAGATGATGGTCCTTGATTCTATGGCTCTTGAAACATCTGTTCGGGATGAGGATGTGGTTAATGGGTATGTTCATAGGGATGTCTCCCCCAAGGCTGCTCTATCTGGTTCACAGATAGGGGCAATTGTATCTCATGAATTGCAAGATCTACTTTTTCACTCGGAAGATGTAACGGTTGAAACGATTCTAGTGATCAATGCTACTAAAGATGAAGTTGAAAATATGATGGGAAGGAAATTAAGAGTGGATACTAATGATGATCAGAGTACATGGATTGAAAATCAAGATCTTATATTGAGAAGTGGATTCAACGAAAGAAAGATCAATCAAGAGGAGTACTTTCAGAACTGGGACAATCTGGCGTATCAATTTGAAGACTTCATAAGGGATGATTCAAGTACCCAGGATAGCACTCTCTCTTTGAAATTATATAGGTAAATTGGTTCTTGTATACTTAAGTTTTTTTCCAATGTATTTTTCATATCCTTTAGTGTTTGAATATTATAGTTTCTCACTTTTTATTTAAAAGTGTTTTGATAATAAAAAATCTAATTTTCAGTCAGGACCAAATAATTCCATGTGCACTAACTATAAATTATCAAAAGTTTAGACTTCAATAATAGATTTGAAACATGACTTATGTTTCTTACTAAATTGATAAGTATTATAGATATTTTATGAATCCAACCTATGTTCCAGTAGATCCATAACTAGTCCCTTCTTAGTCAACGTAGCTAATATTCTAAGGTTATATTGTATTAACCTTCTATTCCATAACCATGATTGATAATCCATTGCACTAAGGAAAGGTAGATCTTTTCTCCTATAGTCTTATATGTTTGAAATGAATAAATTATCATGTTGATTGATAGTAAGAATAAATTCACCTTTATAACTATGAGAATTACATTTATTATTCCTAATGTTCATAAGATAACCTTCATCACATAATTGTATTATAGTAAAAAGGTTGTTCTGATGTCTTAAAAAAAATAAAACCTTTTGAAAATAATTCTTTACCAATAAGGAAAATATAACATATACCGATAATTTCTCCTTTAGCATTGTCTCTAAGTGTTACTTTTCTACATTTTGTCTTTATTATAATCTTAAAGAATATTTATTTCAAATCATATGTCTAGAGAAACCAGTATCCATTTACCATGTGTTCTTGTTGTTGTACTATTCCTTACTTTTCTAAAAATTAAAACATTAGTGCTTTAGATCCCAAACCATTTTGGTTCTGGTATCATTAGAAAGTAAAATTTTAGTTATCTATATTTTTAAAACAATAATATATTGATAAAATGTCATTTCATTGGATAAATATGATTTTTGAAATCAAAATGACTGAACATTATTTAAAGAACAGTTGATCTTCCAGTGTCCACTAATTTGATTTTTTTAAATGGATAACTATTTATTAAAAAATAGTTATTACTAAAAGATATTTTATTGTTATAAAAACCCATTTCAGATATTATCTATGAGGCCGAATTTTTTTTATACATTTTATCAATATATCCTTTGAAAAAATAAAATAAGATAAAAGTTTCCATATACTATAAATTTTAGATTTTAGTATAACAACTAAGTTCTTATCATCTATATAACTTGTATTTGATCTATGTTTTACCAAATCAGTTTGTAAACTAGTATGTTTAAAAATTTATTTTTCACAATCTTTAGAAATATATTCCATATCAAAATAATTCTTATAAAGATTTGTGTAAAGATCTAATACTTCAATAATTACAGTAGTAATTTTTGAATTTTATATAACATGTATACCTTGAGAAACATCAAGTTATTTTGGAACATTACAATTTTAATTCTCTAGAAATTTATAAAACCAAGATTCTTCTTCATAACTAGTTAAAGTATCATCCTCTTCGGATGAGGAATATTCGTCATTGAAGATGTAGATCTATATTGATTGTAGATATCACGGTAATTATAATTCATTGTAATATTTTTAAGATATTTATTAGTTTTTACATTATCCATAAGATATTTATTTACCTTTGGAATTTTAGTAAATAAGAAATTTTTCTTTATCTAAAACACTCATTGTCAGAAATATTATCAAAATAACTATCTCCCCCACATACACTCCAAGTGTCTGAATTTTTCAAAATATTATATCTTGTGTTATTATAGTACTAAATAACATTTTTTTCTTTACTCTCTTTATATTTTAGTTTAGAAAAATCTGGTCGAATGTGACTTCCCTATTACATTCATAACATATAACACATATTAGTCTTTATAATCATTATAATCCTTATTACTATTTATTAATTGATACTAAAATTATTCATTGCTTCAATATTATTCATCCTTATTTCAATAAATTACAACTCATTTCTAGTTTGATCAGATGAACTAGAATTGGATTCAAAAATAACTTTTTTCTTCAATGAATATTTCAAAACACTTTCATCTAATTAAACAATAAAAGGAAAATTTTATGTAATTGTAAAATTAAGTCCTCCAATATTCATTTTAGTATTATCTATATAAATTTTCAATATTCCTTCATATCTCATAATTTTTCCAATGAGATCATCTAGAGAAATATTTTTAATTTTCCTCGTATCATCCACGACTGTCATTTGGGATTCTCATGAATTAGGCATAATAACAATGATTTTATCAACAAGAATTCTATCTGTTAGATCATTATCTCCCAGATAATGTATTCTATTAACAATATTTATGAATCATTGATGTCTATTGGTTACTGATTATCTAGGTAATAAATAAAAATTTGGATATTTAGCTCTTATCATAGATCTTCTAGTCTCAAAAAATTTATAATTTCTAAAGTGAGTAACTTCTAAATTTTTCATATACTATTATGTTCTTCACATGAAGAGATTTCACTATATATATTTATTTTCATAGAAGAAATTACAATATATCATACTTTTTAATTCAATTGATAATATTTTTTTTCCTTGTTCATAAAACTAGTGACTTCCTTCTCACGAATCTTATAATATCCCATCAATAAGAAAACATTATCCACACTAGTATTGATAAAATATTCTTAATTATGTACCTCTAGTATAATAATCATTCCCTTAAAAATTAGGTGGTCTATTGGGATTCATATTTTCAAGTGTATTAACATTAAAACCTACCATCTTATGAAATTCAAGAACTCTTTTCTACAAAACATGTTAGTGTTAAATAGTCCATAAAAAATTTAACAACATAACATAGTAACCTATAGTTAATAATGAATGTAAAAACACAAAAAGTATAGTAGTATAACCTTATCTCATACCAATTTTTAGATCATAAGAGTTTTTGAAGTCTATATGAGGGGGGTGAATTGTAGTTTCAAAATTTATACTTAGATAAAACACAAATAATATTAAGTTAAAAAATATCAAAATTAGTATTAATCAGATTAACAAATTAATATAATAGGATCTAGGTAGAATTCGATTATATCAGTGTAATTATCAGTTTCAAAGTATTTTCGATAAAACTATTATTATAAATATAAGTATAAATAAACTTTGTAATGTATATTTATAGTGTAAAATAAACATTTAACAACAAGTAAAACAAAATCTAATAATAGTAATAATAACATAAAATCATTATAAAATAATTTACTCTTTAATATTAAGAGATTAAATAGTCAAAAATACAAACATAAGATTTCCACTTTTTCAATACATGCAATAAAGACTTTTCTTTCCTTACTAGGAAAGACCTTGATTTGATGATCGGTATGACTCCGTCTTCCAATTCTCTGTAATCCCTTGATATGACATATCAGTGTTAGAT
Organism: Viscum album; assembly: GCA_963277665.1. Lineage (NCBI taxonomy): Eukaryota > Viridiplantae > Streptophyta > Magnoliopsida > Santalales > Viscaceae > Viscum > Viscum album. The sequence goes on along the minus strand of OY728140.1, from coordinate 256,374,487 downwards.
CTGTCTTTCATAATAAATAAATTCCTTGATATGGTGATTGGTGTATGTTCCATCTTCTTATCCCTATAATCTGTTGACATGATGGATCAGATTCACCCATCTTAAAATCCATAGAATACCTCGATCAATACCATGATCAAACATAATGAATAGATAAGAAAATTTTTCTAAGGAAATTAAAAACCTCGCACAGATTCCTTAGAACTACAACACACTGAATGATTACAAATATTAGGAACAATATTTTCATGCAGATTGATCTTTATACATATTGATTTTCAAGTGGATAATCTCCTATATCTTCAAATGACCTCCTATTTATGGAAAATCATAAAATATTCATATTTCTAACTTGGTTGCAATAGCCTTAGATAGATTTCAATTTTACAGCTCATAATGATCTGGATCATGATCTTGATAGCTAAATATTAGTTATAGATTATTTTCCAATGTCGTTTTGTTTACCACCATTACAATGCTACATTGGATTCCATCTAATAGATATAATTCTAATCACTATGATTATAAAGTATGGGTAGTCCGATGGACTTCACTATTGTTTATCAATCTAATAAACTAAAAAGTGTTCAATCTGATGTATCTGTTAAAATGGCATTCCGATGGGAATGAATTTTCTCCTTTTGAAAGACATTACATAAGTCTAACCCTTAGTAAGAATAGTATTTGATCCCATGTACTAGACACACCTTCAGTCTAATGGATCATATTTAAAAATAAAAGTTATATTTTTTTTATTAGAATCATTTAAATGTTCAGTTTAAATAGTTGTTTTATTGAAATACATCTAAAAACACGGTACATATAAAGTTATTAAAATATTGTTTTAATAAAAAATCTGAGATTTCTAAATCTAAGTAAATGAAAATTATAAATTATAACTTTTAAATCCACACAATGTACACTTTTTCCTTTGAACATATGGTGACATGGTCTTGAACAGTACAATAAAGTACAGAAGTCATGATATGTATCATTAATAATATTAAAGTCTAAGGATCATTCAAAACTTCAATATATAAGAATATCCATTGACATATAAACATGTCAAATTACCATAGGAAGGCCTATTCTCATAACCCTCTCTTTTAGAGTTTACCAAGTGAAACATTTATGAGAATAAGTCATATACACTTATGACTGATAACAATAGATAGTCAACATACCATTTGTATAATCATTGAATGTTATCCAACCTTAGAATATTATTTAGGAATAAGTGATAATAATTCAAGGATATTATCATTATACGAAACTTCTCCATCCTTTCAATATGATAGATATTACTTGGATGTTATCATATTAGTGTAAATTTGAGGAATAATCAAAATGTGAGAAGAAATGTATTAATTTTAAAATCTATGAATTTTAAAATTTTCCAAAGTAATAAATAGTTGGTTCTAAGAAACCAAATTCAACAGACTCTCACTTATACTATAGACAGCTACTAATGAACATCAGTCCTCTTATTCTCATACAATGTTCATCCTTCTTCTAAGAAAGGGATTAAATCAATGGGATCACTAAATTTTCTTCCATAATAATATTGTTTACTGTGACCACACCTCTGTGAGAAAATTCCCTCAAAATGTTATATTTTTTAAGTATGTTATTCATTTACTAATATAGCCTTGGATCCATAGAAAGAGACACTACTACAATATTATTACAATATAGTGTGACTGGATCTTTTCTACAAGGTAAGATTTCAAAATCTTAGATTAATATTCATATCAAACCCTTTTCCTTATCTATATCAGAAACTAAAATATATATAGAATATTCTATTGAATCATTTACCACAGCTTTATTTGAGCTTTTCTAGCATACAACACCTCTATTGAGAGTAAATAAATATCTCGACTATGAATTCAAATCATTTTTTTGAAACTAGTATCTATATATCCTATAATGATTAACATATCATCTCTTCTATAAACTAGGAACATATCCATAGAAATCCTCAAATATATAAGGATAGTTTTAACTTCTATCTGATGACTATCACTAAGATCCTCCTAATATTTACATGCAGAACTAAATGGAAATGTGATATCTCACCTAGTACATAACATGGAATACATGAATAACCCTAGAAGAATATGTAATACTTGTCATTATCTTCCTCTCTTCATATTTCCATGCAAATATTTTTTTGGAGAGATGAATTACATTTGACTTAGGAAACAATCGCCTCCTAGATTGATTCATATTGAATATATTCTATATCTATTTGAAACAAATATTTTTAATTGTCCCAATGACCTATTAAACTCTAATGATAGATATTTATTCTAATAATATATGTTGTTTCACCTATTTCTATATAGAAATATGTATTTAACTAGGTATTAATAGACTGTAAGACTAGTGTTTCATTTCTAGTAAGTGGTATATCATCAATATACACTGTATAGAAATTGAACACACTAACACTAAACCATTTAAAGAGGCATGGATCACATTTTTCCTTCATAAAATCAAATAATTTTATGGATTCATCAAAACAAATATTATATAACATGGTTACTTTATTTAAAAAATAAATGTATCTCTTCAACTTTCTATCATATTTGTAATCATTTGGTTTCACAAACCCTTATGGTTGTTTCATATAAAAAAATTATTAAAGGTTCCTATTATATAAATATACTTTTAAATTTATCTTACAAATCTAAAATACATGTTAAGATTATATAAAAATAAAACTACAAATAAATTTTAATGTAGAGAATAGTTAAAAGGTTTCACCATCGTTTATTCCATGAAAAATTTTAAACCCTTTTGCAACTAGTCATGCCTTATATTTACTAAATTTCTAATACATGTCAAATTTATTCTTGAATACCCATTTTCAACCAACGATATTAACATCAAATAGCGGATCTACCAAATTTTGTACATCATTTTTGTACCTGGAATTCATTTTAGAATTCATGGATTATTTCTATGTAGTGGATTTTCCACCACCTACTATCACATTGTAGGTTATGTGATCATTATTATCAACTAATAATGAGTAATTATCTTCAGTAACAAAAAAACATATCGTCTAGGTTCTATTACCGCTCTTTTGGTCTTACATAGCACTTTTTCTTCTGGAACATCCTCTTCTATAGGCCATTGTAGAATCTATTCGTGTACCAACTCTTGTGTATCTTGAACCTGGACTTCATTGAATCTTGTCTCACCCCCACTATATCATTTAGATATTCTCTACATTTCAAGGAACATGAAGTTTCCTTCCACTATAAACTTCTAATATGATGGTTTATATTGGTAATTACCCCTATTTCCATAGGGTATATAATAAAGATACACATTTATCTAAGGGGTGTAATAGTTTTACATGAAGATTCCATAACAAACACTATTCATCCCTATAAACATAAGCTAGATAACATGAAATTCCTCCCACGTCATATTTCATATAGTAAATCTATATTTTCATTAGTTATTACATGTTTTAGTGTGTACACCACTATCTATAATGCATATTCCCTAATGGATAATGGAAAAATTATGAGACTCATCATTGATCTCACAATAAAAAGCATTGTGTTCTCCCTCCTTCCACATTCACCATTACAATGTGGTGTGTAAGGAAGGGTAAGTTGAGATAATATCTTGAACTCCAAAAAATCATCAATCAATTTTTTATTAAGATATTGTTTTCCATAGTTTAAGAGGAGTATCATAATCTTCTATCTAATCTAATACTCAACTTCATTCATTCATTATTTTAACTTTCCAAAACTAGATGACTTGTACCTCATTAATTAAACACATTCATATATAATAAAGTTATCTTTATGAATATTAAGTATCCATTCCATAATTTAATTGTAAATGTTCCACACACATCAGTATGAATCACCTAAAAAAATTCACCCTATTTTCTTTCCACTAGATGGTATTTCATTTGTTTTTTCATATAAACATGCAAAACATATACCAAGTGGATTTAGTTCAAAAGAGTCTAAATAAACATCTTGATATAGTTTAGTTAATCATATTTCATTCACATGAACAAAGTGATAATTCCATAGTTGGCAGTGGTATGAGTCATGTGAATCTAATTCGTTATTTATTTCTGTAACTTGGTTCATATACTAAAAAAATAAATTCTATAATTCACATGTTCTTTAAAATAGCAAATTATATATTTGTAAAAAAAGAAACATTTATTTCTAGTTTTATTAAAAAAAATAAAACTTATAAATTGAGTTGATATAATTTATGTTTTTGGTAATAGATGGAATATAATAATAGTACTTCAAAACCAATATCATTACATTCAATAATGTGAGTTTTTATTCTCCAACAGCTACCGTAATGAGTCTAGATCCATTATCAGTTCATATATCCACATCACCTCATCAAAATCCTTTGAATATAATTGTCTCTTGTAATTGGATATAAATTTTTTCACCACATTTTGTATATAATTCCTAATTTATAGAAACATAAAATTTTACTCAATAATGAATACACCCAAATATTATCCTTGCTTCTTTTTCATAGTGAAATTTTTCTTTCAGTGGCTCTTATATCCACATTGAAAAAAATATTGTCCCTCTACCTATAATTTCCCTTGATCTTCTTCTTATTGGAAGATTGTTTCAAATAATCCTTAGACTAGGAATCACTCTTCTGTATCTTCCCTTTTCCTTTTTATTCACCATGATAATTGAAGGATTTTAATGTTTCCTCTTCTTATCAACTTACATAAATAGAGTAATGAGATCTAGAAGATGCTTCTTAATTTTTTTATATTAAAATTTACAATAATTCTAGAGAATATATGCGAAACTGATTATGGAATAAGATTAGTTTATAATTAATTGGGCAGCTTAAACCCTAGATTTTCAAGGCATTAATACATCCAATCATCTATACTATGTGAGAACTTTCTAGTGCACCCTTACAAGATTTATTATGAAAATATCCTTGAAGATCTGAAGTCCTTACTATCTAACTTTCTCATGGTATAGATCATGGAGATTCTTGAAAATGTTATGTGCATCCATGATCTCATGAGGTTTTTGGTTTTATTTAGACATGGATGATTCAATCCAACACTAACTATCTAGCACATCATTCATGTTTTTTTCATGGATAAAAAACTCCCCATCACTCACCTTTTTATCAGGTGAATTAGATAATGGGGACTCTAGCACTTAAATCTTTTGTTCATGGAATAATATGATGTGTCTGCACCTATATTATTTGTGTAAGTTACTACCAGTAAACAAATTTTATTTTCTATAGTATAGATCTTAGGGACAACTTGGTCAATGAACTTTCCATTTTTCTACACCAATATAAAATATTATTATTAGTATGTTATTTTATTACCAAAATATTTGAGCGGTAATAATGTTATTTTTTATTTATATTCCACTATTTTATCTGGTCATAACAACCCCCGCCATTAGAATGAAAATTTCCAATCATGTGGACATCCTAGTGCCTAGGATCCATATTTATATTATCATATTCCAATAAATGGCCAAGTAAATTGCCCAAAGGTATTTAGGTGGGTGTTCTTATTAGTTATGGGATTGAATTTCCTAAATATGTTGATTGGAATCCCCAATCAAGAAATATAATCTCATATTTCTTCAATACATAACTCTAAGATATATCAAATTTAGTAAGAGACACTTCTCTTAATGTATAATTGGTTAGGTCATAACAAAAGATTCATAAGAACTCCTTAATAAAATTAATTATCTTGACAAGGACCAGACCAAAACATAGTTCTTTGGTTCCATCCTTAATCAAGTAAGAGAAGGCATTAATGACTTAATATTTCATTGAGGTATTTCTTTATATTTAAATGTTCCATTTTACCTTTTATATGCCTAGTTAATATTATGTGAATTTCACATAATTAATTCACTATGTATTGATAAAATATTTACACATACTCCATTAATTTTAATATCTTTTTAAATGATTTTTAATTCATTTATTAATGTGACTTTGATAAAAGATGCATAAAATTATTCATGAATCAGTTTAGTATAAAATAATAAAATTACTTGATCATGAAATTTCTAGTTTTTGATTTATTAAGTAGAAAATAAATAAACATTTGTCCCTAAAAGAAAAACACTATGAGTTTTCTATATCATGAGTTGTACTGTTTCACTACTAACCTTAGAATCTCCATGGTTGGATTCACCTCAACTCCATCTTGAATAACCTCCATTCACCCAAGAGCATTATCCTTTACTTATTATTTTACTCACATGCAGTTGAGTGGATTTATATGATTGGTTATAGGGTTACATAAATAAATAATCAACACATGATTCATATATATTAAATAAATGTGTGATGAATCATAAGTCGTCATTTTAATTTAATAATAAAATTTGAAAACTCATGAAATAATACTTACATTAAATAAACTAATACATATAGAGGTCTGGTAAACGATCATGATCTGTCACATTCAATGACATCATGATAATGAACATTATTGAATTTGATACCAATTTTAAAAGTAAGTAAAGAAAATTTATATTGAATTAATAAATAATATTATTTTTAATTATTTATTTATTTAAATTAACATATTAATCCAAATATTCCTTGAGATATACTAGGTAAACCATCCACTATAAAATAAATAAATCAAATAAATATTTTTTTTAAAATTAAAAAAGTACATATAATGGACTTGGAGTTTAAATTATAGTAAGCCGCCCAAACAACCCAACACATCTTCTGGTCATCCACAATGTAGTTACATCGAATCCACCACAAACGACCTGTCACATAGTTATATTATGTGTAAATATGAATGTTACCAATAAGGTGTGTACAGTTTAATTATCAATGTAACCTAAATGGTGTGTATGACCAAAAAATTACACATAGTTATGAAAACTTGGTAACTAGTGGAGAATTTATAATTCTTTGAAAATCATATCATATAGAATGTACACTCGCTACACATTATGTTGTTTGATTTTTAAAATCCACAATTAATTCTTTCCATATACTTCATTTTATACTTGTACAACCAAGGAAAATTTGTACTCTTGATAGATAGATCTGAGTTATAATGTGTGTACACAAGCTACACGGAGTTTAACTCTCATTCATCTAATTCTACATTACATTCCTAGGGACTCAATGTGTAATCCTTTTGAAAATACAGTGTTATATGGCATGTGGTCTCACCACATGCCATGTAAGGCATCAAGAATAACATAAATCCAATATAAATCACTACATGACATTAAATTAATGGATTCCATGTATTTTGACAATTTGATTTACATTAAAATCATTAGGATAACCATCAGGATTAGATGATGTGTACACTAGTTACATGCTGTGTAACCTCTAAATTCATGCATTATGTATTCTATCAATACATGGTGTGTAATTACATATTGGGTGATGACTTAACACTTGGGGAGTCATTTATATTGTGGATAATCCATGGGTGGTGATCATAAATACATGATGTGAACTTTTTAGTTACATGTCATGTAAGCATGTCAATCGACCAGAATCAATGACACATCCTAATGGAATCTCTAGGCATATATCAACTGTTTTCCATCATAAGAATGTGAATGAAACAATTATCTCAACGTATGGATTGGGAATGATTATGAAAAAAAACTAGCAATATAATAATGATAAATAATCAAAAAATAAATAACTATAAATTTAAATCTGGAAGCTCTGATACTACTTGAAGGTTCTGACTAGAGTGGAAGCACCTATTACCGATTGAGTCGGAATTAAAATTTATGAGTTTCAAAAAAAATCATAGTTTACATGAAAATATATTCATAACCCATGAATATGATTGATGAAATTGACATAATAGTCATAAATTAGAATACAGATCCTTTCATGTAAAATTTACATTATTTATTGACTATGAAAGTACCACATCCTTGAGTCATTCTTTCATATAGGTGTTGACTCATGAACTCCATATTAGTTTTTTTAATTGTGTTATGTGAATACAAATAATATCCTTCTTGTGGTGATCCAAAAATGCTGCTATGATCATTGAACATCATTGATGAAACTCTGAGTGGTCGAAATAATACATTAACCATCTTATGTCATTTTCTTTGATTGCCAAAAATCCTTAATTGGTGTAGGATTGTTGTCTTTTCTCTAATTATTTAGATAGTTAGAATAAGTGGTAGAGTTCTCTCAAGCTTGAGATAAATTATTTGGATCTTTCTTCTTTGAGTGAGATATCTGTGGAGAGAATCATTGTGTACAAATGATTCAACCAACCTTGGAATGGTATTGGAAATGAATATATTAATACAGGGTTATAATATTCATAATTTCACATAAATCCATTACCAAAAACTAATATCCAAATACTCTTGATGATAATAATAATAATATTATTATTATTACATTTTATGAAATACCATCTTCATTATTAATTCTGAAATGAAAATTAATATTTATTGAATGATATTTACTGATCATGTCATTCCTATCACCAGACCCATCTTGGAACATCCAACTTATGTAGTATTTATGAAATCATGAATAATAAATATTTTTTATTTGAAAAATAAAGCAATATTATATTCAAGGTCTTGTGAATGAATATTTATTTAATATTAAACTCATATAAATATAGTGAATGAATATATGAGATTAATAAACACTCAATAAACATTATTTCGTAAAATTTATAATATTTATTATAAATATTAAATATAAATAATATTTAATAGAGATCGAAGGAAAAAAATCATGGAACCTCTATACTTGTTCCACGATGGCATTAGGAATATTAACCTAAATTCCAATATCAACATCCAACAATATATAAACAAAACCATATAGAAATAATTTAATGTTAAAATGATGAAAACCACACACATATATTCTCACTATGTAATATGAAACATTTTTCATGATATCTCATCATGAAGGTTTCATAATCATCTCATCAACCTATATGCATGGTATTTCATTCTTCGTAAATCTTAAATGAACCCACCTATAGACCTAAAACATGGAATTTAGTTTGATAGTTTTATTCCAATCAAAGTGTTTAGATATCAACTTCCCTAAATTTTTAAGGGAAAATACTTCCAAAAATTATTAATTAATAATATATTATTCGTGTTGCACCCATAATTTACAAAGTTTATTGATTTATTGTAAGGATTGGATCAATTACATGTTGATTCAGACTCACTATATGAATATAAATATACCTTGTGTCTCAATCTATTATTCTTCTTAATTGACCAGGACTTTCATACACAACGAAATGGATTAAAATTAAAAATTTGAAAAATTAGAGTAACTCGAAGAAAAATAACATTCACATTTCATTATTCAATTCACAAAAATTAGGGAATAATTTATCTAGATATATTTATGGCGTGCATCTAGTAGTGGCTGGAGATGGAGATTGTGGGAGGAATATATATCAACTTAATGATTCATGAAGTGTGTACAAAGAGAAATCCACATCCTTTAGTTATTGACACAGAATATTAATTTAAAAGATTGAATTATTTCTCATGAAACTACAGAAGATAATAGAGAATAAGGGTCAGTGATGATTATAAATATGTTTTCTATTCCCCATTATAAATTATTAGGTCATAAGCCTTTAGTCTATAATTTTTGGCTTATGAATTTACAATTTATTTCCATTTTTAATTAAAATTAATTTTATATTAATCATTTTCCCCATTTCACCTCTCTTCTATAGTATCTGTAAGATCTATGGTTATTGGGAACTAACTCAAGGGATTGGTCCCTATGGGATATGATAAGGGAATTATGAATCCTTATTCTATAATTACTAGAATTTTCTACTCTCTTATTTGAAACTATAGTGAGGGGGGAGGAGTGGATTGATGGGAATCCTCTACTCTTTTCCCATTTTTGATGTATTATCTCATATATGAAATCATTTCTTCCACCCTTCCCTTGGCCTTTATTGTATATGATTGGATCAGTGGGGACTAATAGATAAACAACATATTGTTTGATTCGGGTGATGGGATAGTGGATCCCTTGATCAAGTGTGTTCATTTTCTCTTCACTATGGAGGAGGTGAGCTAGATATACATAGGCAAGTTCAATTTTTTGTTCAGTTTCAATAAATTCATAATGATGATAAATTGATTATGGATCATGACTCAATTATTATATAAGAAAAATTACTGATAAAAACTATACCTTTTGGGAAGGCTAGGTCCCACACCTCTAATCTAGACCTATGTTTTAAATTAATTTTATCATAAAACCCAAAAAGGGATCATCTCAATTATGGAATCCTTTAAATAGTAGAAAACAAAAAAAAGTTAACAAAGTGTTAGGATAGTGAAACTACAGCACTGAGACTCCATTAGAATGACCCTGGTCATTCCCAATGGACTACATTCTAGATTAAATAAATTTTTATGCAAGTAAAATAATATATTTATCATCATTAAAACCATTTTTGGGGAATTTATATGAGGTTTTACTGTTTAAGGAACATGTTTAATTGGTATTTCCATTTCCATTTTTTTAATTTTTCTCTTTTATTTGTTTTATATTTTTATTTATCTTACTTATATTTTTAATGGGTTGGTAAAATTTTATAATCTGTTAAATCATAAAGGACGATCATTAATACTTCCAGTTAGAAACTACTACTGAACTTATTTCCCAGGTTAAATAGTCACTTGAAAAATATTCAATTTACTAATAATTATATCCACATGTGAGAAAATAAAATAAGATAGATGAAAAAGAAATTCATCCCCTATTAATCACAATAGACATGGTGGAGGGAGAACATGAATATCATGAAGAATAAGAATAACTAATAATATTTTCAATAAAATTAATTTTCTTAGTTGATTTTCACATTGAAAGTAAATTTAAATCTGACTTCATTGATGGGGACTCATTTACCTTGAACCTTGTATTCCATAATTTTACTAAAAATCAAATATCTTATGCTCTCACTTGTATTGTAAATAAATAATCTAATAGATGGTGGTATATCCTAGATGATGAAGGAAAGATGGAGGAATTCTATTTTGAGGATATAATAGAATAACTATAAACTACAAGTATCGTAGATTATTTTTCAAGGACGTTCATGAGAAACTGGAAATTCAATGTAGAATACTTGATGGAGTTGATCAAAACATTAGATCAACCCATTATAACTTTATAATATTTATTTTAAATTTAGATATCATTAGTTTCCTGGTTCCATAATTAGTACCACTTTTTCATTCCCTCGTTGAAGTAGAAGAGACTATGAAGGAGGGAAAGGATGAACCACTATACCTACCATAATATATTAAAGATATATTTGTAATAAATATCTATGTATACATTTAATAAAACCATAGAGAAAAATCAGATGATAAATGACTCCCTATAGTAATTTGTACGTCATCATTTGGATGCCTAGGGATGCCATAAGTTGAAGAAGAGCTAGGTGAAGATCTATTTGATTATTTAGTGATGTTAGACCTAGAATAATATGATGATTATTCCATAATTAAGGTGTTTGTAACTGATAATGATGAATTTATAACCACCCTTGAAGAGAAACTATATCTATAAATTTAAAAAATGGATTCCAATAAGTTAAATAGGAGATGGATGAGGGGAAATTTTATAAACTCTTGAAATCGTTTGAAGAATCTATCACAAGTAAGGAAGAAAATTGGAAAAATTTGGAAAAACTAGAATCACTTTTAGAGTGGCCTTTTTACAATGTTCCCCCTCAATAACACCAAAAAAGATACATGGATGGATCCACATTAGAAGAAGATTTCTAATTGGTGTCCCATGAATAAATAGTGGTATACACTATTACATATGAAGGAGATTTTTTTTTTGAACTTGACTTGTTTTAAATTTTTTCAATTTAAAATATTTATTGACTCTAACTTGGTGGAACATGTTGAAGAATCGTAATTGGACATACCAATGGAATAGGATTCCACAAAATCTATGGCCAATGATAAAAAGGACACAATCCTCATCCTTCTTCCCACAATTTATATGATACACAAAAAATATCTAGTATAGAATATAAATATCTAAAAAATGGAACCTCAAATACTCTTCCATATCACGGATGAAGACATAGTTTTCTAGCTGTGGGCAATCAAAAAAACAGCTCCGCTTGGCAGGCATTACACTCTTCCTTATCTCTTCCTTCTTTAATTTTAATTATTTTTACTAATTTATAATAAATTTATAATATTTAATTCTATTTTCCTATAGGTTTTTTCTTAGTGGATAGTAACCAAGTAGGGTAGCTAAATCTCTCTACCAAACATTTATGGAATAGGTTAACATAGCATGCTGGATAAATAAAAACCTGATTGTTTGTATCCTTTCCAAATAATATACACACAATTGTTTCTTTTAATTCATGATGATGTTAAAAATTTTGGTGATGAATAATTTGGAGGTGTGGATTTATACCTGTTATGTCTAATTTAGAATTTTTTTTATATTTGTTTATAAAGTATTTAGGATCTAATTTTTAGAATATCTGAAGAAAATTATCCATGTTGTTTGTCTTTTATTATTTCCTTTTAATTGTATTTAAAGGATATAAATCATGAATTATAATGAATACCTTACTATTGATGATTACAAGATAGTTTTAAGGACTCACTAATTTTGGAAATACAAGAATTGAATGACTACTGAGTGATTTTTTCCACTATTGTTTTACAAATTTTGTTTTTGAACTAGTAAAATAAGTTTAATTGTTATGGTAGAAGTTAAATTTGACTTAAAAATGAGGAAATATGATATTTAATTTGAACTTATGTGGGATCCATCACAAAATATAGTCATATAGGTCCATTAAAATTAAATAAAAATGGGAAATTGGGATCCCATTATGAAATTATAAGATGATTAGGCAACAAGTGTGTAAGTAATAAATTCTATTGTACATGAATAAGTGACATCCAAAAAACATGGTTGGATAAAAATGAATAATTTCCAAATTATAAAAATAGAATAGATTATAGAGTTCATAATATTTAACCTAAATGAATTAGGGGGCAACTGACTAATAATAACATAATTTCAGTTGTATCAAGTGAAATATAGAATTTCAGTATAAGGATCCTAAAGGGTATTGATAATTAAAAGGGATTATTTTTAAAATTTTAATTTCACTTAAATATTATTTTTTTCACGCGTAGAATTGGGGATTAGAATTTTATTGAAGTGAGGTAGGGTGTGAATTCATATATTGTGCATGAAAAGTTTTAATATGGACGAATATTTTCATTCAATCATTTTTAGTGTTCCTATTTGAACCTAGATAGAACCATCATTTTGATAAATGTAATTTGTAGTATTTCCTAAGAGATTAATATTGTAAGTGTTGGGGAGTGACGAGAGAAATTTCCCCCTAATTTTGAACTAATTTACAGTAGAAATTGACCTATTAAACTCGATAAATCCTTGGAAAATTATTGATTATTGATTTTTTTTTGAAATATACAGTATAATTATTAAATGTATTTAGACATTATTTTTAATGGTTAACACAAATTTTGAATTAATTGAAAATCCATCCATTGATTTTGAATTTTTGAATTTAATTATTTAAATCATGGTATATTTTGATTTCTATTTATTTATTTCATTCTAATACTAATATGATAAAATTTTACAATGAGATTCATTTACCTATTGCAGGTCTAAACTAAAATAGGCAATTGGCCATTCCTCCCAATAAACCATGTCATCCATTTGAACACACATTAAATCTACCACATAGATGACCATTACATATGTTTAAAAATATTAGAAATTTAGAAAATTCCAAGATTGAATGTAAGGAATAGATCGATCATATGTTGATTCTGATGAACCATGTGATACTCAAGATACCTTGAGGCTCATTTAATTATGTATCTCGATCATCCTTGGATTTTCTAATCAACTATAGGGATTAAAATCCAAAGTTCAATATATGGAATAACATGGCCAAAAATAAAATTTAAATCTCATTCCTATGTTTCAAATAATTAGGTAATAATATATCTTAAAATACCTTATATGTACATATAACAGTTTAAGGAGATGGAGATCATTAAAGGAATTTATAGAAGTTAGAAAATGAGATAGGTGTTCACCTTTATAGATCCATGCCCTCGAGCTACCTAAAAGAAACACTTCTGGGGAATAATTAATTCATTCTCATGTTATTGAATAAAAGAAGAGAGAATAAGGTGAAAAAATTATTATAATTATGTTTCCCCTTTACCATTGTAAATAATTTTGTCCTCAACCTTTATCCTTGACTTTTATTACTTAGGAATTTACAGTTTTATAAATTTTTAATTCAAATTCATTTTATATTCATCATGTTCCTCATTTCTCCTCTACTTCACAATAATATATATGTTTTTTGGTTATAGAGAACTGACTAGAGATATTAGTCCCCATGGGATACTTCATGGACATTCACAATCATTTTTATTTAATTCCTATAATTTTTTATTCTCATATTTGATGTATAAGTTTAGGGGATAAAAGTGGATTAATGGTCATTATCTGTATTATTTCCATTACTATTATATTATCTAATCTATCAAATAATTTATCCCACCCTTATTATTGTCTTGTATATATATAATTGGCATAGTGAGTATTTGATATGAATATCAAAAAAATTGAGTTGGTTGTTGGGATAGTGGATGAATCAGTTTAGTATGCTCATTACCACTTCACAATAGAATAGGTGATATGGATATCTAGATAGCTGTTTCTCTACGTCCATCCCCATTCATGCTAACCACTATTTTAAATTTAGTAAATTGAAAAACAAAATAAACGACGCAGCTCAATTATGGATGGTGTCATAAGAATATAAAATAAATTAAAACATTAATAAAGTGTTATGATAGTGAAACTATGGCCCCAAAACTCTTTGAGAACAACCTTATTTATTCCAAATGGATAATATTCTGGGAAAAAAAATTTATGAAATCCTCGCAACAACTCTCATATCAGTAAATGGATATTAGATGATATAAGAAAAATAAATAATGAAAATTATAAATATAGTAAAATAGAGTATGAAAAATAATAATTAGAATGAAAAAAAAAGAATATAAAAATAGGGAAATTTGAGATAGAAGAATTAATTATATAAGCATGGAAAAGGGTGTAAGATAATAAAAAATGTAAATAATGAAAAAGAAAGATAAGACATAAAAAATATAAAAAATATATAAAAATATAGAAAATGAAATGAAAATAACATGATATATAGAATAATATATGAGAAAAGAAACAAAATAAAGTGAGAATAATAAGTAAAAAAATATGATGTAAAAATAAAGAATAAAAATAAATAATATGAAAAAATTTAAAATCGGGAAAATAAACAGATTAAGGGGAAGATGAAGAAAAATAAGGGTATTTAATGAAGATAATAAATATAAAATTAGAATTAAAAAATGAATTAATGTATCAGAATAATACTCGGTGTAGGATTTGGATCGTCAGATTTTTGTTTTTTATTGACTTTTGACAACCTTAGGAATGTTTAAATACTCCTTTTGTTGGATACAAACTATTTTTAATAATCTATAATTTGATATAATTGAATATTTTTACTTTTATTATGAATAAATAATAATATAGAAGTTCCATTTAGACATTTAATTAGCTATATATTATTATTTCTTAACATTGGATCGACTTTAGAAATATTAGTTGTCCATATGGACTCCATCCTGTGAAGAAAGAAATCTTTCTTATAGAAATGAATACCAAAAGAGTGAAAAAGGTTATATGATAATTATATTTCTTTTCTTTCCCCATTGTACAATATGAAAGGTTTAATTGACAGGAAAAATTTTTATTATGAAGGAATAATAATATCTAGGTTCCATTATGTTATTCAATTGGGTACCCCCTTGTTTATTCTTAAGTTTCATTCAAATAGTATTATTCCGAAGTGTGTATGAAGTTCACTCAATATTATTTTTAAAAAATAATCAATTAGATGGAATTATTGATTAAGATAAAAGATCAGTTGATATGAATAGTCACTTGATTATACTATTTTGGGACTTGTAACAATGGAAATGGAAATTACTATAGTATTCAAAAATATTTCAATCATAATGAATTAATGCAATGAATATCATAATTAAAAAACCATTTACTAATTAAATTATAAAATTCATGATAGAATTAGGGAATTTCAAATAAATCAAAACTTATATAAAACCATTGAAAATCGTGTTTGAAATCAATTAACAATTGAAGACTATATTTCATAAAAGTGTCAAAAATCAATGATATTAATAGGGTTTATTAAAATTAGGTGTTAATTTCCATTGATAATTAGTTAAAAATTAGGTAAAAATGGTTCCCATTAGTGATAGATATTACTAGGACGTTACACATTAATTTAATGGTAAAGAGCAGTCGATATTTGTTTAGAAATTTATTACTATTCAAATAAATGAATATACGAGATATCTAACCCTACTAAAATATAGGGTTAGTACAAATAATTAATTACCACATTTTTTAAATCAATATATTTTTTTCTTCTATTTCCATTTATTTTTAAAATAAATAGTGGCTATAGATGTCTCCTATGGCCATGGTTTTGAGAAACCATGACCATAACCTTTAACGTGCACGACTATAAAAAAAATTTACATGTGAAAGGCCTGGGAAATTATTATAACCATGTTAAAGGCCATATTTGACCATATGTTTCCTTTGAAAGGGCTAAATATATGATTTACATTTATTTCTATCTATTGGTGTCTTACAGAATAAATATGGACATAGTTTACGGTCAATTATGGTTGTAGGTTTTGTATGAAAGGGCTACATCCATAGATGACCATAGACCATACTTGTAGGTGGACTATGTTGATACATTAATTAATAATAATATTTTAAATAGTTTATGAAGTATTATGTGTGTGTGTGTGTTTGTGTGCATTTTCATGTCCTGACCAAATTTAGGGCCTGACCCAAAACTACCCCATGTCTGCATCCATAGGCCAAGGGATTTCCGTCAACACCTATGGCATAACTAACTCAGGCAGGCCATTTCCTAAGTACCTGTATGCACTCACAAAAATATCTCAATGAAAAATTGTAGAGGGAAAGATTAAAACATGCAACACACCTAGAAAGTAAAACAAGCATGCATAACCTCTAGGGTGTAAAATATTATGACAATACAAACTAAAAAGTAATGGGAAAAAATACACACCTAACTAGAAATATGTTCCAACATGACAAAACAGAAAAATTAAACTATTAGGAGATCCCTACTAGAGATCTCCAACCTATGACCACCATTTGCGGTCCAATGTACCAGGAATCCCTACACTCCTCTATAGTCACTGTTGACATGTCTGTCATCTTTATAAGACATGACACGTGCAAGAAAGTCCCATTCAGGGGTGAGTATATACAAACCATTTAAGACACCATAAAATATTAATGGGGAGTAGTAAGAGATACAATAAGGATAGAAAAATTGTATATTAAAGATCCAGTAAAATAGAATATATCAACCCAAATAAGAGTTACGGTAAACTCATCCAAGAATAATGGGCTCAACATGGTTAGTAGATAAACTATCCATAGAGTCTTCACTACCTATAATAGGTGTGTACACACATCTAACCACGAGAATCTAACACAGAAAGCACGTGGCATAACTAGTGAGTCTTCACCTCTCTTATAAGGATAGTAACCAAATCCAATGTGTGGATAACGAAGAATAAGAATATATATATATATATATGCTCAGTCAAAAGAATCCCAAAAATGTTATCTAGGGGATCTCCATCTCACAGATCAGGTTAAGAAGAAGAGTATCCAATATTTCCAAAATTCCATCAATTATGCCCAACATCCCACACATCTTCCATAAATTTATAGTACAAGTCATTCCATGCCTCATTACTATGTCGTACAGTTGAGGGGCCACCAAATTGAAGTAGAGGACCCAAACCCTTTTCATTTGGGGTTTCCACTAACTTATTATCCATATGGGACCCATGCCCATAATGATGTGGGATTCCACTCGGGTGTCATGAGGACATGCACCCAATGTTAATGGGGGGTTCCACTCAATAGGTAGAGGACCCATGCCTATACGGATTTCAGGTTACACTCTAAAGGTCGAAGAACTATGTGATAGTATGAAAAAGGGGTTCTAATATGGTCAGTGAGGACTCACGCCCTATTCTATAGGGGGTTTCACTCAGATGTTGTTGAATCACTCCCTAGTACCATAGGGGGGTTTCACTCTACTCATCAAGGGTCTTCACCCTATCTGATAGTGCGTTCAACATGGAAGGTAGTATTATAGGATCCAAGCCCATATAGATGGGGATTTATACTCTATTGGTCAAGGAACCGTTCTATGATGTGATAGGGGTTTCCACTCGGATCATCGATGAAACGTGCCCTACCTAGTAGGGGGTTCCGCTTTGAAGAATCCTCTAGTGATCCTGCCTAATCATTTCCATAATCAGGAATCTCCTCAATAAGCACCACACCTTGAAATTTTCACATTTAATCTTTAAATCTACAACTGAGGGCACTATCACGTTCTACATGAAAAAACACTCAAGATAGGCTACTCGCAAGTGAAAATTTGAGTTAAAATGAAGGAGTTATAGAAATTTGAAGTTTCTTGAGAAGGAACCACGGGATTAAAAGAATGTGAAGGGACCCAAATGGCATGGGGTCCTAGTATACAGCCTAATTTTTTCCCTAGATAGTACAAGACACCCTATCTGTGTCATAGTACACACTGTGTCGGTGGGATACACAGTGTGTACAGGGTAACCGGGACTGAGTCGTGTCCTATTGGCCATGTCTATGTACCGGACACCATGTTTGTGTACTTTTACCCCATGTATGTGTACTTTGGTACATGAAATGTTGATTTATATGGGTTTTCACCCATGTAATCAATATGTAATCATGTACTCTTGTTTCGTGTCCATGTACTTTGGTACATGGTGTGTGAATTCACACAGGGTTCGGCCTATATACTCAAGCCTCATCCATGTACTCTTACACAGAATCACATCTATGTAATCCACCACATGTGTTTCCTAACTAAGGAAGGGAAACATAGAGTCTAATAGGGATACACGTAACTTCATCCTTATCTTTTCCAAAACCCAATCCATCATCATCGGTGGGGCCACACATAGTGTGTTCAACCTTGAACAAGGCATGTAGTCATGTTTTTGTCAGATTTTCATATCTAATATTTTCTCCTTGAATTAGTGATTTACACTTTATATTCATCCTTATCTACTTCTGAAAATAGCATATCTAGCGATGAATGGTGGATTCTAGTCATCATTTTCTTGAAATCAGCCTCTATTCATCCACAAATTTTTTATTCATACGTCCAATTAGTCACAGATCCTTCTGCTATTGAGTAAATAAGACTCAATCATCAAAATGATCTCCCATGCCTTAAAACATCCCAGATCTAGTCTTTTTTCACCAATTTGTTCAACTTTCATCGATCTTTCACGTTTTTGGGGGCTCGATCAGGCTCGGTACATCCTGGAAAGGACGAATCAGGGCCGCAGGGCCCTACTAGTGACAAACGCGGAGCGAAATTAGGGATAAAGGAAGCACAATAAAGGATTATATGATTTTTAGCCAAGAATAATTGTCCAAAAAATCCTGAATGGTTATCCATGGATTAGAAACCAAATAAATAAACATAGATTTCAGTACTCGGGTGCAAGTAATTGGCCATAATTGGCACAGATCCGACAAAAACTACGGATCTCATCAAAATATTTAATCAAAGGGCATAAATAAAAAAATGATGAGTCCTACTTCTTTTATATATTTTTCATTGATGAATAATTTTTATTTATATGGTTGAGAGAATTCGTTTTGTTTATTGCATCATGATCTAATCTGATCCAGCATTTCATCATTGTCCAATGTGATTTTACTACAGGGAAGGAAGTAGAGTGTCGTTAGTGATTCCAGGATTATGAGGCTATCCCTAGTAATCTTTGCATGATGATATATTTATAATATTTAATCTAGGTCGAATTGGAATTATTAAATAAAGTTAATGATTATTTAATCCTCAAAATATACTTCCAACATGTGAGGAATCTGAACGCCAGGCACTAAGTCATTTAATGTCACGCCTAGGGTAAACATTGTGTTCTAGACTGAACCACAGTTTCAGATTTTTTATCTGTGGTTTTGTTTAAGAGTTATAACATTTTATTTATCAATCTACACATGTGAAATATAAAATATATTTAATATATTTATATGTTTAATTTTGGGAATAATGGGCCTCAAAATCATATGTCATCTTAGTGGATAGCTCTGGGAATATATATATAAATATATAGATGTATTATAAGGTAAAAAAGGTATCTATATCATTTTCTCGTTAATAATTTACATATTTGAAAAGAAAAACTATGAAAAAAACGCAGGATTCTGATACCACACTTGCCTCTCCTACTCCCAAGAACTATCCTTCAAATTTCTTCACTGCCATAGGATTTGAACCAAGGGGTTAGTATGTTCACGAAGGGTCCTCTATTGTTGATCCATGATTTCCACCAGGTGCTCTACAAATTTTGATCCATAATTGATGTCCATCTCACGTAGTTGATATTTTGCATGGGGTTATACATGTATCACCTCAACTAAGACATGTGGAAGACTTTATACACCCTCTCCAGCTGTGGGGGTAAGGTGAATCAGTAAGCAACCTCACCAACCCTCTTCATGATCTTGAATGGCCCGATGAACATAAGGGAAAGCATGCCTCCCTAGGTAAACCTTCTCAATCCTCATGGTATAGAGAATCTCAAGAAAACATGGAATCCCTTATCAATCTCCTAAGGCCTACGATGGTGATATGTATAATATTTTTGTCTCCTCTAGTCCATCCTTATATGCTCACGGATGACCTGGACTTTCTTCATCATCATGTGAACCACTTATATACTCATAAGAGATGTCTCACCAATCTCTATCCAAAAAGGTGTGACATGATGTGTCTCACGTACAGGGCCTAAAAATGTACAATGAATATGGAATAGTGGTATATTTTATTTGTACAAAAACTCTACCAAATGAAAGTGACCCTCCCATCTCCATCCAAAGTCTAACACGCAATCCCTCAGCATATTCTCCAACACCTAGATAGTGTGCTCGGTCATCCCATTGGTATGGGGGTGAAAGGATTCACTCATCCAAATTTGGGTTATGAATTCCTCATGTATGCCTCTCTACAATAATGACATAAACCACTTGTCATGACCAAAGACAATCTTTAATGGCACCCCATGAAGGTGAACGATCTCCCGTAAGTACAAATGCCCCCAAAATCTCCACCGAAATCTACTCCATGATATCAAGGAAGTGAGATGAAATCTTGAGCTGCTCAAATATCACCCAGATGGAATCATGGACCATTTTTATATTCAGATTTCCTGTAATATAATCCCTATATATGTTGTCCTAGTTCCACTCTGGGATCTCAAGGGGCTGCAAAAAACATGTCGAAACGCAATGCCCGGCCTTCACCTACTGACAGGTGATGCACCAAGAGATGAAATTATCTATGATCTATATCATTTTGGACTACCAAAGCTACCTATAAATGTGTTTGAACATATTACCCGCATTGTGAGGCCGGATTAGGTGATATGTGTGGAACTCTTGCATCACCTCCTCCAACATCGTGACTGGAACTGTTGTTCACCCCTAGAACAAGTTGACATGATTCCCTCTTTCAAAATATCCATTAGGTGAATCACCTGTGGATATCTGATCACATAATAACTCAATATATATTTATTCATGTTGGTACTCTCTCACATTCTCAAGAATAAATAGAGTTAACACCACTGACTGAATAAAATATATACCCTCCTGCTCCACCAGGGTTAGCTGCATGGAAGCTGACTTCTCCAAAGCCTCATCCGCCAAGTGAGCCTGAGAATTTATGATATGTGAATCTACTATAATGATTCAATTCCATATATTATATTCTATCTCAATTTCATATTCCTATTGGAACTCCAACCATCGTTATTGGCTCAGGTTCAGGTCTCTCTGAGTGAAAATGTACCTGAGACTATAGTGCTCTGAGTAAACCACAAAGCACACTCCTAGAATATTGGTCCCCCAAATCATCAGGGTGAAGGGTACCATTTTCATCAATATGTATTATGTTTCATTGTTTTTATCATGGGTTCTCAACTTCCTATACCCTTATGCGATAACAACCAGTCACTGCATCAACACGTAGAAAAGCCTATCTCATGAGGCATCACAATACACTATGTACTCCATGCCCCCCTCTGGTAGTCTCAACACAATATCACTTGTCAAATTCATTCTCAACTCCTCAAATGCCATTTTTAATTTCTCATACCACATAAACAACTACAATTTCCATGTGAGTGAGGTAAAAGGGGATACGATTTTGGATAAGTCTTCCACAAACCTCTGGTAGTACCCCAACTAGCCATGAAAGTTTCACACCTATGACACGCTCTTGGGTGGATCCCAAGAAATCGTTGCATCAATATTCTATGGATCCATGAATAAACCATTCTCAGAGATTACATGAACTAGAAAGTGAACATCATGAATCCAGAACTATCACTTTGAGAGCTTTCTAAAAAGTTAGTGCTCTCGAAGAAAATCTAGGACCATCCTCAAGTTCTCTATATTTTCCTTCTATGATGCAAAGTAGATGAATATTTCATCAATTAAGATAATAAAAAACTAGTCCAAGAACAGCTATAAAAACTAGTTCATTAAAGACTTAAACATGTTGGGGCCATTCATCACACCAAAGAGAGTCATTAAAAACTCATAATGTCTATAGATACATCAGAATACTAACATTGTAATATCAGTCTCAAAAACCCTCAAATGGTTGTATTCGGACCTGAGATCAATCTTTGAGAACCATTTGGTGCCTCACAACTAGTAAAATAGGTCATAAATCCTCATAAAATGTTACATATTATTTATCATTGCCTAGTTTAGGTGATGATAATCCACAAAAAGCTGCAAGTACCGGTACGCCTTTTTCACGAACAACACTAGTGAGTCTCATAGGGACACACTGGGTCTGATGAAACCTTTATATCTAATTTCCTACAACATTAGTTGCAACTCTTAATTCTCAGTAGGATCCATCTAATATTCTTCAAAATATATCAGAGTGATGTCAATATGCACATCAATGAAAAACCCAATCTACTGCCTCAGAGGTAGTCCCAAAAATTCCCCGGGGAAGATTTTTTTGTAATCCTGCACAACTAAGGGAACACAGATGCCTGAAGATATTTCTACACCAAGGGATATATGCTCTAAATGATGGGATATTTTTTGAAGCCTCTAGTTCATAGAACCCACATACCCTACCATGAGATCTCTGTCACCAAAAAGGGAGTATCTTTTCTCATCAGTGTATAGGCATAAGACTTGTAGGTAGTGAAAATAAATCTATGATCAGACAATGGAAAAATAATATATACCCAATATGATGCCATAGGGTTCCATTGTGAATACCAAATGGTCCCACATGAATATATCTCCACCAAGATATAGCTCACACTGCTAACAGATAAAAGATACAAAAGAAGTGTTCCCTTTAGGAACCTCAAGACAAAGTTGTTGGTCTATCACCTCATTTGGGAGATCCACATCTCACACCATAAATATAGAGAAAAATGAATGAATGGAACCTCTATATAACAATAATATATAAAGAGTATAATAAACATATATCATACCTCTTTTCATCTTTTGTGCTATAGGATCATAAACCTCTAAAGACTGCAACGGTCTGCAAATTTGATTGCCAGCTCCCTAAGCCTAACATGGAAGAACTATTGGTGTTGGTGTAATGATCTCATAGAGAATTCCACTACCTACAGGTCATACCACTACTATGAGAATACCAACTCCTTGGGGACCACCCTTTACTCACCTGGGAAATACCTAACCACAATGATGCCTCTGCCGTGGTGGTCCATTAACTATCTGTATGTGCTGATTAGCATGTCAGGTTGAGAAGTCTCATGTTATGTGACCTCAACCATCATAAGTAAATCACCACCCCTATCTAGGTCTTTGTATCCCCATAAAAGGCCTCTAAATACATGTTTAAGTCTGATCATTGGGAGGTCTCCTTCACTAAATCCCTGGTGCCTAGTATCATCTAGCTAAAGTAGACTGCTTAGCCCTATGGAACCCACTGCTAGCTCTAGTTGTCTAGAATCCCTCATATAAAAATATATCTCTCAGAAGTTCCTGATATAGTACCTAGGTATAAGTGGGGACATACAAGGGAACCACACTGGCATGAATCTCTCTATTTAGTCCCGACTCAAATGTTCATGCTCAGAAGTATCCATCCTAGATCATCTCAAGGGAGTACTGCATAAGGTTTTTTAACCTTTTTATATACTCACCAACTGTCATCCCTCCCTACTATAGCTCTAGATGCTCCTGAATTTTAACTGAATGAAAACCATAGGTGGTATTACTCCTCATAGAAAAACTACTGGAAGTTGGTCTGTGAGAGTATCGTCTCATCGTGCATCTATGTAATAAGACCCCACTAGTGCCTAGCTACTCCATAGAAAATCCTAGCTACCAGTGCAACCACATGATCCATTGTTTTTTGGATGATTGTGAATACATATACCACTGAATCTAGCCAACCCTCTACTACCTGAGGATCTTGCTCACAATTGAATGTCAACGGCCTCTAGCACTAGAACTCACAAAGTGTGCTAAGATTATGAGCATCCTCAACTTACTATTCTAGAATGATCTACTGCTCAATAGGGGTAGGTGATGTTATCTGACCACCTGGAGGAAGGGTTAGTGGGATGGACCCTGAATTGAGACCTCATCACTCATAAGTGATTTTCCATGATCTATAGCACATATCATGGATGGTTTTCATTATGGAGGCATCCTAAGATTTATCAAGATGTACCACATTCAGATGATGATATATATATATAATGGGGGATGAATCAGGAAGAAATGTCAAAGATTAAATACTATTTGATTCATGTTCCACTAATACTTAAAACCAATGTATCATCATACAGAGTCGAAAATTAGGTAGTCATGGTCCTGGTGAATGGATATGTCGACTGTCACACCATTAGTGGATTCTCTAGCCTATGATTCACACATGAGACACTTCAACACTATTTCACTAAACCTTACCGAATCCTCTTAAGTGGGGTTTTTTGTAGAACATATGAGGAAATGACCATTCTATAATACCAATATGTCATGACCCGACCCAAGTCGGGGCTCCAGCGATAAATGTCCCAAGATCACCTCCACAGGCCAAGGGGTGGCGACCAGCACTAAAGGTATAACTAACTTGTGAAAGAATTTTAATATGTACCTATATGCACACACACAACAATCATGATGAAAAAGTGCACAGTGAAATATTAAAAGATGCAAAAAAATTAGAAAATAAGACATGGATGATTATCCTCTAGGGAGTACAAGAGTAAAACAATACAAACTGAAAAGAAAAGGGAAATAATAAACACCCAACCATATATATGTACCTACCTAATAAAAATGAAAAATTAAACTTCTGAGAGATCCCTACTCAATATCTCTATGCTCCTACCACCCTATACAATCTAATGTACTAGGTATCCCTAATCCCTTCCATAGTCATGTTTGACTTATCTGTCATCTGTATAAGTCATGACACATATAGGAAAATCCCATGAAGGGGTGAGTATATAACTACATAGTAGGAAACACCAAAAGAAGAAGGGGTAGCAGTAAGAAATACAATATGGATACAATCATAGTAGATTCTAGATATAGTCAAAGAGAATAGATCAACCCATCCAAGAGTGAAATTAACATCATCCAAACAGAAGGGGAACAACATTGTGATTAGAAGAAATTCCTATCTAGTCCTCTCTACCTATCGTAGAAGAGTAAAATCATTTAAAAATGAGAAGATAAACACGAAAAGGAAAATGGAATACCTCACCGTCTTCACCTCTCCTGGAAAGAGAGTATCCAAATCTAATGTGTGGATACAGAAGAAAAATAATAAGAATATATATATATATATACAGTCAAAATCATCCAAAAGAGAGAGTAATGTGATCTTTATCTCACAATTCATACCAATAATAAGAGAAGCAAAAAGTTCCAAGAGTCCATCAATGATGCCCATCTTCCCACGCATCTACCCAGAAGTAACTATCCAAGTCAATTCATGCCACATCATTGTACCACATAGTCGAGGGGAAACCATCTCAAAGAAGAGGACCCCACCCTGGATTGTGTCAGGGGGATTCCAATATGATTGAATCTATAGAGGACCCATGCACATTTTGATGTGTGGTTCCACTATTGTGTCACGAGGATTCATGACCTATGCTAATTGGGGGGGGGGGGTTGACTCTGTAGGTAGAGGGCTTGCATCCATATGGATAGGGGCTACGTCATAGGTCGAGGACCCGCACCGTGGTATGATATCAAGGTTCCACTCTAGTTCTCAAGGACGTACTCCCTATCAAATAGGGGGTTCCACTCAGTGGTAGAGGACCCCTACCTTGGTACTACAAGGGGGTTCAACTCTAGTCATCGAGGAACCACACCTTATCCAATCGGGGTTCCACTCAGAACGTAGATGTAGAGTACCTGTGTGTTATCCAATAGGGGGTTCCACTCAAAAGGTAGTTATAGAGGACCCGTGCCAATATTTATGGGCATTTACACTCTAATTTTCAAGGATTTGTGACTTGATGCTGAAGGGCTTTCCACTCTAATCATCATGTAACTGCACCCTATCGGGTAAGGGATTCCACTTGGAAGAAGACTATAATGATCGTGCCTAATCACTGCTATAATTGGGCATTGATTCAATAAGCACCGCAAATGGATCATTTCAAATCATATCTTGAAATCCAAAATGGATAGTACCATCATGTTTTATGTGAAAATACACTCAGGATAGGCTACTCGGGGGATAAAATCCAAGTATAAACAAAGGATAAATGGAGCTATAATGGTTATTGAGAAGGATCTAAGGGATACATGATTTGTGAGGGGACCCACACAGTTTGTTGTCCTACTCCACATCCTGACCATGTCTCGACCTAGTACACGGCTCTTGGTCTGTGTAGTAGTGAGCACTGTGTAGGTGGACTACATGGCGTTTCCAGGCTAACCGAGACTAAGTCATGTCCTGATGTTTGTGTCTGTGTACCATACCCCATGTTCATGTACTTTCATCCCGTGTCTATGCACTTTGGTACACAGCATGTGGATTCATATGGGGGCCTACCCATGTACTCAAGACATGTAAATGTACTCTCATCTCATGTTTATTTACTTTGGTACATGTCATGTGGATTCACATTGAGTTCCACCCATGTACTCAAGTCGTGTCTTTGTACCCTTACACAAAATCCCATCCATGTAGACCATCACATAGGTTTACCAAACAGGAAAGGGATACGTGGTGTTTAAGAGGGATACACTCAATGTCCCCCTTATCTTTTCCAAAACCTTTTCCATTATCAATAAGGTGGCTACATGTTGTGTGTTCATCCTTGAACACGACGTGTAGTCGGGTTTCCTTCATATTCTCAGATCCAATCTTTTCTACTCAAATTAGGCCTTGTAGTTTTAGATACAACCATAAATCCATATGAAAATTGTGCATATAGTTCATACAAGTGGTTTTTGGCCATCACATAATAGAAATCAGCCTCTGTTTTTCCACAAGGGGTTTACCGTACATTCGGTTCGTTGCGGATCCTTATACCATACAGAAAACATGTTCAGATTTTCAAAATGATCCACCATGCCTCTCCAACATCCCATATCTAGTCTTAGTTCACTAATATGTTCATATTCCATCAATACATCATAGTTCTAAGGTTTCAATCGAGCTCGGTACCACTCGGTAAAGTCAATTCGGGACCACGAGGTCCTACCTATGATAAACATGAAGAGAATTTGAGAGAAAAGAACCACACAAAAAGGTTTATATGATCGTAGTCAAAGTTTTCGTGGGAAAAGATCAAGAATGGTGATTCATGGATTAGAAACCAAATAAATAATATTATATTTCTGTATGCAGGTGCATATAATTTTCCACAATTGGTGAAAATCCAAAAACAATGAGGGATATGCTCAGACAATTTCATCAACAGGTATAAATTGCTAATTGAAAATTCCTACCCCAATTATGGGTCATTCATCGATGATGAACATTTCCACCAATGATCAAGAGAATAAATCTCATTCTATACATCCTAATATGATTTGATCTAGCATTTTTTCTTCATGCGGTGATATTTTCTAATATAGGAGGAATGAGAGATTAATTGTAAATTCTTAGATTATAGGGTCTTCCCTGGGAACATTTCCATGATAGTATATTTTTAAAATTTCTTCTAGGTCAAACATAAATTAATTATTTAATTTAATGATTAATTAATCCACTAAATATACCTTCAATGAGTGAGGAGTCCAAACTCCCCACACCGACTCATATTTTTTCGCGCATAGGGTAAAGGCCACATTAGAGACTCAACTATTGTCTTAGATTTCTGATCCAAGATTTTGTTTAAGAATTATCCAATTTTCTTTAAGAATCTTTATACATGCATAATATAAAATATATTTAATATTATTATATTTCTTATTGCAGGAACATCAGGCCTTATAATAGCACTCTATCTCAACACCTAGATCTAGAAATATATATAGAAATATTTCAATGTCGGACTAGGTAAAAAACAGGTCCCTAAATATTTACATAAAACCAAATTAGAGGAGTCGTAGAGTACACATAGTTATATGTCTAAGAGATAAGTTTGAAACCAAACAGTAGTATTTTTTTTAAAATAATTATATAACCAATGTTTCTAAAATCATGGCTGTAAGTGAGATGTTTCTATCTCCACATATATGTGTACCTATGGCCATAGTTTATAACTATATGTATATTTAGAGAGGTTGTTGGGGAAAAATATCTCTAATGATTTTAAAATTAGAACAATAACAGATTTCCATGGTTTTATGGGCTATTTCCATGGTGTTAAACCATGGATTTAGTAACTGGTTCTAGATAACCAATGTCAAAAAATTCTTCGAAGTAGACTTCTAGAAACTCCTTGACCATATCATTTTTCTCATTTTAGTGGGAGTTCACAATTTTATATGGAATGAAATTAGAAGAAAGATGGATCTAAATTTAAATACTCAATTGGTAAGACTTTGTATTTTAGAGGATGTTGATTTTATATTATATATAGTAGAAGAATATTTAACATAAATTAAAGGAAATAAAAATAAATAAATGGAAAATTTTTGAAATGGGAAAGAATCAATCATAAATTTCATTGGGAAATTCATATTATATTTACCCAAAACATGGACTTCAACATTTGGTAAGTGAAGACTATTTCCATAATAATGAACATGATCACCAACATGTATGAAAATACTCAAAATAAAAAAAAAGTTTTTCCTGATGTGATGACTATTATACATGATTATTTGAAAAGGAATTTTTATAGAAGTTCATGACAATGAATTCAGAAAAATTTGGAGTCTACTTTAATTGATAGTAGTGAAGTTTGATGGAACTGTTTGGGCATTGATACTTATTTTATTGTTTTTTTAATCATGGGATGTAATAGTTAAATATGTGAGTAATTATAGTGGAAATATTGATTTGGAGTGGGAGTAAATCTAATATCTAGTTATAGATTCTTAAAATATAATTCTTCGGTTTTATCACAACAACATTCAATGTAGAAGGTAGGGGTTATTACACATGAATGGGAATCCAATGTCTATATAAGGGGAATGAAAAAAGGTATATGATCCCAAGGAAATTGTAAAATCATAGACATGTATGTTTTATTATGTAAAAATGGGAACTTGAGGAAATATCATATATAAAAGGGAGTGAATTCTAAAAAAATTACTTCTAGAATTTCTTGCAAAAACACAACTTATGAGGGAGATAACTTATTATTTCTATGTGTAATTAATTTTTCGGGGTTATGGATATTTGATGATGGAGATTCATTTTAATCCATATCTAAAATGTGGAACATGAGGAATTATTTTTTTAGAATATTTGGAAAGTTTCAAATTTTTGATGAAAAATCACTCTAAATAATTGTAAAATGGTACGTATATTCTAAAACCATATGTAGAATATTGGTGGGGTTTCAATGAGTATGGAATATACCAAGATAAAAAAATAATTTTGATAACATCATATTTTCTAGTGGATAATGGATATTTACAAGAATATTTTGAATAAAAAATGAAAATGAACATTGATATGTCTATGCTTGGTCAAATGAAAAACTTTCTAGGATTTTAGATTGAGTGGAAACCAAATTACATATTTCTATCCCAAGAAATGTATGCTTGGGAATTTCTGAAAAAATGGAAGAGAAAATGAAAATGAAGTTTCAAATCACATTTCCGTTGGAACTAAATTTTGAAATGATTAAGCTACAAGTAGTGTTAACTAGAAATAATTCAGATGAATCCTTGGATTTCTACTCTATTTAACATCAACTAAGCCAGATATAAATAATTTTCTGACTCTTTGTACTATTTTTAGAGTGATCTTATAATGTCTAAATTTTTTTATGGTAAGATATTTTTGATATATGTGGATGGGAATTTGAACTATGGGATTATATGTAGACATAGTAAAAATTTGAAAATGTTAGGATTTTCCGATGCAGACTGAGCAGGTGATTTTATAGAAAAATGATCCAATTATGTTGGAAATTTATTTTTTCGAGAGGGATATGACAGTTTTTATATAAATAAAATAAATTGAGTGAAACTCATCATGATTAAGGATGAATATGTACAAGTAACACAATCTTGAACACAGATGGGTTGCCCAAAACTTTAGTTATAATGTTTGGATATTGATACTGAGACACCACTAAAAATTTCATGTGATAATCAAAGACCTCTAGGGTTGTATAAAAACCCAATTCAACATTCAAGATCCAAGAAAATTAATATCATATATATCATTATCACTAAAAACGTTTCAAGTGAAGATATCAATCTAGAATACATTTCTTCAAAATATCATATTGCATACATTTTCACTAAAGCTATACCAATATAAAGGTTTGAGGAACTCCAGCTGAAACTTCATGTTTATCCTTTTCTACTCTATTGAAGACTGGTAAAATTTTTCTGCTTATTCCCTATAATTTTACATATCATGAGATAAAATATAGGTAATTTAAAGACAAGTATTTTTCATCATGGAGTTCATTAAGTTTCATGATGAGAAAAATGAGTGTATCCCTTAAGGGGGACATTTCATGAGTTAAGGATGAGAAACACTGGGAATCTATATCTTTTTCACATGACATTTCTGATGTGTCTTTTTATCTTTTTAAATGATTATTCATTTCATTGATTAATCTTATTATTTACAACTCTTAAATGAAAAATTTAGTTTTCTAGATTATGATTTCACATAGATGGTTTTTAATAGACATATTAGATATGCTTGGTTATATCTCTCTTGTTTTCTACACTGGGTTTTCCAATATAGAATTATAGTTGATTAACAAAAGGATATTTTCCTAAATAACCATGTTATTTATTGCCTCTATTATAATATCTCTCAATATAAACTTTAGAGGTTGGATAATATTCTTGTTGAGAATAAAGTTAATATGAGAAAACCCAACATACCATTTTCATTTTATTATTAACATTTGGGAGAAATTTTTCACCTAAAATTTACTTATGATATGTGTTCATATTGACAACATAACATAAAGGGGGAGATTGTTTATCCTAGGTTCTATTTATTTTTAATAAGCTAATATGTGTTAGTGGATAGAGTGGTGATTATTTTAAAATAATTAAGGATTCACTTAATGGAATTGGATATTGTTATCATGAAATTTACGATGTTAATTGTGATTATTTTTATAATGATATTAATGTCAATGAGGCTACATTGTTTATTACAATACTGGAGAAGAAGAAGACAATGAAATATCTCTTATTTCATGAGGATGAGGATGTTAAGAATGCCATGAAAGAATATATTCATACATTTATTTCAGGAGTGGTATATTTGATAAAGGAATTTTATTTTATTTCTAATTATAATTTCTATTAGTAAATTATGATAAGTGGTGGTCTTATTAAAAATTAGGGGTCGACCCAGTAGATAGCCCTTATTAGGATCGACTAAGGATATGTGGGACATGAAGGCCAGCCAGTCCTAAGGGAGAAAACCCAGGACATCCCTTTTGAAGATAGATAATCATAGGTAGGCACAGTCTCCATATAGTATGGAAGGACCTATGTATATGTCCCATAGAGAGCACACCCAAAAGGTAAATAGGTTGGTCCAGAGTCCATTTGGGCTCAAACCTGAGGTTTTTAAATGGTGTGATGGGTGTTGATCCTTGTAGCCAGCTCAAACACTGAGTATAAATCTATTTTCATGTAAATAAGTGTGCTTCTACATTGATATTTTAATGTGGGGTGCATGATGCCAAACACTATTCACCATCCATTAAAAATATGAAAAAAGGGTTGTCTTATCAGATTAATCTCCACTCACCATTGGAACCTATGTAGTACATATTCAAATAAACTTATCATCTTCAACCTCATGATGAGGCTTCTATAAATGTGATCTTGAGTCCACCAACCATTATGAGTTATCAATCCAATATATCATGATAGGGTATAATGAACTGAATTCATGGATACAAACTTTTCATTCATGCATGTTGAATATTTGAAAAATATAAGTCGTCGCTTGAAGATATCATAAGAAAAAGTGGCACTATAAGAGTTTATCGCATGAAAATCGATGGATCACATGACCACAAGCCAATAGATATCATAGCATCATGAGAATTCATCACGTTAACAAAAGAAGATCATGGTGACAATGTATAAACATAGAATCCCTTGTGTAAATATGAAAAAATATTTGATCGCATGAACCATCCATATATATAGATATTTTAACTTGAATTATTTTTATAATCCTGATGTTGTCGAAGTGTCTATCCACAGGGGAGTCACATGATCAACAAAGTGATCATGAGAAGATATCATGTGATCAGATAATCATTCCAGTGATGCATAGAGAAGCCGAAATATTTTTCATTTCATAGGGAATAGAAATATTATTAGAAGATTAAATGAGACTTACCTCGTGAAGGAACTCACTAACAAACGTAGCGTCACACAAAGACATACCTCATTTCATTCATATAAATCTATAGAAAAGAACTAGTTTATGTGAAGGGATATAAATAGAATCTATGGAGAAACATTTTATCATGTTAAGGTGAACTCTCAAATCCCTCTTAGTGGTTACATGAGGGAGATACTATAAAACTAGTCTTTTATGGTCATACATGCTTTGATCATGAGAATATAGGATGAAACTCACATGAAGGATACCTGATTTCATAAATAGGTAGTAGTTACCATGAGAGGTAGTGAATACAAATTTTGTTTTCAAAAGTCCCATTTTTGATCATGTGATTGCATAACCATTGATAGGTCATGCGCTTCACATGAGGCATTGAATCCTTACGTGAAGTAGACTGAAATTACAAGAATCATTGTGGATGAATTTTTTTGTGAAATTTCACATAAAATAAATATCACTTATCATATAAAGTGCATTTGATTTGTGAGAAGTTAATTATATAGTAATCAAGTAGAAAGAGAACAAGGTGGAATCTAGTTCTTGTTAGGAATCATGATAAAGTGAAAATTTTCTAAAAAAATTATATTTTTTTGTCAAAATAATGATATTCATCGACAGTTTCAAGAGTAATAACCATTTATAATTTAGAATTATTGTATTTTATGTGTTTTTTTTGTTTTAGGTAGTGTGAAACTATTTACCCAGAAGGACTCAAGAATCAATAAGGTGATTCTAGACTATTTAAGAATTGTATGTTGTAACTGCTTATGATTATAGTGAAGAATATCTGATTGGAGTATCTTACCAATCAAAGCAATGAGTAGGATCACTTTTTGTCTAAACCATGTAAAAATATTATCTTCTTAGTCTATTTATTTTTACTTCATTTGAGTAAGGTTGCGATATCAAAATAGTGGATCGGATTCTAACTAGTCAGTATAGGTCAATTTCAAAATAAAAAAAATTATTAAAATAATCTCTAATTGAACACCCCATATAAATGTTGAAACATCTCTCTAGGACTTCAATATCATCCGTGTATAAGATAATTATAACACAAAACCCTATATTGACCACCTTCTCCTAGAGAAAATTACCCACATTACATTTAATGAACACATATTCTAAAATATAGGAATAAAACTTTTAGTTCCACTGCATAGATTTTTTTTATCCCTTAAAGACTCCATTTATGTTGGAACACTAGTTTACTTCTAAAATGTCCCAATCCTTCTTGTTTGTCCATATATATTTCTTTATCCATTTCCCCAAGTTGAATGACTATAATCACTTATAACATTTCAATACACAATCCGTCTTCTTTAACAATTTTATGCACCATCTATATCATTATATGTTTAAAAAATAAAGAGATATTTCTATTAAATTACTCTAATTTATTCTCTTAAAAACCCTTCACAACTAACCATTACTCATATGGATTCCCACCATCCACTTTTTCCTTCAATGAGTAGGCCCACTTGTTATGAAATTCCTTCTGTCTCGGTAGATGTTTTGAAATTTCCCATGTTATGTAATCTTGATAGGAGTCCATTTCATCCTTCATTTTTCACTCCAACAACATTACATCGTTGATATTTTTCACATCCTTTAAGATTTCATTCTTTCCATAATCTATAATATCAATATAGCCTAAGTTAGATCCATAATATTTCACCAGTATTCTAACTCTGATAGACCACCTCGTCTATTGAGGTTATTCTCCTCATAGTAATTATTTTTTTGGAGCTATTCCCAAAAATTTCATAGTTCCACAACATTCTGGTACATTTTACCATGGCTGAACCACTATAATCTAACCTTCATCTTACAATTATCCTTATAGACTATTAGGTTCATCAAGAACATTAGTGTGTACTGAAAAAATAAAAATATCTGGACTTCTATTTATTTGAAATTCATCATGTGATTATTGTTTTTTCTTTTATATATATTCCATTTGGTTCTGTTCCTTTAAAAGAATCACTTATTTTATGTGAATATTAAGAGTCCTTATTTCCTTCTAGACATCATTATCACTTAGAAAAACTCTAAATTATTTATTATTACATCCTAAAAAGAATAATTATTAAAAATTTACATCTAATTTATCCATTTTATTCGAATCAAAAGGGATATTAAAAATATATATGAATACTTTTTGGTAGATACATTGATCATTCTTATAGTCTAAAACTCTTCTGGTGGAAATTACCCTAATGGAGTGGAAGAAAATCTGTTTATGAGGTACACAACACAATTCACCACTTTTTTCCAAACCTTCTTAGGAAAACTAAAATGAATTATTATGCTTCTAGATCTCTCAAATAGTGTATAGTTCATCCACTCCATGACTTTAGTTTATTTCAGAGTTCAGGGAACCATCCTCTAAAATCTAATTATGTTCATCCAATAAAACCACAATAAATATCTTCTTTTATACTCACTGCCATTTTTGGACATGAATTGCTTAATCATTAATATTTCCTCTCCTTCCACCATGTATTTACATTAAATGAGGATCCCAAATACCTCATAATTAATCTTGAGAATGATCACCCACACCTTCTGTATAATATTGTTGATGATGGTAAGATAATATAATGACCCATTTTGACATTAAACCAATCATTTCCCTCATTCATCTGTATTAATTAGATATAATGTATGGTTCATTGAATTTATCACTTCTAAATTATAGGAAACCATTGGCAACATCAGGAACATTCACCCTTCACATATTTCATACTCCACATGGTCAGGTTTTTTTCATTCCCTTTTCATCAAAAACCTTTATCCCTTTCTCACCTAACTGTCCTAGATGGTCATTCAACAACTTTGATAATTAGAAATATGTTTTCTTGGTAAGTGATATGTATTTATAACTCCTTATAATATAAAACATTACATCATTCATTCCTTTTTCCACAACTATAGAATCATGGGATATCTTCTATGCTCATTATTTAAAACTCATATAGAAACCCACATTTTATGTTGACCAACCAAGACTAAATTTTTCCTCAACCCTAGTATCTACCACATACCTTGTAAAAAATATGCATTTGATCCCAGTTCACATGTTTATATAACATTTCATAATAATCTATAGATTTTCATCATTCTTAAGATGTATAGTTTCAAATATTCTAGAAACACAATTCATCATGATACCTCTGTCAACTATTGGGTGAAATAAATCCCTAAAATCAATAATCCACGACTCTAATGGATTTTAAGAACTTATTAATAAATTTATTTACTCTAAATAAACGGTTTCTAAAAAAAATTCTAGAATAAAACCATCATGAATTTTAAATTTTGACTTTATTATATTTCTTCATTTTCTCTTTTATCTCAAAATGTGACCATATTGGTCGAGGAACATTTCATTTTCCCTAAATATTTTCCCACTTTGCTTCCCCATTTTTTGACATCATATTTCTATTCAACCTTACTGTCCCTTACCATCTTCACAAAACATCATTCCAATATCATGTTATACATTCGTCTTCTGGATATCAACATTTAAGAGAAAATCTCAAATAACATTAAGTACAAAGTCAATATTTCTAATGGAGTTACTAAATCTAGTAACTGTCACATCCCATGATTCCATAAGTAATGAAATATGTATTAAGGACTATAAAACTCCATGTAACTCCACTATTAATAATTCTATTTGATTTTAAATCATATTGATTTTGTTGATGAGATCAATCATCAGCCTTCCTTCTGAAATCATCAGGCCAAAAATTTCATACAATATGAAAACATTGTCCATTATAGAATTATTTTCATACATTTTCATAGGTTTCACCAAATGTTCTATAACCATATTTACCTCTTCAGTGTTTAAGTCCATGTTTTAGGAAAACATAATCTGAAACACCATAGGTTATTTCTGGTCAAGCGTTTCTCATTAATTTTTTTCAATAACTTCACATTTGACACTATTTAGTGGAATCTCAAGGTCTTTATAATACATATAATCTATAAAATTAATTATTCAAAATCAAAAGGTTAAACCATATATCTTTTGAATTCGGACCCTACCTTCACCCAAAAATTTACTTCCCAATTATTATGCTCCCTTTGAAAAAAATTATAAGCAAAGAACCTATAAAAGACTACAAACAAGATTTGTTACCACATTTTTCATTATCATTCACCAAAAGATCACAATAACTGATGTCACTTATTTTTTTCCCCTATCACAAAAAATAACATAATATTTTATGCAATTTTTTTGACATGAAACCAAATTATGTCTTCCCTTCTAGAACCTCACTTATGTAATAAGGAATTATGTTCTATAATTTTAAACACTCAATTATAATGTCTAGAAGAGGTAACTAAGAAACAAATTATCATTATAAATTTACTTGATATCCTATAGAAGTTTCATTACACATAAAAGAAGAACAAAAAAAGAACAAAAAAAACATAGTATGAAAATAACAGATTTACATGGTTTATAACATAATACTAATTTTTGAAAGAAACAATAATTCTATTTATTTGACATGAATGAGAATGATTATATGATTTCACACCACCAAACATGTGATCCAACCCTTTTATTTATAGAAGAGTCACATGAGTTGATATGATTCCACTACTTTATGATCTATATAGATGTTTCTAAATCTATTAAATACATCTGGATGTTTCACTAACTCAACCTTCAAAATTTGACGATCAATTCTAGCTAAATGAGAAGAATTATATAAACATTTTGAAAAAAAATCATAACCATTTCCAACGACCAAAATATCTTATGAAAGAACTTTATATTTATTACGATATTATATATAGATCCTTCCACAATTCATTTAGATTATAAAGTCATATTTCACTTCAACCAATCCTAAATTCCTAATCTAAAATCCATTCCTCCATCCAGTTCTGAAATATATCCTCCTAAAACAAGACTTTCAAAATAGATAATTCATTTTCCTAATGGAATTCTCAAAACAATCTAAAAATGCATCCCTATAATTGTTCATAATGATCAATTAGATCTAAAATGTAATTAAGGATCCTATAAAGTAAATGAAGGGCCCTAAATTTTTTATTTGGTTATCCTAATATAGAGCTATAATCACGAAGGGTGTGGATTTGATTAGTGTAACTCATCCATGATGATCTGAACGAGTGTGTGGAGGCTCTATGATTTTGATGAAGGTAAGGCTGATCCCTAATAAAGGGGTCTCAATAATGTATTTTGTTTATTATTTTTTTCATTATGTATCATATATGATTCTATTTGGAGATAAGAAGTATATGTTGTTTGTCTATTGTGATTTTATTAATATGACACTTTCCTGGCATCCACTTGTCACTAAGTCTTGAGAGTTCTGAGATCCTCATTCTTGGATAGTTTGTTTTTAGTTATTGTGATCATGTTTCTTGATTTCATGTAATATTTTATTCTTACATAGTTAATACTATCATGATACCTCCCTTTTCATGTGTTTATGTGATTGAAGCATGTAAATCCTTTGTGTTCATCTTTAATGATTTCTATTTTTTTACATTATGAATCCTAAACTTCATTTATATTTCAAAATTCATTATTTTATTTACCTGTGATTTGATAATGTATATATAATACCTATTTTTCTGTTATTCATCATGTTGTGAATCCTATTTTCTAATATTAATCAACACATGTTGTTTTTTTTAATATAACATTTTGGTATCAGATTATGTTTTCAAAAATCTATCATATCGATTCTGGTTATGTACAAAAAAAAATTTATTACTGGATTTAGTTTATTTATATTTGATTTTATAAATTTTCATTCTCTTTTTTTGGAATATAATATTTCAAGAATCATCATTTCTATGTTTCTAATTGTTTATATTAATAAAAATAGATAGGATGACTATTCTTATATTGTATTTTCATCTGTCTCGTTTTATTATTAACTGTGTTAATTGTTTATAATTCATGGAATTTTAGAATTAATTTTTCATATATGTTTTATATTTATTGGTTATGAATCCTAAATAATAAACATTTTATTACAGTTTATATTATTTACAAAAAAATATTGACTGAAAAGACTTGTTTGGTCATTTAATGTGGATACAATGCCGCAATGATTTGAATCAGTATAAACAATCTTAATTGGGATTATCATTTGTAAAAAATTATCAAAATAGACAGTAAACAAGTTATAAACCAAGTTATTATAAAGTGATATTTTTTTTGAGATCATATCACAACATATAAAATTAACATTGTCAATATATTATGTTTAAATACATGAAGATCATATGATGATTTAAAAAAATGTAAAACCACTAGAAAATAATATTATGAAGATATGTCCCAATACAACATATAACTCTTATATAGTGGGATGGGTTGAATGAGAAAAAACTGAAATAGATCCTTTTCCAAGTATTTGTGATTCCATACCCATCCTCCCTTTATTAGAAAAATTGTGACCCTTAAATATCATTAGAATTAAATATTATAAAATGCATAGAAAATGTGGTTTTCTTATTATACACATGTTTAATGTCTTCCAGGCCCTGGGATCAACCATCTCATGCGATGTTGAGCTACCTTTTTGGATTCTCCCATCTCACTCGTGTTTCACTGTATAGACGTCCACTTATCCCAAATCATTATCTATTCGTTGTTTATCATGAGAAATATGAAATAAATGAGATGATAATATGGATTTTAATTAAAATATTTGATAAAACATTATAAACAATAAATATAAAATTAACACACTAAAAAGGATTGGATGTTATTGTTGTTCTAATTGAGAATACTAGAGTAGAAGAGGAGAAATGGGACACTATTTATATAGTCAGATACCTCATAGGTTACATTTTCTAAAGTTTTAGTTTTTAAATAATTAGTGATGATTGAAATGATTAATATTATGGAAAAAATAAGGTTCTAAAAGTATTGACCCTGTGTTATATTGTATATTATTTAATCATATTGGACTCATTTTGGTATGTCTGGAATAATGAAACCTACTAAACAAAACTAGAAATAAAATATGATGTTAATCCAATTATCACTATGTCTAAATAATAATAATTAGTCATAATTTCTATTTCTATTTATCATTAAATTACTATTTTTATATAGTGGGAATAGAATAACTACTTTTTATATGTGTGGTATTTCATTGAATCCTTCATCATTGAATCTATCATAGCTGATTTGGTTGGCTATGTTGAATGTATTCAAATTTATCAAACAATGTTCTGTATTAATTTTTCAATATCATTTTTGTCCCAACTAAATCATTCAATTAAGTTGATTTTGTTAAAAACCGAGTAAAAAAATAAAAAATGACAATGAAATTGGAAATTAATTAATTATTAGAGTTTTTATTTAATTTAAGAATCAATAATATCTCTGATTATATCATTTTCATCTAGTATACTATAAAAATTGTATATATCATCGATCATTGTTATAAAACATCATTATTTTTTCACAGCCTCCTAAAAGTTTCTATATTTTATCTCAAATCACATTACACAACCCCACAAGATGTTTTCGTTAGTATACTTATCATAAAATTATGATTTTGAAAAATGATTTCCACCCTCCACCTATGTAAAAAATATACAAATATATATTTATTTAATACTAAAACAAAAACATAATAGTGAAAAAAAATTAAAAATATATTGATGGATTAATAATTAATTCCTGATTATAGCACACTTACTTTACTATGTTTCCAAGATCATTTTGATGATTTGGTTGGACCATGTTGATATCCATATTTTCAAGTCTGCATAAGTAAATGTTCTATTTTTCATGATTATACTACTCCTTGATAAACCACCTTTCCCCGAACCTTATAGCTGAATAATGAATAGGGAATCCTTGACATTACCAACAAGTCTCTTCGAGAACATGGGGGTATCTTCTACTTCATGATATATAGATGAATATTGGTTAAGTCATTTTCCTCATCTCATACACACTTACCTTCCCACTCTTGGAAACATGCCTCACATAGGATCAACATTCCATATATGTCTTTTGTTATCCCATCTTTGAATCTATCAGTTTCATCTTAGAACCCTTCAAACACATCTATTTGTAAAAAAAATTAATTAACCTGATAATGGTTTGATTCACTATTTTTTTTGATTCAACACATTCTCTAATAAAGTTTTATATTTTTATGACATCCAATTATATTACATATTAATTTTAGTGTTTGAATGAATTCGACACCCAATCAGATATGAAATTATTATTTCATGTGACATTATATGTATTAAGAAATGTGATGTCCAAAACAAATTAATGTGTTATTGAATTTATATACATTTTGATATTTCAATTAATTAGTTTTTGCAATAACAATCTTGGTCAATTCATTTGATTTCATTTAAGAGTAGTTGGAAATTCAAAACCATTGGGACGATTCAAAGAAGAATAATATTTTGATCCCACATGAACACCCCATAAACAGGAAGATCAGGAGAGAGTTGTTGTTGGTGATGCCTCCAAGAGAATATTTAAAAGGATGATGCATGTGCATATAGTTTCCCTATATATTATTTAAATGATAATATATATTTCAAATATATTTTCCTCTATTTGTATATGATATGTGCATCCTTGATAAAAAAGATCAATTAGATTTTTTGGAAGAGGGATCTTCACACAGTACTATTGCAATTTTGGTAGTCAGTAATGAATATATATGAAGAACAATGTGGGATATGATTTAGCTATGTTTATATAAACTCACAATAATCCATGGATAGTAGAGATCCAATAACATCATTCTTTTGTGTATTTATTTTCAATTGTATCTTTTTTAATTTCTCTAGAAACATTATTTATTAATGAACTTGGTCATTGATGTTTTTAGGTGAACTTTAGTCTAGTATGGTTTGAATGGTTGTCCAATCTTTGAATTAATGTAATTAATTTTGTTATTTAATTTTATTAAGTTGGGTATCTCTTTGGAGAATAGTGAATTTAATTTTGTTTAATTACTCTATTGTATTTAGGTGGTTGAATTGTATCCTTAGGAGAGAAAAAACTTATAATTATGTTGTGGTAAAATATTCATGTATAATTAGGCAGTCACTCATAGTTATATGAGTGATCACTAACGTATTAAATTAGGAAGTTATTTTAGTCAATGATAAAGGGAGTGTCTAAGGGATAAAATATTTTATATTTATTTTGTTTTTAAATGTGATTTTCACACTCCATTCCAATTATATTTTCATTTCAAACCTTCAATCTAGATTTAGAAAAAAATATTTTAATTTTTATCTTTTTTTCATAGCTATAACATTCCCAAATTTACATAAGAATTTCCAAAATATAAATCAAAAGTAACATTATTTGAACATAGTTTGAAACCTCTTTTAGAGATAACCTTGATGATTAAATATTTCATTTCATAGGTGATACAATTATTTATTAGGTATCCATGAATAATGCATGTAATTAGTAAAACAATCTTTCTGGATTCAATGACAGTTTCAAAATACCCATCTGGAACTCCATTAAGGATATATAATAAATTCACTAGAAACACATTGGTATAGACTATAATTAATATATTATTTTTAATATATTATTTATGATCGTTTTTTACTCTCAAATGTCTGAAATGGCTGATTATCCATCCTCAAAATAATTATTAGAAATAATTCAATGTTTTTGAAATGAAAAATTTAGTGTTTCTACAACTTCTGTCAGTTTGTGCCTCCGGCTTGGAATATGTTCATTGAACGAATTCCATAGCCTTTATTCCGGGATTTTATTATACCTTTCTGATCTATGTCACATTTAATTGTTGGATGCAATCCATTGATTATATTGATCCTATGACCTATATTCTATGTTTTTTTTGTATGTGTTTCTCATAAATCCATTTTTTCTTGATTCACACCTTCCCTGTTTTTCCAATAGATATTGACAATGTTTCCTTGTTAGTTTGTTCTTGTATCATTTCCTTCTCATTCCATTTTATTTTAGTCACTTGTGTGTACTTATTCACACATTCCCACATACTCAACCATGATTACTCATAGGGCTCATTGATCCTCATGTATGTGCATATTCAGTTTCCATTACCCTATATTGTGATAAATATCTCGTGTTGACTGATGCTTTAGTTGGGAGGGAAATAATGGAGAGAGATGGTTTATGTTACTGGTCTCAATTCTTCAGATATTAAGTGGAGACTATTATTCTGAGAACTCAAATTCTGAAAGTCCTTCTAAAACCTCACTTCTGAAAACAAGGTTGCTGTTCCCAAACTAGAATCACAATATTGAAATATAGAAAATAGGGATGTATGATCCAAAATTTCCTAATGAATAACCTGTATCTCCTATAGATGTTTCAGATTACAACAAATTAAAACCATAAAAGAACTTTTACATGTAGCACACAACTAACATAATTGATTAAGATGGTTCAAAAATTAATACTACCCTATATAGGAAACACTATTAAAATTTATTAAAAATAAAAGAGAATTATTATAATATTGGAAACTCCCAAATAAGTGATCCCAACCCCAAATTTTTTAGATGTGTCCCACCAGTAGATAATGTTTTA
The DNA here is from genome assembly GCA_963277665.1 of Viscum album. Classification (NCBI taxonomy): domain Eukaryota; kingdom Viridiplantae; phylum Streptophyta; class Magnoliopsida; order Santalales; family Viscaceae; genus Viscum; species Viscum album. The sequence continues at coordinate 256,330,568 of OY728140.1, read as the reverse complement.
CCACATTCCAATCTATGAATGTAGTCATACATCTGGTCAAAGTTTCTTGATGATGCAAAAATTTTATTCCCAAATATTGTGATTAGTAAAAGCTAAATAAAAAACCATAAATTTCCCTCATATGGAATCCTAGGTATTATTTTACAACCACCAATAATATATTCTATAAGACCTTTAGATTTAATCATAAATGATATATATATCCTTCCATAGATCATTAATATCCAGTAGTCATTCACCACTACCACCTCCATTAGCATATACTTCTAGGCTCCCCAGTTTTTCATCACATGAATCCATCTAGTTTTGGAATATATCCTTTAGAAGAATACCATATATAAGATATAATTCTATTTCCAAAAAACACTTCCTACAACAACCTAACAATCTACCACTTGATAGCGGTGTTCTCAGTTTGACCACCAAGTCTTTGGATCACCTAGGAAATTCCATCCCACTTTATTTCTTCCAAGATAATAGTTTTGATTATCCATCCCTCACTCCCTAGTCACCCAAGTCCCACTAGGTCATAAAACTATAATAAAATTTCTATATGATCACCTTCATTATTATATCATCTATATTCGAACTCTATTCTATCTACTATAGTTCTGGTACTCCTTCCTCTATAATATTTGGTATGAAGTGATATTTTTATTGAATAATTTTTCCCTTAGTGAACCACTAGATTATTCACAAGATGAATTTCAATTATATTATTATAAAATAAGATTCTATTATTATACTTCCTTCCATGATCCTATAACAATCCCTTAGATAATATCATATCCTTCCATGTTTCAATTATTTCAACATAATCAGATTCTATATTTGATAGCACAACTAATCTTTTAGGTTTTAACATCCAACTTACGACAGTTCCTCAAAAGTTATACACAAATCCTATAGTACGTCTCTTTGTATATATATCTCTACAAAAATATACATCAAAATATAATTAATACATACAATTCATTCCAAAACAGAAGGTTTTTTCTTATGAACCATTGAGATTCCAAAAAATACACTTCACTACTTTATTGTGACCATTTCCCTAATTTTAAGGGAATTTACTTACAATTCCTACTACTTGAGTAATTTCCAGAAGAGTAAAAATCATGGAATTCATTAGACATCCAAAAAATGATGAAAAAGTAACCTTATCCTTACACTTAGCCTCATCTACCATTCATAGTTCCTTCTCCTTTAATAATATGAATGTACAACAAATGGTGTAGAGAAAAGTTTGTCTCTAGATATTCCAAAAATTTCCACTATATTTTATATGTACTTTAAATGAGAAAAAATAAATGTTTCATGCTTCCAGTCCCCCTAGATCGTACATACCAATATCCATTTGCCTACACCAAGATCCTTTATATTGAACTTTCCACATAACTCAACATTCATCTGTTTATTTTTTTTCTTATATGGACCAACCAATATAATTTAATCCACGTTTAAGAAAAATATTATAATTATTCAATATTTAAAAAAATTACAGTATAAAAAATGATCTATATTTTCAAAAAATGAACATAAATTCTACCATAAAGGCTTCTAACAATTTTTTTGATTTTATGAGTGTTTAGATTATCCTTTAAATACATTGTTTAAGTTTTCACACTTGTTCACTACATGATTCTATAAATACATTTATTTTATACATGTTTAATTCATTATCAATTTCCTAATATAGAATAGTTATCTTCACATATAAAAAATCATGATGAAAGCCTTCTTCTGTTACTAATCTAAGGACCTTCCATATAATTGTGTTTCATACAAATGGATTGAAATTCATACAAATTGAACTCCTTCCTTTTATTGAAAACCCTTCATGAATAAATTTTCCTTGTATCGATTCCCACCATTTGATTCTTTCATCAACTGATAGACCAAGTTTTTCTACAATTAATTTCTTCCCGGTCGAAGTTTTGAAATATACTGGTTTGTGGACGAATTTAAAAAGTACATCTCATCATTCACTTCCAAATCTAACTGATTTTCATCAACATGACAAATTTATTCCTTTTGGAATTCAGGACCTCTAACATCCATATAAATTATATAGTATAAGTCATCCTAATAAATTTTCACTAATGTTCAAAATATGGTAGACCACCTTATCTTCTGAGGTTCATCTCCATCTAGTAACACTTCTTCCAGAACTCTTACATTATATTTCACTATTCTGGATTATTTTCATACATCTAGCCTTGGTTTATAACCTCTATATTAAACTCCACCTTCCATACTGGTAGTTGTATCTAGAAATTTAGTGATTCTCGATCTATCCAGAATATCAAAACTTCTATTCAGACAAATTTCAACATGTGATGATTTATTTTTGTCACTTATTTATTCTTATTGGTTATAATTATTCAAAAAGATCCATTTATTGGAGTTAAAATTTGATCTTATAATCACCTTCTATAGATCATAATCTCTCATCCAAAATCTGAAGTCTTCATTATTATAACCTAAAAAAAATTTCTCATCTAATTTTCATCTATTTTTTTTTATTTTGTTGGAATCCTATAATTCTCATAAATTCTCATAAAAATTCTCATTATTTAAAAGGTATGCTAAAAAATGGGAATCCTAGAATTATTTCTAATACATATGACTCTCTCACATAGTTTCTAGTTTATACACTCTTTCACTAATTTTTTCCCTATATTTCTAGGCATTATCATTTGATAATTAATTCTCTTCATCTAAAAATATCACCCAAACTCACTACTTCTATACTCCCCACCTTTAACAATCCTCAATCACTTATATTTTAATTGAAAACAATTTACACTATCGATCTTTATCAAATGAATTTTCAAAATAGCATTTATGTGTTTTTTGGAATGGAAATACACACCATCTATGTCAAATTTTTTATGAAGGTAAGATAATACAGTGAACCTCCATTATATTAAACTAGGGTTGGCCCACATAAATTTCTATACAATAGTTCTATCTTCTAGTTCTTTAGAATTATTCCTCCAGTATTGAAATAAATCATTCAAAATCTTTCCTGTATAAAACCCACACTTGTTAAATAATCCACACAATCATGATTCAGTATTCTCATTGAATCCAAAACATTCATCTCTTTTTCATTTAATTTTCCTAGATGGTTATCCTTTAACATTGACAACACAATAGTTGTTATCCCTGTAAGTGTCGTCTAATCTAAAGTCATAATAAGATATAAACTTCTATATTTCACTCATTTATCCACAAAGATGGAATCATGTGATATTTTACAAGATTCTTCAATAAAATTCATATAGTAACCTGTATTATCTAATTGACCAACCAAAATTAGTTTTTCCTTAAATCTAGCGACTTCAAATTTGGTATCCATTAAAATAAATACTATGTTCTATAACATGATTCATATGATGCAACAAATATAAAAACCCACAACATAATAAGAATACATTATTTATATAACTATAATAATCACTAATATGGTAATCCATTTATTTTTGTTGCTTTTAAAAGTTAAAGAATTAATATGTATTAATGTTGAAATAATTATTTTCAATTTAATTTTTTCCCTTATATTTTATATTTTCTTTTTAAAATATAAATTTACAAATTTTTTAATTTAATTTTTATAAATAAAATTTTATTTTTTAATTCCTCAAAAAAAATATATCATAGGATGTATGTTAGATATTTTTCTATAATAATTGATTTTAGGTGAATAGATAAAAAAGTGATTATTCAAATAACATCACCTTTATATGAATTAGAAAATTTTGAAACCATTTTGAAATAAAAATTCTATATTAAAAAAATAATTTTAACATTATTATTTTCAATTTATAAAACCTATGATTATGATTTTATAAAATAAATTGCATTTTATGGAGAACTATTTTTTGTCTGATTCGTTAAATAAATTTACAAATGAGAAAATTAGGATTTGGATTTATTTTAATGCCACATAACTCTTCTTTGAACAATAATAATATTCATAATATCATTAAAGTCAATATAATTTATAATTTTCTCATATGTATAATCATTATGATTAAAAATAAACTTTTCTTAAAAATGGAATTTATATGAGTTACAGGCACAGATGTTACGATTATCTTCTATATACATGGAACGTTAATTTCATAATATAATTCTTATATTTGAGATAATAATTTTAATATTAATTAATATGGAAAATTTAATTTTTATTTGTAATATTTAGTTTATTAGAATTAATATTAATTACCATAGTAATAGTGAGAGAAATATTTTAAAATGTTTGTTTTATTATAGTCAACTAATTTATATCAAATTAATTATAGAAAAATCCATTAAATAAAGACTTTAATATGAGGTATAATCAAATAAATAAATATATTTACACACATTTAATTAATCAATACAAGATAATATTAAGATTCCATAATTGTCAAAATGTAATTTTTCTAATAAAACTGTTTTTCAACACATTATTCATATTAATTTAAAAGTTATTTTTATAATATTTATAATAATAATTAGATTAAATAGTAGTTCAATTTAGTTCTAGAACATCCAAATAAGGATATATGGGTTATTTTATATGTTATAATCCTTTATATGATAACACCCTCAGAGGGGTGGTGAATCAGGGTATAAACTTTTCTTTCTTTCATAAGGATCTTCTTCTCTCACATTCAGGAACACTTTGTTTTATATTTATGGTTCATATCAATTAGAGATGAAATAAGTAAACAATTTAATGGATTTTACTTGGTTTACCCACACCACACTATTTCTAAGGATCATTCACAACAATGTTCCAAGGAACTAAATTCACTAAAAGAACACTTCTTTATAGTTACAAATTTATAGCGATCTAACTGACCCTCCTAGTAAACTGCCATAAACAATTAGAGAACACAATTATCTCATTAAATGCTAAAATAAATACCATTTCTATTGATTTCTTATTCTTTACATAATTATGATATTAACATACACCCACATTGGGGTTTATCTTCAGTACATCAATGTTTATTTTTAGTGAGGATGAAACTCATTAAATAACTCCTTCGACTTTCAAACTCCCAAATGAGATCTGGAATAATACCACTAGAATTGTGTTCTAGAAAAACTAATTAACTCTGAATATGTTTTTCTCTATTGAACTCTTTGTATCTGTAAATCGCCTTTTCTTATTCATATGATTTTAATCCAAGGCTAAGGATTTATTATTCTCTTACGATTATTTTCACATGTTTACCCTATGTTTATTGGGGTTATCATTAACAATAAGATACCAATTAACCATTAGGTATTTCAACTGATAACTCCCCATTAATTAAAATAGTTAGTAGTCTAAAGTGACCTAGCTATGGTGTGGTGATGTATTCCATGACATAGTATAACTCATTTCACATGTACTACAATGTGACCCCTCTCACTATGTAATAATAATACTTTATGTCGTGTGGATAACAACAATTATTCCGGGATACATGCATTTCAATAGATCCACTTTTCTCACCCATGACTCCTTTAATAACTCCAAAACATGATTTTAAGCATGATCTCCCTCAACTATATCTCAAACAGAACTAGATCTATCTTGGAAAAAACTGTTATGGTGTACCCTCATGTGGGAAAGGGTATCCATTGATTCTCCACTTTTTCTAAATTCAAACACTCCACCTAATAAGGAATTTCAATGTCATGGAAAACTTCTTGCCCAATGAGGATGCAATAAATCCCTTCCTTCTACAATGTGGACACCTTCAACCCTAAGATATCCAAATTTATTAATTCAAAAAAAATCAGATTCTCCAAATAATAATTCATATATATAGTGTGGAAAAATTCTTCTCCCATGGAACTATAGTGTAGTTTTGTGTGTTATGGCGGGGACGTCCTAAAAACTTTAGTGGCTCAGAATTCCTCTATAACCCCCTCTGCACTATGGTAACCATGGCTATGGCTTAGACTAAAAACCTCAAGTCCCATATAATACATGAATCTAGAAATCATGCATCATAAAAGTTAACTTTTTCCATTAACTGAATAGATATGAATAATGGGGTCTGCTCCCAGCATCCTCCCTAGTGTCACCGTGTTCCATGTACCAATTCCTCTATGCTGCCACCCTTATGGTGTGGACCACTGATCCATGTGAAAACTGACCCATGTGTGTGATCAATTACATCCCCAGTGAAACCATGGATAGATAAATTAGATGGCTCCTCTATGTGGTTGATATTGTTTCCACATATGAAGGGCCAATACTACTTAGATACCTATATATGTTGGCCTTATGTGTGTGGCACAACCAGCAACATTGCGATGTAGTCCTAGTGACTATGATGTGACCTATTCCTCATTTACATTTTCAGTAAAAACAACACACATAAACCACTAAAATTTATTTTGGTTAACAATATCCTCCTCTACATTTGTTAAAAATTATTCAAACACTCCATCCACTTTTAAAAAGAAACCACTTTACTGATAAGCAATTCTTATCCTATGTGGTAAATTCCTTGTATGAGAAACAATAATTTTATCAAGAAAATTTCATGATATCCTTTAAATAATTTCAACCAAATTGAATCATTTCACCCACATAAAAACTCCCCCTGATTTATTTTTGAAAAACTCTCCCCTTGTTCTACCTTTTTATCCTAATATCAAACACCCTTGGGTCTTTTTTCCTACTTTAGCCAAACACGCAAAGAGTTTAATTATATGAATGTTTCTGATGTTGGGATGATAAATATATAATATAGATCTAATTAAACATACTTTACTAATAAAAGAATCTATGGGGAGTGAGGGTCCATCCTAAAACCAATTTCGTGGTGGGAGATAGTTAGACTCTATGAGACAACTGATACTTCTCAGACACTTCTTTAGGTATTTTATTTTTCAAGATATCAACATCATGATCTCATGTTGACACATACTTTAAAACCACAACTCCATGCTCTTCCTTATCATTTATGAAGTGATATTTTATATCAATGTTCTTGGTCTATGAATGTTGGATTGAAGTTTTTCTATGATTGATCACACTTGAGTTTTAGAGGATAATTATAATGGTATATATTACTTCAATAACCACATCATTTATTTTCTAACATTATCCATATAAATTTTGTGCATGATCGAGTAATAGAAATGCACAAGTCCTCTTCATTTCTCAAATAATTGAAAATTTACTTCATGATTTTCAATGAAATAAATAAACTCCATGGATAAAAAGAACCACTAGAAGTTTATTTTTGATCATCTACTAAATCAGACCAATCTGAATCAGTGAATCCTACAAATTCTCTTATGTGTCATTATGATAGAATAACCCAAAGTCTATTTTTTGATGATTACATCAAAGAATAATTTTCACAACATTCATGTGTATCTCATTAGGATTACTCTAAAATAAATCAACATGAAAAGTATGAAATAATATATCTAGTAAAGTGTATATAAAATAGAGTAAAATTCAAAATGTTATTCGATACTTGGTCACATTAACTTTGTTTCCCAGCTTCTATTTTTATAATTTTAGTCTAGTCTCTACCAGAGTTTCCATGAGGCTTGATTCCTCCATCTGAAATATTCTTAAAACCTCCATATTATAATTATTTTTTGAGATAAATACCCCATCCACTCTTTTAACTAACTTAAATCCAAAGAAAAAAATACATTCACTAATAAGAGACGTCCCAAACTCACACCTCATGAGTTCTTCAAACTTATTGCATTGGTTGTTATTAAAGACTTTAAAAATTATTTTTTCCACATAAATGAGAACCATAAACAACTAATCATTATTCTTATTGAAATAAATTTTTTGGTCAACTCCTCCTATATGAAAAAATATATTTAAACACTGGTCTAATATTGAACACCATACCCTTGGTGCTTGGTTGAGATCATACAATGCCTTCTTTAGATGATACATTTTCCCATCATCTTAATCAATGAGAAACTAATAAGGATTGTCAATATATACTTACTCTTCAAGGAAACCATTAAAGAATAAAAATTTAACATCCATTTGATATATCTTGATTACCTTATAAATTTCCATGGAAATAAATAATCATATAGTTTCCAACCATGCATAGAGTGAATAAGTCCAATCCATATAAATTATTGTAATTTATGAATAACATTTTCACACAAGTCATATATTTTTTGAATCACTATGCCATATTATTTTATCTTATTTTAGAATCCCACTAGGTTATAATGAAATTCTTTTCAGTTAGACTTGTAAAATGTTCCCATTTATTATTATTCTATATTTGGTCAAGTTACTCATTCATATCATTGACCCAACTCTCATCATTTTTAGCCACTTTAAAATATTTTTGTTATTATTAAGATAATAAAGATACCTATAGTTAATCCTTCATTATTTTGGTTTGGAACAAGGTTGTTTAGCCTACAATAATGAATCCATTATTGATTTTAACCAGTCTTGTTTGTCTTTATAAACCTACTAAAATTTCTATGTTTTCTTAAAAATCTGATTCTTCATTATTTTTCTCTTCATTCCTCGTAACTTCCCCTGAAACCAATGCTTATTAATCACTCTAAAATTCATAAATTTAGTGGTTTTCATGAAAAAACTTCTCATGCAATGTTGTTACTTTTCCTTCTTCAACCAACACAACTGAATTTATTTTAGTCAACTTCTCAAGATTCTTGTTGTAGAACCTATAGGCTTTAATATTTAATGATTATCCACGAAATATGACTTTAACTCCTGATCATAAAATTTTATTATTTTTCCTAAATGATAATAAACCATTTATTTATGGATGATCTGAATTATTTGAGTATAGGATTATTTACATTCAATATATCATGTGGATTTATTTCTTCATTTTCATATAGAAAAAATATATTAGGGATATAACCCGCATAATTAACCTCTTCCTTCCAAAATATTTTAGGAAGATACTTTTCAATAAGTATTTTTTGACACATGTTATTGATTATATGACTTATTATTTCTAAAACTCCATTATTTTTGGGTGTTCTGATAACCAATACATAATTTTTAATACCATGTTTTTCCATATATTCTTCAATTTCAGGATTTATGAATTCAAACCCTTTTTATGTTAAATATTTCTACATATTCACACCAAGAATATTTTTAGCTATCTTCTAATATAGAGTGATACATATGTAAACCTTAGTTTTTTTTATATCCATGATATATTTATATAGTCATAAATAAATAGAAAATAATATCTACATCAATCAATTTATTTGGGAGAAATTTGTCCAAAAATTTATATGTTCACAAGCTCAAGAAACCTCGATTACCACATCTTCATTCTCCTATAGGACTTCTATATAATATCCAATTTTTGACATGAATCACATATGTGTTTGTGATAATATTTCATATAGGAAAAATAATGAGCTCTATTGATATTTACCAATTTCTACATATATATTTGCCTCAAATGGCCATGTCACCTATCACATAACTTATTTTGTTACTCTTTGGATACCATAAATAGATTTTCCTCTCTAATAACGTATCGATTTCCTTCATTTATTTTTCACTAGATAATAATTGAATCATCTATAGATCTGATATTATGAGTTTGTTGACTTAATTTCACATCATGTTCAAGTTCACACAACTGGATAACATTGAGAAGATTATGTCTCCAAACATAAACCAACACAAAACTAGTTAAACTGTGATATTTTCCTATAATATTGGGTTTTATAGATCTAGTAGTCTTATGACGCTAATAGTTTCTAAAATGAAACATTCAATCATTGTTTTGCTTAAATTCACAATGAGGTCCTTGTTTCTGGTCATGTGTGATGTGAATTTGTTGTCCAATATCCACAAGTTCAACTAATCTATTTCTCACAAGGCAATATCAGCAACATTATCCTCTTCGAAACTCCCCTTCATCACTAATGTTGGTGATGAGTTCACCTTCTTAATATCTAAAAATATTATATCTTATTATTATTTTAAAACATAAAATATTTTGTGTGTATCAATTTGATTGGGTGATGGTTCGGGTTTTTTATTTCTTCTACATGGAGGAATTATTGATGAAACTTGTTGCATTATTGAAGCACAATAACTTCCTTATACACAAATCATTCAAAAAATTGCCATTAAAAGAAAAATAATGATTAAAATAATTTCTTTTCTATTTGGAATGAGTTTTCTCTCAAAAGTATTTCCTTGAAATTGATCAGATATAGTAAGTGTGTAGAAAATTTCCAAAGAAAAAACATTGTAATCTAAAATCATTATAATTTTTCTTAACCACATAGTTAGTATCCTTTATAGTGTTTTAAATATCAACATTATTATTATGATTTGGTTCTTGATGTTTTGAAAAAATATATGTTAATCTCTATATCTAAACTGTTGGACTTGAGGAGTGGGCTCACATTCCTCCTTAAGAATTCCATTGGCCTAAGTAGATGATGTTGCATGTGAATTTAATGTAATCATTTTGGGTTTCAATAATCATTATATCTCTTTACACTTTCAATTTAAATTTATAATTTCTTCCATATCCACAATCCTCTTTACTCTTTCATTGATAGTTTTATCTAAAACATCAATTATTTAGGTCTGTTCTTAATTTTAATATCCATTTTAACATTTCATCTTCTTATTGTTTCATGTATAGATTAAAATCATGAACTATTTCATTGGAAGACTTAGTATTTTATCTCTATATATCATGTTATTCAAGATATATATCAACCTTTTCCTCTAGATCAACCCTTCCAACAACTCATCCATTCTTATCATTAATATCATAGTTTCTTAACCTATTTCTAATGGAAAACTATACACATTCATCTTTACTATTTTCAAATTCTTCTATGTCACGTTCTATAGAACCAGTAACATTTTTAGACCGAATAGTTTTTCTTATAAAAGGACAATAATGAGAAATATTTGAAAATTCTTTTGTCATAATATTGAGAGGTTTTCGTTCACCATAATCTTATTGATAGTTTGTGGTTAATTTATCCATAATAAGTCTCACCTTTCAACACTCGAATCAAACAAGGGGAAGCTTACCCTTAAACATCCCTCTTCTTATATTGTGATTTGGGTAAAATAATGAAATATCATCATCAACTTCATGAAATTCTGAATTTTTTTGATTGAGAGATCCTTCATGAATTTAAAATCTACCACCAAGATACTTTTTTTGGACTAATTGTCTTCATTTATCATTTCATAAGAAACCCTGTTTCTAGGGATGATATCAAGAGAGAGATATTTTGGATATTTAGATTCTAGAACCAATAGTTTTTCATTGAATCAAGCAGGAAATCTTCTCTTAATTATCATCCTGATATTTTATTCTTTAAGATCATCACCACGACTTAACAGGTATTCAAAAAGAATATTTAGACTATCAAAAAAGAAATCCACTTTCTCATTTGAATTCATTATAAAATATTATTTATTTTTCTAAAAAACCTACAGCTTGGATTCCAAAACCTTTGAATTTCCTTCATAATTGTTCAAAAGAATTACCCACATAACATGATAGGTTTTACAGGATATTAATTGTTTAAAGATTAGATTGGAAAGAGAACTTCCTAGATCATTAATAGATTTTTATTCCTCTTCTAATTGTCATTGATATTTTTTCATTAAGGCTTCACTTTAAACATTTCCAGTGATTCCATAATATTTACGTCACAAACCAGGAAGGGATACCATCAGACATGATGCCCAACTTGGTCCAAGGCATGGACCGAAGAGCGTTCCCAACCCCTATAGGATAAAAAATAGTTTCATGAATCAAATTTATCACTATGGGAATGACTTTTCCCAAAAAAAACAGGAACAAATTAATGAACCAAACATGTGGAAAAAACAATAATAAATGAATAACAAAAAATTTATAAACTGATCTAGATACAAAAAAACTAAACAAACCGAGGACTAAAAATATAAACTAAATCAAATCGATGAAAAAAAGATCTCTATGTGACCTAATTGTCACCACCATCTACACGACCAACCTAATTCATGCGAAATCAAACCTGAAACCTGCACCTGCAATATAGCTCAGGTCATCCAACACCGAATGGTATTAGTGGGGTGTGTACTTATGAAGATAGAAAGGTAATGACCAAAGAATTCATACATTTCCTTTCATGAAATAGTCCACAAATAGTAGTTTTAAATACACATATAAAAAGTGGTTTTACTCATTTTAATAAGAAAATAAAAAATTTCTTTTTTCAAAATAAACATGACAAATTCCCATTGTCAATATATATTTCCATTTTAAAAACTAGGTTCCACACATAAATCCAAAGAGTGTAATAAAAGAAAAAATTAAAAATGAAATAAAGATATATCAAAAAAATAAACTAAGGTAAATAGAAAAATAAACAAGAATATAGAGATAATAACCATGGGAATTTCCTTAACATCCATAGAGCAATCCCTAGATGTACTCAGATCAGGCTCACCTGCTAGAATATGGTGAATCTCTATAGTCAATAACCAACTAGACGTTCTAATTGGACAATAAAGTGGCACATCCCATTAATACCTATAAAATCAAGGGTGTACTAATCCATATAATCAGGGTTGATAAGGAACTATCGCATGAACCTCTAAAAGCCTCCAAGGAAACCTGTGGTAATAGTACATGGTGAAAGGAGGAGGCCCTCACACGCGTGACGCACCTTACCTACTGGCACCACACTTTCCTTCCCAAAACACTAACACCACCTATTTGATAAATCAATCTATGTAAAATCCTCTATAGAGTTTTCCATATTGCATAATCCTTTCACAAGTTTCAACGAGGCTATCATATCACATGATCCTTCAAACCATTTTTCAAAACATACTAAAATGAAAACCAGTCATTTGTACATTCAAAATCACACATAATTTCCAAAACATAATAAAGTTACAACAAGCCTTGAACATCAATATATTTAAAATATTCTGAAAAAAATTCCAAAAAAACATTAAAAAACACTTTTATGTACATAATGTCTGGCTGGGATTTAAGTTCTAAATCCCATTACACTTCCAACATTATTTCAAAACCAATATGAAAACCCAAAAAATAACTAAATATTACTAACGGGCTTTACTAACTTTTATAATACAACAATTTCTCAATGTTCCAAATGGGCCTTAATTTCAAAAATAGTTTAAAACCACTTCATGTCACATAGAAATAGAGGGACCATTATTAAAGCATCAAGATTTGAAGAAGGAATGAAGAGGGAGGGGAAAGTGTTTTGAAATATGATGTTTAAGTTGAGATAGTTTATCCAATACCATTATCATTTGTGTGTCCATCCATGTGTTTACCCCGTGAAAACATGAATCTTCCCACATCAAATAGAAAAATTCATGTCTTTCATGAAATCCCCTAAAGACTATCTTTAACAAAATATCACATGTTTTCAAAACAACATGTAAACATTACACTTGAATGTCACCAATTTCCTCAAAAAATATCAAATTATTAATCCAAAAATGATATAGAAACAAAAAAAGGGTTAACATCACTAAAAAACACAATTTCATTTTAGTGGCACAATTGACATTTTAACAATCACCTTGTGTGCCTAACTTTATAACATGATTAAATAAAACCCTTTAAAACCACTTCCACTAATTTTTTCCAACATAAAAACATTACACTAAGCCAAAAAACATACACCAAAATCATTTTAATCATATTTAAATATTATTTAAAAATACACAAGCATCAAAATAAATGCATTAGAAAAGAAATGGATTGAAACACATTCCTCAATGGAGTGCGGATGCGATAAAACTTCAATGGAAGGAAAAACCGAGCCCAATAGACAATATTCACACCCTAGATCCACATAAAAAATAACCCAACACATCAATGCTAGATTTTAGGGTTCTTCCAAGACATAATTCACGATAGAAATACCAATAAATAAATATAGAAGAAGATAAAGAGGAGAAAATGGCCAAAACCCTATGGAACTCACCATGCAAACTTGGAGATGCATCCACGAAGGGAGGAGAACCAAAGAGAGAGGGAAATGGGGATACCTTTATGCACCAAAAATTACCAAGGGGGAGGAAGACCTAAAAGGGGATAAAAAGAAGGGGGAACTAGGAATTTCATGATTTTTAATATTTGTGCAGATTGCACAGTTTGGCCGCAAAGTTTTCTGAATCATGTGAAAGCCAAGCTATCACAACTATCCAAATTGATATAACCTCACACATAGTTTCTACAGGGTTTCCAAAACCATGTGAAACCCATGCTCTGCACCATTGGACCCCAAAACAAGCTACATGGTTACCTGGGAAAAGCCTCATGGTTTAACCAAACAGTGCGCTAACCATGTATAGGCCAAAAACACAGTAGAGATTTCCAAAATTCAAAAATATAAACAAGGTATCAACCCGAACCTCAACAAAAATATCAATAAATAATATAATAATAAAATAAAAGTATTTAAATGGTTGGGGTGTTACTATTATCCCCACCACAAACACTTTACACACCCAGAAATTTACCCAGTCGAACGGTAAACAGAACTCGTTCCTAATTCTGAAATAATCCGATCAAAACAACAAACCGCAGTGTGGCCTTTTTACTTAAAAATTAACACCATAACTCTTATAAGGAAATAGAAAAAATTAATAACAAAAATATAACACAAGATAGTTCTACTCACAAAAATAACTCAACTAACTCCTTTTCAAAACCTCAGACAGACCAAACATAAAAAACTCACTACAAGCCAACCTAGACAACCCGGAACCTCAAGAACATCCAACCAAATCTAGAAACACTATACACCAGGGTGAATTAATAGGATGCAATAAAACCATACCGTAAACCAAAACTATAATTCAACAATATGAAGATATTAAAAATCTATAAATGAGAAAAAAAATTAATACCAGATTCAATCCACACAAGTTCTAAGCACACTCAAGAAACAACAAGTGATTTAAGGCCCACATTTAGATAACATAACCACTTGGATTATGAAACATTTGGATTATCAATGTTTCAATATAGAAATATGAGATTATAATAACATAAAAATCCAAAAACAACTTCAATCATCTCCACCCAAACACGGGGGACAAAAATTAGGCAAAGGCCCTCTGCACCCCTGATGATTCCCTGACCACGTGAGAGCTTCACTCTGAGGCCTTTGGTTGGTGCCTTGATAATTAAACCATCCACTTCCTCATAATCAGATAGAGACATAATCTAATCAAAGCTTATTCTTTAGGACACACTTCCTAAAAAAATTTCTAGATTTCCTATGTAGCCAAAATGATGACAATCCTTCTTAGGATTTCAACAAGATGGATTTGAATGGAAAAACAATCAACACTAGTGGAACACGAGCAAACGTTCCAATAATATGGATGTTTGAACCAACTAACGATAATTTTTAGAAATAGGTTCCTCTGGTACAACCCTATCAGTAGATAGTGAAACTTCATGAGAGCCAACCACCACTAATCGCACCCTGAGAACTAACTCATCTAAAAACTCCTCATCCACAAACTTCTAGAAATAGAATTTACCAAATGAGATGATTTTTTTTAAATCTATGGATGTAGAACAAAAATGAAAAGAAGTGGTTTCAAATAATCCACTGATGCTTCCTATAGATAGAAGGAAATAAACTCTTTAAAGTGTTCAATATAAGACTTCACTATACGATAGCCCTACCGACCATCCTATATCTCTTCCACCTTCCTCATATTTATCTTATCTAGTATAAAATATCAGACAAAAACTGACATTAACAATTCCCACATCATCCCAACTATCATCTATGATGGAGAAAATATCTTCCACTAATCCAAAGATGGAACCTTGAAAAAAACCCATGACAACATGCACTCTCACATCTTCAGAAGTTCCCAATGATCTAAAGATACCCTCAAATTCCTCTAGTCATTTTACAGCCTTCAATGGAGCTTAATCACCCCAAAAGATGAGAAATAATCAAGAAGAACCATAAATTGGGAAAGAACCTCTAGAGACTTTGGGACCCTTTCTGGGGGGTATGTTCTGAACAACACAAAGATCAAAAAATTAGGTTCAACATCAACCAGAGGCATAACCAAAATGAACATCTAGATCCAAAACAACAGTCTCAAAATCAAACATCACAAACACATAAAAATAATCATTTCAAAACCACATTTTCCATTTTAATTTCAAAATTTCCTTCTTCCAAGGTCACTTTCCAAAACCAGAAATCCATTTTAATGAAAAAAAAATTAAAAACCATATTCCATTACAAATACCCACCTGGAAAACCCAAAATAAACCTTTAATTTCAAATAATCTTCCATGTTATCATATGAATCATCGCATATCTACTCTTTCTACTTCCTGTTATTCCATCCACACATGCCAATATGCACTCCCCATACATACCCACACATACGAGTATGTTCGTAAAGAATACAAAGGGCCACACCTTCCATTTCACCATCAAACCCATGAATTTAGAAAATTTTCATTCCAAACACTTTTCCTTAAAACCCATTCTTTCCAATCCCAAAAACACTTAAAATAAATTAGTTCAATTTCAAAAACCACTTCCCTTTTAGAAGTATAATCACATCAACCGAGAATGAAATAAAACATACCTCACACCAAACTATGGGAGATAGGAACTAATAGTCATTCCTAACTAGTATACGTAGATGTTGGGTCATACCTCAAGTAAGAATCAAATAGGATGATATTAAATTGTGTTCTAAAACACTAAATAGGTCACTAATTCATTTGAGATCATAAAATAATGCTATAGTAGCTCTATTTTCATTCCTCATTGAAAAAATCCAAACAAACAGACTCAAAACCCGGACTACCCCTGGAAACTCAACGATCAGGATGAGAAAGAGTTTGTGACGCTCTCCCCATACCAACCTCTTCAGTCCTGACAGTCTTGATCTCTAATCTACATGATACATAAAATAAAAAGGAACATGATTTGATACCATTTTTTTACAAACCATGTGGGGATTCCATCTGAATAGACACCTGAACTAGTTTAAGATATGGCCCGAAGGGAATTCTCGATCCCCACAGGATGGAAACTACTATCATGCATGAAAGTAATCACTATGGGAATTATTTTCCCTAATAAATAACCAAGTTCAAGTTAATAAACTAAACATGGAAAATAACCAATAATAAATGAATATGAAAAAAATTATAAACTAATATAGACAAAAAATAAAACTGAAAAAACTGAGGACTAAAAAATAAAAACTAAACCTAACTAAAGACAACTTGATCTCTAGGTGACCTCATGGTCACCATCATCAACACGACCAACCTTCTCCATAAGAAACTGAACCAAAAACCTACACCTTCGAAGCACATCAGGTCTATTACAATTGAATGATACAAGTATAGTGTGATACTATGAATCATAGTAGATAACCACTACATAACACATACATTTACTTTCCCAAAACAATCCAAAAATACTATTTTAAAATATATATATATATAAATTGGTTTTAATCAATTTAATAAGAAAACACAATTTCCCCATTTTAAAAATAAAAACACCACATTACCATTTTCAATATAGATTTCTATTTTAAAACCTTGGTTCCACGCATAAATATAGAGAATTTAATAAAACCCTACTATGAAAATGAGATAAAGTGAAACCAAATAGGAAACCTAGTGCAACCAAAAAATAAACAAGAACATACAGATAGTAACCGTGGTAGATTCCTAAACATACCTATAGTGATCCCAAAACATACATAGATTGGACTCACCTTCCGATATTTGCTGTATCTCTATAGAGACCTTATAATTTTCACATAACAATACATGATTTTAATCATAATTATACATCATAGTACAAGCCAAGGATTATGAAGTCTAGTGTCTTGGAAGACTAGGTACATAAAACTAAAAACATGGGACTGAAAAATAAACTCCTTTATTTAATCAAAAAATTGAGCTCCAAACATCTATTATGATAAAACATCTGTATGGGGTACCCTGGGGAACACATGAATAAAGGGGTGAGCTAAATAACCTAGTACGGGAATAACCATAAGAACAAAGTATTAACACAAGGAATATAAGGCATGACAAGATGATATCAAAAGGCATGTAACATATGGAACCTTAACATATAAACATGGAATCATATATATATGGAGTCATAGAATTTAGGAAGCAATATAAAACATGACTTTATCATGGATCAAGGCTAACTGCCAAGACTGTTTCACATGGTATCACATGCCAATGCTTACCACCAAGACTGTCGCACATTGTAGTACAAGCCAAGGCTAACTGCAAAGACCATCTCACATAATGTATCATGAGACTCAAATTTACACAATGAATTGGAATTATATCTGGGTGCAACCATATTAACTTTTCATGAATATTTTTTCTATATAAAGAATCATACCTAATCAATATTACATAAACATAAGGGTTACCCTTGGAAAGAATTGGGTACCAGAATAATGTCATAAAACATAACAAATGGGTGTATCATAAAAGTGTCCATGAAAGAATAAAATTATAACATACATGGACATTAAGAATGTAAAATATCAATATATCATGGTAAGTGATGTCCAACAGAAGTGACACCATGTGAAAAGAGTATTTAAGAATTTGTTTCTTTGCAATATTTTGTGCGGTTTTAAGGAAAATACTATAGAGCCTTTAAAATAGAGAAGGGAACAATCATTTATATAAAAACAAAATTGAACCAAGAATATTTTCATAATTAAAAAGACTGATATTATAATGAAAATTTATTCTTAAAACAAAATATAGAGCACACTTGAAATCAGGTCAGAATTTGGGATGTTCTCTTAAAATAGGTTTGCTTATCGGGAAGTGTTGAAGAGTGAGTCAACTAAAACATGTTTATACCCAAAATATAATGATGAAAGGGTCATTATAAATGAATTTTTTTACAAGTAAATAAAATTTATAAATTTAAAATAAAATTAATAGATAACCACATTTTGGTAAAATGAAATATAAATAACCCTGAAGGAATAAAAGTGATTCGGGTTGAATCCCTTATCGAATATTGGCATGGTATCGTGTGTACTTAAGAGGGATTAATGTGATAAGAAGGGGTTTATCATAATTTAAAAAATTAGGATGGTATGGGGATGTTTATTAATCATAACCCATCACTAGTAATTACACATAAAAGGGCATAATAGAGAAGACATTCTTGAATAAAAGTGAAGTAGAGAAGATCATATACCTTAAGTATGATGGAGTTCTACACAAGATATTAATGACCTGAATAATCAATTTAGGTTCGTTAATTAGTAATTCCAAAATCAATTCTATATTTAAATTATTTATTATAACCTTTTTATGGTCATTCATATTCTTTTTTATTGGTTATGATGTTCAACTTCATTGTCTGGGTCCATTTTCTTCCCTGGTTTTAATGATCGGTTCACATATATTCGTGTTCAGATACACATGTATGATTAATGTGGTTGTCCAGAGTTGAAGTTATATTTTATTATTTAACATCCATATGGTTACATGGTTTTACAATGAATTCGGTTACTTTGAGTGAAGTTGAATCATTATATAAAACAATAATGTTAAACACTTTGATTAATTTGATGATTTTCCTCATAATTAACTTGTTTTGTATTATTAATTTAAATCATGTTTAAAATGGTATTCCAGAACCTCAAAAAAATTAAAATACATATTTTATAGTCTGGTTCAATAATAAAAATGGTTTCAGGACCATAATTGAAAATAGTAATAGAAATTAATAATCAGTGGTCCTTGAATGTGTTAAATTAACACATCTCAAACGATGTTTTAATTTCATTCAAATAAAATGTGGGGAAAGTAGGGATTATAATTAACTATCCCATTAGCATAATATAATTATAGTGCATTTATTTTACTTGAGTTATCATACCATTTGGGTCAAGGGAGGTGAGTAAATAAACAAGAAAAGAAAAGAACTTGAATGAAAATAATGAATCAGAAAGCAGAATTTACCTCTTGAGTTTATCTCCTTTGAGTGCCTCTTAAATGGAATGGATTTGGTATTTTTAAAATAATAAGGTCTGTTGTAAGTGGGGAGGGATCTTGGGGAGATATTTAGTTATAATTTAGGAAAGGCACAAGGTTTGATATGAGTGAAGAGAAGAGGTAAAGAGGGGTGGTATTTATAGTGGAGGAGAGGAGGGTTTTCATAATATTTGATTCCTTAAATTATTAAATTCTATCAATACCATAAATATCGATAATTCAAAAACCAAAAAGAGTAATATTTTTATGTGAGTTTTAGATAATTTCCTTACATCATCCATACATCAGCTGATGACTTCATAATTCATGTATTTATCATTTATTGTAAATTGTCGTATTTTACTATTCACCAAAAATACAGGTATTTTAGAAAAATACCAAAAATTCACCCTAACCATTTTTTGATGTTTAGAATCCAAAAAATGAACTCCATTTTTAAAGAATAATTTTATAAATATGACTAATTTATTTTTTAATTAAAATCATTATTTATGTCAGAAATACAGATTTTAAAAATATAACTGATTCTACAATTCTTTCAAAAATTACATAAGGTCTTATAAAATTAATTTCAAACCCAAAGACATTAAATTGATAATGTATGAACACCTTTTAGGAAAATAAATTTTCTTATAAATCAACTAGTTATTTTTAATTATTTATTTATGACTTACAAAATTACAAATACTTTTACTATGATCATATTATCACTTATAAGATGCCTAAATTCTATTTCTACATTCATAGATGAGATTACTATTCCTTTAGAATATTTACTATACATAAGGGTCATATTACTATTCATATGGGTATGTTACTATTAATAAGGTTAGGTTGCTATTCACCAGAAATTATGTTTGTCTTATCGGACTCCAAACATCTTACTAATCGCAACTGAGAAATGTTAGATTTTTTAAAAACAAACAAGTCTAAAAATTATGGTTAAAGGTCACATAGTACATAGTGTTTAATTGTTTTTTGTTTTAATGTGATTATATGACATAATCATAAGATATAAAGTTCCATTAGAAAACATTGGATCGTTACATTCTTCCTCCCCTAAAAATTTTTCCCTCAAAATGTCATTTTACATCTAGGCCATAAACATGTGTGGGTAAATTTACTTCATTTATTCTACCAGTTCCCATGTTGGTTTTTCATAATTATGATTCCTCCATAGTAAATTGACCAGGTCAGTAGTCTCGTTTTGTATAACTTTATCTCTACGATCAAAGATCATCACTGGATGCTCCTCAGAAGAAAGATCATCCTCCAACTGTACCACCTGTAAAGAGAGAACATGTGAATGATTTGATATGTACTTACTTTAAGTGAGATAAATGGATGACATCATGTACTTTAGACATGGTAGGTGGAAGTGCTAGCTGATAAGAAACAACCCCAATATGAAGAATAATCTCCAAGGGGCCGATGTACCTGGGACATAACTTTCCATTCTTCCTAAACCTCATGACTTTATTCAATGGAGATATTCCTAGAAATACCATGTCTCCGACTTTGAACACAGGGTCTCATTGATGATTGTATGCATAACTCTTCTGTCAACATTGGGCTGACATGATGTGTAGCTGAATGTTTTTCACCTTCTCCACCATTTATTTGACAATTTTAGGTCCTAGAAGCTTACGCTAACTGAATTCATCCCAACACACCAGTGTTCTGCACCTTTTACCATAAGGGGCTTCCTATGGTTCCATTCAGATGCTCGAGTGTAAACTGTTGTTATAGGAGAATTCAACTAGTAGAAGATGTTGGTCCCATCCTCCTTTGAAGTCTATATAGGATGATCTCAAAATATCTTACAGTGTCTTAATATTTCACTCAGATTGGCCATCAGTTTGAGGATGATAGGACGTACTGAAGATCAGTTCAATGCATAGATCATATTGGAGACATTTCCAAAACATCGAGGTGAATCTAGTATCATGATCGGATACAACAGATAGTGGTACTACATGAAGACTTACCACTTCTTTGATGTATATCCATGAAAATTGATCCAATGATAATTCCTCTCAAATTGCATTAAAATGAGCTATCTTCGTAAGATGATCCACAACGACCCATATAGAAATGTCTCATTTGTATGTCTTTGGAAGTCCAGGAACAAAGTCCATGGGAATGATCTGACACTTCAATGTTGTTATGGGTATTGGTTTCATCATCCCCTTTGAATTATATCTTTCATCCTTCACTTTTTGACATACCAGGCACTTTGATGTATTCTCAGCAATCTCTATATTCATATTGTCCCACCAAAAGTTCTCTTGGAGATCTTGATACATCTTTGTGATCCCTGGGTTAATAGAGAAGGTTGAGCTATGTGTTTCATTCAAAGTCTCCTTCATTATCTCTAGATCAGAGGGTACAAATAATCATGACCCAAATCTTACAACTTCCCCCTTGTCAATTTTGAAATCGAAGGATTCCCCATTTCTGATAGCTTCTACCATTTTATGAATTTACACATATTTTCTTTGAGCATCCTTTATTTTATCAATGAGGTATGGTTGAGCAACAATTTGAGGATGGGTTGAAAATGTTCCTCCCTTAATTATTCCAATTCACATTGTATAAAAATCTAATATGATATGATCCTTTTAAATTCTCATCATTTATAAAGATGAAGGATCCTTTCTACATAGATAATCGAACACCATATTTGCCTTATCGGGATGGTAGTGGATTGAGCAGTCATAATCCTTGATGAGATCTATATTGGAGTTGGTGGCCTAGAACCAACTACTTTGTACATTATTAATTAATAAATACCTTATCACATCTTGATTGTTCATCTGTGTGAAAATGCATGTGATAATTTCCAAAGGATAGTTGTTGCATTAATGTGTCATAGTGGATCATTGCTATGATGAGAACCCGGAAATGACATAACACTATTTCTGAATGTATGTTCTATGGAAAGATGATGTTATTTAAGGGACACAAATAATACAGGCCATTAGGGATGGGTAATTATAAAACATTGAGGCACTATCTCATGGTGTGTGCCCTTGGTAATATCCAAGAGTATATTATGATAACAAGACACGCCAGTAGGAAATCCACATTTCATAGTGTCATTGGATGTTCCTATCTGCAGATGTGTGTATTGGTCCCTAGACATTAATATTATTATTAATGGGTATTAAAACACTCACAGTTAAATGTATTGATGAAAACTATGATTACAAACTATTCACAATGAGGTAGGATGTGTTGGGTGCATCACGAGTAATACTGCATTAATAGATAATGCGAGAAAGGATGTTTCCCTTCTGTTCCATAATTGAAGGAGATATCTCAGTACCTTTGATGGAAATGATATAGCCTAAATAAATCCATGGCCATGGTAAGGAATGGGCGTGTTCGATTCTATGAAGTCAAAGAAAGAAGAATCGATCACATGGGTTGATGGCACCAGCATGCAACCTACTTGATTCGAGATATCGAGACCAAGCGATTATATTACACTGTAAGTGTTCGTAGAAAGTGACATGTCATTGTGGTGATAACTTTTATCTATATGGGTTCCTTGGAGTGTTTTTAGATGTTAACCTTGTACTTTATGCAGGCTCTACCTAATTCCACTGATAAAGAGGCCTAGAGGGTCACACACAAAGTGTGTATAAGTATCTCAGTTAAATATTAAGTTAACAAGTTGAATAAAGATAATTTTAAATTGTGGTTTAATAATTATTCAAGGATGACTGATCACATTTATTTTGACTATAGTTATTTGAGAGAATATATTGTGGGTGAAATAATATATTTATTAGCAAGTAATTCAGTGACATTTATTTGATAAATAAATATCTATTATTCAAGGTCTAATAATTTTGGTGGAGGAAATAAAGAAAATGGAAAACAAACGTAAATTCAGTGTACATTAAATATAAACACCGTGTATTTTTCTAGGGATTTATGAGGACTAATATTATTTATTTAATTAAATAATATTAGGTGTAATTAACTGGGTGCGTGTCATGTAATAATAATAGTCAACTTTTATTATTAGACATGGGGTATTGCTAAGAATTAAATGAAATGAAAAAATTGTTTCAAGTAATTAATTCATTTTATTATTCTATATAATTAAAATCCCAATTATATAATTCTCTTTAGCCTAGCCATTTTTTTGGTGGTTGTGCACAATGGATTTGGAAAAGCTCTCAAGATAAGAGATAATTCTTTTTCCACCAAGAACGCTCTCAAGATACGAGAGAGATATCCACCTCCATCGGATCAAGGTGATCAAAGGCAGACATCGCAAGTGAAGGCTCTTCTGCACTAGCAGCAGGAGATCCCTTCGGTGATGTCCAAAGATACGTGGAGCACGTGTGGATCACCACTAATGGAATCCTATTCTTGGATTCTACGATGCAAAAACGAATCACATCAGATCATGACCGGAAACATCAACGGAGATAGAATTTCATCAAGGTAATTCGTCTCTTTTAATTAAATTAATTATAACCAACATATGATGATCCTCTCTACGGTTCTGGTAATCCCTTCCTTTCTTTCATTCTTCATTCTATTCTGAAGATCTGGAATTTTATTATCATGAAGGATCTCATATTGATCATTGTTAACCGAAAAATTAAAGTTGGGTATACCCACTAATGCTCTTCTGCTGCGCCGGAAACCTACAAGTGGTATCTGAGGGGTCATATTATTGATTATAATTATTTATTTTTTCATTAGTAATTTATGAATTTAATAATTTAGTTGTTTCATTTCAATTTAATCGTTCTATAAATATGAATCTCGAGATCTCTTACTCCACTCTCATTTCTCATTCACCTTACTGAAATGAATTTTTCTATTAATTTTATTAAAATAAAATAGAGTATCTCATCCGGTGTTGCCAAACGTTCCTGACCATACAACACTAGAATACACGAAAATTATTTTCAAGTACACAATGTGTAGACTAGGTTCAATAGATCAGACTGGTCCACCAAATCAAGACGTGTGTTGAAGTATTTCTATGTCTTAAATGACACCATGTGTTGACCAATAATTGGTGCACACAATTTCCGAATTACACACTGTTTGGTCCACTAAACACGACTTGAGGTCCCTTTGGGTTAGGGTTGGACTGTGTACCCTATACGTAGCTTGCCCGGTTGGAAACCGTGTAGTGCAGAAACTACACGGTGTGTGTCAGCTGAACACATCGTGTACTCTAAAGATTTCTGAAGTACATATACACGTCATGTCCCCGAGCATGTACTTCGGATGGACAGAGAAAAAATTTACACACCATGTAGTCAGAACTACAGGACGTGTACTCATGCAAATTATGAAGATTTATTAAAATTTATTATTATATTGTCAAACCCCTGAGACGTGTGCCATAGTTCAGGCATAAATCTTAGGAACAACACATGATAGGTGTTTTATATATATGTGTTTAATTTAACATCTATGTAATGTTCATTTCTATTCATTGGGTAGTTATGAACGGGAATTCACTGGGTTGCCTCCAAGTTACAAGTTACATACAAAGATAATTTTAAATGAATTTATTTGTTTAAAATTATGATGGATTATAATCTTAAGGAAATTTAGAAAAAAGGTTTATAATAAAAGGATTGATTAATTAAAGATAATTAATTGATTTGAGCGTGATTTATCTTAAACAAGAACGATTAAGGAATTGAATGCTAGTTTTATTTATGTTTAAATATCATTGCATGTATGGATTATCATGAGATAGACCAAGACCTTTGTATTAGAATGGTTTCTTTTAATTTATTTATTTAAATTAAATTTGTTTCTTTGTGCGTCTTCTCCTCATTAATATACAGGGCCTACGTACCCAAGGTTTCTTTAATGTGAAACCTCATTTTACCTGTCACCTCTGAGTGAGATAAAAGCATATTTAATACATGGAGCTCCCAAGATAGTGTAGGTGGCTCAAGTTATGAGCCAAGGAGAAACCAATCCAAGAAGGTACAAAGGTGGGTAGGTTGAAAGCTGTAAACATGAAGCCAAAAGGTTCAAGTTGTTTCTTTTCTAGGTATTGGGTTAGTTTATAAACTTCTAGATAAACTAACCAATAGAACAACCTCATGATCATTCCATTTATTTTTTTCTGTCAGTTTCATGGTTTATTTATTTTGGATGTGTTTCCATGATCACACAATTAATGAATTAAACAAATCATGCAAGATGGAACTAAAATCAGATCGGATTATGCATAAATATTATCTTAGACATGGTTAATCACTTAAGTATATCCCACTTAATATTAACAAGCTTGTAATTAAAGATAATAAAATGTAAATTTACTTATAAGGATAAAATACCTCATAGAAAATATTAAGTTGGTATAGCCTTCCATAGTCTTGGTTAGAATCGAACCATAGTTCAAAGTGCTTGACCAATCCTAGTTGGGGTGCTTTCGATTATCAGGGAATTATAATTCAAGGTTTTTGGTTGAATTGACTTGGTTCATATTGATGGTTGACTGCTATAGTGGGACTTGGTGTGACCAAGAGGAAAAGGTTGAGGAAATCCCAAATAAAAGGATTACAGGATTGGGGAGTCCACTCAGTGGTTCAAGGACCTAAGAGTTAATGTAGTTGGAATTTGGAATTCCTACCTAAAACCCTTCATGTTGCTTTACCAACCCTAGTTGGGGTAATTCAATGGGGTTTATAGATCCTTGCCACTATAATATTCAGGCAATAGAATGTTCTGAAATCAATGGTGATGGTTATTGGATTTTGATAAAAGAGTGGGAGACTAATAAGTATTAATTTATTTATTTGTATTAGTTTTATCATGATAAATTACTAAATCTCTTCTCATCTAAATTTGTAGAAACGGAAAGAAAAATGACTTTAAACATATCATTTATAATCATACTCGAGAATTAAAACCATCTCACCGGCACCAATTTCTAGGAATGGGAGAGATGTTTACGCGTCATCCTTCTCCATGAGAGGAAATTGTATCTGTTGGAAGAGAAAATTCCAGTTGTGCCTAGAAACAAGGCTAGTGATGAGGAACTATCTCTCGATATGAAACATAAGGATGCGGTGACAGATTTTAATTATTCCATGCTATCGACCATGTCTAATGAGCTCTTGAAGCAACATGAAAGCATGGACACATATAGCATGATATCTCTCCTTAAAGATATCTATCAAGATAAGGTGTGATAAGAGAGATATGAGATCTCCAATTATTTGTTTACAACTAAGATTGGAGAGTCTGTGCCAGCTTGGACTCATGTAGTCAAGCTCATTAGCTACATTGAATGCCTGTACATCTTATGGATTAAGTTTCCGTATGATTTGTGTACATATCTCATCCTATCATCACTGCCCTAGACCTTCTCTATATTTATTGTCAACAACAACATGAGAAACAATGAGAAGATTCTATCATAAATTCTAAACCTAATTTTCCATGTAGATAAGGACATGGGGCATGACAAACCCACATTCCTTATGGTGAATAAGAAAAGTAAGGACATGAAAAAGGGGCCAAGGACTTATAAATGGTCTGAATCCACTGAGCACCGCCCTCCATGAAGGGTAAGATCCAGTGGAGGGGCAAGTAATAGGAGGTGGTATGTTTTGCATGGGGAAAGCAAGGCCACTGGAAGAGGAACTATACCCAAAAGCATGGGTACGCTAAAGGTTCATTCGTTATCGAGTGTAATCTTTTCATTTATACACATTGGGTTTTAGATATAGCTTGTAGGGCTCACATTTGTATTCAAATTCAGAAACCAAGTAGATTTATAAAGATTTCCAGATGAGAGGTGGATCTTCAAGCTGCCAATGGCACAAGGTTGGCGGTGTTATCCATTGGCTATTACAACTTTTAGTTTCCAACTAGGATAATTTTGGTGTTACATAAATGTTATATGTGCCTAGTGTTACCAAAAACATAATTTATGTACCATGTTTGGATATTTATTGATTTATGTTCATGTTTGAAAATAATGGTTTCTTATTTTATAAGAACAACGTATGTTATGGTATGGAGCATTTAAATAATGGTTTGTATGTATTAAATTATGAAAACCAAGTGTTGGAAATTGATAAGAAAACAAACTCACATGACTCATACATCACCCAGTTGTGGAATCACCGTCTCGGTCATGTAAATGAGAAGCACTTGATAACACTCTCCCAAGATGGCTATTTAGAATATATTGATCTAAAACCACTTGATAGATGTCATGCTTGTTTACAAGGTAAAATTACTAAGATACCTTTCGGTGGACATGGTGAAAGGGCCACATAGCTTCTAGGAATGGTGAAAATGGATGTATGTGGACTGTTTCCAGTAGAATCTAGTGGTGTATATTCCTACATCATTAATTTTACTGATGATTTTAGTAGATGTGGATATGTATAATTAATGAGGTATAAGTCAGAGTCCTTATAGAAATTTACGAAATTCAAGAATAAAGTATAGAATCAGCTAGGTAAGAAGATAAAAAAGATTCGATCGGATCAAGGTAGAGAATATCTAAACCAAGAGTTCATCGATATTCTATGGGAGTCTGGGATTCTATATTAGCTCACTCATCCTTATACACTATAGTGGAATGTTATTACTGAAAGGTGGAACTGCACCTTGTTGGATATGTTGTACCTCTCGTTCCCCTCGTTGTTTGATTTTCATGATCACAATCACCTTATTATTTGTCTAATATTGTTTGAAGTGTTTTTGAATGATAGGCACAAGGTTTCCAAGAAGTTGGCCCAAGAAAGAATCTCAAAGTGGACTGAATTGCAGTCCACCGGCCACCTGGTGTGATAGCACCGGCCAGCCGGTGGACCTGGCAGAGGCATTGCCCACTGCCAGGTTCCACCGGTCAGCCGGTGGCTCTGTCCCCGGCCAGCCAGTGGCACCCAGACCAATTGGCCAGCTACTGTCTCCCCACCGGCCAGCCGGTAGCTCCTCCACCGGTCAACCGGTGGAGCCTGGACCAAAATTCTTCTCCTCTGTCAAGGCACCGGCCAGCCGGTGGAGTTGTACCGGCCAGCCGGTAGCCCAGTCAAACTAGCCGTTGGCTTTGACCAGTCAACTCCCATTTGGCCTCCAACGGCTCTTTAAGCCTCTCCAACGGCTCCGAAGACTCCCCAAGGGTTCCATGCCTATAAATAAAGGTCAAGTAAGCCCCGGACACTAACCGGAACTTTAACCAAGCCCAAGGACACTTTGTTGATCAATTGGCCAACCTCCGGCGACTTCCTTCAAAGGAACCCCAAGTGCTCCAACAACTTCCACATCCAAGGAGCTCCACCAAAGAAGCTTGGAAGCGGCCTTCAACATCTCCAATCATTCAAAGGCGCCCAAGGCTTCTTCTCAAATACGGTTTTTCTTGTTTATCTATTTTGAGCTTAATTTGGGTTTGTGTCTACAAACCACTCTATTTCTCATCCCCTCTTTCTTTTGGGTTTCACATCACCATTAAGGTGTGAAAAGGTTGTCAAGCTTTCCTTTAAATAGCTAGAGACATAGGTGAGCTATCCTTCACCTGTAAGAAGGATAGTGGGTTCTTGCTAAACCATTAAAAGCAAGTGGGTTCTTGCTCAACCATCAAAAGCAAGCTGTAATAGGTCCTACTGCTACCTCAAAGCCTAGTGGGTTTCTTGCTAAAACCATTGAAAAGCAAGCGGTAGGAATCTCTCAACGGTTTAGTTGGGAGCGGAGATGTAGGCCGGGTGTTGGCCAAACTCCGTTATCAAGTTTTGTGTTTTGCCTTCTTTATTTCCGCTGCATTTTCACTTTGATTTTAATTTGTTAATTAATTTTTAAAAGGCAATTCACCCCCCCCCCTCTTGCCATCAATTCCCTTTTTCTCCGCCCAACAGGATATGGTGAGGTCAATGATGAGTCGTGAAGATATTCTATTATCATTTTGAGGATATGCATTACAAATTGTAGCATACATATTAAATTGAGTACCAATTAAGTCAGAAAATGGAATTCCCTCGAAGTTATTGAATGGAAAGAAACTCATTTTGTCGCACACATGTGTGTGGGGATTCAAGGTGTTTGTTAAGGCCTTTCCCAGGGATGAAACTACAACCCGGGGCATGTGGTGTATCTTTATAGGATATCCTAATGAAAAAAAGGATATTTCCAATATATCCATTCAGAAAGGAAAGTGATTATCGCCAGTCAAGACGTCTTTCATGAGAGGGTGCACCTCTTAAAAATGGATAGTGGGATCAAGATTGACTTCAACGAAGTTGATTATCATGATACATAGGAGTTGGTATAGAAACAAGTTACATAGGTCCCCATATAAGAGGTTCCAGAAACACAAGTACTGCGTAGGAGATCAAGAGGGGTAAGGGAACCGGAGAGAATTGATTTCCTAGTCACTGAGGATAGTGAATCATTATTATTGGACAATGATGAACCTATATCTTAATTGGAAGTAGTATAAGTCATAGAATCATCAAGATGTCTAGAAGCTATGAATTATGAGATGGATTCCATGTATCAAAACCAAGTCTGGGTTCTGGTCGATGAGCCAGTTGATGTAAAGCCTGTTTGATGAAAATAGATATTCAAGAGAAAACAGGACATGGAAGGTCAAGTTAGCACCTATAAATCAAGGTCTATGGATAAAGTATTCAAATAGCTTCAAGGAATTGACTGTGATGAAAACTTCTCACCATTTTCCATGTTTAAATCCATAAGAATCATACTTTCAATAGCAGCATACCATGAATACGAGATATGGAAAATGGATGTCAAAACTTCATTCCTTAACTAGAACCTTCAGGAAGATGTATATATGACACAACGAGAAGGGTTTGTGACACCATGTGAAGCCAAACGGGTTTTCAAGTTATAGAAATCCATTTATGGATTAAATCAAGCATCCAGGTCATGGAACATTCAATTTTGTGAATCCATAAAGGAATTTGGTTTCATTAAGAATGAATGTGAGCCATGTGTTTATAAGAGGTTTAATGGGAATGCGATCATTATCCTATTAGTATATGTTGATGAAATATTTCTTATTGGAAATGGTGAATCAGTCTTATAGTCATTTAAGGACTGGTTGAACAAGTGTTTCTCCATGAAGGACATGGGTGAAACATCCAACATTCTAGGGATCAAGAACATTCGTGATAGATCCAAGAGGCTGCTTGGACTAAGTCAGGATACATACAATGACCAAATACTAAATATATTTAGTATCGATCAATCTTAGAGGGGATTGGTTCTAGTGTCACATGGCCCACATCTTTCTAAGAAAACGTGTCCTCGGACACAATAGGATGAAGATAGAATGAGTAAGATATCATACACTTAGTCTATAGGATCAATCATTTATGCAATGTTATGTACCAGAATTGATTTTTCCTATTCACTGAGCATGGTATGCGGGTATCAAGAAGATTTAGGAGAACAGAATTGGACTTTTGTTAAGACTATCCTTAAGTATCTAAGAAGAACTAAGGATATGTTCCTGGTGTATGGAGGAGACGGGGAGATTTTCATCAGAGTGTATGCTGATACAGGTTTTCAAACAGATCAGAATGATCTGAAGTAGCAATCTGGATATGTTTTCTATCTCAATGGAGGAGTTGTGAGCTAGACGAGTTCAAAGCAACCAGTTGTCATCGATTCTATAGTGGAGTCCAAATATATAGCGTCTTCTGATGCAGAAAAGGAATCCGTCTGGATTCTAAACATTTTCTAGGAGCTTGATGTGGTCCCTAGCTCTAAATATTATATCACATTGTATTGTGATAATACTATAGAGGTTGCTCTTGCAAAAGAACCAAGGTCACATCCATGGACAAAACACAAACAATGGAAGTATCACCTCTTGATGGATTACTATCAAAGGGGTGAATTTGTAGTGAGCATAGTGTCCACAGAATAGAACGTGGCAGACCTCATGACTAAAGTCCTATCTCAGCATAAGCATGAATGTCATGTGAGATCTAGTGGGTTTAAGGTTGTTATCAGTCGGCATTAGTCCAAGTGGGAGGCTATTGGAGTTGGTGGCCTAGAACTAACTACTTTTTACATTATTAATTAATAAATACCTTATCACATATTGATTGTTATTCTATGTGACATTGGAAGTGATAATGTCCTAAGGATGGCTATTGCATTAAAGGGTCATAGCGGATCCCTACTATGATGAGAACCTATAAATTCTATAAGACTGTTCTTGAATATATGTTCTATGGCCAGATGATGTTATTTGAGGGACACAAATAATACAGGGCATTTGGGGTGAATAATCATAAAACATTGAGGAACCTTCTCATGGTGTGCTCTCTTGTTAATATTCAAGAATATATTATGAGAACGAGACCCGCCAGTAAGAAATCCACATATTATAGTGTCATTGGATGTTCCTATCTGCGGACATGTGTATTGGTCCTTAGACTTTAAGATTATTATTAATGGGTATCACAACTCTCACACTTAGATTTATTGATGAAAATTTTGGTGAAACATTGTTCACAATGAGGTAGGATATGTTGGGTGTGTCACGGGTAATACTTCATTAATAGATAATGCAAGAAAGGATTTGTCCCTTCTGTTCCATAATAGAGGTAGATATCTCAGGCCCTTTGATAGAACTGATATAGCCTAAATAAATCCATGGCCATGGTAAGGAATGGGAGAGTTCAATTCCAGGATGTCAAAGAAAGAATAATCGAGCACATGGGTTGATCGCACTAGTTGCAACCCGCTTGATCCGAGATATCAAGAAAAATGTATTATATTACACAGTAAGCGTTCGTAGGAGGCAACAATTCATTGCGGCATTAAATTCTTCCTCTATGGGTGCCTTAGCATGTTTCATGACGCGATACTTGAACATTAGGAAGGTTCCACCTAATTCCACTGAGAAATAGGCTTAGAGGGTTACACACTAATTGTGCCTATGAATCTTAGTTAAATATTAATTTAACAAGTTGAATAAATATTATTCCCGATTGTGGTTTAATATTAATTCAAGGATGTCGGATCACATTTATTTTGACACTAGATATTCTAGAAAATATATTGTGGGAGAAATAATATATTTATTAGTGAGTAATACAGTGATATTTATTTGAGAAATAAATATCCATTATTCAAGGTCTAATAAATGTGGTGCAGTAAATAAAGAAAAATGGAAAAACAAAAGTACACGTCGTGTATATTAAATATACACGTCGTGAATTTTTTTTATGGGAATTTATGAGAAATAATATTATTTATATAATTAAATAATATTAGGTGTAATTCGTTGGGAAATTTAGAAGTAATAATAATATCCAGCTGTTATTATTAGACATTGGGTATTACTAAGAATTTAATTAAGTGAACAAATGATTTTTGGTAATTAATGAATTTTATTATTCTATGTAATTAAAATCACGGTTATATAATTCTCATTAGCCTATCCATTTTTTTTGTGCACAATGGATTTTGAAAAGCTCTTAATCCAATAGATAATTCTTTTTCCACCAATAATTCTCCCAAGCTATGAGAGAGAGATCCACCACCACCGGATCAAGGCGATCGAAGGTGGACATCGCAAGTAAAGGATCTTCGGTGCGAGCAACCGGATATCCCTACGGATACATCTAGAGAAACATAGAGCACATGTGGATCACCGCTAGAGGAATCCTACACTTGGATTCTATGATGCAATGACAGATCACATCAGATCATGACCGGAAACATCAACAGAGAGAGAATTCCATCAAGGAAATTCTTGTCTTTTAATTAAATTAATTATAACCAACATATGATGATCCTATCTTTGGTTTAGGGAGACCATTCTATCATTTCATTTTATGTTATATTCTAAAGAACTGGCGTTTTATTATCGTGGCGGATCTCAGATTGATTATTGTTTACCGAAAAATTAATGTTGGGTACACCCACTAATGCGTTTTCACTGCGCCCGGAACCTAAAATCTATCTATCATAGATGGTGCATATTAATCTCTTTTTGTGTGAATATATATTTGAGAATATTTTGGTGAGTATATATCTCACACTTCTCCCTATAGATATAATGTATCCATATTTTTAATGCAAATATCACTACCGCCAACTCCAGATCATGCATATGATAGTTTTGCATGTGTATTTTTAGCTGCCTTGAGGCATAAGCTTTCACTTTATTATTTTCCATTAGAACACATCCTAATACATTCTTTGAAGCATCTCTATACACCACAAATTATTCTCCACTTGTTGGGAGTGTGAGTGCTGGCAATGTGATAAGCCACTTTTTCAACTCCATGAAATGGTCTTCACATTCTTCAGTCCATACAAACTTTTCTCCCTTATGTGTTATCATGGTCATTAGGTTTTACAATCAGGAAATGTTATTTAAAAATCATAGATAATACCCAGATAGACCCAAAATATTTTTGGATCTCTGTTACAGATATTGGCATGGGCCGCACTTTAATCGCCTATGTCTTGGAAAGCTCCACAAATATCCCTTTATTGGTGATAACATTCCCCAAGAATGATATTTCCTCCATCCATAACTCACATTTACTGTAATTTTCATACAGATTCTCCCTTTACAAAATCTTTAATAAAGTATTTAGATGCTCCTCATATTCCTCCTTGCACTTGGAGTATATCAGAATATCGTCGATAAAGACTACCACAAATTTTTTATGTAATATATAAAGATTCTATTCATTAAATACATGAAATTTGTTGGATCATTAGTGAGTCTGAATGGAATAACTATGAAATCATATGGTCCGTACCTTATTTGAAAAGTATTTTTTAGAATATCTTCCATCCTCACATTTATTTGGTGATATCCTGACCAAAGGTCCGCCTTAGAGAAATAACTGGACCCACAATGTTGATCGAACAAGTCATCTATATATGTAAGGGGGTACTTTTTCTTTATTGTGATTTTATTGATCTCATAATAATCAATGCATATGTGAATTGATCCATCCTTATTTTTGATGAAGAGGACTGGTTCACCCCATTGGGAAGCACTCAGGCACCTAAAACCCTTATCCAGATTCTCCCGTAACTACTTCCTCTCTTCTTCTAGATCTATGATGTCAATTCTATAAGGTTTCTTGAATATAGAAATAGATCTTGGAATAAGTTCAATTGAGAACTCAACCTATCGATCATGAGGTATGTCGTTCAACTCTTCATGGAATACATCAGTGCAATCCCTCATGATGGGCATGTCCTCATGCATGATTCTCTCCATTTCCTCAACCATTTGATCTAGAAATTCATTCACATAAGGAAATTAATATCTACACATGATACACTAGTTATAAAAGAGATTCATCTTCTTATTTACACTTGTATATAGTTGGGGGATGCTTCGGGATGTGAATAATGATCTCCCTTTCCTGACATTTGATGTTGGATTTGTATAAATATATCTAATCCATGCCAAATATAACATATAACCCCACTAAAGGATGTACGACAAGATTTTTTGGGAGGTTCATTCCACGAAAATTTACTGGGGATACATTATAAACCATTGATTCAATAATTTCCCCATTCACTATTCTCACAAATAACACATCCTCCAAATTTTGAAGTGGTGTCTGAATAGTTCTACTAAACATGCAAGATATGAATGAATTCATAGAACGAGAATAAAATAGTACATTTTCTATTCTTTAATGAATAACTACCGTATCTGTCACCACATCGGTTTTTGGATCCACCTCAGTAGTAGTTATAGCATAATCCCTTCCTTGTTGTCTTGGAGGTTATTGTTGATTTCCTCCGACAATCCTATGATTAGGGAAACTGTTTGCATAATGCTCGTGATCCTTACAGTTTTATAACTCCACTACATGATGAGTGTTGATCTGAACATTCCTTTGTTTATCCACATTAGTGGGGTTTTTCATATCTCGTTGGTA
Organism: Viscum album; assembly: GCA_963277665.1. Lineage (NCBI taxonomy): Eukaryota > Viridiplantae > Streptophyta > Magnoliopsida > Santalales > Viscaceae > Viscum > Viscum album. Next base: position 256,294,588 of record OY728140.1, on the reverse strand, counting down.
GTACTTGGACAGATGTCTCATTACTCCACATTTGAAGTAATTATTATTTCTCTTTAGACAACTCCTAAGATGCTTCTTCCCATTAATTTTACAAGTGGGATATTCAGGATTTTTTCCATCATGTGATTTTTTTATTGAACCACCCATTTTGTTCTCCATTTTTTGCTTCTTGTCATTGGACCCATGAGACCACTGAAATTATCCAATCTTAATTTCAACCTTGAGGGCACAAAAAACAATCTCTTCATAACTATCAATGTCTCGAATCTCCAATACTTTTCCTAGACTTGGATTTATTCCACTAAAGAAGCGATGCACCTTGATTTTGGTGTTCAATACAAATCCATAGGCGTACCTTGAAAGCCTTATAAAGTTTACTTCATACGCATCGATGGACTCATATTTCTTCTTCTTGAGTTTGTGGAACTCTCTTTCCATCTTGAGATGAGAGTTTGGGGAAAACATTTATTGAAAAAAATCTATTGAATTCATCCCATTCCAAGGAATCATTTTCCTCTTGAAACATTGTATTATTGATCAGTTTCAAAAACTGATCAGCTTTCCCATCAAAAGGATAGACCGCCAGTACAAGATTCACTTCTTCCAGGAACTGGAAGACGGAGAATATCCTTTCAATGGTGATAATACATTATTCTGCGAGGAGGGGATCAGAAGATCTGGAAAACAAGGTAGGCCACTGCGGCATGAAGTATTCTATGACAACATGCTCTTTCCTTGGAGTAGGAGGGTGTTCCACATGATTCAAGTTATTATTAATAACTTGAGCCAGCTGATCAAGTAATGTCATGAAGTTTTTAGAACCCATTCCCATTATATTAGGCATATCATTAGAGAAATCTTCACATTACCTATCACATTGATTGTTGGCATGTGTGTTTATATTTCCTTCCATTAACTACAAAAAATAACATACAATTAGAGGGCATTAATACATAGCTATTAAGAATAAAAAGGAAACATTAAACATAATATGATAAAATTTTAAAGGAGAAGTATATCCTAACTTGTGATTCTCTATGATTCAATCTAGGTTATCCATGTTCTATTTTTAAACTTATATTATTATGGGGTATTTTTATTCCCTTAATAATGTATTTTAAAATGCTCCTGAATTTACCAAAGCATATCCCCCATGAGTTTCAAACAAAGTGTGCATCAAGGCCCGTTGTTGTGTACTGGGATACCCTGGGTCAAGACTGAAACAATCTATCGGAGTTTTGAATCCTAGGTACATATGTACTGGAGCCACCTGTACTTATTTTTATCTAAACAAGGATTTATTTTTTTTGATAAACAACTTACTCTATAGTTACAAAAATTTAAGGATTTTTTCTTATGATTCATCTCTTCCTTAAGGTTTTTACTAATGTACTCAATTCCTAATCTCCACAAATAACTAGACCATCCTATGATACCAAAAATAGAAACCCTAGCCATTTCACATAACATTACAGGATTTTAAGAATAATTATACTTTAGAGTACAACTTGAGTATCGTAAAGTCTAGTGTCTTTAAAGACTAGCTAGATAAAACTGAAAACATTGGACTAAAAAACACTTATTTATTTAATCTTCAAAATAAGCTCCTAAATTACATTGTTCTCAAACATCATCATAGGGTACCCTAGGGAACACATGAACAATGGAATGAGCTAAATATCCCAGTAAGGGAATATCCATAAGAGCAAATAATTATCATAATGAATAGAAGGAATTACATGATGATATAGAAAGGCATGTAACATATGGATCCTTAACCTATAAACATGGAATCATATAAACATGGAGTCATATAAATTTGTATGCAACATAAAATATGACTTTAGCACAAATCATGTCTAATATCCAAGACCGTGGCATCGGGTATCATAAGCCAAGGCTAACCTCTAAGACCGTCACACATGGTAGCACAAGCCAAGGCTAACTGCCAAGACAGTCGTACATAACATCTCATGAGACTTAACATTACCCAATGCATTGGAGTTATATCTAGGCATACACATCTTAAAATTTTAGGAATATTTTTTCCACATAAGTAATCATACATAATCAATCTTACATAATCATAAGGGTTACCCTTGGAAATAATTGGGTACCCCAGTCATATCGAAATTCATAACAAATGAGTGTATCATAAAAGTGTCCATGAAAGAAAGAAATTAAAAAATACATGGAAATTAATAATGTAAAATACGAATATATCATGGTAATTGATCTCAAACATAAGTGACAACCTGTGAAAATATTGTTTAATAATTTTTAGCATTAAAAGAATTTGTGCGATTTTAAGGAAAATACTATATTGCCTTTAAAATAGAAAAGTGAAAAATCCTTTATATAAAGATAGAAGTGAACCAAGAATATTTTAATAATTAAAAAGAATGATTTTATAAAGACAATTTTGGGTTAAAATATAAGATATATGTCACTTGAAATTGGGTAATAATTCGGGAAGTTCCCTTAAAATATGTTTTCATATCGAGAAGTGTTAAGGAGGGAATCACTTAAAAACATGTATATCCCCGAAAGATATTGATGTAATGGTCTTGATAAATTAATTTGGTACATGTAAATGGATTTTATAGGATTCACCTAAAAATAATAAAAAACCTAATTTTGGTAAAAAGAATGATAAAAAATATGAAGGAATAAAGGCGGTCCTGGTTGAATCCCTTACGAAATATCGGCATGGTATCATGTGTACTAAAGAGGTATTAATGAGAAAAAAGGGGGTTATAATCATTTAAACATAATTAATACATTATGGGGGAGGTTATTAATCATATCCCATTACTAGTAATCACACATAAAAGTACACAACATAGAAGATATTCTTGAATTAAAGTGAAGTATAGAGGATCCCTTACATTAAGTACGATGGTGTTCTCCACTTGATATTAATGACTTGAATAATCAAATTAGGCTCATTAATCAGTAATTACAGAACCTATTATAAATTTAAATGATTTATTATAAACTTTTTATGTTCATTAATAACCTTTTAGATTGGTTATGAGGTTCAATTTCATTGTTCGGGTATGTTTGCTTCCATGGTTTTAGTGACTGGTTTTCTTATATTCATGTTCGGATACACATGTACGATGAAAGTGGTTGTCCATAATTGAAGATATATTTTCTTATTGAACATACAGAAGGTTACATGGTTTTAAAATTAATTTGGTTACTTTGATTCAAGTTGAATCATTATATAAAATATTAATGATAGACACTTGGATTAATTTGGTGATTTTGCTCATAATTAACTTATTTTGTATTATTATTTTACATCATATGTGAAAATTTATTCCATAACATTACATAAGATAAAATTCCTATTCAATAGTCTGTTACAACAATAAATATGGTTTCATGACCATAATTGAAGATAGTAATACAAATTGATAACTTGTCATCCTTGAATGTGCTAAATTAACACATCTCAAACGGTGTTTTAATTTCATTCAAATAAATGATGGGGAAAGATAAGATAATGATAAAAAATACCATTAAAATAATATAATTCTAGTAAATGTATGTTACTGGAGTTATCATACCATTTGGGTGAAGGTAGGCGAGGAAAGACACTAGAATGTAAAAGAACATGAAAGAAAATAACAAAACCAGAAAGAGGAATTTACCTCTTGAGTTTATCTCCATTGAGAGCCTCTTAAGGGGAAAGTATTTGGTATTTTTAGGAGACCAATGACTATTGGACGTGGGGTGGGAGCTTGGGAAGATATTTGGGCAGAATGTTGGGAAGTAAATTGTCTTGATAGGAGTGAAGAGAAGAGGTATGTAGGGGTGGTATTTATAGTGCAGGAGAGGACGATTTTCATAATATTTAATTTCATAGTTTATTAATTTCCATAAAGAAAAGAAAGTGTGATGATTATAAGACAAAAAATAATAATATTTGCAATTTATTTCTAGATAATGACCTTACATCGGCAATAAATTATCTGATCACATCATAATTCATGTATATAGCATTTATCGTAAATTATCCTATTTTAATATTCACAAAAAATTCAAGTATTTCATAAAAATACCAAATAATTACCCTAACCATTTTTCAATGTTTAGAATCCAAAAATAAGCTCCATTTTTCAAAAATAATTTTTTAAATATTATTAAAATAATTTTTAATTAAAATGTTAATTTACTTACAAAATATAGATTTTAAAACTATAACTGATTTTATAATGCTTTTAAAAATTACATAAGGTCTTATAAAATTATCATGAAAACAGAAGAGATAAAACTAATAATTTATTAACACCTTTTAGGAAAATACATTTTCTTTTAAATTATTTAATTAATTATAATTATTTATTTATTTTTTACAATAATACCAATACTTTTACTATGATCATATTATGACTTATAAGATTCCTAAATTTTATTTATACATTTATGGATGAGGTTACTATTATTTTGGACTATTTAATTTTCATAAAGGTCATATTACTATTCATATGGGTATTTACTATTCATAAGGGTAGGTACTATTAACCAAAAAATAATTTTGTCTTATCGGAATCCAAACATCTTACTGATCACAACAGTGAATGTCAGATTTTTGAAATTCAAAACACAAAATTGTCGAAATTATTTTTAAAGGCCACATAGTACTTATTTGTTCATTGTTTTGTGATTTAATGTGATTACATGACATAATCATTAGAAAAAAATTTCCATTGGAAAACATTGGGTCATTATAAGATCTATAGTCAATAACCAACTGGTTTCTCTAACTAGCCAATCCAGTGGCACATCCCACAAAGCTATATAAAGTTGAGGGGATACAAACCTATCTAATATAGCTTGATAATAAACCGTCAATAGACCCTCTAAAATTATCTTCGGAAACCCATGGTAATACTAAATGGTGAAAAGATGAGGCCCTTACATGTGTAACTCACCTTACCTTCCACCACCGCATTTGTATAATCCAAACACTAAAACCACATATACGATAACCCACTATCATGAAAATACTCCATAGGGGTTCCCATCTCACACAATCCTTTTACAAGTGCCAACCAGGACATCACATCACGTGATCTTTTAAACCACTTCTCAAAACATTTTAAGACACCAACCAGAAATTTGTACTATCAAAATCAACTTTTATTTACAAAACATTATAAAGTTCCAATTGTGCCATCAACATTATCAATTCCAATACATTACAAAGATGCTCCAAATAATTCCTAAAACAATATTAAACACCACATTTTATATTCACAGTGTAAAAAGAACCCTTAAGTTCCAAATCCAATTCCACTTCCAACATCATTTAAAAACCAAGATGAAAACACACAAAATTACTAAATATGCCTAACAGGTTTTTATACCTTTTAGAATCCAACCATTTTTCAAAGTTCCAAATGGAACATAATTTCAAACATAGTTTAAAACTAGTTTCATGTAACATAGGAACCAAGGGACCATTAGTAAAGCATCCAGAGTTAAATAAAGAAAGAAAAGGGAGGGGTAAGTGTTTTGAAATCCAGTTTTTAAGTTGCGTATGTTTATCCAAGACCATTATAATTTGTGTTCATTTCCATGTCTGCACCCTGTACACACATGTATGTACCCACATCCAACGAAACATCTCATTTTTTCATTAAATCACCTAAATACTATTTTTAATGGAACATCAAATGTTTTGAAACCAACACAACAACCCACATGTAATCATTACACATGAAAGTTGATAATTTCCCCAAATAACATCAAATTTTTAATATAAAAATGATTTCATAAATAACCAAGGTTGGACATCACTCAAAACCCAAATTATATTTTAAAGGAACAATTGTATTTTAACAAACACGTTGTGTGTATAACTTTATAACATGATTAAATAAACCCCTTTAAAACCACTTAAACTAGTTTTTTCCTACATAAAAACACCATACTAAGATAATAAAACATACCACAAGTATGTGAGACACATTTAGATAAAATTTAATAATACCCATGAATCAAATGGAATGCAACAGAAAAGATATAGATAGAAACACCTAGATTAACAGAGTAATGATATGATGAAACATTAATTAAAGGAAAAACTAATCCCAACATACAATATGCACACCCTAGATCCAAAGAAAAACTAACCAATACCTCAACCCTAGATTTTAGGGTACGGGAAAGAGAGAACCCACCATGAAAACACAATGAAATAAAAATAGGATAATATAAAGAGAAGAAAAATAGCCAAAACATTGAGAAACTAACCATGAAAGATTATAGATGCATTCATGGAGGGAGGAGAACAAATGGGAGAGGGATTGGGGGTTCCCTTCATGTGATAAAAATGAAAAAGTGGGAGGAAATATAGAAAGTAAAAAAAATAGGAGAGGTAAATCATGGAATTTATGGTTTTTTAAAATCTGGGCAGCTCGCATGGTTTTCAAAACTGTGCGTAAGTCGTGCAGTCACCACTGTCCAAATGGAAAAAACTTGATCCATAGTTTCCAAATGGTTTCCCAAACTGTGCATAACCCGTATGCCTCATGGTTGTACACCAAAACAAGCCACACAGTTACCTTGGAAAAGCCACATGGTTAACCCCTACTTTGTGCTAACTATTGGACCCAAGTATATTATTTGATTGTCAGGGAGTTTTTTTTTGGGTTTTTGTTCATTCACATTGGTTTGATCAAATATTTGTCAACTGAAGTGATCTTACACTACATGGTGACAATAGTGTTGAAGGTGGTGTCGTTTCCCAGTGTGTTCCAAATTTTTGGGCCTCAAAATTGGGAGTTTGGTTTTTAGAAAAGGGATGTTTTTCTGTAGAACATAGTTTGTGCACTATGAATCATAGATTTTGAACCACAAAGGGAGTATGCATAATGTAGAAGGAAATAGGAAAAGAAAGGGATTTTAGCATAGTAATGTTATACGAATCATGAAACGCATTATGAATACTGCTATGGGAAATGGTTCGTGTAAGGCTTGTGGTTTTTGGGAGGAAAAAAGTTTTCAAAATGTATTCATTTGTGGCTGAGAGGAGGTGGTCTATTTTTATAATGCATTGGATTCTGTAAGGAAAGAACTATGTTACGCATACTGCAGAGGGAAAACGGTTTGTGAGAGGAGTACAGTCCGTGGTGAAGGTTGTACCACATTGAAACTCTGGGGAAATAGGATTAATGAGTTTTTCAGATAAATTTTCATATATAAGGACCACTAATTAGATCCTTAAGGGGGAGGTATTTTCATAAGAAAATATATTTTATATAGGAAGAATTTAGTAAATCCCAAAAGAATTTTTGAGGAAGAACTGCGTGAAAGAGAAGTGGTTCGCGAGGAGGGTTCTACAAAAGGAGAAGTGGTGTGTGAAGAAATTTCATAGAAGGGCTTTTGTGGGGCACTTTATCCCATGAAGGAAGAAGAATAAGTCCATAAAAAGAGAGTCAGTATGCAGAAGAGGAGGAACTCTTTGGAGGAAGAGGATTTCCACAAAGCACTCATTCTACAGGGTGTAACACAATCCGTGGAGGAATCAAGGTTGGTCCCCGAAGGAAGTTAGAATTTTGAATGGTTGAAATTTGTGAAAGACCTCCCTAAACGGAAGTTTTGAACATCGGTTTTCAGTGATCAATTATTTCAAGTTCATCAATCCAGGACATTGATGTAAGAAGAGTCCGGTTCATGATAGGTACAAATGATTTAATGAAAATCTATTGAAGGGACCTTCAAGTTGATAAACTGAGTAAGACTTCACCTAAGGTAGGTAACTAGTGGGAGACGACAGAAGTGTTATAAGGGACACATTAATCTATCACTAAAATATTGTAAAGTAATTATGTTCGTAACATAATGACTTTGTCTAATCTTTTTTATTACACAACTAGTTATGATTAGTGTATTTAGGTATGATTAACACACTATTGGAGTTTTCTCCATGGACAATCCATTATTGGTGATCCAAGTAAAATTGTTGTGTTATCTCTTTGAAAATGATTGTTTGTTTACTATAGTTTCTCATCAGATAGTTTTAACATGTTCCTATCAATATGATAATGATACCCATTATATTAAGAAGAAAAATTTGACACCATGATTCACCCCTCCCCTCTCGGGGTGTTCTGGGGTCCTACACAAATGGTGAACATAACAAAAATTGACCTGAGAATTCCAAAATTTAAAAATTTGAACCATGCCTTAACCAGAACCCCATCAAAAAAAATCCATTAGCAAGATATGAATAAAATAAAATTATTTCCATGGTTTGGTTGTGATAGTGTCACTATGTAAATATACATTACTAAAGATTTGAAATAATGCTTCATCTGGACATTCCATAAACGGAAATCAAAACCTTTATAAATCAGAATTATTTTACAGTTAAAAATAATTCCCATACTTCCATCAGAGGAGAAGAATAAACGACCACTTTGATACAAAATTATTGAATCCTATAGATGATAACTCCCTTATAGAGGGGTGAATTAGGGTATAAGAAATTATTTATTTTATGAGGATCTTGATCTATAACTTTTATGAATAGTTTTATTTCTCTCTATTATCCCTCTATAATAGTAATGAAAGCAGTAAATGACACAAGGGATTTTACCTAGGTCATACACACTAGGATACATCTAAGGATAATGTAACTACACCAATTCTCCAAAATCTATAAAATATCTCTACATTATAGTTACAAATTTTTAGCAGTCTCACTAACCCTCTCAGTTAAATAGCATAAACAATTAAAAAAATCATTACACTTCTTCAATGAGGAACTAATTTATCTATATATTGAATCATCCTTCTTCAAATAAGGATGATATGAACACACACCTTCCTTGGGTTTTCTATGTGGCACAACAATGTCGATTTCCAGCAAGGATGATTTTCCTGGTATAATTCATTCTTCAACATTAAAACATCTAGATGAGATATAGAACAAAAACTTGGTGATCTATTCCAAAAAAACTCTCTCACTCTACCTTTTTTTTTCTTTATAGAACTCTATGTCTCTTTATATATTTATTTATTTTCTTTTGATATCAGTCCAAGGTTTAGGATTAATTATATTTATTCCACAATTGGTCCATGTTTCATCTATATTTATTGGGTTCATCATGCACCATAAATTATGATTTAACCATTGGGGGTTTAAAATCATAATTCCACATAATATAAAATAATATACAGAATGAAATGGTATGTATGTGAGATGAAGATGTATTATATGATATAGTTTATCTCATTTCACATATACTATAGTGTGTCCCTTATCACTATGATACATAAATCCTTCCAACAACATGAGTAATAGCTCTATTTCATGGATAATTTCATTTAAATATAACCAATTTTCTCACCAATAACTCCTTAATTAACTCCCCTATACCATTTCAGGTACGATCTACTTAAACCATATCTCACATTGAGAAAGCTACTATTTGGGAAAAAATATTATGGTGTATCCTCCTATAATAAATTGGTGACCGTGAATATTTACTTCTTCAAAATTAAGATAGTCCACAACCTAAGTCATGGATGAAGTGTGGATAACTTCTTGTCCAATGGGGATATGGTGTATCTCTTCCTTCTACAGCATAGACGCATATAAGCCCAAGATATATTAATTCCTTATGTCATCCAATTTTATATACTCCACATCACTATGACTAGATGTTTCATGGAGAACATCTCCTCACAAGGGACTATAGTGTAGACTACTGTGCTATGAAGTGGACGCCCACAAAATACCAATGGCACCAAATTACTCTAGAACCCACTCTACACTATGGTGAACATGGCTATTACATAGCCTAAAAACCTTGATTCCCACATTGGGTTGAATTCATAAATCATGCATCAAATAATTGAACTCATTACATTGTTCATCTAGATGCAAGTAATAGGGTCTTCTTCTAGCCTGCACCATGGTGTTGATCTGTATCTGGGACCACTTTCTTCATGCTTCCACTACTATAACACGGTCCACTGATCAATGCACATGTTATCCCACATGGAACCTCACCTTCCTACTTCGTTCTACCATGGATATTTATCTTGGTTAGTTCTCTTATGTGGTTAAGCATTCTCCGACATATGTGGGGTATAAATGGATTGGTTACATAACCAGGTTTCCCTTATTTTTATGACATTACCAACTATGGTGAAGCATAGTCCTTGTGACTATGAGATGGACTCTTCCATATTTACAATGTAAATAAAAAAACACACACACTCCTCTAAAATGGATTTTGGACAATTATTTTAAATAAAAAAATAAAATTATCTTACGAAAAAATAGTCACCTAGTTTAAAATTAAAAGACTATAATATAATAAAATGATTGTTAAAACAAAATAATATGTTTAAAACATGTTTGTAAATACATTATAGTTTATTAATAGACTCAAATACAAAAAATATATTTTGAAACATTGGAACCATTGACCTTGTAATATTTTCATGTCATTATTAAAATATAAACGGTGTTTCAAAAAGTTCCTTTTACCTCTCTGCTAAAAGGGGATCAATAACACCCTTTCAAACACACACTTCCCCTTTAAATTAATACATTAAAATTTTCCCATTTTTTAACTATACCTTATCCCATATATATAATCTATAATGGCCCTATACTTTGACACATATTATTACATAATTTTAACCATAATTAACCATCAAATACAAACCAAGGATCGTAAAGTCTAGTGTCTTTTAAATATTAGGTACATAAAAATAAAAACATGGTAATAGAATAAAACAATATTTATATTAATCATACATAATGATCTCCTAGATTCATTAAAGATATAATATATTCATAGTATTACCTGGGGAATACATTGACAAAAGGGATGAGCTAAAAATCCTAGTAAGGGAATAAACATAGAAATAAATATTAACACAACGGTTAGAAGGCATAACATGATGAGATAAAAATGAATGGACATGAATAAACATATGGAAGCATAAAATAAATAACATGAGATCACGTAGTCATGAAAACATAGGAATGTGGATGAAACATATAACATGACATAAACATGATTCCAGGCTAACTGCTAAGACAATATCACATGGTGGATAAAGTCCCATAAAATAATCTGGTTTACTCCCTATCCCAACAAGATGCCTCATGAGACTAAACATTACCTAATACATTAGTGTATTTTCTAGGAACAACCATCATAACATTTTCATACATATGTGTTCCACATGAAGAATCAAACATAAGGAATAAAAGGGTAACCCATAGAAGGAAATGGGTTTTGTAATAATGTCATAATGCATAACCAATGAGCGTATCATAATGGTGTCCACGAAAGAATGGATTTAAATCATATATGGGAATTAATATGGAAAAATAGGATTAGATCATGGTAAATTATTTCCAACTGAGGTGAAAACATGTACAAATAATGTTTAAGAAACATTAGAAAATGAGCCACTTCAGTGCGGTTAACAGAACTATATTAAAGGGTCTTTAAAGTGGACAAAGATATAATTAATTGTATAAAACCATAAAGGAAATAAGATAGTTCTTCATGAAAAAATAGTGATTTTATAAAAATATTGGTTTCATAAAAAATATTATTGATTGTACATGAAAATGGGTAAGAAATTGGGAATTTCCCTTTAATCAGGCTTGCTTATCAGGAGGAATAAAAAAGGTAACCCTATAAAACATGTATTTATCCAAAAATTAAAGAATAATTGATCTAGGTAAATATTTTTGGAACATACATATATAATTTAGTGGGATTGGATAATAATAATTAATAATTACCTTGGGGTAAAGTGATAGAAAGCATAACCCGAAGGAAAGTTGGAGGTTCAGAGAGAATCTCTTTCCTTATGTCTGAAAGTGTTATGTACTTTTACATAATGTCCTGGATAATAAAATAAAATAAAATAATAAATTAATTCAGAACCCCCTATTAATTTATTTAATTTATTAAAATTTTATGAGGTTTATTTAGGAACATCTCATTGACATATAGTGATTAATTTTATTGCTTTGGGAGTGTTCATTTTATGGTTTCATGGTCAGTTTACTTGCATATAATTATTATATTTCTTGTAAAATAAAAGAAAAACTATAGAAATGTAATGAGATAGTATTAATTTATTTCCATAAATTTAAATAGTCCCATTTCATTTTTTTAGAAACGAGGATGATTCACTAGATAAATTGTTAATTATGAACATTAGTTTATTTTGGCAGTTTTTCGATCTTCACAAACTAGTTTTGTTTTATTATTTAATATTCTGTATATATATTAGTTCCAAAACATAAAAAAGTTTTAATATACATTTTCAATTTGTTTTAACCATTATAATGGTTTTATTACCATCCTTGAAGGTGGTAATAGAAAATGAAAATCATCGTCTACGAAGGTGGTGAATCAACATATCAGAGATGATGTTTTCATTTTTAGAATAAAAGGAGTAGAGAATAAAATTGATGATAGATATACCATTAACATAATAAATTTATAGTATATATATAATATTGGAGTTATCATGCTATTTTCTATAGGGGGTTTATATTATTAAAACAAAACAATAAAAATAAACATTTATGTTTTACAAAAATACCAACACTTAATTTATCATTTTTAAAACATTTATTTACTTATTCCATGATATATATATATTATTATTTTATTCATAAGATACCTAAATTTTATTTATACATTCATCTGTGAGGATACTATTATATTTGATGATTTCATATTCCTAATGGTCACATTACTATTCCAATGATCAAGATACTTTCCCATTAGTATAGGTTCCTTAATTCTATAAATACCATTAATTTAATTATTAATTTAAAAAAATGTTTTTATTATGTTCTCTATGTGATGTATGTGTTTTATAAAATATAATATAATTATAAGAAGGGAAATTTTATAATTAAAATTATGGTTCATTACATAATCCCCTGGTCACTCATAGTTTTCCTATTCCATTCAATTTCAATACGACTTCCAAAGGTAAAATCAAGTATCCAATGTAAGTATTATATCCTTATTAATATTTTATTATTAGTATTACTCTTATAAATATCCTGTAAACATTTTAATTTTATTAATTAAGTGTCATTATTATACTAATATTTTTTTGTATTAATGTTACAACCCATATTTATTCATTTCAATACACTTAGAGAAACAAAATAATATTGTTAATGCATTGAGTGGACTACTACCTCCAAGAAGCAATGTAAAATTTTTTTCATTACCACATATAATGGATTATATTAGTGGTAGGAATTAGTAATAAATATGATATATCTCATATAATTATGATTCTTTAATGTCAGTTTAATATCCACATTCACCCTTCTAAAGCATTGAGAATAAGGAAGGCTAATTGTCTGTGCATGAGGACTACCACCTCCACGGTGAAATGTTTCTTAGTCTTCATATTGATATCCATATGTTACCAAACATATGAAAATATGAACCACCATGGTAAATACACAAATACAATATCATTATACTTCTTATATGATAATATTTTTTCAAATTAAATATCTACTTGACCATACTCATCCATTGAGATAATGCATGTTCTTGTTTTGGATGGTTAAACAACTTATATGAATGAAGATTTAAAATATAAAAATGGATGACTATAGAAAAAAATACTGATATTTTTTTATTTTAATAAAAAAGAATTATTATTATTATAATGTTATGGTAATATTATATATCGCACATAACTCTTATTTAATATATCATCTTCCATCACATAAAAACTACCTAAACAAGTCATTACAAATTCAGTTTTCAAACTACGTATAAAAAAATATATGGAAAGAAATAAAAAAAAATTAATAAATATGTGATATATATTTATTAATATTGAATGATATATTAATGATAAACTTTGTATCAAATTATGGATAATGAAATTAATATTATCATAAGTGGACAAAGTAGTTAAAGTTATTAACACCTGATAGTCAGAGTACACAATAAAAAAATAATGTACTAGTTTTTTAAAAGTTTGGGGATGAAGCCTCATTTATTATTAAAGCAAAGCAATGACCTCTTTTAACCCGGTAGAGGGAGACCCATTACATAGCATGAAGGCCTAGTGGGAATTTATCCCATTACATGGCACGTAGGCCCAAATTTTTGTTCCAAGTCCCATTCTGTGAATAGAACTGCTACAGTACCCCACCTGCTGTAGTATCGCCACTGCAATAGAGTCTTGCCACTTCTATAGTGACTTGTACCTACTACAGTGCCCGTCATTGTTAGATTGTGATCAACATAGGTAGGAAACATGGTAAGGGTTTTTTGTTTCAACTTCTCTTCATTTATACATATGTTAATGTTATTCAACAATTTATTGTTTTATTGGTGTATATAATTTCCAAAATTTATTTTAGAATAATATATGATTTAATTCATATTATTTTAAAATCCATATGATTTTAATGCTTCCAATGACTTTTGGTTCAAAGATTTTTAAATATGTAAGGTATTTTCCTCTTAAATTCCTTTCTTTGAGACTTGTTTTGTATTATACTCATAGTCTAATTTACATGGTTTATATAAGGCCTATGTGATATATTATATCATCAATCCTTTTTAATAAAAATTTAATTTTTATTTCAATCTATTTTTTGATCATGGGATTTATTTAAATATTACTCAAGTTGTTATGGTTTCTTCAACTCAAGTTTGTTTTTCCACGAGTTTAAAATTAACCTCATGTATTTTAATTCCCGTGTATCTTTTACCCTACCATCCACACTATGATATGGTACATTTCCTTTTTATTAATGAAATTAATTATTTTCCATTAAATTTTATTCTATGAGGGAGTATTTTCTCTTTTAAAATTTTTCACTAATCAGAATGATATCCAACCTTTTTGAACATAAATATTTATTCTATATCAATGATTTATAAATTGAAAGTTTAATTCATTAAAGTAACCCAAATATGATTTATCCCTTGTGAAATTTATATTCCCATTTACCCCATTTATAAAGAAATTTTTTTATTGTGTGTTCAATTTGGGTTTTGTTAATGTTTCTAAAGCACATTTAACATTTACATATAGTTAGTTTTAAAAATGATTTATTTTAAAGTAATTTTTTAAAATGTTTCAAAATGAAATATAGGTAAATTTTATTATAATTTTATTTCAAATACCTTTATTTTTTAAAAAAATGTTTTAAAATGAAATAATTTTTAAATTATTTCTATATGGGTCATTTTTGATAAAAAAAGGAATAAATTTAAGTGTTTATAAGTGAGAAAATATTTCAAACGCCTTATCATTTTCTTTGAAATTTACACTCTACCTTTTAATTATTTCAAGATGAAATTATTCCTATTCTTTTTTTTATAAATTTTTTATTTAAAAATAATTTCAAAATATTAAGTCTATTCACTTTCTAAAATTTATTCCCTAATTCTTCTTAAAAATATTTTTCATCTACGTTTGCTTCCTTTGACAAATATTATACCAAACTAATGATATTTTTAAAATGTAACCATCCACCATATTTATCTCGATGAATTTTTAATTTCATTATATTTTTGATAAGGGATCCATCACTGCATTTTTCATTATTAATCATCACCTTGTGTGATCCAAAATTTTCAACCAATTTCTTTCCTTTGTGCATACACAATTTTTTATTCATTTTCATGTAGGTTGTTAACCTAGATACCATACAAAAATTTATTTTGAGAATTTATTAACATGAATATATACCCTTTATATAAATATTATAAATACCATATGATTAATATCTTTATTGAATGACATTTACCTAGAACTTTGCTTTATTTCATTGTATACCCTTTTTTTCTGGGTTTATCATGTTATGAATATTGAAGGAATCATTGATTTTTTACTTATGTGAATTCATATACAACTTTTTTTCTTTCTGTGGTCTCTTTATGACTTATTGAATGAAACCCGTTTTCATTATAGGGGTTATTAATGATATTAAAGAGTGTGATTAACATTTGGAGTGTTTTTTGAAATCCATTTTATTTCCATGAGTTCTTTATAATGTGATAAATGTTTTATTTCTCGTGGAACTCACTAGTATGTATGATGATATGTCAGGTTCTATATCACCCTCAAATTTTTTTCTCATGTTTATATAGCATGAGATAAGTATTTGGGGGTACCTTTTTAGTTTCACGTAAGAATATGTAACATCATCAACCCCAGTAGGCCAGATCTGATGGTTACAATATTTTATTGTCACTAGATACAAGTTGTAACATCCTAGAATAAGTATCAGTAATCCTCATGGACTCCTGGGTAATGGAAAAATAATAATTTTGAGCTTAAATTCTCAGTAAGAGTTAAGTACAATATAATTTATCATGAATTAATAAGCATAAACAATATAGAAAGGTAAATAATTGAATACACATGTCATTTAAATAACTTGAATATCAAAATTAGATAGTAAATAATCAATATGGAAAGGTAAATAAGTAAAAAAAATGCCATTTAAATAACCTGACATTATGATCAGATGAAAAATAGTCAATATGTTATGGTAAATAACTAAACACACATGTCTTATAATCAATGATCTAAGAATGAAATACATCCAGAGATAATATCATTGTGAGAATATCATGGATAAAAATAATAAATAAATAAATGAAATGCTTAATTATTATATTTCATGTCTCCTAGGAACATGATACCTTTACCATCATGACCTTTCACTAGATGTTTTAAAACATATTAGGTGAAAACCAACTTAACTAAGGCATGCAAACTGATTCGTCTCATGAGACTATCAATGCATCGAGGGGATATCTATAACTAGGCCATAACCATGTCATGAATTTCCAAATAGTTACTCATATATTAAATAATTTATTTAATTCATAAAAAATGTTCCTTTATATCAAATATCAACATTGAGTAAAGAATATGGATTTATCAATATTTCACTAGTCAATGAAATATGTTTCAAAATAAATACCATATGTAAAAATTGAATACAGTTTATGTAATAATAATATCAATCACAAATTAATATGGATAATTAATATACATTATGTTTCCAGTGAAATTGGTCACAATAAAGTTATTCTTTCAAGAGAATGTTAACAACCACAAAGTAAAGTGAGATTTCACAACAACTTGTTGCACTTGATAATTTTCATGTAAAATGACCTCAGATGAAATAATTCAAATTGAAACAAAAAATACCATGAATAATTAATTTTTCATGACAACACATGTTTTAGGGGTAGTATATACACTACATAAAATTTAATTGGTGAATAATAATAAATTTGTATCAATTGAATGTAAATTGAGAAGAAATACTTACAAAGACGAAATCATTAAAGTGAGAATTATTAAAAATACTAAATTATGTGTATCAAATTTAAATACAAATAAAATAAGTTTAAATATGACATAATATAATTAAAATTAATTTCATGAATAATCATATCATGACATAATCAATGATGTAGAAGATTAATTAAATGAATGGAAATTATTTTTAGAAACCCATTTCCACTTGGTAATCAGTTTAATAGTATGCCCCATGAATGAATAAAATTTATAAAGACTTTAAATATCATGAGAATAAATAAATTCATGATATAAAATTTGAAATGTGTTTTATATACACCTCAAAAAATAATATAGGTTCATAATTTCAAAATGTGCCTCAATGAAATAAAATTTAGACAAATTCCCTTACCCCACACTTCCTTTTAGTTGTACATGATTTTACCTCATGTATTGTTGTTTTAAACAAGTTATTAACTTATAAAATAAACATATTTATATTTATAATTACATTAATGATCCACTTATAATATTTTACCACCCGTTTATTAATAATATTTTATTCATTTCACTATTTTGGATGTTAATTGCCTTGTTTTCTCATACGTGTTCTGTCATTAAATTTCAGATACTTGAACATATTAAAGATTAAAATAATATCCCAAATTATATTAATGGTATAAATAAAATATTTAATATTTATATATATATATTTAGAGTCATTATTTAAGGTTAGGCATGTAAAATTAAATGCATCACTTCATTGAGATAGTAGACTGTATGTACGCACGAGCGATGATATCATTCCCTTAACAAGTGAAATGATAAGGGAGTAAATGATATATTAAATTTAAAGAATTTATATTATGTAATATTTCTTATATATATCCAGTATTTCCATCATTCTAACCATCCATTTAAAGTAGAAAAGGAATCAAAATTACACCAATGTGTGGAGATGGTAAGCCATACGTATGCATGCGTGGTGCTTTAATTTTTTGTCGGATGTATAAAAGGTGTAATATGGTTGTCCCATAATCATAATAAAATATAATATTATATATGATGTTGGATGTATTATTTTTTCATGGAAAAAACACAAGAAGAGTAAGTAGAAGATGAAATAAACATTAAAGAGCTAGTAAATATGATTACCTCTTCTTCGGAAAACTTACTATAGATACCTTCCAAAGGAATTTAGGGATGGAATTTAGGAAGTAAAAAAACATAGATAACTTAACTAAGGTTGTTTAGAAGTGAAATTCGATGATTTTTTTGATCTATATGTCTCAAATTGTTGTGAAGAAGTGAATTAAGGGGTTCCCTTTTATAATTAATGTGGGGACACTTTTAGAATTTTTCAAAATAGTAAAATATAATAAGACTATTCTGGAGAAAAATGAATAAAAATGGACTATAAATGAATAATGGATGCAATGTTTGACCATATATTATCACCTTTGTGATTATATAAAATTTTATGATATTTAAATATTTTTCTAAAATATTATTTTGATAAAATATCATTTTTTTAATTTTGACACTATTCATTTAATTTGACATCAAATACATCATGAAAAAAAGATAATTACAATATAATGCCTTAAAACCTCTCAAATATTTCATAAATATCTATAAAATTTATTGTATTCATTAATGAATTCAAATTATATCAAAAATAATATTTTTAAAAACAATAATTTTATTTTTCCAATAATTAAATTAATATTATATTAGTGTTGTGAAGCATTTAAGGAAAAAATTTATTCACTAAAAATTAAAAGTAATTTTCCATGATGAAGATAAATCCTTTATAATTAAAAATAATATTTATAGTAGAATATATCTTCTAGATAACACCATATTAAATGTATTAAAATTATTTAAAACAAGATTCTGACATGTTTGAATTTTCATTAAATAAAATACTATAAATGTAATAATCTTATCCAAGACTCCCAAAAAGGTCATAATTTTAACCATTGGGTTATTATGGTATAGATACACAATATAATAATATTTTGGTAGTTTTTGTTTGTCATTTTTTGGTTCGCATGATTTTATTTTTAACCTAAATTACATGATTTACCATTTACTTTGGTAATAAAATTACTAAGTTTACTATTTATATGGACCAAAAAAGAGAATATTAAATAAATTTTAATATTTTGAATAAAAATAAGGATTCCATTTTTAATAATGAAAAACACATAATTTTAAGTAAATAATTTATTAATAAAATGGGAAAATGCAAAGAAATGCAGTTTTTAAGAAAAATGCCATTTTAAGTACAAAAATGGGTTTATATCAAATGAAAACATGAATGTTTTTCCAATGAACATAATTGGATTATAAATAATATAATATTAATAACCATTTTAATGTATAATTAACCTTTGAAAATTCTTGAACTGAAAATATTCCTTTCAAAAAAATGATTTTTCCACTATTCACTGGAAAATAAATATTTTTAGAAAAAACCAAAACAAATCACCCAATGATTATTATTATATGATAATTTAAAAAATGATATTAATTTTATAAAATAAATGTTATATATATTATATAATTTAATTATAATATTTTCTTAATAAAAATTTTTTTTGAATAAGAAGTATTTCTGATACCTAATATTACATAACCAAAAATTGATTACTTATTTCATAATATTTAATAAATGAATTTTTATTTTGTAATAACTTTATATATATTTTAAAATTCAGGTAATACTATTCATACTCACCAATTTAACAGTGAGGTCATAATAATAATATTTTTGGTTTCATTTAGGCTTAATGTTGCGTGTTGTATACAATATTGAACATTATGTTATTTTAAAAAGTCATGGGGTGTTATATAATATGTATATATGGGGATGATCATTAATTATATGTTCCATATGCTAATTTATTTACCACATTTTAAGTATGTTTCATATTTTTATACTTATTCTCTTGACTATGTGAGTAACTCGTGGATCATGTTTATTGAATAATGATTCCACACTATTTGAATTCATGAATTATGTTATTACTTGTCATATTACATGATTTTTAATATATTATTTTTTGGGTATAAATTTTTGTATTTATCTTTATTATACCCATATTCTAATCTTATTTTCACTTGTGATATTTAATTTTTATTGATTTTTTTACCCTTATTGAGAATATGAGCTCAGTCCTTTCTTATGTTTCCATTTCCCCGTGTTATGAAAATAAGAGATAAATGTAATATATAGAAGTGTTTATTTTTTCATAATTTATGGGATATTTTGAAGTCTTTTTATAGATCAAGTGGTTTTTTTTGGCGAGAAAATGTCGAATCACTACTGGAATTTGAGGTATTTTTGATGAGATCCCGTCCCAAATGAGCTTTTGTGGCGGGATCCCATTGCAAATAAACCGTTGCAGAAAACGACGTCGCAAATAGCTCTCCAATCATATACATTTTTTTATAAAAGGAACTAAAATATATAAAAATAAAACTTGTAAAAGTTGAAAGGTGAGGGTTTTATTACAATCATTTAGGTAAAGAGGGGTGAGATCTGCATGAAGGTTCTCCATATACGTACTATTGCTATTGACACCCTTGTTGGCAACACCATCTTCCACCATCTTCTATTATCTATAGGTGTGCATGATGATGTGATTGAGTCTTGATAGGTATTGTAGGAAAACAATTCATTTAGTAGTGAGGGTCCATTCCATGTGAAAATTTCCATGTCTAAGAGCTTGAATGATGGTTTTTGAATCACTTTCAATACAAACATTGTTCCATCCTTTTTACCTTATCAATTCAATTGCATTGATGAAATTTTACATCTCCACTTCAAGGGAGGAGTAATTCCCACATGAACCATAGTAGCATCCAAGAATATCCTCATTGTGATCTCTACATATGATGCCGTAACCAGCAGGACCTGGGTTTCCTTTTGAAGAACCATCCACATTAATTTTTATCCAGCCAAGAATATGTGGTTTCTAGAAAAATTCCAATTATCCTCTCTTCGGGTTGTATCTTCCTTTGATCCCAATTTTCCTCAGGTTGCAGAAATCCTTGACTGAGTTGTGGCAAGTCCCTATTTGCATGATTATAGCTTCATTGATCATAGTGTGTATTTTTATTTGTGCTACACGAAAAGTAAAAGTATATTTTTTCCTTAATTGAATTTATTTCATAACAAATAAGATGAATCAGTTCCTCCACAGCAGCGGTGAAGAGATGATGAATGTTGGGAGAGACATGTATAGTAGTGCATCTATGAAGATGTGATCCGATAGAGTCCAAACATGTCCATTTGAGATAAAAATATCAAAAATGTATTTCCATAAGGCAGAAGAGGTAGTACATGAAATAAAAAGGTGGCCAGTTTCCTCTCTATGTTGGTTAAAATTCAACATTTAGAACATAGTTGAATACCACACATCTGAAGATTGCAATCTGTGGGGATCCTATTATGAGAAATATTCCATACTAGGGTGAGTTGTGAGGGTATAATCCAGCTTTTGTTGAAATTATTTAACCAGGAAAAACTATTATTGTTGGAAGTGAAATTTTGACTATAGTAAATTTTAGTGGTTAGAATACCTTTATAGGATGGTTCCTAAACTAAGAAATAATTACTGTCAAAAAATTTTAGTTGTTGATAATAAAAGATATTTCATCAGGTAGATCCAAATCAAAAGAGTTCACACAATCATTGATGGTGATGTTAGAAATTTTAGATAAAAGAATTGGTTCTATCATGTTGCAGATAGGTATTCTATTCCAGTTATCTTGCCAAATGAGAAGCGAAGAATTCCTATTGACTGTCCATTGAGAGTTAAATAATATTTTTGAAAACAATGTTTGATAAAAGGCCATATTGACGTGTCCATGAATGTTTTCTTTCCTTTCCTAAGGTTATTATAAAATCTACCACAAAGGAACACATAATTATGAGTGTTCTTATTCACAATATTCCCTGTAAGTTTTTCTTGAAGGTATTCCTTTAAATGATTGAGGTTTTTAATACCAAGCCCCCCATTATCAATTAGAGGACAACATGTTTTCTAGGAAACAGTGAAATGTTTTATTTCAAGGGTGATGCCGCTCTAGAACAAAAAATATATTCTTCTGTTGATCTTTTTAATTAAATCGGTGGGCCATTTGTACATCATCATAGAGTATACCATTATAGAGACAATGGTGTGTTTGACAAGACATATTCTACCTTTCATCAAAAGATTTTTCTCCTTTCCATAAGGATAATTGGTTATTGATCTGATCAAAAATGCTAAGGAAGTAAGTTTTCTAGGGCTTCCCCCAGAATATGGATACCCCAAGATAGGTAAAGGGGAAGGTTCATTCTTTTATCCCCATTTCATTTATTGCATCAATTTTTCTGGTGGTAGGGAAATGTTTACTAAATAAAATGGAAGTCTTACTCCAATTTATGGATTGACCAGAGACCTTATCATAGTGTGAGAGGACATCATTGAGTTTTTTAATATTTTTTCTATCACCTTGATAGAATAAAATAATATCGTCATCATATAAAAGATGAGAGGGAACATTTAATGTTCTAGAGGTAAATATGGGATTTATTGTACACTGATTAATTGAATCAATGAAGAGTCTGCTGAGGTAGTCCTCAAAAATAACAAAAAGGATGGCAGAAAGGGAGTCACCTTATCTAAAACCATTTGTATAAGTGAAATATCCCTTTGGAGAACCATTGATCAGAATAGAAATATGAGCGGAATTAAAAAGATTTTTTATTCTTCTAACAAGATTATCATTAAAGACAAATCTAGAAAAAAAATATGAATATTAAATTATAATCAAAGGTATAAAAAGAATTACTAATATCCAACATGATGGCAAAACTTCCCCCTCTTTGATTCATTTTTAACAGGTTACTACTTTCAGAGGAAATGCATATATAATCTTGGATATTTATCCCCTTAAGGAAACCAAATTGGTTCTAGGATATACTTTTTATGGAAATATGGGTCCTTCTCATAGTAAAAAGTTTGGAAATAATTTTGTACACAATTTTAATAAGAGAAATCGGCCTAAAAATATCTATTTTCAAAGCATTGGCCACTTTAGGAATGAGGATAAGAAATTGAGCATTAATACCATAAGGGAGGAATCCATTAGTGAAAAAGTATCTAGCAAGGTGACAAGCATCATTGCAAACAATGTCCCAATGATGTTGCAAAAAAAGCATTAGGGAATCTATCAGGGCCAGGTGAACTATCAAGTTTTAAGCTAAAAATTACCTCTTTATTTTCATGATCAATTGTAATTCTATTCAGGATATCATTATCATTATCCCCCACAAGGAGGGGAATGATGCCAGGCTTGATATCCTTATTCAGAGTAGGACTGTTAAAAATGTTACTAAAGTTGGTAGTGACATTATTGGACAAATTCTCTTCATTATCAATGATATTATCCAAATATTTAAGTAATGAAAGTTGTATACTATCCCTTCTAGCCCTTTTTAGAGCATTAAAGAATTTAGAGTTTCTGTATCCATCATTAAGCCAGTTGATTTTAAGGGTTTCTTTCCTAATATTGTCTTTCAAGGTCAGAAGAGAGTTATGTTTTTTACAAATCTCTATTTCTTGAGTTGGATCCATAGTAATATCATTATGGGATGAGTTAGTTTGAATTTGGTTGAGGTCATGTTCTAGGGATTTAATTTCATTATCAGTTTTTCAGACTCTGTCTTTGCACCATAGCTTTAATTTTTGTTTTAGTAGTTTTATCTTTATAATGCAAGAAAAGGCATAATT
Organism: Viscum album; assembly: GCA_963277665.1. Classification (NCBI taxonomy): domain Eukaryota; kingdom Viridiplantae; phylum Streptophyta; class Magnoliopsida; order Santalales; family Viscaceae; genus Viscum; species Viscum album. The sequence continues at coordinate 256,270,484 of OY728140.1, read as the reverse complement.
TGAGTGAATTTAATTCTAGGTATCATCGAAAATTTTATTACAATATATTATTGTGTTCCTGGAATTGTTGAATCTAAAAGGATGAATAGGCTTCTTATCTCTAGTATTAAGACTCACCAGAATTGGATGATGATCAGAATTTAGCTAAGGTAAGGTAATACTGGAGATGTTATTCTATTTATCAAGGGCTAAGAAATTTTTGAAGGCTCTATTCAGATTACATTCTAAGACTCTACTATGATATTTTCTATACCAAGTGTATTTTTCACCAACAAGACTAATGTAAACTCCTTAATGGAGATATTTTAATGTAAGTGTCCTAGTTTTTCACTAGGTCTGAGCATGGAATTGAAGTCCTCGACGATGATACAAGGTGAATGAATGGTGTTGTTGAGGGAGGATATATTTTGCCAAAGAGTTCTTCTATCCTGATATATATTGTATACATACAAAAATGTACAGAAGAAGGTGTCATCAGGCAGTATCACTTCACATGTCAAAGATTGAGAATCTGTATTATACATATGTGAATTACTTATAGAGATATGAAAAAATGACCCATAAAGAATCAATATTGATATTTTTAGAAGTGGTGCTTATAAAATTATAACTATATTTAACTATACTATTAAAACTAGAGAAAAAGGTGATTTTAGGTTCAGATATAGCAGAAAACAATGGTTTATGCATAAATAAAAAGTTTTATAAAGTTTCCATGGTGTCAGAGTTGGCAATATCTTATCAATTCAAGTAAGAAATATTTATTTATACTTATGTTTGGGGCTGGACCCCTTATTTTTATTACCTCCAGAGTTCTTTACCGACATATATTTCCTCAATTGTTTAGAAGAATCCTTGTTTGGCGTTGAAATTTTTTCATGCATGTTCATGGAAGAGTTTGGAGAGATATTAGTATGTTTTATACCAGAAAATCCCTCTTCCTGATGAACCTACTTATTTTCTTCATTGATCTTTAACTCTATATGTCCTTTTTTAAAAGTTGGAGTGACTTTTCCAGTTAATGGAAGGGGGTTCCTGTGCATATTTAGGGCACTTCCTTCAGGAGATTGCACCTGTTTTCTATCTCTCCTAGAATACTGTAGGATCTATGTAGCGAGAGTTGTAACTTTCATGTGAGCAAGGCCACACATCTCCTCTGTTTCATAGTTGAGTGTAGCCCCTTTCCAATATTACAGTGGGCTTTACATATCTATGTTTGTTCCTGAAGCCCCTATGCATTATTCCCTTCCCGATTACAGCATTTGGAGTTGCAGGTGCTTTCAACCGAGTGATCAGCATATACCATAAGGTTGTTTTGGTAAGTTAGTTCCCTAGAAAAAAACTTCTTGGTAGACTAAGTATTTTCATATCAAGATCTCAGCAGTTTAAGTGTATTTGAATTTTCTACATTAGCATATGAACCATATAACTTATGATCAAATGTCTTATCTTCTAAAGGGTGAGTAATGGCTTCTTCAAGTCTATGATAATCTTTGTCTAGTTCTATTTTTACATCTGTGTATTGTCTACCATTTATTTCCTTCCCATTTTCATTATTTTTTTAATTTGACATTTTCTTGAACCATGGATGCAATTTTTTTAAAAATAGATCTCTCTTCATTCTAAAGATCCTCCAATTCAACCATATCTGACCAATACTTCTTGGGAGGGGCCTTTGAAGTATATGTTCCATCACCCTTCATAATCCAATTCTCCTTTTTCTTCATATGTAGGTCATTATTTTATAATTTATACCTTTCATCCTTCCTATTCCTCTTGACTTCAGTCCATCCCTTCTCATTATTGGGGTGTGCTTCCTTTTTTATCACTCTATAATTGATAAGAGTATGAACAATGATTTACAGTAGTCACAAAAAGATGTCTTATGTTCATACTCAATCCTAACCTCAGTCCTATATTCCTTCACATTTAAATCAATGGCATGAGGTAGTTTTGACTCAAGGTTAACTTCCACAATGACTCTTGCATATTTCCCCAACTCTCCATTCAATGTTCTTTGATCAATCTTTAAGGGGACTCTTATGTAAGATGTGATGTCATTTAATATTTTGGGGTGCCAAACATACTAGCATGGTCTACATAATCAAACTCATATCTCAGACATGGAGTTCCTATGAGTAAAAGTATTAAAACCATAATCCCAAGTGGCTAATCTGAGGACACCTGGTTTCAGATGTATATTTCCATGTTTCTAGACTCAATTTAATACTTATTTCTAGTGTAGGATAATTAGGAAATAGCCTCTCCTGAGTGGAACTAATTTCCAATTGGTTCATCCCCAGAAAAGGACAATCCTTGGTTTTATCTCGCTAGCTAACCATGGCTTATCACCTTGAAGGTAAAAAATGTGGCCAAGAATAGAAAACTTACACATTTTTTCCCTATGTTATAGCGCCTCAGGGTCTGATTCAACCAAGAATCCTCCATCATCATGCTTTTTAATCCTTGAGGGTGTCGTTGAAGAAGTCTTTTGTAAATCCAAGACTTTGAGGGATTCAACGAAGTAAATCTCTTTGATTGTATATTGAGAATCTCGAATTGAATCTTCTAATGATGTTTCAACCACCTTTACAATTGGTGCATCATGTTTGAAGAATTTTTCCCAATCCGGATTGAAAGAAGCCATTGGAGTTAAGATTTTTCAATCCAAATAGTAGTCAACTCTGAGATCCTCAAAGTATGGTTTGCGATGTAGTCGTTCACAGGTTCCTCGCACCGACCATCTTCTATCCAAATTTTTATTCTCTCTCTAGAAATCCCTTTGATTATATACATTATATATATATATAAACGTGTTGTGATAGGCCCGTCGCAAAAATTATTTGTGATGGGCCCATTTTCCCATCGCAAATAGTTCTCCATTTATATATGTCATATATATCAAAACCCTTTACGACGGACCCATTTTCCAATCACAAATACCTATCTAAAAAATATATATCAACTATTTTCAATGGGGTCCCGTCAAAAAAGGTTCCATCCAAAATACTGAATAAAAAAATTAATTAAATTATGATAAATTAATGAAAAAATAATATTAATATTATTAAAATAATAAAAAAATAAAGAATATTTAAATTCTAAATACTAGAAAAAAATATAAAAAAACTTAAAATATTATTATTATTATTATTTGAAAAATAAACAATCATTGAAAAATATTATACTAATAATAAATAAATAAATATTAAAATATTAAAAAAATTATGTAGTATTCGCAACAATATAAAATAAATAAACTGTAAATAGTCCATATTACAACAAATCTTGAATTCAAATATTTTTAACATAATAAAAAATCACTATGGGGATAGTCTTTTAGAGGAGGTGGAGGACCTGGAAGAGATGGTGGAAGAAACTCCATCTCTAAATAATAAGTCACACAACACATGTACCTCATCTGCTTGTGTTGTTGCTACTAGCATGGACACATCTCCTCCTCGTGCTGCTGCTGCTACTGCAACCATCGACACATATCCTCATCGTACGGTTGCGGGTACTATTGCTGCTGCTGATGCATCTCTTCATGATGCTTCTGTAAACTCTCTATAAGATTAGTCTGAGCTTGCAGTTGTTTCAGATAATGTGCCATAAGATGATTCCTCTCCATGAGCTCCTCTAGATCTAGATTCCGACATCGTAGCAGTACCATAATAAGTTCTAGGAGTCAAATGAGAGCCGATACCAACAACTCATCCCTTCTCTAAGGAATACTGGTTGCCTGCATCCATGCCGCCTCATCAAAATGGTGGGCACTAGTCTGATCAGCCTTCTCATCCTGACTCTCATCTTGTGTCTGAGAGGTCACAGCCTTATATTACTCCTTCAATTCCAATTTGAAATTAAAATAGTGAAAATATTATATTCATTTAATTTTCAAACTGAAATAGATATAATACGGACCACAATCTGACGTTGGCGATCACCTCTAATCTCTCTAGTGGATGGAACATTGTACATCCTCCGATAAATGTCGTACTTCGAAATATCGGGAGACTCCACTTCCTATATGAATTAAAAATAAACTATTTATATTTTATGTTATATAAAATATTTAAAAAATATACTTACCAAATTCTATCTATGTATGCTGAATGTACGACGACCAGCTCGATGTGTCACCTCTTGTCTCCCCCGGTTCTATCAACCCAATGAAGATCTCCTCTAAAATCCACCACCCAACCAGTGTGAACATAATCTATCCCAAAAGTGAGACAAAAATATACTTTGGTCGGTGTTCTCTACACAACTAATCAAATACTATCACTCCTACTTTCTTTATGTCCATATTTCTCAAATTATGAAAAAACTGATGAAAACGGTCATGCATAGACACCTCCCATGCCACAAGGATAACGTCACTCATTCTATCATTGATGGGATACCATAAACCCTACAAATAATTTATAATATCAAGTAATTAATGAAATAAATTTCAAAATAAATATTATTTATTTACACACCATCCAATGATTGAACATGTCGAGCTACACATCAACGGTATTTGTTCCCATGTGATCCATGGCTAAAAAATCATTGTGCAAGATAGTGCTCCCCTGTCCAATAGCTACATGCACAAAACAGTAAAAAAAATAAATAATAAAAAAATTAGTATATAAATTAATTAATTAATTCTAACTAAAATACATATGTTGCAATACCTACCCATGTATGGATTGAAGCTAAGACATGGCTGTCACTCTGGGATAGGGTCAGGAATCATCAGTCTCGAAAGACCATGCCCCCTCTGTGTACCCCCTGAACTACCAGTTGTCTGAGGGTCAGATGATCCCAAATCCTAATTATCCAAATGTTGCTCAGCCTCCTACAACTAAAAAAATTGATCATCATTCATCTGAAACACAAAATTATTACTTTTATCAAAATGTTGAAAATAATTATTATATATAGATATATTGGTTATGATTATAACCAGCATTTAACTATTTCAATGTTCACCTTCATCATCATCTTCATATCTAACGATGTCAAAGTCTTTATATTCATCCTCGGCATAATTAATATTCATATGAGTTTTAGTTTCATCATCTCTTAACATTTCAAATTCATTTGTAACATCATTGTCACCATTGAACCTTAATTGTGGGGTGTCATCATCGATAATCATGTCTCTTTGAGAAAAAATGGATTTTGATTAGTCTCTTGAAAAATTTCAATTTCTTTCACTTTAGGGGGACCACATTCAATTTGAGTAAAGTAATTCTCAAGATATTTCATTTTTATTATGATACTACAATCACTCAAGACTCTTGAAGTAGCACAGTACTATGTGTAATAAATTTTATGTGCCTATTGAGCTAGTAAAAATAGTTCATTTACTACAAGAATACTTTTATATTTAATATTGACAATTCCATGAGTCATATGATCATGCAAACCTCTCTTAGTATCCAACCACTGACATTTAAACATCATTATCTAATTTTTTCTTTGCTAACACAGTTCAATAATTTCATCCAGCATGCCATAAAATCAACTTTAGTTTCTCTATGTTGAGATCATATCAAGAAAAATCCACTGTTTATTGTTTTTTTGATTCCCTATATGCACGTGTATGAAATCTAAAACTATTCACCACATATGCATTATAATATTTAACCATTTTGGATGGTGGGTTACTCAATATACATAGTCGGTTATCAATTTTATCAGAATGTTGAGACACCAGAAAATTTGTAAAACAATTATCAATATAATAAATATTAAACTGAATTGATATGTTAAACCATCAATAATTTATGTTACCGGTTTTTAAAACCATTGAGATTTATTTTCGTCGTTTATTAAGAGAAATTTTTGTAGTTTGTGGCAGTTGTTTCTGGATATGATTATCATATAACCCAGAAATAAAATAAGTTTACTTACTATAACATAAATTATAGAATAAGTGATAGAATCACTAATAGTACAAATGATAACATTTCTTCAAATTTGATAAGAACATATATATGAGCTTTGTATGTTCATCATCAGAAAGCCGTCATTCATGACCTCTATCGAAGAAAATATCTGACTAATAAAAAACTGATAATTGATTGTCTATTTAATCATCTACATTCCCCTTGTTCTATCCCATGCAGTTGTGTTTTGAGGTATATTCAGATTCAAAATAATGAGAGTAGAAAAAAGAAATTTCTTTTTGAAAATAATCTTCAGAAATTGATCTTTCCATTTATGCTTTGTTACGTACTTTGTTCATCAATTTCTGTATGCATCTCTCGAATGGTTACATCCATCAAAACTGTACCAGACCTCCACATTTTTCTTCATGTGGGAAATGTAATATCATTTGTTCCATTGAATCAAAGAAAGCCGGTGGGAATATTTTTTCCAGTTTACAAATAATTAAAACAACATCTTCTTCCAGTTTTCTTAGTGAATAGTAGTCTATTTTTTCAGCACAAATGTCTCGAAACAAATATGATATGTCTGTTATCGAATCCCAAATCATATAATTCAGCAAACCTAGTAATCCATTCGGTATAAGTCTTTCCATTATAACATGACAATCATGACTTTTAAATCTGGTAATATAAATATTCTTAACACATCATCCCAAATTGGAATCATAGCCATCTGGAAGTCTCAAATATACAATCCACTGATAAAATAATAATTAAATATCTTTGGATAATATATAAGCTTATTTTGGATTCATTAACCTCTGGGATCTGAAATTTTCAAACATTTCAAGTTCAAGTCTCCTACAAGTTTGGGTAAGGTCTAATCATAACTTTAAATTATCTTTGGTCTTACCTGGTGTACCCAAAACTATATGAAATAAATTATCAAAATAGTTCTTCTCAATATTCTTGACATCCAACATGTGGCGAACCATCAAATAAGACCAATATGACAGATCCCAAAAATGCTATGCTTTATCCAATTGTGTTCTTTCCCAAAACCATGAATTTTCTATTATTTTATTGTTGGTCTAAATGTGATGGAAGGTAATGAAAATACAAATGATTTTAACTCTGTACCCGAGATCATTTTTGTAGAATCATCCCTTTCATTTATGACTTTTCTGAAATGATATTTATTCCTCCAAACAGGATGATCAGTTGGAAGTAATCTGTGATGACAGTCAAAATAGGAAGGTTTTTTTTCATTGACGAGCTTAAATGATTTTTTATCTCCTATACAGTAAGGACATGATTTTGGACCATGTGTACTCTAGCTGGATAACATTCCATATGCTGGGAAGTCACTAATTTTCCACATTAATGCATCTTTTAGTAGGAAATTTTATTTCACATCAACATCATATGTACTCACACCATTATTCCATAATTAATGTAAATCATCAATCAATGGTTTCAAATAAACATCAATATTATTTATTGGATGTCCTGGGATTAATAAGTTCAAAAATATATAAGGCTCATTCATCAATATCCATGAAGGTAAATTGTTCGTAGTTATAAAGACAGTCCAACATGAATACTGACTACCATAAGAACCAGACAGACAGAAACCATCAATATAAATACCCAATCACAGGTTGCTGTAGGATCAAAATAATGAATGTAGATGCTCAATATGCAAGAGGGGGGTGAATTGTAAACTTTAAAAAATTCCTTTGGAACCTTTAAAGTTAGTATAAAAACATTCGTTTTTATCCTTAGGGAAAACTATGTTTAACAAGGTTAAACAAGGTAAATTCACAAGACCTCTTAGTTCTAAACACTTGCTAGATTTTGGAAATGTGGTTTTGGAAAAGAACTTTCTCGGTTCCGGAAAGATGGTTCCAGAAATGAAACTAGATTCTGAATATATAGTTCCGGAAATGAAACTTCAGAAAATTTTACAATAGAATGATTCTACCTTAAAGAAAATATAATCTCTCTAATCAGATTATAAAAAAAACAAGAAAGTATAATATAGTTATACTTTCCTTATCAATCAAAATATAGTGGAAAAAAACTTGAAACAATAAAAGTAACACTTATGAAATTTTTTAACCCAAATAGAAGGGTATCTAACAACCTTGGATAAAGGTCCCATGATTTATACTTTCAAGAAAGTCTATCATACCCACACCAGGGTAAGCCCTCAATAAGAGTATCGAAATCTGTCTTGCTATCCCCAAAATCCCTCAAACTTTAAGGTAGTCGGCTCCTCTTTCTTCCTCAACAAGGAAGTCCTCATTCTTTAAGGTATATGGCACCTCTTTCTTCCTATCCTCAGAATCCCACGATTGTACACAGCAACAATTGGAGTCGCATGAAGAAATCTGAACAAGATGTTTAGTACACACAAGGTATGAGAGTATTTATCTCTAGAAATCACTAGAACATCATATAATATCTAGAGTCGTAGAATAGTGTTGAGATTGTTCAAATGAGATCCTATTTATAGGCATACTTCTAACAGTCAGCTCCCTCCTCCAATGGTCATATTTTTCCTGGAATCTCGGATGGAACTGTACATGTGTCACTCAAACAACGGTTAGTTAGAAAAAGAACGTATGACATCATTTCATATCTATATCAAGGATAGACAAAATATGGTTTCATAGTTAAAACCATTTTTCGGAGTCTAAGAAAATATAAAAGTTCAGAGTCTAAGCAAAATAACATTCAGTCTATATAACACATGGATATTCCGATTCCTTTTTCCAATTAATTCGTAACATAAATTCCATAGAATTCAAAGTCTAAATTTCATAAGAGTTCGGAGTCTGAATTCAGAGAACTCAAAGTCTGAGCTCAGAAAATTCATAACCTGAATTTAGAAAATTTGGAGTCTGAACTCAGAACATTCATAACATGAATTCAGAGAATTCAGAGTCTGAACTCAGAAAGTTCATAACCTGAATTCAAAGAATTCAAAGTCTGAACTCAGAAAGTTTGGAACCTGAATTTAGAGAATTCGGATTAAAAATAGAATTCTCCATATTTAAGTAATTATAGGATTATGAGGTTTTGGATACAAAACTGAATTTAACACTTAGAAATAAAATGAATTAGGTTTATAGAAATTATGACATGAATAATGAAAACATGGTAAGGATAAATTTTCCTTGGGAAAGGAAGTTTTTTTTTATTAAGATAAAACTTAGAGGAAAGTAGATTTTCCTTAAGATAGTGTGTTTGTGATTTTCAAAACATGAAGGAATAGAAAAGTCATAAGGACACCTTATTGACTCAACAATATCTCCCTTTTTGGAAATCACAAACATACTTTCAGAAAAGAATATAAGGACTTAGAAATTTTATGATCTTGAAAATAAAAAATTATCTACCTTTACTTATGGATAATAGTGAATACGACTAACTCTCCCTTAGGCTTGGTAACCACTAAGGATCATATTCTGATTTCTTGAATGTGATTTTTCATTATCTTGCATACAGAAACCTTTATGATGAAAAATCACCCTTAGATGAACTCTCTGTGACTTAGGGAAATTTCTTCATTACATAGTATTCTTTTTAACATTTCTTTCTCCCCCTTTGTGATTTTCAAAAAGGATTAAAGGGAATGGAAAAAAAATATGGTACCAGAAATATTAGTACTAGAAAACACAATATATAGATAAAACCCAAAATTTCATTATGTTTGAAAAAATTAATACAAGGAATTCAACAAAATATCGGATTGAAAAAAATTATCCTTCCTTTTCCTTCAGAATCAGCTTCTTCACTATGGTTTTCTACTACTTGAGCTCCTTGTGATCTTACTCTGCTCATTTGAGAAGATGATCCTGATCTTCATCTTTCTTCACTAAGGCTTTGATCTTCTCTTCCTGAGCCTTAAGAGCATCTATCTGACTCTTTAGAACTTCTTCTTACTTAACTAGATTTTCTTCTATCTCAATCCTGATATCCCTTTCACTTTTCCAACTTTGAGCAACTGAGTTTATCTTTCCATTCAAATCCTTGACTTCTTGCATCTGATTATTTTCTTCAAGAGATATATTTTCTTGAAAAGACTTGGTGAGATAATTAAGCTTACCATCTTCTGTTTCAAATGCATCTTTAACATTATCTTGAAACTCATCGAACATTCTCATTTCATAAATAGTTTTCCTTGACGAACTAGTCATCTTCTTGAATGATCTTTTATGTGCCTCATAGCCAATCAGAAAATATTTGATTTCTTCCCTGAGACTAACACACTTATCCATCACCATGGATATGGAATCCAATTTCTTATTAAGTGTATGCTGAAGCATCTGGAATCTCGCTTCTATGCTTGGAAGTAAAGGGATAGTTCCAACAAGCTTCTTCATAGACTGGACAAAGATATCATGTCCAGGAGAGGATGATTCCGAATCTGAAACTTTGGTTGGTGAGGGTTCATTCTCTATCTCAGTAACCTTCTTATTCGATGATCCATCAACATTAGTCTTCTTTACCACAACTTTTCTAGGTGAATCAACAACCACCTGTTTTCCCTTATCATCTTTTGGATGGACTTCTTCATGATTGGGAGATTCATGTTCACTATCAGATAGTTCCACAATCTCATCTTCATAATTTTCTTCCTTCTCATCCCCTGCCACAACATCATCTGGCTAGATGAAATTACGATTACCACTTTCCTCTTTAGACAACTTATTGACTTCGCCAGGCTTCTCATCATTCCCAGGGGTAGCAATCTTTGAAGACTCATCTTAAGAAGTTCGGATTGATATCTTTTCAGAGAGACATTTCTTCTCATGAAAATATTCTACTTTCTTTATGAGATCTTCGGTGTCACCACTAATTTCTTCTTCTTCAACTTCTTCCACTACTTCTTCTTCTTCAACAAGTTTTTCTTGAACTTTTTTCGGAGTTACTGATTTTTTTCCCTGAGTCTCTGGAAAAGTTTCTACCAAAAAGGATTTTGGTACCAGAATATTCTCAGAGGATTTCTTAGCATCCTTCAGAAGAGACTGTAGAATTTAAGCTTCAGTCATCTTCTTCTTTTGTTTCTTCTCTTTTTCTTTCTTCTCAAGCTCATCAGCAGTATTTTATTTTAAATATTTTTCTTCAGAAGGATCCAAACCAAAACTAGGCTCCCCTAATTTCTTGATCTTCTTGTTTTCCCTCCATTTTTCTACTACCTCATTCAGATATGCTTTTTTCTTCTTAGGATTTGGTGGTGCAGATTGAGTTCTCTTAGCTTCTGGGGTTTTTTCTTTCTCTTCTAATTCCTTCACATTCCTCTTCCTTCCACCCTTTTTAGATGGTTCAGTGACTTTCTATTTCTTTGATGTGGCATTAACTTCTTTTTCTGGAATGTCATATAATTCTCCAGATTCTTTAGAAAATCCAATTTTCATCCTCTTCAAGGTAACATCAATCACAAACATGACTTTTCAATTCTTTGTCTTATAACTATAAGGAATTTTAAAGGATTCTAGGCACAAAACCATCAATTTTGAAATAATGGTTGGATACATGATGATCTGAGCCTTCATATTTACATTCTTTATATTCTCGATCATAATAATAATATTCTTTACCAAGTTTTTCTTTCTTAGATTCACCAAGAAATCCAAGATGTACATATCACTCTTTTTCAAAGTATCCTTGTCCCCTTTTCTCAGTATGATGAATCCTTGAACCCACAATTCATGAATCTGAAAATTTGTAGATAGTTGGGAAATCTTCAGAGTCTTTAATTTTGATAGATCTAGACAAGTCATGGCCTTTACCTTATCAAAGCTTCCTTGAACATCAGGCAGCTTATGTGAGCAGAACTCTGCCTCACCCTCATAAGGAATTCCAATAAAACTTGTAGGATTCGTGTAAGAAAGAGCATAGGTCTTCCCATACCTCTCGAAGGAAAAATTATCTCTACCTTCTTCCTTGAAAAAGCTAACTGACTCATAAAATTCAATTAAAAAATATGGATATACCAAATCCTGAGCTCCTGGTTTCGATACGAAAACACTCTATCATTCATTTAGCTTGATGTTCTTTGAGATAATAGAATCATACTTGGTAAACAAATTTTGATGAACCAACCTTTATTTGTAAATTTTCTACTCCGAGATTGGTTTGACAGTTGACAATTATTTCTGAGAAGATACATCGACAGACATTAGGAATTGAGCAAGATATGAGAAATTCAGAATGGGCTTATGTAGGAAGTTCAAAACATCAGCACTCGAAGTCTTGTTTTTCGATGTGGGAAAACCATCGGGGGGGTCCTTTATATAGGCGTTTAAGGCGATGGTTCAGCTTCCATACTCAATCGAACGATTGAAAAGTATTCTAGTCAGATCTGACAGATGAGATAATAGAATCCGATCTTTTTGAGGTTTTTTTTAGAAAAACATTCAGATTTAAGGAAAAGAGAATATGAAAATTTAAAAACTAATGAAAATACCAACTAGTAAAATATGATTACAAAAATTTAAGAAAGAAAATATACCTTTCGGATATTCAAGAAGATTATTCGTAATATAGAAAATTCATTTTGAAGAACTTTTGTTTCCGAAAAGTTTAATTTAAAAAACTAAACAATCATTATAAAAATATAACAACACAAATTTTACATCAAAAATTTTCATTACAAATTTTGAGTACAAAAAATCATTAAGAAAACTTTGAAAATCTTTATTTACAAAAATTTAGAAAATCTTCATTACGAAAATTTAGAAATAGCTTACAATCATATGTACTACTCCTATGAAAAGGATTTTCTTACTGTAAGGAGATAGGTTTCAACAAAGAGTTAACATGGAAGATTACCTTATGATTATTATTCCTAACTTCAGTTTAATGAATTCAAATCTGTTAGAGGGTAAAGATTTTGTGAAAATATCAGCAAGTTGATCTTGTGTTCCGATAAATTGAAGAATTATATTTCTTTTTTGTGTGTGATCCCTAAGAAAGTGATGCCTAATATTTATGTGTTTTTCATGAGAGTGATGTGAAGGGTTTTTAATTAGGGAAATGGCACTATTATTATCACACAAAATTTTTGTTTTGGTAAAACTCATACCATAGTCTGTGAGTATGTGTTGCATCCACAACACTTGATCACAGCAACTTCTAACTGCTACATATTCTGCTTCAACAGTGGAAAGTGCTACTGAGTGTTTCTTTTTTGCATGAACAAGAAACTAATGAATCTCATAAGAAATGACAAGTTCCTGATGTACTTTTTCTATCCATTATACATACACCAAAGTCATTATCTGAAAAAACTTTTTAGAACAAAGTCATTTCTAGAAGTATAAAAGAGTATTAGATCCATGGTTCCCTTTAGGTAGCGAAAAAATCTTTTCACTTCCTTTAAATGAGATTCCTTAGGATTGGACTGATATCTTGCACATAAGCATACATAAAACATTAATTCTGGTCAACTAGCTGTCAAGTATAGTAAAATTCCTATCATACCTCTAAAAGATGTTTGATCTACTGGTTCCCCAGCTTCATCAAGATCAAGTGAATTTGAGGTACCAATTGGAGTACTAATACTCTTAGTGTTGTCATATCCATATTTTTTAAGAAGATCTTTAATATACTTATGGTGAGATATATAATTTCCTTCTGGTTTTTTAGAAATTTTAAAACCAAATAAAATTTTTACTCACCCATCATACTCATTTCAAACTCATATTTCATTAGATACGTAAAGGAATCAGTTAAAAATTGCTTAGTTGAACCAAATATAATGTTATAAACATAAATTTGAACAATCAAGACATTTTCCTTATCTTTCTTTATAAAAAAGGTTGGATCAACATTTCCCTTAACATAATCATTTTGAAGAAAAAATCATGTAAGTCTATCATACTAGTCTCAAGGGGATTGCTTAAGTCCATACAAAGCTTTGGTAAGTTTGAAAACATGTTTAGGATGTTTTGTATCTTCAAAACTAGGAGGTTGGTCAAGAAAAACATCATATTCAACATAACCATTAAGGAAAGAAAATTTAACATCCATTTGAAAAATTTTGAAGTTGAAGAATGCAACAAAGGCAAGTAAAAGGAGAATAGATTCAAGTCTAGCTACTGGAGAATAGGTTTTTTCATATTCTATTCCTTCTTGTTGATTATAGCCTTTAGTAACTAATCTAGCTTTATTTCATACTATGACTCCATTTTCATCACACTTATTTCTGAAAACCCATTTAACTCCAATAACGTAAGTTTCCTTAGGACATTCAACCAAGGTCCAGACTTTATTCCTTTTGAATTCATTTAGATCATCTCACATGGCTTTGATCCAATCATCATAACCTAAAACTTCTTCATGGATTTTTGGTTCAAATTGGGAAAGGAATTATAGATGTTCTACTTCATTTCTTAAGGAAATTCTAGTCGTTATGAGTTTATTTACATCACCAATGATACTATCACTAGGATGATTCTTAAGAAACAACTGATTTGGGTTTTCTAAAACCTTTTCATCAACATAGGGTAGAAAATCATCTGGGTAAAATGTTTCAGAAATATTTTCTTGAACATTTCCTTCATCATAAGGATCTTCTTTTAAGGGGTGAAAACCAGTTATTGAAAACACATCCAAGGATGTAGGTTGGGGTTGTTTAAAAACAAAAGGATCAGTTTCATCAAATTTAACATGTACTGTTTCTTCAATAATACAAGTGTTTTTATTGAAAACTCTATAAGCATTAGAAGTTGTGCGGTAGACTAGGAAAATTCCTTCATCAGATTTGGGTGAGAATTTATGTATATTATCTTTAGTATTTAGAATGAATACCTTGCATCCAAATATCTTGAAGTAGGAAAGTCTAGTATTTCTACCATTCTATAACTTATAAGGTGTTTTATTAAGGAAAGGTCTAATTAAAACTCGATTTATAGTATAAAAATCAATACATACAGCTTCAACCCAAAAATGTTTCCCTATAGAATATTCACTCAACATGTTTCTAGTCATTTCATGAAGAATTCCATTTCTTCTTTCAATAACACCATTCTGTTGTGGAGTTCTTGGATCTGAGAAATTATGAGTAATGCCTTTTCTACCACAAAAAGTTTCAAAATCTGAATTTTGAAATTCTCCACCATGATCACTATGAATAGTTATCAATGGAAGGTTTTTATCATTTTTAACTTGGGATATAATCTTTTGAAATAAGAAAAAGCTTCATATTTATTTGCTGGAAAATAGACCCACGTGAATCTAGTGTAATTATCAACTAAGATAAATACATAATATTTTCCTCAAATTATTCTAGTTTGTGTTAAACCAAAAAGATCCACATGAACCAACTGTAATGCATCATATGTTGAGACTTCACCAATTGATTTAAAACTTGATTTATGTTTCTTTCCATATTGACAAGGATCACAAACTTTTGAAGAATCAAACCTATGCTCTGGTAGATCTTTAACAGGTCTTTTCTTAGAAATTTTTCATAGGTTCATATGGTTACAGTTTCCTAACCTTATATGACATAACTAATATATATCTTACATTACATTGAGACAAGGTAGAGCTTGGCTTCTAAGGTCTAATAATTTTAGTGTGTATACATTCTGTTATCTATAGGCAGAAAGAATTAACTCTTCCTTGGAATTGTGCACTAAGCATTTTTCATTCCTAAAATTCTCAAGGTATCCTTCATCACACAATTGACTTATACTAATGAGGTTGTGCTTAAGACCCTTAACAAATAAAACATTTTAAATCAAAGTTTTTCCAATAATAACGATGTTAAATATACCAATAATTTCTCCCTGAGAATTATCTCTAAAAGTTACTTTTCCTCCTTTCGTCTTGATAATATTTTCAAAGAAGTTTTTGTTACCAGTCATATCCCAGGAACATCCACTATCTATGTACCAAGTATTG
The DNA here is from genome assembly GCA_963277665.1 of Viscum album. Classification (NCBI taxonomy): domain Eukaryota; kingdom Viridiplantae; phylum Streptophyta; class Magnoliopsida; order Santalales; family Viscaceae; genus Viscum; species Viscum album. The sequence continues at coordinate 256,254,678 of OY728140.1, read as the reverse complement.
TTGTTGGTACTTTCTTTATTTTCCTGAAAATTAGAGTGTTAGATTTTCGGAATCCAGACTTTCTTGGATCCAGAAATATTAGAAAGAAAAATCATAGGAATCCCCATTTTCTTAGAAAAATAAGCTTTATGAAAACCTAAATATTGAGTTTTATTTAAGGAACAATTTTTAGTCCATTGTCCTCCACACTGACATTTAGTGCAGAACAGAGCACTTTGAGGAACAAAATAGTTATTACTAAAAATAGGCTTTTCATGGGTATAACCAAATCTAAAAAGATTCCTTACAGGTCGACATTGAGAATAAATCTTGTCAAAATTTTCCTTGCCAGAGGTAAAGTTCGAAAAACACTATCTCAAGGAAAATATTTCTAACTTTAGTTTAATAACCAATTTTTTATCCTCAAAAAAATTAGTTTTAAAGCAACAGTTAGTCTCTAATTTATTTTTCTTAGAAATTACTTTTTCAAGATCCTTATAAAGTTTATCCTTCATAGAATTAACTTCTTCAAGGGTTTTTTAAATTCTCTCAAAATCGTAATTTTTATTATCAAGATCCTTAAAAAGATCTGATACTTAATTAGTTATAATAGAAATTTGAAAATTTTCCTTATCATGATTTTTCTTGAGTTTTCAGTTTTCATTCTCAAAGAGTTTGGAAAACCTAGAAACTTCTTCATAAGTAGGTAAAGAATTATCTTCATCAGAAGAATATTCTTCATTCGAAGACTCATAATATTTATCATCAGTAAAATTTACATTCAAGGAAAAAATTTTGATAGATTCAGCATTGTGTATCTTAGTCATTAGACAATGATTTTTAATAGGTAATCTGGATATTAGATTAATATTCTTTTGATCAGAATATTCATACTCTGAAGATTCATCATAAGAGTCTCCACCACTTTCACTCCAGGTGTCATTGGCTTTAAAAACTTTATTAGCTTTAGCCTTGTATTAATTCTTTCTATTCTTCTCGGAATGATTTTCCTTTATATCCTTTTTCTTAATCATTAGACAATATATCCTTATATGCCCTGCTCTTTTACATTCTTAACATGTAACTTCTGAATCTTTCTTATCTTTTTGGTCTTTCTTATTATATCTACATTGAAAGTCTTTCTGTCCAACTATCTTGTTCATCCTTCAAGCAAGATTAGATTGATCATTCTCGTAATGTTCACTTTCACTAGATTCGGATTGAATAACCACCTTCTTAGATTTGGATCTTGTAACGCTCTTAGGAGTTCTGGATTTCATATGATTTGAAGTTTTTGTAAAGTCAACACCACCATTTCCATTATTCTTCTTAATGTTATCAGCATCTCTCTTCATTCTAGTTTCTTGTTGAAGAAGAGTTCCAAATAATTAATCAAGAGAAATCAGGGAAACTTCCCTATTTTCATCTATAATTGTCCTCTTAGATTCCCATTCGTTAGGAATGATTTCAATAATCTTATCAACAAGAGCTTCGTCATCTAATCCTTTCTCACCCATTTATTGTAGACTTTTAATAATATTCATGAACCTTTTGAGTACCTTACATATGGGTTCTCCATAAGGAAAGAAGATACCATGATATTCAGCTCTAAGCATGGCTCTCCTAGTTTCAATAACTTTTGAAGTTCCAAAGTGAGTAACCTCAAGCTTCTTCCATATAAATTTTTTTGCTTCACAAGTTGAAATTTGGATATATATATATATATATATTTCTAGTCGTAGAACAAATAAAATTATTTCATACCTTGTTGTTTAATTGATACTTATGATTTTCTTGATTGGTAAAAGAACTGACTTCCTTGTCAGGGATTTTATATCCTCCAGTAAGAATAACAAAGTTATCTACTCCAGTATTGATAACAAAAGTCTTCATACAATCTCTATAACATTCATAATCATTCCCATCAAAAATAGGTGGTCTAGTAAGATTTAGGTTGTCTATAGAACAAACATTCCTTCCTTTCATCTTAAAAAAAACTTCCACCAAAACTTGTTAATAGAAACAGTTTTTAAACAAGGGAAAAATATTTCTAATAAAAGAAAAATAAAAAAATGAAAACTTGAGCAAGAATACATATATGTGAATATAAGTATTTCATAGATCTCCACTGATACCAATTGTTGGATCGAAATAATGAATGTAAGTGCTCAATATACAATAGATCGGTGAATTGTATACTTTAAAAAATTCCTTTGGAACCTTTAAAGTTAGTATAAAAAAAAATTATCTTTAAGGAAAACTATGTTTAACAAGGTTAAACAGGGTAAATTCACAAGACCTATTAGTTCTAAAAACTTTCTAGATTCCGGAAATTTGGTTCCAGAAAAGAACTTTCTCGGTTCCGGAAATATGGTTTCCGAAATGAAACTAGATTCCAGAAATATGGTTCTAAAAGTGAAACTTAAAAAACGTTTAGAATGGAATGATTCTACCTTAAAACGTATAGAATCTCTCTAATCAGAGTATACAAAAACCAAGTTTGTATAAGATAGTTGTACTTTCCTTATTAATCAAAATGCACTGGAAAAACAAACTTGAAACAATACAAGTAACAAGTATGAAATCTTTTAACCCAAAGAGAAGGGTATCCAACAACCTTGGATAAAGGTCCCTTAATCTATACTTTTAAGAAATTATGTCTTACCCACACCAGGGTAAGCCCTCGATATGAGTATTGGAATCGGTCTTGCTATCCCCGCAAGCCCTCGAACTTCAAGGTAGTCGCCACCTATGCCTTCCTCAGTAAAGAAGTCCTGGATCTTTAAGGTAGTTGGCACCTCTATCTTCTTATCCTCAGAATCCCTCGATTGTATACAGCAACAATCGGAGCCGGACGAATCAATACAAAGAAGATATTCAGTACACACAAGGAATGAGAGTCTTTCTATCCAGAAATAACTATAACAACATGTAATCTCTAGAGTCGTAGAATAGCGTTGAGATCATTCAAATGAGCTCTTATTTATAGGCAGACTTCCAACAGTCGGCTCCCTCCTCTAACGGTCATATTTTTCCTTGAATCTCGGAGGGACCTGTACACATGCCACTCAAACAATGGTTAGTTATAAACAGAATATATGACATCGTTTCATAACTATATCAAGGGTTGGAAAAATATGGTTTCTTAGTCAAATCCATTTTTCAGAGTCTACAGAAATATAAAAGTTTGGAGTCTAAGAAAAATAACATTCAGTTTCTATAATACATGGATATTCAGATTCCTTTTTCTAATTATTCCTAACATAAATCCCATAGAATTCAGGGTTTAAATTTCATAAGTGTTCGGAGTCTAAATTCAGAGAACTCAATGTCTGAGCTCAGAAAATTCGTAACCTGAATTTAGAAAATTCAGAGTCTGAACTCAGAACACTCGAAACCTGAATTCAGAGAATTCAGAGTCTGAACTCAGAAAGTTCGTAACCTAAATTCAATGAATTTAGAGTCTGAACATAGAATGTTCGGAACCTGAATTCAGATAATTTAGATTAAAAACATAATTCTCCATATTTAATTAATTATAGGATTCCGAGGTTTTGGATACGAAACTTAATTTAACACATATAAATAAAATTAATTAGGTTTAGAGAAATTATGACTTGGACAATGAAAACATGGTAAGGATAAATTTTCCTTGGGGAAGTAAAATTTTCCTTATTAAGATAAAACATAGTGGCATGGATATTTTCCTTAAGATAGTGTGTTTGTGAGTTTCAAAACATGAAGGAATAGAAAAGTCATAAGGATACCTTATTGACTCAACAGTTTTGGGATTCTAAAGTAAAAGGTAGATGTACTCGGTCAAAATGTTTCCATGAATCACTATTAGATGGGTGATTCAATCTTTTATAGGTTGAAATCTTGTATTTGTTCCATGAAATCATTATCATTTTGTTCTGAGACATAAACAAATGCTACAACCTTAGTGTAAGAGGGATATATCTCAACTTCTTTATAGGAATCAATTTAGACATCCCCAGTTGAGCTTCTTTATACCTCAATTTCCCACATGTGGGACAACTATTCAATGACTCATTTTCACCAAAATATAAGATGCAATAATTTTCACATGCATGTATCTTCTGATAACTGAGGACCAGATCACGCACCAGCATCTTTCCCTCATAGTAATTTCTAGGCAACACATTTCCTTTAGGTAATAGTGTTTTAACCAAAGAAAATATCTGATTAAAATAGTTGTTTGACATTCCATTATCTTATTTAATAGCCATAAATTTTGCAACATCTTCCGCAACTAGGATATTATGTATCCTCCTCAGAACTCAACAACTCATAAAATTCAGACGGTGCCAACTCTGGAGTTAAATCATTATCATCCTGAGTTTCATTTTTTTGTACAGATGGACATGCAACATCATGTACCAAATTTTGAAACCATGATGGATATATAATCAAATTTTTATTATCTTCTCTAGAACAGCGTTCATCGTGCTGATACTAAAAAGCATAATCTGGTTGAAAACCAAAATGGAAGAGATGTCCCCAAACATTTTCAAATGTGTCAAATGTTCTCTGAGCAAATTTTTTACAAGGACACTTAATTCTTCCTTCTAAAAAAAATCTCTTTTTGATGATGAAAATAATAAGAAATCTTCAACGACCTCAATATATAGAGGATTTAAACAAGAACCATTTGGATTCTATGCTGATTTATCCAAGCAAGATCATCTAATAATGACTATTGTCAACTTAATTGTACCATATTTTTCTATAAAATATAAAATCGATACAGTTTTTGAATTATTTAAAATAAGAAAAACACTATTCAAAAAAGAGAAGATAAATAATTATAGTAACTTTTTACTAACTACCACTAATTACGGGAGACACAATTTCCAGTGGATTGACGTCTTTTCTTTTTTCTGACAGCTCATTAAAAGCAACTTTCTCACACTGAAATCACATTGAAGAATCTTCTCAGAAGTTAGTACATACATTCACATGCATTCAAGATTTTATAAGCGTACCTCTGACAAGATTCGTCATTGTGATTTCAATTTGAGAATGATGAAACTAAATGAGCCATCATAAAAAAGATCACCCTTTTCGTCGATGAATCATTTTCTTTCAACTGTCACTACCTGAAAACATTATGAAAAATATGGTACTACGAATTCATATCCAAACTCGTTCATACGAGATTGGATATGCATACGTAGAAGCACATTTTTTAAAGTTTTTTGAGTCGTAGAGAGTTGAAAAGAGGAGATTCATCAAGAAAAAGGATTTCCGCCAATCCAGTAGAAATTATGCCAAGTTCTTACATGTGCTTACAATTTTTTACAATTTATTACAATTTATTCCTAATTATTTCTAATTTATTCATAATTATTTCAAATTTTTCCTAATTATTTCTAATTATTCCTAATTATTTCTAATTATTCCTAATTATTGTAAATTATTGCTAATTTCCCCTAATTATTGCTAATTATTCCAAATTATTGCTATTTTTTAAAATTTTCTGAATTTTTGCCTATTTTCCTAATTTCTACTTATTTTTCATAATTATTGGTAATTTTTTCTAATTTTTCCTAATTTTTGATAATTATTTTTAATTATTACCAATTATAACTATTTATTAATATTTATTACTATTTATTACTATTTATTAATATTTATTAATATTTATTACTATTTATTACCAATTATTACAAATTATTACTAATTAATACTAATTAGTACTAATTATTACAAATTACTACTATTTATTACTATATATTACTATTTATTACTATTTATTGCTAATTATTACAATTTATTACTGTTTATTATTATATATTACTATTTATTACTATTTGTTAGTATTTATTACTATTTCTTACTAATTATTTATAATTATTACTAATTCTTACTAGTTATTGATAATTTTTACTAATTATTACTAATTATTACTAATTATTACTATTTATTACTATTTATTACTATTTATTACTACTTATTTCTAATTATGTCTAATTATTACTAATTATTATTAATTATTACTAATTTTAACAAATTCTAACTAATTATCACTATTTATCACTATTTATTACTATTTTATACTATTTATTACTATTTATTACTATTTATTACTAATTATAACTAATTATGAATATTTATTCCATAATATTATTAATTATTACTAATTTTTAATAATGATTACTAATTATTACGAATTATTACGAATTATTACTATTTATTACAATTTATTTTATTTATTACAATTTCTTACTATTTATTACTATTTATTACTATTTCTTACATTTTATTGCTATTTTATTACTATTTATTACTATTTATTACTATTTTATTATTATTTTAATACTATTTTATTACAATTTTATTACTATTTATTTCTATTTATTACTAATTATTACAAATTTTTACGAATTATTACTAAATATTGCTAATAATTAGTATTTATTACTATTTATTAGTATTTATTACTAATTATTACTCAATATTTGTATTTATTACTAATTTTTACTAATTTATACTAATTGTTACTAATTGTTACTAATTGTTAATAATTGTTGCTAATTTTAACTAATTTTTACTAATTATTAGTATTTATTACTATTTAATACTAATTATTACAAATTATTACAAATTATTAGTATATAATACTATTTAATAATAATTGTTCGTATTTATTACTAATTGTTATTTATTACTAATTGTTACTAATTATTACTATTTATTACTAATTGTAACTATTTATTACTATTTATTACAAATTATTACATTTTATTTTTAATAATTTCTATATATTTATAATTATTACTGTTTACTACTAATTATTACTAATTATTACTATCTATTACTAATTATTACTAATTATTACGATATTTTTACTAATTATTACAAATTATTTTTTTATTACTAATTATTATTAATTATTACTATTTATTTGTATTTATTACTATTTATTACTATTTATTACTATTTATTACTATTTATTTCTAATTATTTCTAATTAGTACTAATTATTACTAATTATTTCTAATTATTACTAATTATTACTATTTATTACTATTTATTTCTAATTATTACTATTTATAACTTTTTATTACTATTTATTACTATTTATTACAATTTATTACGAATTATTACTAATTATTACTATTTTATTGTTATTTATAAATATTTATTACTAATTAGAACTAATTATTAGTAATTATTTGTATTTATTACTAATTGTTACTATTTATTTATATTTGTTACAAATTATTAGTATTTATCACTAACTATTATTATTTATTACTATTTTTACTAATTATTACTATTTATGAGTATTTGTTACTATTTTTTGCTAATTATTACTATTTATTCCATATTATTTCTAATTACCGCTAATTATTACTAATTAGCGTTAATAATTATTAATTACTGCAAATTACCACTACTAATTACTAATTACCCCTAATTATTTATATTCGTTACGAATAATCTTTAATAATTCATAATTACTACTAATTATTAATAATTTGTACTAATAATTTATATTTATTATTACAAATAAATAGTGATGACAAAACAATCTAAATATAATTTAATTACAACTAATTAACAATGATTAAAATGAATATAAAAAAAAATAAAATAATTATTAAATTAAAAAAACATAAATACCTTTTTACTTGATCTCTTATAGGTGGAGATGACTTCAAAAACTTCTTCGTAAAAAAAATTAACTCAGAGAAATTTTAACTCTAAAATTAGAGTTTAGAGAGAGAGGGAAAGTATGAATTGAGAGAAAGATTGAAAAAATGAATGGGGGTATATATTAGGTTAAATTAGTTACGACAGAACTATTTGTGACGGGACTCGTCGCAAATACCTTCGACCGCATTAATTACTATTGGCGGTTAAAAGGGTTTTTGCGACGGGACCCATCACAAATATTGGCATGCTCACACACTATTTGTGATGGGGCAACATCACATCGCAAATAGTATTTACCACCGCAGGGTATTTGCGACCGGTCCTGTCGTAAATAGTGAGTCGTGGACGAACTCTTTATGAAGGGGAAATTCTCGGTCGCAAATCGTATTTACCGTCTCTGGGTATTTGCGACGGGGAGTGTCTCACTGTCGCAAATACCCTTCCCGCAGTTGCGAGCGCAAACTGAATCTAACTTTTTGCAACGGGTCAATTCCCCCGTCGCAAAAGGCCATCTTCCCCATAGTGAATGATTTGAAAATAAATGAGTTTTGTTACTTAATGTTTTTTCCTAATCCTATAAAGCTATAAACCTAAAAGGGTCTTATAATTGTGTTATATTGAAATATTCCCCTTATGTAATGTAATTACAAGATTATTATGTTAGAGGAATCCTAATTGGTATTAGAGATGAGCTTAGATAACTTTGGATACAATGATGTTATTGGTTGGGGATAATTTAGGTGTTTGAAATGAAATCAGTGATCGATAAGTTTAGGTTTACCCTAACTTCAATGTTCGAGATAACCCTTTAGCTTTTTTGAGGTAATATTGAATATTTTGGAGATTATGATAAGATAAATTTAGTTAAAAACCAATGAATAAGTCCAAGGGATAAGTCTTTGTATAGGATAAGGTATCGTAGTATTGCCAATGTATATATTTTATAACTACGGGAAACTTATCCTATACCCACGGTTTATAACCGTTGCTATATCCCATAAAATTGTGGGTGATTAAGCCAGTGGTATATGTATATATCCATGGTTTCTATAAAAACCATGGTAATATCCTATGAGATATTCATAAAACCCATTGTTTTAATTAAACCACGGGTATATATTGTCCCCAAGACAACATATACCAACAATTCATTAAACTATTTGTATAGATCCTTGTCCCCAACATGCAGTAATAGGCCATCCAGCCCCACCGCACAAATAGTACAAGGACCTGTAAACAAAATACAAACCATGATACCCATTAAATTAAATACACATATTTTATAATTAGAATTCACCCAACAACTTCAAATATTTTTCAACCCATTTACAATATTGTAATATACATATAAATATACATCCATACAATCGATCAATCAAGTCATTAAACTGTATCCATGCATCTCTTTACTACTAACTAAAAAATAAAGGGGATCAATATATCCCCCCTCACCAACATCCCCATCCTCATCGCCATCACCGACTTCATCATCACCACTATCACTACCATCATCGTTTGGAGAACCAGCACCGTAATCATCATCACAACCACCACCACCAGTATCATTACCTCAACTACCACTAGGATCCTCACTAACATCACTCAGTGTAACATATATATAGTGCATTGTTTTCATACATGAATCAATAATATTAGCAACCTCTTATGGATGTGGTTGATATATAACTGACATAGCTTTCAGGAACTATTTGGTGACCATTCTACCTATTTCACACTCTCGTATAGAAATTTGTTATCCTCATCTACTTCTGTATAATATTTTTTCATCTTGGTGGTTTGAGAGGTTTTAGAGGCACCCGGTGAGGGCCAATACCTAGTGGGTATGATGTTTTTCACAGGTTAACATAATACTCTCCCCTAGTGTTCCTAACCTAATACATGTCTCAAATGATCATTTGAACCAAATTTGTCATCTTATTTTTTATTGAGGGCCTCTAAGGAACACTTCTAAAAATATAAAAAGGTATTTAATTATAAATTATGTATCAAAATTTGAAATATCAATAAAAATACTTAAAAGATTTTCTTTTTTATATGCATTTACATCACTTCCATCCTTTTTTCTCATACTCGAGAAAAATAATTTTTCTCATGGCACATGGATATCGATGAACAATGACACTTGTTGCAAATGACAATGATTATTATAATAGTACATTATTAAATAATATGAAATTGATAAAACTAAAATGAAATAATATTTATGATATTCAATAAATTCATAAAATGAAGAAGCATATAAATATACATTTATTTATAAATTTCATACTAGTGGTATAATATAATGAATACATACTAATTAGCATGTTAAAGATGGGCATGATATAGATTCATATTGTATGTTTATTTTGGTTCATTAATATTATTGATACATTATTTATTTTTTCAGTCACATAGTAATTTTAATCATTTCGTCGTTAGGTTCATTTTTTAGTTAAGTTGTTTTGTAATTTGGTAATTTTATAACTTGGCCAACTAGTTAGATTATTTTTCATTTTTTTATTTGGTTATTTGATTCCTTTTGGGGGAGTGTGTTTCTTTTATTAATGAGTTCAATCATTTAATTATTTTTTGGGTTAGATATTTTGGAATATTTCTTCATTTGGTCATTTGGAAAGATCATTTTTTCATTTCAGGGTTATATAAATTTTGATTTGTTTATTTAGTGATTTATTCATGTTTTGGTTAGAAAAAATGGTTTGCTTTGGTTTAGGTTATTTTTTTATGTTAGGTTATTTCATTTCTTTCGGTTTTGGGGATACTATTTTTTGGTAAGGTTATTTTGTTCAATTTTGGGTTATCACTTTTTTATGTTAGGTTTTTTGGTTTTTTTGGGTTAGGTCATTTGGTTTATTTTTGGGTCATTTATTTTTTGGGTTACTTCATTTGGTTCATTTTGGCCATTTGTTCATTATTTGTTTTTTGAAATTAGGTCATTTTATATATTAGTTATTTTTTGATTAGGTTAATTATTTTATTTTTGGTTAAGTTATTTATTTTTCTTTATTTAGGTTATTTATTTCTTAATTGGTTAGCATATTTACTTTACCTTAGGTTATTTAAATTAGTTACTTTTAGGTTGGATCATTTGGTTTATCATTGGGTTATTTCATATTTGAGTTTGGGTACTTGGTTTGTTTTGGGTTATTCCATTTAGTTCATTTTAGGGTTATATAATTTTTTGTTAGTTCATTTGTTTATTTTTTGGTTAAAGCAATTAGTTTACTTTGTTTTTGGTTATTTTGTTTATTTTTTGTTATCTCATTTAGTTCATTTTGGGTTTGGTATTTTTATTTGAGGTTATTATTTTCAATTTTGGGTTACCTCTTTTTTATGTTAGGTTATTTGGTTTATTTTGGGTCATATCATTTGGTTTATTTTTCTGTTTTGCCTTTTTTAGGTTAGGTTGTTTGGTATATTTTGGTATGTTGGTCATTAGTTTGTTTTGGATTAGTTCATTTGATCAATTGTGGATTTTTTATTTGGTTAATTAGGTTATTTTGTGTTAGGTTATTTATTTTTCTTTGGGTTAAGTTATTTAGTTCATATTTGGAAAGGGTATTTTCTTTATCTTGGGTTATGTCAATTGGATAATTTTGGGTTTGGTCATTTGGTTCATCTTTGTTTTATTTCATATTTGAGTTAGGTCACATATTGGGTATGATAAACATCCTTGGAAAACTAGTTTATCCCCTTATTTTCATCATCTAATATATATCCTAAATGATCATTTGACCAAATTTTGTAATCTTCTTACTCATCAACGACCTCAAAATCATGTTTTCTATAATATAAATGATATATTATTTATGAAATAGGTATTAAAAATGGAATGAAATATATTAAGGCTTATAATATATTCTTCCATATGTTAATTTAGAAAACCCTCATCTTTCTTCTTTCTACAAGAGTAAAATAATTTTTCTTAAAGAAATAAACCATCAGTGTTCAATACGACTCACTATAAATAAAATTGAATGTAAAAAATACATTATTAAATAATATTTATTTTTTTGAACCATTCATAGCAATATTTAACCCACCAAAACTAAAAAAATGAACTAAATATCAGAAAAATGAATTGTATTATCTTTATTAAATAAAAATTACACTAAATTAATCAAAAATTTACAAAAATTGATTATTCTGGTCAAGGAATATTCTGATTAGTTTTATTCTTTTTGAATGGTATTATGTTTTATTGGTTATATTATATTTATATATATTCATTTGTGTTTCATTTTTTATTTGTTCGACTTGGTTTGGGTGTGTTCAGTTTACATAAGTATTGTTTAGGTAAATTTCCTAAGTTTATATCTATATAATCATTTTTTTATTAGTTATGACAAAAATATATAGATTCAGTTTATTATTGATCCAAATTGTTTAGTTTAGTTTATGTGAGAATATTTTAGGTCAATTTTTACTAGTTTAATTTGATTTCTATTAATTTATATCTATTTTTTAGTTTTTAATTAATGTCTAGATTATAGGATTAATTAAATTCGATCTAGATTGGTCCATTTCAATTTTACTCATTTTGGTTTCATTCAATTTATTTCCTTTAGTGACATTAAATTTAATACAATATGATTTATATTTTTTTGGTACATATTGTTATAATTTAATATTGTAAAAGTTTTATTGTGTTTATTTTTATTCAATTTTTTTATTAATGCCTAATTGGATCAATTCTAGTAGGGTAAGTTTTTTCCTTTTTTTCATATTGGTTTTTTTATTTGAATTGGTTCAGGTATGGTTAGTTAAGTTTTTTTACATTTATATTTATTATATTCCCATTGTTATAGGTATAATTTATAGTTTTATAGTTTATATATTCATTATAATTTAGTTTTAATATTTTATACTCTAATGTTAATTTAATTTATATTCATGTTAAGTTAGTTTATATTTTACATGTTTAAATGTTTACAGTTAATAAGTTAACATATTAATACAAGACATATTTTTTAATGTTTATATTTTATTATTACTTGATGTTATTTTCACATTGATAAATTAATATTATGTAATATTATTTATAATACATAAAAGTAAACATTTAATTATTATATAAGACTATTTATACAATTTATCTTTTCTTTTTTATTTTGGTTTACATAATAACATATAAACATGTAATCTATTTACATATTAATATTTAAATTGTACTAAAATATAAACTGTATTAATATTTACATTTTTTGTTCATTAATGTTATTTATAGAGACCATGTGAACTCTTTAATGAACATATATAGTATGTAGTTTTTATATGTAAGCTTTAAACTCTTCATAGTTTAGTGAGAATTGAAAATTATTTATAATTTAAATTTCAACACCAAACTTCATGTAATTGTCATTTAGATTGTAAAATTTTTATAAGTTTTCAAAAAATCTTCACAATTTCTATGTTAATGTAGATTACTATCAAAAATAAATTCATTATGAAAAGTCCCACTACCTATATATTTTCAAAAAAAATTACAATCCTGGTTTTCAACAAATGAAATTAAGATTCAGCATATATTTTAAGGGATTTTGAATATTCATTTCACATAAACATATCTTTTGATTCATGAAATTGATGATAATATCCATTAAATCCAAGAAAAGACAGTTGAGATGTAATAAAAGAACACCAAAATATTATACTACATACCGTTTAATCAGTTGAATGTATCTATATAGACTGCACTTTCTGATTTTTCATCATCTTTCTCTCAGAATTAGTGACAAAGAGATAGCCCAAGTGACTGGAAATCAATCTAGAATAAATAATTCACCAAAATTTATTTATTATTATTATAAAAATCATTTATTTTTTTACCTTATTTCTATAGTGTATCGAAAACATGGTAACCATGGGAAATCAACTATATAAATGTGACACATTCTTAATTCAATAAGATCTATAATAGTAGGGAATTTTATATTTTAATTAGTAGGATAAATACCTATTCCCATAAGTTATAATTCCTAAAAATTGATGATTAAATGATCCATTTAAAATTAAATGTTATATATATTTTTGTAATAACATGATCACTCTATGAATGATTCAATAAGACTTAAGGAAAGAATAAAATATTTGAATTCATGTGAAAATTAAGGGAGTAATGTAAATCTTATTCATTCAATGTAATGTTTTTTGAAAATTTGGATTGCTCAAATAAGAGGGAGAATTTTATTATACCTTTGACAAACCTTGATATAGTTATACATATTGTAAATATTTGATTTAATGACATAATGAGCATTTCTAGCATTAAAATAAATGGATTTATGAGAAGAAAACGTAATTTTCATCATGAAAATAAAACTATATAGGGAATTTCTAGAATTCTATATTAATGTTGAATTTCTGGCCTTCAGTTTTAGGACTAAAGGAGTTTGTTTTTTCCGTTTTTTAAGAATTTTTTATTGATGTTTAAAACCATTTTCTGTCTATTTATTTTTTCATAATTCTTGAAAATCTAAATAAAATTAAATGGCCAATATAGTAATAATATAAATAGATATATTATTTCTATTAATAATAATGTACCTGGAACCTCTCATGGTCATGTATTGTAGTGCTTCCCAATGTGTGAAAATATATCATAACATCATTGTTATTTTTTTCTAATGCATCCTAAAAAAATTCAATACAATTATTAAGAATTAAATTTTCAATGAAAACCATTAAAGATCAAGATTAAATTAAACACATTACTCTTCCAATATGTGATCATTTCATGATATTTTATTGTTGGAGAGTTGGTTAATATTGTTACAAACTCTAAATTAGAACTGAATCCACTGTTATAACCAACATATAAATCATTCTTATATGATCACCAAAACTCCCCATGATCCATTGATCGTGCAACCTTTATAGCCTTATTATTGAAAAATTTTATCTAACTCTACAATGAACATGTTAATTAATATTAATACAAAAATAATATACATATCAGTTAAAAAATTTTCTTACCCATATATTTTCCAATTAATTATATTTAATTTTATAATCTATATGCCTCCATGATATTGATTTCACAAGAATGATATTGATGTAATTGGATAATGTTTCTATAAAACTTCAGCAATACCTGTAATATTTACCTATCATTTGATTATCTTCATTATAATACACCATTTTTTGTGTTTGAAGAATCTAGGCTTCATATATATGGGTACAACCACGTTTCTTATAATAATATACCACTAAATAACATAAAAGAAAAATAATAATAATAATTAAGTCAGAATAACATAGAAAAAATGATGTGGTATAATTTGACACACTTATAAAAAATTCTGATGCAGGTAACTCATTAGGCTCTGATGGATCTTTGAGATGTCCTATATCGGTATACTCTAAAGTATTTTCCTATTCCAATTCATGTAGTGGGACATCTTCATACACTGGAGTAGAAGATAATGTAACATAATCATCAGATCCTAGATGGAAAATATGAAGTTAAGGTAGTGTAGAAATGGTTGGATAAGGATATATGGCCTAGGTATACATCATAGGATATGGATTTGGAATATATGGGAACATTCATAGAGTTGTTATTAAAATGGTATGTGAATGAGAGTAAAAATAATATGATAATGGAATCATGGGCGGGAATATCCCTGGAGGCTCAAGTGGAGGATGAAAAGGTGTGGTAGATGGGGTGTCTGTTAGTGGTTCAGGGTGTGAAAAGGTAATATGGGTGATTGGTGTATCCCTCTGAGCACCTAAGCTCATACCCATACTATTAGGGTGAGTAGAAGTCAACTATGGTTCAGATGAATGTCCCTTAATCTTTTTGATAATGAATAAGAACCTAAAATTAAATATAGTTTAGAAGAAAAATGTTACAATTATTATACTCAATAATGTAACCAGGGGATGAAACCCTACCTCATGCATTTATTGGTTATTATCAAGTAATATCTTACTTGAGATTTTTCAATATCATTAATAATCTACTTAAGAATGAAATATACATTTTTTGATGTTTTTTAACAATTATGAATACAACAAAGAATCCAAATAACTCATAAAAATTTCATAACATGTCTTAGAAACTATAATTGAATACCAAGTTATAAATTTTTTAAAAACCCATTTTAGACCAAGTTTTATGAATTTAAATAAATCTAATTAAATGAAATGAAAAAATACTAAATCAAACATATCATTACAAACTAAAACTAAATTAATGTAATTATAGTCATAACTACATGAGAAACCCACATCGAGGTAAAAATAATGAACTTTGAATATATATGGTTGCTTCTATATATCAACCACCATGAGATCAGGTTTAACATCAATTCTCAAAATGGGACAATTTGAGTAATAATATATAATATTTTCGTTAACCCCAATGGGCATGTCAATGGTGTCCATTTCATCCCCACCATCATTAAAAATATTTCATGGAATTACTTCAATAATGACACCGTAATCAAATCTCAAAAGATATTTCACATAAAAAACATATTTTTCCCTTGATTCCAAAATAAATGGTTCATTAATATCTAATAATTGAATGATTTCAATAACTAGGAATCCGTGGTCATAAATAAATGTACAATATTATATTGTTGAAACAAACCATTTACAATTCATCATAGTGACTCAACCATGGGAGTAGTAATCCAATAACAATATTTTCTCAACAAGTCCATAATAAGAAAATTTTTAATATCAGGGTATACTATCTGATGTACTATCATAATAGTATTTTAATGCTGTTAATATAATTCCATAATTTTGTGCTATCATTTTCACCACTTGATCATCTATATCAAATTTATACCCATTGATTATAAAATATGTACATTAATGAACTAATGAAATGGAGAAAACATCCTATTATCTTAATTATTGATTGACGGATTCAACCAAAAAACTTAATACTTGATATATATATGAATAATGCAATTAAATGAATATATATATATTATTTTAGGTAAATTATTGTTAATACCTTGGATTTCAACCAAATAGGAAACTCTTTAATATGAAAATCATCTCTCCTTCTCAAAGGAAAAGATCAATGAACTATACTTATAAAATTTTTATGTTCCCTATATAAAATGTTAAAAAATGTTTAAGATATATGTGTAATTAAATAGTAATAGATAACATATAAATATCCAGATTACATACTTGATATAATCATCTAACAAATTACAGTTAAACAATATTATGCGATGTGGTATATCTCGCTCTCCCAGACTCAATATAGAAAATGTATATGACCCAATAATTCATCTTATTTGAGGAAGAGATTGAAATTATGGCTCAATTTACCCATATTTCTCATCTATACTTATCGTTATCTAGGTATGTCTTATGCACACACGAGACAAATAAATTGAACAAAAACCCATACAATCTTAATCCAGATTACCTATCACAATGGAACCTTTAAGAATATAATTTTTTTGGACATAATATTTTATTATGTATATATTTATTTCATTATAATACATAAACAAAAAAGTAACAGGTCCCCCGAGAAGTGTTTTAGTTGGAAGATGAACTGTTAAATATATCATGCAAGAGAAAAAAGATGGAGGAGTTTTTTTTCAAAATCACACAAAATTAATGGTGCCTCATGTTCATTTTAATCAATAAATACTTTGATAACTTTTAAAAAAAGGTATCTAAAAAGTGGCATAAGAGAATCACCATCAACCTCACATTATTTCATAGAAAATTCTAAAATTTATATAAGAATAAATTCATGAACAAGGTTGTGAAAATCATTTGTTTTTATAGATTTTAGTTTCAATTCCCTTTTGTTGAATCATTTAGATATATTTCTCTAATAGAAATTACGAACCTTGTTATTCACTAATACATTAAGAAATTTATTTTTACATAATTATGTTACCAAATTTGAAGCATAAGGAACTTTCCATTTGCATTAAATAATATACATAGGATGTAATTCTGGTTGAATACTGCAATAAGACATGTCCCAGAGATATCATTAGTCATATTTGATCTTCCCCTTGATATATAGAAGAATTTAAAGACACATTTCATATATATTCTTCTCAATGTGAAATATGCATAAAACATGAGGTAAAAAATTAGTAGCCAAAAATTATTCCTGTTTTTTAGATTTTATTTGACCTTTACCTAATGAAAAACTAAAATATCTCAATTCGTTAAGAACATAAGTCTCTGATATATGTTTAGGTGGCTATTTAATATCAATAGTATTATTAAAAATATGGAAATTCTTCTTACATTGATGATCTATTGGATATAATTTTCGACACCCCATGAAACTGAAAATACAATGATATTAAATTATTCTCACTTGGGTATTATTTATAAAAATAGGACATTATATTTTTACCTTCATGCACTAACTAGATATCATTTAAAAAGAAGCTAAATCATTTGTAGTCCATATAAGGGTATCACACATTTGAAATATTTTTTTAAAGATGCATGGAATGTGTATACAACCGCATCCCAAAACTGATTCAACTCTCTTATTAAAAGTTTCAATTAAGTGTTTATATCATTTCTTGGATCTGGAGTTCGAGATATATTTTACTCAATAAAGTGAAAGGTTTTTTATACAGATTCATGGAGGAAGTTTATAAACCTGAATAACAATTGGCCACATGTTGTGAGAAGTAAGTATTTGACCAAATATATTAAAACCGTCATATGATAGACCCAACCTAAAATTACACAAATTAGATGAAATATCTATATGTTTTGCATCAAATACCCACCATGGTAATCTATCTCCAAGATGAACAAAATCATCATTATCTTTAATCATATGAGTGTCATTCCATCACATATTGGTTAATATTTCTACATACATAAATAGATTTTTAATGATCTGAATCAATGGAAAGTGCCACATGAATTTTTGGGGAACATGATATAGTGTTCCATATATATTTTCCTTCCATCGAGATGTTCCAAATTCTTAAAATTTATTATGGTTTTCTATTTCATCCAAAAATAAACTGTAATATTTTTGGAAACTCATGAATTTTATTAGTATAAAATCCAATCTACTTAATTAACTTTCATGCCTTATATTAATTTGATGGAATATCTGCACCATTAGAAATAAATTCATTAAAAAGGTAATAATATAATCAATAGAGGTGTTATAAATTCCATAAATGGTTTTCTGTGATATAACCACTTTAAAAATTGAAAAAATTTCCTTTTAGAATATTCCTGATATACATGAGTTCTAGAATCATCCATTAATTTTTTAACACTCTCAACATCATCATAATTATTATTTTCTTCATGTCTGTTGATATAAGTGTCTTATTTTAGAAGGCCACTATCTCTCTCATGATGATGCACAAATAGAAAACAATTAAATATCAAATTCTTCATACCACTTCTTTTTTTCCATTCACTAACAGTAGAATATTGTCTCATCTCTCCTTTATTATGCAAAAAATTGTAGTTTGTTTGAAATATAACTTTTTTTGTATGGAATATAACTTCTTTCCAACATAACCATGGTCTTCCAATACAATTATAACATGGACACTGTATATGAACTACATCAGAAGCATTGTTAATTGAAAAATATAAAAAATATCCAAATTATTTTGAAACTCACTTGAAATCTGATTGATATGATACAACTTGCTACTATCCTTTCTATTATGGGGGAAAAAGTTATATTCAAATCAACAATATAAACCATAATTAAAAAATTTATTGTAGCCATTTTTAATATAAAAGTCATCAAATAATAATAGTATATAAAAAAATAATAAGAGAGATAACATATACTATAAGCGATGCCTAAAAATACTAAAAAATAAAATGTATAAGGGGGAATGGGAAATAATTATTACAAAATAAAATTAAATACATATATATTTATGAAAAAAAATTGAAAACATACTTGTTTTTAATATGACATTAATCTAATTAAATAAACTTGTCTTTATAATGGAAAAAAATTACTCAAGAATAAAAATAATTTCTCACCCACCATCAAAAACCCTCCAAGATAAGGTAAAATAATATCATGGAAATTATATGATAATTGATATAAATATAAATAATCATACAATCCTAATATCATAGAAACAAGGATTTATAAAATAACAAAAATATATCCAAAATGTAATAAAGGATATAGAAGACCAAAGTTGTATGATATCTGAATTGCAATAAAAAACTTGTTAGAATAAATTACTCATATCTAATTGGAAAGGGAAAATGTATTACTTGTCTCATTCCATAGGACCAAGTAATATCCAATGATCATCCAATAGCACAAACATTAACTTCCAACTACCAAAATCAAAGTAAATTGGGTCTTTATACACATAGAGTATGAATAAACTTTGAAGGAAGTTTTCTTAAATTAGGATTCACTAAGAAACAATAAGTATGAAGTGACTCTTATGGATATGAAAGAAGATTAAAAGAACACAACTACAAAACATACCTTTAACAGTGCTTGAATAGGCCTTTATTAGTACTAGAAAAGAACAAACAACCTCGGTGTAGTTAAAAGGACAAGGCTTTTATCAGTTCTTGAAAATCACTGTTAAATGGTATCTTTATAAGGGAAATTAAAAGAACTGATAAAACATAATGTCATAAGCACTTTACAAATAACTGATAAAAGAGATCATTTAATCGCACTTTTATTTATTGTTGATAAAGAGTCCCTTTATTAGCGCTTTTAGAGGCATGGATAAATATTCCTTTATCGGTGATTTAAAAATCACTGATAAAAGGAATCCTTTATCAGCACTTCTATAAGCAAAGATAAAGGATAGATTTATCAGCACTTTTGGTAGCACTGATAAAGGTGAAAACTATAGTGTCATGTAATAGCACACTGAATCACCATAAACAAATGTAGTGTTTTGTAAAAACACACTTGCACTCAAAAATTAGAACACGAATGATCAAAATAATATACAAATAAAACATTTAAATGAAAAAAAAATCTAACACATATACAAGAATAAAACACTATTATAGATTATGTCAGTTGTAATTTTTAATAAAATTATTTTAAATTTAGAATAAAAAAGAGAATTTGGAGTCATAACAGTCACACTGGGAGTCAAACTGATGTGTGGCTGATTAATAAACATCCCAAATTACTTATAGATCATTTTCATAATGTACCAAAACAATCCAAAAGTTTTTTCTCAGTTTTTATTATGTGAGTTTCTTTTTCGATTAATATTAATGTCAGTTTTGAGCACTTGGAGTCATACTGGTCACACCATTCATCATATAGAAGTGATAATGATTTCTATACATAAAAAATTACTTATTTATAATTTTACCAATGTACCAAAACAATCTGAATGTGCTTTCATAGTTCTGAGTATGTCAATTGTTTTTTTCACTAAAATTAATGTCAAATTTGAATAAAAAGATGCACATTGAGTCATACTGGTCACACCATGTATTGGATTGATGTTTGGATGATTTATAATCATCCCAAATGACTCAAGGATCATTTTTATAAAGTATCAAAATAATCATAATGTGTTTCTCAATTTTGAGCATGCCATTTCTATTTTTTTACAAAAATTTCATTTTAAAATGGAAACACACACTTTGATCCATACAGGATGAATAATGTGTGGGTTTTACATGATACTAATTCATACATATTAAAAAATAATTATGAATCATTTACTCGATTGATCAATATAATCTAAGTGAATTTTCTTAGTTTTCATTGAGTGACATTTTTTATATTAAAATGTCAATTTTAAACTGATAACAGACACATGGTGTTATATCAGTCACACCATTCATCGCATTGAGGTTTGAATGATTCCTACATGTCAAAAATTACATATGGATTGTTTTCTGAAAGTACCAAAACTATCTAAATGCGTTTTCTTGGTTTTGAGTATGTCAGTTGTATTTTTAACTAAAATTAATGCCAATTTTTACTAAAAATAGACACTTTGAGTTATCCTAGTCACACCGTGCATCATATTAAGGTGTGTCTGTTTTATACAATACCCAAATGACTAAAGAAATTTTTTTATAAAGTATAAAAACAATAAAAAAATTCCTCAGTTTTGAGTATGCCACTTGTGTTTGTTTTTCTTCTAAAAGTTATTTCAAACTGGAAACATGTACTCTGTGCCATACAGGTGGCATCATGTGTGGGTTTGAAATGATACTGATTTATACACATCACAAATGAATTATGAATTTTTGTACCAAAATATCAAGAGAATTTGAGTGTGTTTTATTGGTTTTTAGTGAGTGACACTTATTTCTATTTAAATGTCAATTTTAAACTGATAACGAATACTTGGAGTCATACCGGTCACTCCGTGTGTCATATTGAGGTGTGAATAATTCCTACACATCACAAATGACTTATGGATTGTTTCTTAAATAATAAAAACAATACAAATATTTTTCATTGTTTTTAGTATTTAATTGTTTTTTTCACAAAAAGTATTATAAATTTTTGAATAAAAATACACACTAGGATTCCTATCAGTCACACCATGTGTTAGATTGAGGTGAATATGACTTCCACATAACCCAAATGAATCATGGATCATTTTCCTAAAGCATAAAAATAATTATAATTTGTTTCCTCTATTTTGAGTACACCACTATTTTTTTACTAAAATATCTTTTTAAATTTTTTTTTACTAAATTATATTTTTAAAATGGAAACATGACCTTTGAGCTATACAGGTGGTGTCATGTGTGGGTTTGACATGAGAGTAATTAATACAAATCCAAAATAAATTTCAAGATCATTTTCCTAAATTATCAAGACAATATAATCACATTTTATTGTATTTTAGTGAGTGTTACTTTTCTGTATTAAACTGACAATTTTAAACTAATAACGAACACTTGGAGTTATACTATTTACACCATGCATCAAATTGAGGTACGACTGATTCCAATACATAAAAAAATGTCTTAGGATCATTTTATTGATGTACCAAAATATTATGAATTCATTTTCTTAGTTTTGAGTATGTTAGTTATTTTTTTCACTAAAATTAATGTCAATTTTGAATAAAAGATACACTTAGAGTCATGTCAGTCACACTGTGCGTCATATTGTGGTGAGGCTGATTTTATACATGTCCCAAATGACTCATGGATAATTTTAATAATGTTTCAAACTGATCAAAAATGTGTTTCCTATATTTTTAGTATGCCACTAGTTTTTTCTACTAAAATTTCATTTTAAACTGGAAACATGCACTTTGATCCATTCTTGTGGTATCATGTGAGGGTTTTACATGAGACCGATTCAAACATGTCACAAATGAATTATAAATTATTTCCACAAATTATAAAGTCAATCAGAGTGTGTTTTTTCAGTTTTTAGCGAGTGACACTTTTTTGTATCAAAATGTTAATTTTAAACTGATAACAGACACATGGAGTCATATCAGTCACACCATGCATCAGATTAAGGTGAAACTAATTCCAATAATTCAAAAATGACTTATGGATCATTGTAATAAAGTACCAAAATAATCCAGATGTGTTTCCTTCGTTTTGAGTATGTCAGAATTTTTTTCACTAAAATTAATGTTAATTTGGAATAAAAAGACACACTTCAAGTCATACCAGACACATCGTGTGTCAAATTGATGTGTGATTGGTTTATAAACATCCCAAAAGACTCATGGATCATTTTACTAAAGTATTAAAACAATAAAAATGCATTTCAACTGATTTGAGTATGCCACTTGTCATTTTGTACTAAAATGCCATTTTAAACTGGAAACTTGAACTTTGAGCCATATAGGTGGCATCGTTTGTGGGTTTTACATGATAATAATTCATACATGTCAAAAATGAATTAAGAATATATGTACCACAATATCAAAAAAATTGGAGTGCACTTCTCAGTTTTTAGTGAGTGACACGTTTTTGTATTAAAATGTCAATTTTATACCGATAACGGACACTTGGAGTCATACCAGTCACACCGCATGTTGGATTGTTGTGTGGATGATTCCTACGTTTTAAAAATGACTTATGTATCATTTTACTAAATTTCCATAACAATATGAACGTTTTTATCAATTTTTAGTATGTCAGTTTTTTTCATGAAAAATTACATCGATTTTGAATAAAAAGACACACTTTGATTCATACCAGTCACACCATGCATCAGATTGAGGTGTGAAAGATTTCTATTCCTTCCAAATGACTCATCGATCATTGTTCAAAATTATTAATAAAATCATAATTAATTTCCTTTGTTTTGAGTATGTCCCTTTTTTACTAAAATGTCATTTTAAACTAAAAACACGCACATTGGGCCATATAGGTGGCATCGCATGTGGGTTTAACCTGAGACTGATTCATACACATCACAAATTAATTATGAATTATTGTCCTAAATTTTCAAGACATGTGGTGAAATACATTATTTCAATAATTCACCTAAAACACTTACAAAATGGCTCATATCTTAAGTGATAAGTGTTGTGTGCTCTTTTAAACAATTGTTCTCAAATATAATCATTGTGTGATCCTCATTCTACTTCAGTAAAAAAAATTATTGTTTGAAATCAAACACTTATTATCTTCCTCTGCCTCGATATTTGCATCTGCCTCATCCTCAATGTCAGTCTCTACCTTCAATTTTGCCTCTGCCATCACCTTTTTCTTTGCCTCTACCTCTGCCTCCAACTCAACCTCCTTATGTGCCTTCACGATTGCCCAAAAACATTATTTTTTGCAATCCATCACTTCTGTACAAATTGATTTCCTCCATTATACTTCTCCATGAGAAAGATACAAAAAATAATATATAAGCATTGTGAAACTAGTGCTTCATACCCCAAAAACAATTTGAAGGAAATAACTCATACTAGACAAAGTCATAGCATGTAATCACCTAAATTTGATGTCAGCGTAATTTCTGAAAAAAAATACAGTGGCCACTCATCTCTAATCAAATTGATTTCTTCTTTTGAGTAACTGAGTTGTTAACAGTCTTGATAGTACTATGTAAATATAGACAAACAAATTATTATGAATATATTTAATGAAATTTTAATTAACCTTTATAAATTACCTGTTGGTGGATTCTAGTCTTTTCTTGGTTTATGATTTCTCTCATAAATTTGTAAACATAATATCCAAAATCCATGTCATTACCTTATTTCAGACACTATAGAAAAATTAACCAAAATAAGTAAATTTTTTTAAATGTTTTGATAGTTGGATTTTTAAATATATACATTAATATGTTTCCATTTGTAGTAATCCAAAAGCATTATATCTTTAGACACCGACTTCATGCCATGATCTAGATTATATTGAGCGAATTCCCTATCATAAAAAACATTCTTGTTAAAACCCAGAATGAACATATAATTAAATTTTTCTCTATAGATTGTTTATTATGGTGTATTACATATTCACAATACACATCATGTGTGTTTGGTTGGTTTCATATCCATGAATTTGATCAAAAAAATAAATATTCGGCATGTCCATATTGACTATTATCAACATCCAATGCATCAAAAAAAATTATTAAGTAATGAAAAAATTAAAAATATATTTTATGTGATTAGATTGTAGAGTTTTACCTTCGCATTTGAGGTATCATAAATAGTCTATCATCTGATGTTTTTTATTAAATGCTTCAAGTAACTAAATTTTTTTCCTATAAACGTTTTCCTCATTCAAATTAATTTCTGACATAGAAACGATACAAGGATTAATGAATCTAAATCGTGATTCTCATCATATTCCCTTTATATAGTTGTGATATAAATATTTGTACAAAATATGAATTGTTATTAACTTTGATAATCACATTTTCTCACTATTTGGATAAACATATTAAGAAAATGTACCTTATGTATGTGCTCAAAACTAAGACTCCCTACCATTCATCCTTGAGAATCTCATTCTGAGTCTTGAGACCAATTACATATATCAAAGAATATCCATATATTTGTTCTTCATATTCAATGTAATACATAGTTTTATCATTAAATTTGGCCTCTACATGAAGTTGTGATGATAATAAATGATTTCCTAGAACTGGTGAGGAGAATGTACTCTCAGAAGAACATTTTTGTGGCCGATTCACTATATTTTTCTGATTCAATATTTTGTTGCCCTAAAATTTATCCATATGCTACATCATACCTCACTACAGACCATTTATCATCAACTATTACATTATTTTCATATTAAAAAATTTGTTAAAAACATAAGTTGTGTATTTTTATAAGATTAGACGGACATGCTATAAAAGGACCAATAGTATCTTCAAACATTGTAATATCTAGATCATCAAGTGGAACATGCAACTTAGCAGTCAGCTCATAAGCTACCTCAATCCCCACTATCATGTGATCTTTTATGAGGTCATGATTTTGTAGTTAGTCTCCTTTGATATTATACACTATACCCATCACAACATGATGATACATGGGTGTTGATAGATACAAATCACATACAACTGTACCCTACAGACATTTAATAAAATCTAGTTATTAGAAGTTGTTTGATTCACATTTAAGGGAAATAGTAATAAAAAATTTATTACCTCGGGTATGGTATGCAGTTGGGGGGAATGACTAGCCTCAAATAAAGTGGGATCATTTGGTTCATGTGTAGATCTATGCTCCACCACCTGTTCTCTTTGATCATTTATTATACATTGGTATGCTAATCCAGACTAGAAAATAATATCGTGCAGTGAGTTTATTTGTGTCTGTAATCATCCCACCATATTATATGTATCTACATGTGTTTTTAATCATCTCAAAATATGTCCGTGGAGATAATTTAATAACTTATCCTCCAATGTGACCATATTGTTCAGGCTACTTGAAAGTTACTGAATGTTGCTTTTCTTTTTATATGGATGTCACCAATTATTGTGTCTAAAATATGAAAAAAATATGACAAAATAATAGATATTTTTATGTAATGTTTTTATATAGAACAATGAATTTAAATTATTTCATTCTTACACATGATTCCCATACTTTCTTGTGATTTCATCAACTAATTTACCCTCTTGATTTACACCAGCCTCATTCCATAGCACATGATGTGGGATAGAAGTGGATTCAGATTTTGATTCATCAATCAGCATATAAACAAAGGAACATATGTTATTTCCTGTAACATAATTAAACATTTATTGTTGATTTAAAATACATACCAATGTATTCATTAATGATGTGTACCACATCCTTTCTTTGTGATAGGGGTACATTAGTTTTCATAGATATTCTTTATTTTCAGAACCCTTTTTGGTTCCATAAATTATCAATTTTGAATCAAGTTGGATAAAATATATATTGTCAGATAATATATTATAGACTAAAATGCACCTGAAATGATTTCTCATTGTGATGGCTGATGAAATAAGTCCATGTTTCCTACATTATAATGTATGCACAAATAAGTGGTGGGTGGGTATTTATTTTCCCCTCAACATCCCTAAGATGTATCATTTTAAGAAGAATCCGGAAGACCCTATGGGATTTTCTAGCTACCATTAAGAAAAAGTTTCGTATGGAAATATTCTTAAATAAACGAAGTCTATATGGAATAATAAAAATTAAATAAAAATTTTATTATATGTTTTTTTAGTAAAATAGAGAATGTATATTGTAGGATTAGTGTTATATCATTCCAAAGGATCTCCTTCATTACAGGTTGGAAATAGTGCCATGAATCAATGTCAATGGGCACATTCATCCTTATTAGGTCCCCAAGATAACTAATGAACATTGAATTATTGGGTTCAATAGGTTGGCCGAATTGATTCCATCCAACATCAAATTTTATACCCTGAACTCATTCCTTGATAATTTAATTCAACACTATAATGTTGCATCATTGTTGTTATTTTCATCAACATGTATTTTATCACCTAATAATTCCACAGTATCATCATCTACATTATGTACTTCCTCAGGATGGGAAACATCATAATTTTTATAATAAATTGTCTTTATGAGTTTGAAAACATTTAATATTTATTGAATAACAATAATAAAATACACTGCATGCATAAAAGTCCACAATTTCATGCATCTTGCTTGAAAATTGTTTTTTCTTTAATAGATATATAATACTTCAATACTGCAGTAAAAATAACCTTCACTTCCTTTATTTAATCCATCCTCATATGTTGGTTCTTTAATATCTCTTGATTATGGATTGGACTCCCTCTTTAAAACTAGCCTTAGTCCCATTATTACGATTCCAAAGTTCCTTGATGACTTACCTCTCGAACAATTATTATTTCATTTTTTTGATTGATATTTATCTCCCATATTTTTTGGAAATCCACCAATGTTAATTGAACTAATATGACCTAAAGTCATCCTATGATAATTTTGGGTAACTAATTCATAGATTATTTCAAGAAACATAGAAGATTTAGGGGATGAGTCTAAAGAAACAAAATGAAATCATTATTTAGGAAATAATATTCGAGTTCCACTGAGGTCAAAAAATAACATAAATGCAATTTTAATTATGACTTTTAACATATTTCAATACAAAAATGAAGGAATGAGCATTCAAATCCACATGACTTCCACTCACAATTATTTAATTCTAGTCACAAACATTTATTGATTTCCACTTCCACTAAAATGATTCTTTTTTTGTTAGGGCTTAGAGGTGACACAAACTTGTGGTGGTATTGATGTGAGGAAGATGGGAGAGATTGAAAACTACCCGTTTCTCCAAGTTTATAGGAGAATATATCCTAGAAATGAGGCCAAAAATAGGGTCGTAGAGCTCTGCTCATTGTGGGAGGAATTTCATTGATATTAAGATTAGATGACTCATTGTAGTAGTATTCTCATTCATGTATGCTTAACTACAGAGCTCTAATATGATCTAATGTGACTACATTCAAAATAAATGTAATTTTTTATGAAGTGTCATTAAAAGTAACTGAGTGAGTCATATATGAAAATGCATATAAATAAACTAGACAAATTCATTCATTATGTTTTGATTAATTTTTTGGGGTCACTTTGTGTGTTCCTAGGAAGTAGTAAATGAGGATGATGAAAGGCTGAAAGAGTTTAATAATGAGTTAGGAAATACAATTTTCAAATCCATGGTAGTGTCTTTGATGAATATTAATTAATACAATCCTTGTAGTATATAGATAATCAAGGAACTTTGGAACCATAATGATGGGAGGAATTCTAGTTTGAAAGAGGCAGTCCAATTCATCTTCATGAGATGGAAGAAAATAAAGCATCTAGATATTGATTAAATAAAGGAAATGAAGGTTAGTTGTACAACAATATTGAATTATTATATCTCTATTATGGACGGTATCAATTTTCATGCAAGATTTATGCAATTGTGTAATTTTATGCACAGAGTGTATTATATTGTATATCTATATTACTAAAATGGATCCTTATTTTCACAACCTTATTTGCGAAACCCATGGTTCTTTTTTTGTAAATTTATTTATGTTTCTCCTGAATATTGTGTGTTGTAAACTTCTCTTTCAACAGTGGATATAGATGCAATTCATAGTGGTATCATATGAAGTTAGAATGATTTTATAGAGTAGGGGTGGAATTGTATAGGTATAGGTAAGGGATATAGAAGGATAGAGATAAGATACTCATAAATAAAATTGAAACTGATTACTCTTTTCCCATATGATTACTTATATATAATATCAATGTAAATAACATTTTGAATAAGTTCTAATATCAATACTAGATGAAATATAAGATAATCATAAATAAATAATAGGAAGATTTTGTGTTTTAATACCAACTACAAGATTATAATATACTAGGATTGTACCTATCACTATAGAAGAACCCTATATAGAATCATTCATAGACTACTCAACCATAAATAATCTACCTACCATATATAATGAACCTACCTAGAATTAATAGCTCAAAAAAGACCATTGGAGGTTCCCTAACTAACCACATCGATAGAAATGGTTTACATCAAAGAGGCAATAATGATTAAAGTGTCCAAGGAACCTACACCGATGGATTCACAAAAAAATTCTCCTCTATTGAAGAGGAATTAGAAAACCTCCACTATAATGGTCTTGATGAAATGAATCCCACCCCAACTACATTTAACATCACTTATGTCTACTCAAGCATTCCTCACCTTACAATTTTGGATATTTCATTAATCCGCTATAGTCCCAACAGACAGTACCAATAATCTTGTTGTGCCCGTATTCACATCCCAATACCCTTATAAGTGATTTTAAACAACATATAAAGATTTAAAACAAAATAACTAGGTATAATGATTGATGAACATCTTGAAGGATGTTAACTAATTAATTCCCCAAATTAGGTCAAAGATATCCATCACATGAATATATATATCCTAGAAAAATTTAGCCTCAATGAAGATTTTAGAACATGTTTCATGGGTAAATGATAGAAATTATCTTTGTCTAGGAAGTGCTTAAAGATTAAATGAATAAGGTTTCATTTCAACATGTAATCCTATATGATCCACGACATGATATGTAATAAAATAGTGAGATGTTTTAGTATGAATCAATGATTACCTGAGAGTATAATTTAAGAGATTCATATCCCGCACTTTCAAAGTACCATATTTATCCTCTATGAGCATTGGATCGAGAATATACAATTTCTTAATAACTTTTCACGACAATTATATATTGGTTTATTGTGGCTACAATGACTATTGGGGTATCGGTGTTACAAAAGATTCACCTAGGGTCACTCATTAAATTTGAGTGGCGTGGAGATGAGATGTAGGGTTTGCCATGGTTAAGAATAGCGCAAAAAATGAAAAATGAGGAACACTAGAAATCAATCACTAATAGAGGAAAAGTATAAAATAATATACATTAGATTCTAGCCTTGATTCATCCAAGGGAATGTAGAGGAGTCACATCAGCAGCAGAAGAGTTTCACAAGAGCTTAAGAATTGTGAGTTACTGAGTCATGATTAGGGTTCCTTTAAATATAACAGAGGCACTTTTAAAAGTGCTTTCATAAGATCACTGATAAAGATTACTTTTATCAGTTCCAAAATGATAAGCACTGATAAATCGTGATGATTTATCAATTCTAAAAAAGTGACGTTAAAAAATATATTTATCAGTGCTAATGTTTTAGAACTTATAAGGATATATTTTGACAACACTTTTTTAGTGTTGATAAATATTCCTTTTATCAACACTAAAATTTTAGCACTGATAATGTATATATAATTATAATTATTTAAATAAATTTATTAAAATTTTGTAATTATTTAAATATATATAATTATTAATTTATAATTATATAAATACTTATTTAAAAAATAATAATTGTTTTTTATACTAATTATATATATTTAAATATATATAGAAACTATACATTTATAAATATATATATTTAAAAATATTTATTTACAAATATATTATTGACATTATTAGTTGATATATAATCTTAAAAACATGAATTTTAAAAATGAGTGAAATTGAATAATTCAAAATGAGTGCACTTTAAAAATATAGAAAAAATGGATAAGTTTTTTAATTAAATATAAATTATTAAAAAATATGGATATATATACATTGAAAATACTAAAACATAATATATAAATATATATAAATAAATAATAGAAAATAATAAAATTCAAAAATATTAAAAAAAATATTAAAAATGAATACCCTAACTATAATATTATAAAAAATAAATAAATAAAATTGGCCGATTAAAAACATAATATATCATGTTATAATGAAAATTATAAAATATACTAAATTTTGAATAAATTACATAAATATTAGGTGTATTTGTTTCTATGTATTTTATAAAAATATTTGTGTGTGCGTTTATATACAAAAATTCATTAATTAAAAATATATATATGTTTCTGAAATCAATGTAACACACGACATTTGATATATGTTAAATTGAAAAATCAGACAACATTAAAAATGACTAATCCATTAATATATTTTTAAATAACATTTTATTCAAGATATATATATATATATTAAATATATATTATTTATTACTATTTATAATTAATATATATATTATACTTATTCATTTTTTTTAATAATTATTTCATTAATAAATTTTAAATAATTTTTTAATATATTCATTTATAATTATTTTGTTTAATTATTACAATATATTCATTTTATATATCTATATTTAATATATATTTTCTACCAATATTTATATTTTATATTTATATATATTAAATTTATTCATTTTTATCTATATTTATTTAATTAATAAATTTTTTAATATTTTTATTAATTTACACATTATAAATTTTTACTTGATTAATTATTTCATGTTATTCATTTTACAAATCTATATATTTAATATATACTATTTATTAATTTTTAATATATATATATATATTCAATATATTCATATTTAAGAAAAATTATTTAACTAATGGAATTTTTAAAAAAAAAAATTTAATCAATTAATTAT
Organism: Viscum album; assembly: GCA_963277665.1. Taxonomy (NCBI): domain Eukaryota; kingdom Viridiplantae; phylum Streptophyta; class Magnoliopsida; order Santalales; family Viscaceae; genus Viscum; species Viscum album. Next base: position 256,222,540 of record OY728140.1, on the reverse strand, counting down.
TTTATTTTATTATGGACATTTATCAGTGCTAAAATAAAGCAGTGATAAAGATTCCATTTTATTAGCACTAAAAAAGAAATGATAAAGGTGCCTTTTATAAGTGCTTTTTTAGAGCTGATAAAGGTCTCCCTTTATCATCTCTTATTTTAGTGCTCATAATGATATAATTTATCATCACATTTTTCTAAAACTTCTAAATGCCTGTGTTGTTTAAGACATGCTTTGTTGTACTGATATGTCAAATTTGGTTGAAGATCACTCTATTTCCAGAAGAACACATGTTGAAGGGTTAAAGAAAAATATATCAAAAGAGGAGAAAAGTATTGGTGGGATTAGTCTCCTAATGGCGAAGGAACCCAAGCTAAGAAGGACAAAGAATCTCATAGATAACATCTAAAATGGAATAATCAAAAGTGGTTTTCCAAAACAAATCCACTTGTAAGTCTTGGAGGAAGAGTAGAAGAAAAGAGTCGATTTATAAAAAAAAACCACAATCATTAACATGAGGTTGTTAGAGGTACCAATCTCCCATATTACATTGTTGTTAAATATGATAAATTTAGTGATGTAGGATGAAGGGGTAAATACAATCTATTGAGGGTATTCACCATGTGTGCATTAAATGAAGTATTACAAATACAAGAGTTAATGATGAAATGAAATTTATAGATAATTATGAAATTGAAAAAATCATAAATTGATGATATAACCTTATGAAATTAACCATACATTCAGGAATATATAGGAATCTACTAAAATATTAAAGAAATAGTGTATTTCAAACCTATTTTGGTGTGATTCAAGTTTCCAATCTAAATTTTAATTTTACTACTAATCATAGTCTTTTTGGAAAGTCTTTTAATAACATTATTATAAACTAACATGATGGTATCATCTCAGCTTCTTTTATGATACTAGGAATCTACATGGAAGAATAATTCTACCAATAGAGTGGTTATAAAAAGTGGTGTATAGTGGTTTAAAAACCCAGGGGGAGATAAATATTGGCTCATTAAATATAATTAGCCTCATTTAAAATAATAATTCATTATAGAGAAATCATTATAAATGGATTTATAGGGGTTTCAACATGCTCTTCAAGTGTTATATTCCTCACCCATCTGTAAGGGTATCAGGAGTCCATTGAAGAATCTATATAAGGGTCATTCAAGATCTTTAATATATGCGTAAAGGTGGGACTAATTTTTTATCTTGTGTAAGAGTAAACAAGCCTATGTAAAGGTCAGTATGAAAAGTTAAAGGCTACACAAGGGTATATTGTTATAAGTAATGGTAACTCATGAATTATTCAATTTAATTATAGGACATAAAATAACCCCATAAAAAAATTAATAAAAATTTACTACATTAATTAATTACATAATATGTTAATATATATTACAAAAAAAGTTATTGGATTTATGTAAAAGTAGTTTATAACTAAAATAAAACAACAAATATATATATTACAATCACATTTAGTATAAAATACTAAAATAATAATAATCTGATGGAATCTTATTTTAAATAATTCAGAAGAATCATGACCTAACTGTATCTTGGATATTTTTTCAAAAATAGATAAAAATGGAAACAATAGTTAGTACAAGAGAAAAAGGATTCATAACTCACTAATCTGATGTCTAAGAAGATCAAAATAAAAAAATCATGTGTTAGGGTAGAATTCAAGAGGATAGTAGAATTGATCATTCCTCAAATGAGGGGATAATGGGGCTTGCGAGTAAAGGGGGAGGGTGTGAGGCTAAGGGATATGAGATAAGTCTATCCCAACAGTTTAAAAAAACCCATTGGTATAGAAAAACCTATACAAATAGTTATTTAAGCACATAGGGATAGTTTGTCTATACCAACGGTTTACATAAACCATTGGTATAGAAAAATTCTAGAAACTCTAAAGAAACAATTTATGTAAACCATGGGTATAGATGTGTGGGAATAGGATAAAATTCTATTATTTTGTAGTTTTAATAGTAATATTATCCCTATAAGGACACAACAAGTGGATGTAGGATTGGGTATATTTTTACCTAGGGGTAATTAACCCGAAAAGGGAATACTGGGTATTAACATCATCATCACCTAGTTTATGACAACGAGGCATAACTGCACACCTAGTTTGATTCTCCAAGGGGGAACACATTGTTTGATTTCTTACACTTTATTAACCATTATAAAGTATTTATATCCTAATCGAATTAAGGTATTAGGTTAATAATTATGAGATAACACAACTTAAAGTAATATAGGTACAATCCAGAGAGTTATTGGAATGACCAAGTATGACATAGTTGAAATTAAAGTATAATGTGTTTAAATTAAGGTTTAATTATAGAAGTTATCTTAAGAATTTTTTTATATTAATGTAATATAATTATTTTTGATATTATCATAACATTTTTGGTTATATGTTTTTTAAGTAGGATCACGAGGATGAAGTTAAGAAATGTATGTATCCAAAAACCATTGTGTCTTATAAATGAATAAGGGAGAATAATTAAAATCGTTAACAATCTTAGTATATTCAAGTTATGGTAGAAAGGTGTGTTTCATGGTTTTTCCTAAGGTAGTGAGGTTGATACCATAATAATAATTAATTTTTTAAAATCAAAGCTATTTTAATTAGTGAGTGATATTTATTGATGGTATTTGTGTATGAGGGGTATGTTAAACATCTGTATATTTTTCTTACATATAATGCCATTTATAGATTTGAAACATATATAAATGGAATTAATAACCTTAAAAAGAGATTTTATGACTAAACTATATTTTTCATGATAACTATTTAAGAATAAACAATTCATTTATGCATAACTAATAGGATTAATAAATAATTTATTTTGAGGTAATAAAGGGTTGGGTGATTTCGAAAATGTAAGTCATACAGTATCGATATCCTTGGGATTGAAGATAATTAAATATATTTTTGGTGTTGTTTATCACATATTTGGGAATATGGAATGTATTTTCTAGTGACTGATTTGATGAAATAGTATCTAATACCATTTTATGTTTAAAAATAGAATTATTTTTTAGAATAATATAATATTTATATATGGTTATATGACTTGGAGAATTAGGAATTTTTAGGGAAGGTAAACTATAGAGAATACATGATTAGAGTATAAAAAATCAATATTATTTGATGAAATAAAAGTATTTTGATCTATCATAAGACAGTAAGGTTGATTATAAATTCAAAGTTAAATGAAGAATAATAAATATGTTAATAATTCCCTCTCCTTTATTCTTATGTGGGTAATAATTATAATTGTGTGGATACAATTTATTTAATATGGTTTAATATAACAACTTGATATTTTGGATCTATTAAAATATATACTATGTTCTATAACATTTTTCACTTGTTATACCCAAAATAAAAAATTGGAAATATATTAATAATACATTATTAATAATTCTATAATAAACACTAAGATAGTAAACCATTAATAGTTGTTACCTTTAGAAGGAAAAAAATGAATTTCATTTAATATTGAAGATGTTATTGTAAATAAAATAAATTTGATTTTTTAATATATTTTATTTTAAAAAGATAAAATTAAAAAATTTATAAATTAAATTAGATAAATTAAAATTCATTTTTTAATTTCATAGAAAAAAATTATCATAGGATGTATTTTTGAGATTTTTCTAAAATAATCGATTTTTAGGTGAATAGTAAAACATCATAATATTTCTAATTCCATCACATTTATATGACATATAATTTTTTATACATTTTTTATATATAAATTATAAATTAAAATAAATAATTTGAAATTAATATTTTCAATTTTTAAAACCCATGATTTTAATTTTAGAAATTCAAGTAATAATTTATGAAAAATTATTTTCATCCATTTCTTTAAATAAATTTACAAATATGGAAATTAGGATTTTGAATTTTTTTATATTACAAATATATATTATTTTAGTAATAATTATCTTTATAATATCAATACAATCAATAGTAATGATAATTGTTTCATATACATAAGTTGATGCTTAAAATTACACATTTCATAAAAATAGGGGTTTTCATGTTACAGAAACTGACATTAATCCATGAAAATGATCCCATTTACTATCCATATAACCATATACCAAAAATATAATCCATTGTTCACTCATATTTATTCCAATTCCCTCAAATTCAAGGTGACATCCAAGGGAAAGATCAAGTGTTCTGTGTAAGTATTATCTCCTTCTTAAGATTTTATTATTAAACTTACTATTTTAAATATATCCTCACCATAATAATATGATTAATTAAATATCATTATTATATCTATATTTTGTTATATTTATGGATAAAACTATAGTTATTCCTTTTCATCCATATAGAAAAAAATAACATCATTAATTTGTTGTGTGAACTACCGTCTCAATGAAGCGACACCATTTATTTTTCATATCCAAATTTAATTGATGGTATTAATGTAGGTAATAATGAATAAATATTATATATATATATCATATAAATATGATTTTTAATTTCAATTTTATATCCACCTTCACCCCCCAAGCATTTAGAAATGGGAATAGTAATCGTGTGCATGTGAGGACTACCGCCTCCATGATGAAACATTTTTTGTTTTTCATATATCTTTTCATTCATTACATAACAATATTAAAATATTTTTAACCATTATTAATACATAAAAATAATATAATTATAATTTTTTATATAATAATATTATATAAAATGTAGCATATACTTGATCATACTCACCCATTGAGATAATGAAAGTTCATGTTTTGGATGGTTTAACAACCAACATGAAAGCTGATTTAAAATTTGACCCTTGATTAATATAGGAAGAAAAATATTGACATTATTATTTTTTAATATGCTATCAATAATTATTTTATGGTTCTAGTAATGGTATTTAAGGTATATAACTGTAACACCAAAATATTTTATGAGATATATTATTTTTAATTTTGTTTATATCTTCTATTGTACGCTAAACCAAGATTAGATTGCGCTATACGCAACATCATATTATCTTGTAGTATACGCAACAATATTCTTGGCTTGTGTTGAACACAATTTCAAGTTATTTTGATTGAATTCATTTCACACATAAAACATCGAAACACCATCCAAAAACCATTAAAACATTAAAAACCATATACCTCACTCCATTAACCCTCAAACCTATTCACTCTTCCCTAAACCCTGAACCCTAATCCCTAAACCAGAAACCCCACTCCAATAACACTTAAAATTCATTTAATACCCTAAAAACCTCCTAAGTACCGTCAAACCCCATATAAAACGCATAGAACCCCGTTTAAAATGCTAAAAAGACATTAAAACACTTCCATAACACTTAAAAATCCATAAGTCCATCCAAAAATCCTTAAAAACTTTAAAAACCCTAAACCACACACCCTCAACCATCGACTAACTTCCCATTTCCTTAAACCCTAAACACTAACCCCTAAACCCAAAACCCTACTTCATATACCCTTAAAAATCCATTTAATTACCTAAAACACTCTTAAATTCCCTTAAACAATTATTAAACCTTTAAAGCTCATTCAAACCCTTAAATATACCTTGAAAACCATTCCATACCCCTTAAAATTCTTAACATCAACAAAAAATCCTGAAAAAAATAAAAACCCAAAACCCAGAAGAAAAAACCCTACTCCTCAAACCCTCAAAAAACAAATGAATACCCTAAAAACCACTTAAATACCCATAAAACAAACATAAAACCCACAAAAACATTTTGAAACAATAAAAAGAAATCAAAAACCCTTCCATAACCCTTAAAAACCGTAAAAACTATCCAAAAACCCTTAAAATCATTGAAAACCCAAACCCCTATAACCTTAACCCTCAAGCCTATTCTATCTTCCCTAAATTATAAACACTAAACCCTAAAGTCTAAACCCTGAACCCTACTCCCAAAAACCATAAAACCCATTAAATACCCAAAAACTCACTTAAATACACTTAAAACCCTTTAAAACCCTTTAAACCCCATTGAAAACCCTAAAAAGACATTTAGTATCCTTCCATAACCCTTAAAAACCCTTAACACCATCCAAAACCCTTAAAACATTGAAAACTGTAAACTATAAACCCTATTCTCTAAAACCTTAAAACCCCATTGAATGCCCTAAAACCTCTTAAATACCCTTCAACCCTATAAAAACAATTAAAAACCCATTTAATGTCCTAAAAAGGCATTGAAACCCCTTCTATAACCATTAAAAAACCCTAACACCATTAATAAATCCCTTAAAAATATTGAAAAACCTAAAACATAAACACATTACCCTAGGCCTCCTTCCATCTTCTTTAAACTCTAAATCCTATTTACTAATCCCTAAATCAATAAAACCCCATTAAATACCATAAAAACCTCTTAAATACCCTTTAAACCCTTATACAGCCCCTAAAACCATTCAAAAATCAATACAGAAATTGAAAACCCTTCCATTTCCCTTAAAACACCTTCATACCATCCAAATCCCCATTAAAACTTTTAATAACCTAATCCCTACACCATTAACCCCCTACCCTCTTCCCTCTTCCATAACCCCTAAACCCTAAACCATTCCCCAAAAACCCTTAAAACCCCCTTGAATACCCTAAAAACTATTAAATACCATTAAAACCCCTAAACCCCATTTAAAAAAATAAAAATACATTAACAATCCTTTTATAACCCTTAAAAAACATAACAACCTCCAAAAACCATTAAAAACATTGAAAACTCTAAACCCAACTCCCATAAACCTCGACACTCTTCCCTAAACCCTAAACCCTAAACCATAGTCCCTAAACCCATAAAAATCCATTTAATACACTAGAAACATCTAAAATACCCTTAAAACCCCAATATATCCCATAAAAATCATTTAAAACACTATACAACATTGAAAACCCTTATATAACCCTTAAAAAACTTAACAACATCTAAAAACCCATAAAAACATTGAAAACCCTACATCCTTAACCCTTGAACTTATTACCCTTCCCTAATCCATAAACTCGAAAAGCTAAACCCTATACCTTACTCCATAATACCTTAAAAACCATTAAATACCCTAAAAACTTATAAAAACCCATAAACCATTAAAACCAATTTAAATCCTTAAAAATACATTGAAAACCCTTATATTGTCCTTGAAACCCCTTCACACTATCCAAAACCCCTTAAAAACATAGAAAACCCTAAAATGTACACCCTTTACCCTTAAATCTCTTCCCTCTTCCCTAAAAACTAAACTCTAAACCATACTCCATAAACCCTTATAACACTATTGAATACCCTTACACTAACCAAAAACCCAAAAACACCAACCAAAAACACTTAAACACCAACCAAAAACCATTGAAATCATTAATAAACTTAAACCCAACACCATTAACTATCTTCCCTCTTCTTTCATCCATAAACCCTAAACCCTACTCCCTAAACCATAAAAAACAAGTCTAATATCCTAAAAACCTCTTAAATACACTTAATATCCTAATAAAACACTCTAAATATATTTAAAACCCTAAAAAGAAACAGAAAATACTTCCATAACCCCTAAAAACTCTAAATATCCTCAAAAATAACTTAAAACATTGAAAACCGTAAACCCTAAAACCTTAACCCTCATCCATCTTCCATCTTCCGTAAAACCTAAACCCTATACCCAAAATGATAAACCCTACTCTATAAACATATAAAAGCCCATTAAATAAACTAAAAAAAATTGTAAATACCCTTGAAACACTTATAAAACCCATAAAACCATTTAAAATCTTAAAATACATTGAAAACACTTCCATAACCCCTATATACACTTAGATCCATCCAAAAACCCTTAAAAACAATTAAATCCCCAAACCCTTAACCATTGACCCTCGACCCTCTTCCCTCTTCCTGAAACCCTAAACCCTAATCCCTAAAGCCTTAAAACCCATTGAATACTCTTTAAAACACTTACATACCCTTAAAACCATTATAAACCTTTGAAAACCCTAAAAAGAGAGTGAAAACCCTTCCATAACCCTTAAAAACCCTTAAAACCATCCAAAAATGCTAAAAAAATTGTAAACCATAAATCCTAATCCCTCGACACTCGACCCACTTCCCTCTTCCCTATACCCTAAACCATATACCCTATATCGCAAACCCGACTCCCTAAACCACTAAAACCCTATTAAATTCCCTAAAACCTCTTAAATGACCTTAAAATCCTTATAAAACCCATAAAATCACATTTAAATCCCTAAAAAACATTGAAAATCATTCCATAACCCCAAAAGACACATTAACAAAAATCCAAAAATCCTTAAAAACATTAAAAACCATAAACCCGACACATGTTACCCTCATACCTATTCTCCCTTATATAAACCCTAAACCCTGAACCCTAACCACTAAACCCTACTCCCTAAGCCCTAAAACCCCATTAAATACCCTAAAAACCTTTTAAATATCCCTATACCCCTTATAAAACCCTTAAAACCCATTTAAATCCTAAAAAAGTCATTAAAAATCCTTCCATAACCCTTAAAACCCCTTGATACCATATAAAAATCCTTAAAAACATTAAAAACCCTAAACCCTACACCTTTGACCCTTGGCCCTCCACTCTCTTCCCAAAACCAGAAAACCTAAACCTTACTCCCTAAACACATAAACACACCTTAAATACCATAAAAACCTTTTAAATACCCTAAAAACCATTATAAAACCATTCAAACCCTAAAAAGACATTGAAAACTATTAAAACCATCCAAAAAATCATTTAAAAACATTGAAAATCAAAAAACATACACCCTTAACCCTGGACCCTCTTCTCTCTTCCCTAAGCCCTAGAACCCTGACCATACTCCTTAAAACCTTAGAACCCCCCATTTGAATGCCCTAAACACCATTTAAATACACTTAAAAGCCTTATAAAACCCATATAAACTATTTTGAAACATAAAATATATTGAAAGCCCTTATATAACCCTTAAAACCCATTAACACTATCTAAAAACCCTTAATTATAATGGAAAACATTAACCTTACACCCTTAACCATCGACCCTCTTCCTTCTTCCCTAAACTCGGATCCCAAAACCCCAAAGCCTACTTATTAAACACTTAAAACGTCATTGAATGATCAAACCCCTATTAAATACCCTTAAAACACTTATAAAACTATTAAAAACCATTTAAACCCTAAAAATAAATTACAAACACTTCTGTAACCATTAAAAACACTCAACAACATTCTAAAACAATTAAAAACATTGAATACCCCATTCCATAAACCCATAACCCTCGACCCTAATCCCTCTCCCCTAAACCCTAAACCCTAAATCTTATTGCTTAACCCTTATAAACTCATTTATTACTCTAAAACCCCAAAATACCAATAAACCCCTAACAAAACACTTAAAAACCATTTAAACATCTAAAACTACATTGAAAAGCCTTCTATAACCCTTAAAACCCCTTAACATCATCCAAAACCCTTAAAAACCCTAAACATCATCGAAAAAACCCTTAAAAACATTGAAAACCATTAACCCAACACCCTTAACCATTGGCCATTTTCCTCCTCCCAAATATATAAACCATACACCCTAAAAACATAGAAATCCATTTAATACTCTAAATGCTCATAAATACCCTTAAAACCCTTATAAAACTCTTAAGAACCATTAAAACCCTAAAAAGATATTGAAATCCCTTCCATAACCCCTAAAAACCCTTAACACCATCCAAAAACCCATAAAAACATTGAAACCCCAAAACCCTACAACCTTAACCCTCATCCCTCTTCCCTCTTCCCTAAACCCTGAACCCTAAAACCAACACCCTAAACCTTTAAAAACACATTGAATACCCTAATAACCTCTTAAATACCAATAAAACACATATTAAAACATTAAAAATCATTTAATATACTACAATACATTGAAATCCCTTTATAACCCTTAAAACCTCATAACAACATACAAAAACTCTAAAAAAATGAAAACCCTAAACCCTACACCCTTAATTGTCAGCCCTCATCCCTCTTCCATAAACCCTAAACCCTAAACCACAAACCCTAAACTTTACTCCCTAAACCCTAAAAACCCATTGAATATCTGAAAACCACTTAAATAAACTGAAAGCCCTTATATAACACTTAAACACCGTTCAAAACCCTAAAAAGTCATTGACCACCATTATATAACCCTTCAAACACCTTAATGCCATCTGAAACCCCATAAAAACATTGAAAACCCAAAACCCTACACCCTTAATGCCCAACCATCTTTCCTCTTCCCAAAACCCAAATCCCAAAACCCAAAACCCAAAAACCAACACCCTAAAACCTTAAAAACCAATTAAATGCCATAAAACCACTTAAATACTCTTGAAACCCTTACAAAAAAAATAAAAATAAAATTAATATCTTATAAATACATTGAAAATCCTGTAATAACCTTTAAAGCCCCCTTAAAACCATCAAAAAAACCCAAAAAATATTGAAAACTGAAATCCCTACACCCTTAACACTTTTCCCTTTCCCCTCTTCCCTAAGAACTAAACCTTAAACCCTAAACCCTAAAACCTTAAAACCCCTATTGAATTCCCTAAGAACCTCTTAAATACCCTAAAACCCCTTACAAATCCATTAAAACCCTTTAAAATCCTAAAAAGACATTGAATACCCTTTTATAACCCTTAACACCCTCCAAAAAACCTTAAAAACATTAGAAACCCAAAACCCTAAAACCATAACCCTTCTCCCTCATTCCTCTCCCATAAACCCTAAACCATAAACCCAAAACCCTTGAATACCAATTGAAAAACCTAAGAACCCTTGAAATACCGTTAAAATCCTTACAAAAAACATAAAAACCCATTAAGAACCCTAAAAAGACATTAAAACCCCTTATATAACCCTTAAACCCCCCATAACACCATTCAAAAACCCTTTAGTATTTTGAGAACCCTAAACCCTACACCCTAATCACTCGTCCCTCTTCCCAAAACCTAAACCCTAAACTTTACCCCCTAAACCCATAAATCCCTCATTGAATACCCTAAAACCCTCTTAAATACTATTACAACCCTTATAAAACCCTTAAAAACATTTAATACCCTAAGAAGTCATTGAAAAACCTTCTATAACCCTTGAAATTGATTAACACCATAAAAACCCTTAAAAACATTTAAAGCTGAAAACCGTACACCCTTAACCCTTGACCCTATTCCCAAAACCCTAAACCATACACCCTAAACCCATAAAACCCCATTGATTAAACAAAACCCACTTAAACATCCTAAAAATCACTTAAATGCACTTAAACCATTATAAAACCCTTAAAATATTTAAATCCCTAAAAATTCATTGAAAACCCTTCAATAACCCTTAAAAACCAGTAACACCTTCCAAAACCCATAAAATATTGAAAACCAAATACCATGTACCCTTAAACATCTCCCCTCTTCCATTTCCCCTAAACTCTACACCCTAAGCACTTAAAACATCGTCGAATACCCTAAGACAACTTAAATACCCTTAAAACCCTTAGAAAACCATTTAAAACCATTTAAACCTCTTAAAAGACATTTAAAACCCATCCATAACCCTTAACACCTTCCAAAACCCCCTAGAAATAATGAAACCCCAAAACCCTACACCCTGACCCCTCTTCCCTCTTCCCTATTCCTTAAACCCTAAACCATAAACACCAAACCGTAGACCCTACACACAAAACCCTTTAGAACCCATTGAATATACTAAGAACCTCTTAAATAGCCTTTAAACCCTTATAAACCCATTAAAACAAATTTAAATCTCTAAAAACACATTAAAAACCCCTCCATGGACCTAAAAACCCATAACACCAAACAAATACCCTTAAAAACATTTGAAACCCTAAACACTTAACCATTAAACCTCATCCCTCTCACCTAATCCCTAAACCATAATCCTGAAACCTATACCCTAAACCATACCCCCTAAACCCTTAAAACCTATTTAATACCCTAAAAAATTTTAAATACACTCAAAACCATTATAAAACCCTTATAATATTGGTCTTATAGCTTGTTTCTTGAGTTTTTACATCGTAAATTTAACAATTGTGGTGTAAAACATTTTTTCAAGCCTCATATGTTCTTTTTCATCTAGATTCATCAGTTATGACCTCTCATATCCTTTATTGTTTAAAGCCGTCTTTTGAAGGAGAACATTGTTGTTTTGGACCTGTTTTCTTGTTTTACACAAATTTTTGTATCCTACCAAATAAAAAATCCATTAAACATCCAAGAATTAAATAATCATTTAAATCATAAAATTGATTCATTTTAGTAATTAAAAGTATGTATGAAATGTTCGTATCAAATCCCCCACACTTGAGTTTAGAATTTTCCACAAGGATTGAATCTAGACATACTACAAAGGATACTCTCCTTACCATAATGTAAATTTAATGTCAATAAAATCCGTTGATTAAATAGGAAATTTAAATGTTCAAGCACCGCACATGAGAATTCATCAATGCCTCAGTTTTTAAGAAATAAATCAACCAATTAATTTACATTTCATCATTTGAAATAGAAAATATTTTTCCTTTGACCATTTTTATTTTTCAATTCAATATTAATATGCATGAAAATTAAAATTTACATCACTTTGAATTTTTTCACTCATCATCAAGGTAAATAGTGTGAGTGAAATTCAACTTATAGCTCAACAACATATCACTTTTTATAGGCTTACAAGGCATTTACATCTCCACCGCATAAACATAGAGATGTCAATTATTCATGAGGGATTTTAGAAACTTTGAAATTCCTATGGGGATTTAGGGTTGGTGGGAAATGGTGTTGAAATACATAAAGATAAAAAAGGGAGGTTTAATGCTAAATCATAGTTCAAGATATTCAAATGATAAGCTCAATGAAAATCTAACTTTATAGAAATCATATGTCTCTTCTCCCTAAAAAGATCAAAGTTGGATCATGGTGTAGGTAAGACAATTAATAATTTATTCTCTCGTGATTTTTCCTTTTTTTTCTGAATTTTTCGGTTAAGATAAATCTTACTTCCATCACCTAAAAACATAAGATCAAAAGATCGTTAGTTTGACCATGGTGATTTTTGACACTTCTAAGACACAACCTACTTTTTTAATTTTTTATTATTTATTAATATTAAAAATTTCTACAAGTGAGGTGAATAAAAAAATATAAATAATAATATCCTGGCCTCTACCCAAATAATAATTAAAACCCCCTAAAAAAATTTCCTTACTATAATATATTCCAATCCATTATAGAAAATCCCCCCACCCAACTTAGTATTTTTAATAGCATGAAATATATCTTGAGTAATGGAGGAATGGATATAAAAAGTATATAATGTGGATCTTTTCCTAAAAAGGATATTTATGGCTTATACTAGCTTAAAAAGGATTCATATTAGGTGGTTCCAAGAATAATGAGTTACACAAAAAGGTTTCTAAATCATATTAAAAGTGATTTTTTTAGTCATAGCTTTGATACGATTCTAAGAAAGTTCTATAAGAGAACATTCTCGTGCCTCTCAAAAAATATACTATATAAATATTGAGAAACATTGGTTCATAAAATATCCTAGGAATTATATGATGGGTTGGGACAACTACTCATGGAAATTCATATCAATAATTAAATCAATTATTGAAAATATCAAAAATTCAAAGAATGATAACTCTTAGATAAATTTAAATTACTAAAATTAACTATCCCTCTTAATCATGATTTGTAAAATCCCAATCCACATGTTTATGTCTACTAATTTGTTTCCCTATTTTTCTTGTTCAACTATATTGATTATGAAATTTAAAACATTACATGAAATTATCTAAAGAAGTTATGTTTCCCAAAATAGTTTATTAAATAAATAATCAAGGAAGGCATGAAATTAGTAGTTCAATTCATAAAATAATTAGATGAATGGAATACAATAGAAAATTTGAAAACTAAAATGCATACTCCCATTTTAGTGATTTCTCGACTTGTGACCATCAATTTTGCTACCTGATTTCTAGTACTCTAATATTGGACCTATAAATGAAAGGGAACAATTGAAAGTGCAGGCCCATTCAATAATTCAAAAAATTAAAGGGTGAATTAAAATTTAATCTTAACATAAAAATAAATTCAATGAAATCAATAAACTCTTATACTAAAATAAAAAAATTGCATTGCCTCTCAGAAGATTCTCTTTTTAACCATCATTTAGATCGACCATACCTGGGATATCTATTTATAGTTTGAGTTTTGTAGTTCCTCAGAACATGTGTTCTGGTTAGGAATCATTGCTTCCATTCAGTTTGCATTGGATTTATTTATGGAACTAGAAACATCAAATAGTTATTTATCCAAAAAGAGACTTTTATTCCAAAGGTAGTCATTCTTTGAGATTGAACATATAATACTTAAGAATATGCATTGGTCGAGAGGATGGGAGTTCGGACTCATCACACCCTTTTGGGGAGAATTATTATCTACTCTGGGACTCTCTTATATATTTGAGATATTTTCATGACTCCTTATTAATTCACCAAGTATAACATAGGTTTCCCTTGGAATTTTCAACCAATTTTTATCATGTGTGAAATTTAGAATCATCGGTATATATTCAAGGTTCTTCATTAATGAAGAAATCCATATGTATTCATGGTTCTCCACCAATGATATCCTCTCATATATTATTTAGAGATTATTTTAACCATCATTATGATGATACTCACTTTTAAGACACTAAGTGGGGCAATATGGAATTTATTTTCATCTAGGGAGATGAAATTTTGTTTTGATGTTGGGATCGTACCCATAAATGGGATTCCAATGTATACTTGTGAAAGGAATCAGAACCTTCATAGTTTGGTTCTTCTTAATGGGACACATTATACATTTTATGGTCATGTCATAAGGACCTAGCCATATAGTTTAATGTCATATGGTAAGGAAATCTAAGTGAAAGTTACTTAGTCAAGGTTTGGTGTGGGACTTACGTATAAACAGCCCAAGGAACATGGAAAGAATATGAGTTTCCAAGTTGGATTAGACCCTATTGAGAATATGGCCTAGGAAGTATAGGTTTGATTTGAATTGTTGGGTTTGAACCTCATATATGCATCTTACGTATCCTATTTGTATGATAATCAAATCCCACGTAGTTTCTTGGTTTCATAAGAGAGTATAGTCTTTCAAGAGAAATGAGTTTGGGATTACCTCTTGAAATGGATTCCTTGTTGATTTAGGGGTTTAATGTATGGGTTACTCATAAGGAAGATGCATATATATAGATGAAATGAGATGGAGCTTGGGCCTTATGAAGGCTTCCTACGTATCCCAATTATCATGGGAATCAGATTTCTCATAGTTCATTCATGTTTAGGGGGCTTAATTCAGGGTCTAATCTGAAAGAGGATACCAGAATTAAGGGAATTAGGGTAGGATTCTTGAAGACGATATTCAATGAGCTCGGGCCCTGATGAAGGATTCCTACATATCCCAATTATGGTGGGAATCAGAGTTATCGTAGTTCAAGAGATGGATGATTGTGAAAATTTTGTGATCATCAAAAATCTATAATCCCACATGAGTCATTCTCAGTTTTAGAAACAAGATGATTTCAAAGATTCAACAAAGGCACCCACACTTTTCTATTTTTTCTTGTGGAAGAGGACACACCTACGGTGGCGACAGTCGAAGAGGTCTAGGCAACAAAGAAAGAGGGAAAGGTGGTGAGCTTTCCCTCTGTTCTATTTAAATTTGACAAGGGACCAATATAAGGAAGGAGTGAAGGTGAAGGAAGTAGAGAGGAGAAATATTTCAACCTTCTACTTCATGTAGTTAGGGGATTAAACCAGGATGGCCGCCATTTTGAGGTTTGGTTGGGGTTTACTCTTAATGATGATTCCCGTTTGAGGATTGGTTGAGGATTCCTCCTAAAGAGGATGCCCATTTGAAATTTAACCTTGCATAAGAGTCAAGTGATGAGGTTTGAGGAGTTTCTTGATGATTGTATCGAATCAAGGTACTTGAGGAATCCATATGGAGAGTCCAAACATGTAACATGTGAGAGGAACCAGGTGGAGTAAGTTGACTCAAGGCACTTCCTTGAGTATGGTGGAGCGTCTCAAATTATGGTATTCCCAGGTTGTATGTTGGGCCACATAAGGGGCACAATGGAAAATTTCATCTCCCCAACCCGAAATGCTCATGGTGTGACTCTCAAATTTATTGGGGTGTTAGTGGTGGAAGCGAAGGGACCGGTACGAAGGGTCGGGACTGCAGCCCGACACTGATCCCGAGCAGGGATTATGGGGGATGCGCCCTCACGGTATGGACCAACGGGGTTGCATGTGTTCTCTTCCAAGGTCACTCATGTAGGTTCTCCATATAGCACCTCTGTGTAGGTTCTCTTCCATGGTTCATCGCCTAGGTGCTCTACACAGATGCTCCGCCAAGGTGCATCGCGTAGGTGCTCCATGCATTTGCTCCTCCAAGGTGCGTCGTGTAAGCGCTTCCTATAGGTTCTCTGAGTAGGCCCTTGGTTCATGTCCTTGGTATAACAACATATGTTCGAGACCCTGATGGAACTTTTAACCATTTTCCCCCCTTTAATTCTCTCTTCTCTCATGTTTTGGAAAATTACTTTAGAGTTCTTGAGAACCTAGGAAAAGGAGCTGTGCAACGAGAGCTTCTAGAGTTCTTCCAACTTCTCCCCCCATTGAAATGGGGAGCCCAAGTGTCTTATTTATAGGAAAGGAGGGGGATGGTCATTGGAAGTTTGTCAATGTAGGTCCTCTTCATGGGTCCTCCATGTAGATCTTCCACGTAGTGGTGTAGAAATTATTCTTCCATGCAGGTCCTCTGCGTATGTCTACTACGTAGGTACTTCAAATCCCTTTATAAAATTTATCTAACTTCTTAAGGTGGTGAATTCACCAAGTCTTCTAGAATGAAACATAAAAATTCAATTTAATGTGTCAACACCTTTTCATCATTGATTATGGAAATCCACTTCTTGCTTTTGGATGGGGGAATCATTCAACTTATCCATCGGTATGGAGTAGTATTTTGGCACATAGAAATCCATCCTGAATCTTCTTCCTTCATGGTGAAACATCTTTACTCTTAATTGAAATTTGTTTTCTATGTGAGAATTTTATCTTCACTCTACAGAAAAGTGCATGGACCACATTTCATGCTGTTGACATCCCCCCCCCTAGAATTTGATTACTTTGGAACGAAAAATAATCATTATCTAAGGTAAAATTAGGGCACATTGATGCATTCCAACATCATTTGGTTAGATTTGGAGCTATTTCAAGTTTGGAAGGATGCTCATATTTTTTCTTAAGTCATGGGTCCTATTGAGCATAGTTTTACAATTAATAGGGTCATTGGAAAAACCTACAAACATTGTGTCTTCTGAATTATTATTTCTTAATATTACCTAAACCATACAGAAAATGTATGTTTAGTTACCTGAGACTCAACTTTTGTCTAGATTTCCATTTTTGGGTTTCCAATCTGGTGAGTATCTCATCTCTTTTTGTTGGTAGTTTAGATTCATGCATGTCGAAATAAAATGGATAGTCTTTAAGGTCGAACAACTTTGACCATAAATTTTTAAATTAGATCCTAAACAAGGCTCAGTGGTTAAGAATTACCCTAATATTATTTGAATACTACAAAGGGGAATCATGAGTCATCATTTTTATGGTCACCAGATCTAAAACCTGTATAAACATAAAGGAAGTCGCTTCCAAGAATGAAGTTACCATTATTTGAAAAAACCATTATGGGGGTTGTATTATGCAAGGCCAAATAGGGCATATGCTGCATAGTAAAATAGTGACATCTTTTGATTGATAGGCCCGTTATGTAGGAAACTTATGCATGGCCACCTAGGGGAATGTACTATATAGTCAGGAAAAAGAGATCTCAAAATTTTAACATTTTATTGTTGATAAACAATGGAAAATAAGATTTGAGTTACTCAAGACCACAGTTGGAGGTTTTTTAAAGGGAAGGTATTCTAAGAATAAAGGGTAATCTATGCTGATATATTTCATGAATAGGAAAAAACTTCTACACAAATTTTGTGTATGAGGAATGGTTAAAAATTTTCATAAAGGGGTCTTTCTAATATATTACTATGAAGTTTTAAGTCACGTAGTGAGAACATTGTGTGGCATTAATTTGAGGTCTGTAGCTTTGACCAAAGGTTTGAGACTCTCTAATTTCTTTGTAATTTTTTGGAAACATACTACCATGTTCATGTATGGAAGGGAAGAATTTTATACTATCATATGGGAATTTCCTAGATCAGAAGAATGATATGTGAAAAGGGGTAAAAGGAATTGGAGGAAGTCTTTCCTAAGAATGAAGTTACCATTATTTGATGAACCCGTTATGGGGGTTGTATTATGCAGGGCTATCTAAGGATTATGTTTCATAGCTGAAGAGTTTCATATTTTGACTAACATGCCTATTATATAGGAAACTTATGCAAGGCCACCTAGGGGTATGTACTGCATAGTCAGGAAAAAGATCTCTCAAAATTTTGACATTCTTTTTCTAAAATCCAAATAATGTTTATGGAGATTCAGATTTTTTACAGCATAGAGTTCGGTTTAAGGGGGAAGGTATAGAAATATGGAGAGAGTATTTCCAATCATGATTTCAAATGAATTGAAGGAATATTATTTCTACGAAGTTCTGACCCAAATGTTGGAAGTATGGTATCTTTAGTTTTAGTTCATGCGACTAGGATCAAAATGGAAATGGTAGATGATATATAGTAAAATTATCCAAGGTTATTTCATATTGCTTCGAACACATGGAGGAGGGAAATCTATAAACTATGATCTTTAAGAATTTCAGATCAAGAGAAAGGTAATGGGATAAATATACATGGATGACTGCTTTAAGATACAGATTCTTGTATATTGTCATCAAAGTTTGATGGGGAAAAAGACACATTAACCAATAATGAAATTACCATTATTTTACAAACCCAATATGGGGGTTATATTATGCACGGCCGACTATGGAATATTCCGCATAGCTAAACAGTTTCATCTTTTGACTAACAGGATTGTTTTATAGGAAACTTATGCATGTCCACCTAGGGGAACATACTGTATAGTCATGAAAAAGAGTACTCAAATATCAGAAAATCTATCAACAAAAACTGTAAGAAAGATTATGAAGATCTAAAAATATTCAAGATTAAGAGTGTGAAATATGAAATGGGATAATTCTTAATGGAAAAGATAAATATTTCAATCAATATTGTCTAGGAATTTGGATTCTCTTACATAGATCTTACTCATTTGTAAGATGGGTAAATTTCTTGTTTCCTTGGTGGGATCTCTAAGGAGAGGACCCAAAATAAAGACTCATGCATAGATTGTTAATTATATGTGAGAGAGAGGTAAAAAATGTATCATGTGGTTTGGACCAGGATATAGGGACTAGTTTTCACTACATATCTCAATGGGATGATAATCAATCAATATATAGTTATTTGGGTTCATTTCATTTTAATTTCATGCATCTAGGACATTGTGCTATGCGGTTTAGAGTCATACAGTGAGGACATGAAGTGATTCTGATGTAAAAAAAGGGAATATTGATGATGGACTAGGGTTTTAAACCCAGGTGTTACTACGTACCTCATATGGATGAGAATCAAGCCATATGTAGTTCTTTGAACATTCCATATGAAGGTTTGATTCATATATAGGGAATACAGGAGTTTTATTTATCATTGTTGGTCCCAAAATTAGAGAACTAGGTGTCTCTATGTATCCCATTAAAAATAGAATCAAGCCATATGTAGTTCTTGGAAAAATATTTTCCCACACTAATTCAGATTAATGTGGGAGACGGGGAATTTTAATGAATTCTGAATGAATGGTTAAACTTAAGACACAAAATGGTATGAAGATCTAACCATGTACCTTAAAAGATAACTCTATATAGATCTAATTAATGTACATGAAGAGAAAAGGGAAATAAATTTCTTTGTGGTTGCGACTAGGCCTACGATTGGAGATCCAGGAATCTCTACATATCTTATTGAAAATTAAAATCAAGCCACATGTAGTACATGAAATGAGGCCCCTATGTAGATATAATTTAGAAATAGGTAGAAATGGAACTCATGTGCCAATAAGGAGTAGAAATGATGTAATTGATGCTTGGGAATGGAATCTCTTAATGTAAAATAAAGAATACGTTAATCGTATAGTTTAATGTATTGTAAGTAGGAAAAACACTACTACAAATAGGGCTTTTCAAAGTGCTAAAACCTACCTTTAATAGCACTTGAAAGTCACTTTTAATCACCGAAAAGATAAAGGGGGTCCCCTTTATCAGTGCTCAAAACAACACTAATAAAGGGTCTCATTTATCCACGCTAAAAAAACACTGATAAAGGTCCCCCTTTATCAACAGTTTGTTAGCACAAATAAAGGGACACCTTTATCAGCACTCACAATAGCACTGATAAAGGCCAAGTTGCCTGATCAAACCCAGCACCTTCACAACACCTACACACCTGAGGCAACACCTGCACACACAACACAAAATTACTGCACAAAACAACATCTACACACAAACAAAGCAGAGAAGAAATAAACAGCATGCACAAGAGTTTCACAAACAATGATATATAAATTTACTTGAAAACATGAATAAAAACACACACCGCTATATACATTTCAAACTATCTTTTATATGGTTACAATTACAATTATCCTTCAAATAGTTAAAAACATTAATGTTTCATTTTTTTCTCATCTTTGATCCCCTCTCCAAAATTGTCATCCCTGGTATTAGTTTCCAAAAAAAGCATCCAAACTCAAGAAAAAATTCCGCCTATATAAGAAAACAAATATTATGTTATTAATACAATAATGAAATAAATTAAACATTAATATGAAATGATACATTAATAAAATGTCAATTGTTACCTGTTACAACCATTACATGTCCATATTTCCATGGATTCAATTAATATTTTAGAAGAGTCTCAACATGATTCATTGACTTATAAATATTGTTTTGTTAATATTACATGGATGAGAAATTAAGAGGAATAAATTTCAACAACAACATGCAATCCAAAAGGTTTCATTTATTGACAAAAAAAGGGAGGAATCTCCACAGTCTAGAGTCTCTCCCATAACTCCACAAATATGGGGGGTAGGATAAAGTTTGAATACTCAAAATAGTATGCGCTCAGAATACCCCATTGATCTCTGCTATCCATTGCTCTGGAGTAGGCTATGTATTAGCACAAATGATCAACTGATTTAGTTTCCACATCTACACCCTATTTTAGTGCCTCTTCCCAGCTAGTAGCATCAAATATGGAATTTTCTTCAACATTGATAAGATTATGCTGCTATATCACTATTTTTCGTACATCATTGAGAATTTATTATAGGTGATAAAATTCATGTTAGAATATGTCTAACTCATACCTCCAATCAATGACTAAATTTTTATGAGCTGCTACTTCTATTGTACACGTGGATGATTCATTCAAGTCCTCATTGTGATGTTGACTGTATGAATTTTATGTATCCACCATCGATACTCTCAGCTCAATGAACCGCTTTTTCTCCATCATGGTGACCACCTCCTTCACACAAGTATAGAGTTATTGGTAATATAACTCACTATAACCAAGGGTTTTTAACATGTATCGGAGGTTCCCAAACTATTATTTTATCTCTTTGAAGGTTCCCTCCATGATTATATTCCAAATATCCTCCACACTTGTTAATGAAACTATTGATGAAATGTTTCATGTTCCAAAAATCAACTCATTACTAGTCCAGAAATAGGAATATACTCCATGACCTGGTTTCTAAGTGAGGGACTCATACTCACATCCCTTTATGTGCATAAAAAAAGAAATACTTGTGCCCTTATTACTATAATGGGGAGGGATAAAAAGTGGAATGTTCCGGGACTTCTGATCTCTAAGGTGGAGTTACTGTGATAAATCATATAAATATTATAACTCAATAGAAAAATAATTCCATCATAAAATCATCATTCATGATAATAATTGAGAACATACCTCTATCGGCCACATTATTAGCCACTTCCTTGACCTCAATGTTGAATTGATTGGTGATAATGAAATATTCCTATAAAAAATAGCCTCGAGTCACATATAAAGTCCATTTTATCAATAATAATTGTTCTTGAACTTAAAGTGATACAAGTGTAAATAGAGGTTATAAATTATGACACATACATGATTGCATATTCAATTTCATAGGAGTATTTAATTTTAGAATAAATTATTACATTTTCCTAGTGATACCACCATACTAGATAGTTTATAAACCTAATAGTTACATAAATCAGAAGCCTCTAAGAGTGTACTCTCCCATTCCATGTCAAAGTGAATGAGTGATAGCACGCCCACATCAGACATCATGTCCAACCCTGCTTGGACCCTAACCACTTATGCCACTCCAAGGACTCCATATAATATTTATGGTCCCATTGAAGGTATGAAAGGAATGTATTTCTCAGTTTTAGAGTGGTCATAATGATAACCTAAACAATTAGATAGGCCATGACCATACCGATTCACTTTTCTCTTGATCTCATAGTTTATTAGTGTGATTAGATAGACACCCCTCCCTCCCCTCCCTAAGACAGCCCCCTGGATAGCCCCCTCCCTACCCCTAGATAGCCCCCCCCCACTCCACCTGCATCCCCCACCCCCTTTCCCTAAACAACCCATCCCCCTACCATCCCACTAGACAACCCCCCCACCCCTACACAGCCCCTCTGGAAATATCCCTTCCCACCCCCTATACAACCCCCACTCTTGGACATTCCCCCTCTCCTATACACCGTCCTAGACACCCCCACAATCTTGGAAACCCCCTCCATCCATGACACCCCCACCCACCCAACTAGACACCCCCTCCCTCCTAGTTCTTTAGTTTTATTATCCAGACCCCCCCCCCCTCCCTACCCTCCCTAAGACAACCCCCCTAGACAGCCCCCTCCCTACCCCTGGATAGCCCCCCCACTCTACCGGTAGCCCCCCTCCTCCCCCTGCATCCCCCTCCCTTTCCCTGGATAACCCCCCCCCCCACTCCCCCTATAGCCCCTCCCTTTCCCTGGAAAACCCTTTCCCCCCCACCCCCTGGACAACCCCCCCCCCACCACCACCATACACACCCCCCCTGGATAGCCCCCTGCCCACCACCTAGACATACCCCCTCCCCTCCTAAACACCCCCACTCCTGGACACCGCCTAGACACCCCACTGCCTGGACACCCCCTCCCACACTCCTAGACACCCCTCCCTCCTGGACACCCCCACCCACCCTCCAACATGGACTCCCCCCTCACATATAGACACCCCCTCACTTCTGGACATAGCCCCTCCCTCCCCTCCTGGACACCCCCTCCCTTTTGGACACCCCCACTCCTGAACACCCCCTGGACACCCCCCACCCACCCTCCCACCTGGACACCCCCTCCATCTTAGACACCCCCTCCATCTTGGACACCTCCCTCCCCTCCTAGACACCCCCCACTCATGGACACCCCCTCTCTCTTGGATACCCCCTTCCTCCTGGACACCCCCACCCACATATAATGGAAACTAATTAGAAAATTTGAAATCGAAGATATTGGTTCCCATTGACCTTTTAAGATGCTCATGAGTGGACTGAATGTCTATGCATTGGTCGACTACCACACTATAGACCATTGTATTGCAATGAACTATATCCTCCTTAGATTCAATTCATGAATTAATTTGTATCATAAGAGAGATAAAATTTAGATTTATTATGAAAATAGAGTATTTTGGGATAAAAAATTGACACGAGTATGAAAGGGGTACATGACTAATTAGAAAATTCATATTAATGTATGGAATACATTCTTGGGAAAAATTCAACATAAACCTATAGGAATTAGATATTTCATCAAAACATGTCAGTAATGTGATTTCATACCCTTTAAATGTAAATCACTCATTGACACGATGTTCTTGATATTTGATGAATGTCCCTCTTGAACCTTTACGTCATTCAAGGGGTTGCAAAACTGATATCTCTCTTACCTTGAAAGAGTGTAAGCAGCAAGAGGAATAAATGTTTGTTTTCACCCTTCACTGGTGCCAACTCTTCTTGTATTCCTATCTCAACCATGTACAATATAGCCTTAATTGCATCCTTTATTTTGTCGGGTGCATTTAACAATGTGACGATGACACTATCACATACATTTTTTTAACATTCATATAATCACGAAAATGTCCGACATACAGACAATTCAAGTATGGTAATTCAAAAAAACTGATCTCTTTTTTCAACTAATTTTCTTATGGTTTTTCGAAAATTGATTACCAAAAGCAGTTTCCAAATCTTTTACTTTTTCAAAAAATTGATCACTAGTTAGTGGAGACGGTGTTGTATGTTCTTCTGAACTTCTGTTGAATGATGTTATCCAAGATCAGTACTTATTCCATCAGGGTGGAAATCTACGATGTCCTAGAAACATGGTTTTCGATGAATGTTTCATCTTAATTTACTTTTTACCTTGTTCTCAAATGGGACACCCTTGATTTCCTTTAATTCTATATGCTGACAAATTTCCATAAGCATAAAAGTCATTTATCATACCGTACAACATGGATCTCAATGTGAAATCTTTATTTTTGTAAGCATCATAAAACGTAACACCTGAATCCCACAATAATTTCAAATCCTCGATCAATGGAGCCAAATAAACATAAATATCATTACCTGGTTGTTTTGGTCCTGATATAAGAATGGATAAAATGATTTATTTTCATTTCATGCATAACGACATTGGTAAGTTATAATTTACCAATATAACTAGCCATTTACTGTGACTGCTGCTTAGAAAACCAAATGGATTCACCCCATCTTTAGATAATTCAAGGTGAAGGTTTCTCGACTCATTTCCAATTTCATGATACTCATGATCAATTATCTTCCACTGAATAGATTCTACCGGGTGACGTAGTTTCCCATATTTAATTATTGTATCTACAAGCCATGTTAATTTTCCTACAGTATCCTTACTTCCATATAGGCGCCTAAACCTTTAAATGATTGTAAAGTACTACACAACTTCTGTAGGGCTGGATTCATCATTATTGTATCAATAATAACCACACTTTATGCATTATTTAAGTGATTTGTGGTCCTTACGAAATAATATACAGTCATTCGGGAATGCATGTATTCTTTTAGAGATCATACCCTTCGATCATGGAATTCGTTTGGAATCGTATGTTCATCTTGGGAGATCATTATCTTTTGGGAGTATGTCATTCAGAAGAAAAAGTAGTTCCGTAAATCTTTTTTCACTCCACCCATTTGCTTCTTTCAAATTATACAGCTTCATTATAATGAAAATGCTTTATATTTAGTGAAACAAGCATCCAATGGAGTTTTTACACAACTCTTTAACTTACCAAACAATTTTGGGCAATCACGATGTTCATATTCAACTTTCCTTGTCATTTCCTCAATACAATCTTCATCATCATTCACATATGTAATCACATCCTCCATATGATCGTCCTCATTTTTCACGCTTGTAATCATATCAGATGATCCATAAAACATAGTGTTATACCAGCCACTACTTACATTTGTTTCTTCCCTATGTTTATTCCAACATGTTTAAATATGATCTATTCTGTGAGAGATCAGGTGTTCTTACAACTCCTCTAGACTAATTTGTCTTGAATAACAACAATATAAACATGGAAAAAGGATTTAATAAGGGTCTAATGCTTGATCTTTTTCAAAGTTGATAAACCCTTTCACACCATCTTCATACTCTTTTTTCAAATGATTGGGATTCATCAATTATTTATTTATATTCATCCTATTTGATACAGTAATATTAATATTTAACAAAATAATTACACAAAATATGTTCAACAAGCTATGAGAAGACCTTTCACTAGAATGTTTTAGTATCCCACATGTGATCTATATGCATTGTGGTAAACTGGTTTTTTAGTGTTTCTCTAGAAACATAATGTCTCTAGTTAATAAATATTCTAATAAACTAATAGATGGTGTGGTTTTAAATAGATTTATTGTGGGTGGAAGGATTCATTACATGTGTTGTTATGGTTATTTGACTAGGGTGTCCCTAAAGTGTCTCATAGAGTCCTCTAGTGAAGTGGTTTTCTATGATTTAGTGGAATTTCACTAGTAACAAAGTGTTGGAGCCATTGAAATGGGTAATGTTTGGATTGAAATTCTATGGTGTAAGAACTAAAACATAGAAATAAATGGCATACCAATCATGCCAACAAATAAAACACCATAAAAACACACAATTGTGCTCACAATCGCAACACCATTCAAACCGAAAAATAAAAATTTCAAATTTTATAAAGCATCCCTTATTCAATTCCATTTGATAATTCATGGGTTATCACAGAAGTTTTATTATCTTGGGGAATTCATTCATTAGTCAAGTATATGTAAATTACCAATTTTTATATTCAAATGTTCAACCGGAACCAACCAACATGCAATTCATTTAGTGTACAAACATGGACCACCAACGACCACAATTTTCAGCCGGGCGTTTATCCCATACATTTCACATTATAACCATCAATATCAAATAGTAATGGCAGGAGAACAAGAGTAAACCAATGATTTAGAGAAGAAAACTCACCGTGAAGGCGTCGTTCAGTGCATGGCAGAGGTGCATTCGTGGCAGACGAGAGGTGTGCGGCATAGGATATTTCCAACTGAAAAGGAGACATAAAACAAGAACTCATATGTTATACCTATCTATAATATTTCAAATGAGATTTTGGAATGGGACATGTCTAGTTAAAAACAATTGTTCAGTAGTGGGATTTTATTTCCCATCTATGATATCTACTTTCTATTTATTTATTTATTGTGTATCTACTAGTTTCCTGAATGTTCAACTTATGAAAGGGACATGTATGCTTTTGAGGAGAACGATCATTTTAAATTTACTCTAATTTAGGGGTAAACTATTAAACATTAATTGTATCTTTTTTCCAGGGGTTCATTACTGTCCCTTAGGGATCGTGAATTCCTCTTAGGTTAGTGGAAAGTCATGTCGGTTGTTGGTTATGATACTAGCCAGGGTCGTATCATTAAATTTCCAATTGTAATTGACCCATGTCCATTTAAATATAAGATTTGGGGGGGGGGTCAGACACTAATACATAGAAGGATTGGGAGAGGTAAAAATTATCCTAGGCTCTCCAATACAAGTTATGAAAGATGAAACACACACTGGGTGGGGGATAAACAACCAAGAGGAGAGGAAGGGGAGGGTGAAGTAGTATGGAGGGTTTCTGGATGAGAAAACTGGAAATCCCTAGTAAAAAATAAAAGGTTCAAAGGGAAAAGGGTGTGGGTTTTCTTGGGGTAGGGGGATGTAGGGGTGTGGGGGAGGGGGTGTGGGTTGTCTTGGGAGGGGGGGCTTCCCAAGTGGGGTTGGGTGGAGGGGGCTATAGGGACGTGGCGGAGGGGGGTGTGGGCCATCCATGGGGGGTGGGTCGTCCATTATGAAACGACCATTAGGGATACGAAAGAGTGAATTAGGAGAGGGAAAATTTATGGATAAGAGGGGTTTGGGTTATGAGTTTTAGTGGATAATAACGAATATGGGAAATTTATTAAAAAGACTAAAAAAACCTCTTTTCATTTCAAGAATAGGGTACATTATGGTGTAGCCTAAGGGTCTATTTCATAGTGCACCCTATGATGTCACATTGCTGGATTACCACAAGGTATACACTGCAACACTCATCCCCTAGGTAGAACCATTAATTCTTGATTATGAATTGTGATGTGACTATAATCCTCACGGAATAACATCCACCACCCAATCACACTGTGTAGTACTACCACAATAAGTGTTTCAGTATCAATCTTTTTTCCCAAAACATGATTTAAACCCTTGTTTTTATGTAAAACATAACATGATGAACTAAAAAATGTTTTCCAAACCATAAACTTGTCTTATAAAATACCAATTATCATATAATTAATTTTACCTTTCAAAACCATTTTCAAAATATTGTTACAATGAATCACCAAAAAACACATAAATTGGGAGAGCAATCCGAAGTAGGAACCATGTGAGTAAAGGGAAGTGAAATGAATACACTAATAAAAAATGATTCATTAAGTCACATAATAAAATCAACATATAGTGAAGGTAAAGAGTAATCCTTTAAAATGATCCTAAATAGGATCCTAGCATCTTGTTATTCACCATATGACTGACATAATATAATTGAATATAGATAACATAGTTCATCACTAATTAGTGTTCCATGTCCCAAAGTATTCTCTTGAATGGTCCAGGGATAAATATCTTAAGAGAACACAATAACCATGGGACATAAGATTATATCTCTGTACCTTTAATGATCTAATGATCACTCTCTAATCTATTACCTCACTCGATCCAGTGGGCCACGCTCCAAATATTATAGACATCCTATACAATGGTTTACACATATCCAGATCAATACCTAGCCTCCTAAGAGTCCTGAGACATCAAACAAGGTGGTTAGAAATCAATACATTCAATGCATCAAGAATAATCCCAATTGAATACATTTATAAATAAATGATCACCCAATCTCAAATTCTCAAGAAAAAACCATCAACATTCTCTATCAAAAGAACAACACAAGTATAGAGAACCACCCATTAGTTAGAAAAAAACAAAAATGGGAATAATTTGATCATAAGGATTTTATAAAAACCATTTCTCATAATTTCCCAAATGAACAAAAAACATTTTTGGGGTGCGAATCCAAATAAAATGAGTTAAAATATCTTCAAAATCAACTCTTAAGACCAATATTATGAATATAATTTTATAAAACCACTTGGGATCCAAAAATCCAAAATAATAACATTTATAATTTTGAAATTCTATCATAATGTTTACAATATAACTCATATGGGTTAACACACCCTTCTAAAATCTAACAACCCCTTTAGGAAACTTCAAGAACATAACACACCAAACATATTATTTATAAATCAATAGGTGTAAAACACCCATTTAAAAACCTTTATATAGTACAGAATTTGAATTTTTAGAATATTTTTCAAGCTTTGAATACCACTTAGGAATTTTTCTATACAATTGGTACTTAAACAATTCCATAATAAGGATTAAAAACCTCTTATAAATCAACATTATCTGAGGATATGACACACACACATATATATATATATATATATGAAAATTTAGGATTGAATCATATTATAACACACAATCCTTCTCTAAAATGTAATATAATGTTTATAAAAGGAAACACCTACCATAATTCAATGAAAATCAAGACGGATGATTCTTCCATCAATGAAAACTAGTAAACCAAGACACAATATGTCCTTTTAAACCATTAATAAATAATACCCCCATGATTAAAGTAACCTTATCAATGATTTCAAGATCGATATATTCTTGGGTTCACGGGAGAAAACTAAAAAGGGAATTTAAAGGTCTAAAATATTGAAGGAATTAGAATGAGGTTTCTTTGGGAAACTCTTTTTAAAAGAGGAAAAAATACACCAAAATGTTGAAGATGAAGGAAGAGAAGCTCCCCACACACCATAGAAGTATTTCATAGATAGAGGGAAGGATGAGGGGGATCTAAAGACCTATATAAAAAAGGAATTTATTGTAAATTAAAAAAATTTGAACTCCTTGGTAGATCATATAAATTAGCCAAAAAAATTTCAAAGTTGTATCCAAGTAGTGTGGTAAACAATGATAAGGAGAATTCTCACCTCATGGTTTCTCAAGTGGAAATTCCACACTAGGAAATTCCATCATCCAATCCTGTAAGATGGAACTATAAAATTATAGTGTGAACTCATATGATTATTGCATGGTTTCTATAAAAATACATAAGAATTGATCCATGACCCATACGCACGAATGGTTCGAAATTGTTTTACCTAGTTTTCCAATATTTTTCACAGAAATGTGTGCTACAAGTGATAAATGACCTTATATAGATCTAGAATGAACTAAAATTTCATATCTATAAGGGTTACCAAGTAGGAGGCATCACGGTGGAGGAGGGATCGTGGAGGAGGAGGGATCAATGTGGAGGTAGTGGTGGAGGAGGAGGAGGAGGACTGTCATGGTGGAGGTGGAGGAAAAGGCAGTGGCGACAGAGGAGGAAGTAGAGGAGGAGGAGGGGTCGCGGTAGAGGAGCGGTCACAAGCGCAGGGTTCCACTTCCACGAAGGCTTGAATAGGTGTGAGGGAGGAGGGGGCTATTAGGGTTCTTTTATAAAAACCACTAGAACCTTTATCAGTGCTAGTTAAAAGCGTTGATAAAGACATGACATTATTAGCGCTAAAAAGGTGTTGATAAAGTACCTATTTATCAATGCTAAATTTATAGCGCTGATAAAACACCTATTTATCAGTGCTAAAATTATAGCGTTGATAAATTCTTATTTTATGAATGTATAATTTTAATAATTTATTTATATTCTTATATATTTATTTAAAATGTAATATTGGATAAATATATATATATATATATATTAATAATTATTACTATAAATATTATATTTTTATAAATATTGGTATATAATTGTTAATATATATTAATAAAATTATAATTACAAATGTATTTGAAAAGTATTTATATATATCATTAAAAATATAATAAAATATATTTATTATTTAAATATATTTAATGCAATTTTATAAGTACATTTTTTAGAACATATATAGTTCATATGGGTAACATTATGAATTAATCAATATATACCACATCATGTAATATACAAATGAACATTCATGCATACATAAGATATACGCATATATTCTTTGACCAAATTAATTGGAAGAAACATATATATTCAATAATTTTAATTCTAAATATAGATAATAAAAAGTATTATATATTTATAAATAAAATAAATATAAAAATATATTAATTATAACAAATATAATAAATATAATGAATAAATCTAATAAATCTTTAATAAATATAATAAATCTAATAAATATATTTATTATTTAATGTAATTTATTATAATATTTTAATTATTTAATTATATATATTTATTTATTTATTTATTTAATTAAAATCTGAGAAATACATTTTTTCAAATAAAACATTATATGAAAATTTTTGAATTATTAAAAATATATATATTAAATATAAACTATTTTTTTTAATTTATACAAATAAACATTATTTTTTAATATGAATATAATAAATTTAAATAAATTAATAATAAAAACTTTTATCGGTTCTAATAATAGAACTGATAAATGTGACATTTATCAGTGCTAAAAAAGCAATGATACAGGGTACACCGTTACCGGTGATTTTAGCTAGTGCTGATAAAGGCACACTCCTTTATTAGCACTTTCTGTTTAGCACTAATAAAGGGAAGCACTTCCCTTGCCCTGTTTTGTGGTAGTGAAATGATTTCATGTAGTTTAATGTCATGCAACAAGGACAAAGATGCTACACATTTTCTCATCGTGCAGCATGGACACTTATGGTTGTTATGCAGTTTAATTTCTTGCAATTAGGACTTTTGTTGTGAATTTAAGAGTCATGCAGTGAGGACGTGGTGTGATATGCAGTTATACAAAGTACTTATTCAAGAATCATTCTTTGGTTGGAGTTCTAATAAGCTCCCCATCCATTTAGATTAGGTAATAAGCTCTATTTGAGTGGGCCTTTTTTATAGAATAAGGTCCTTCCCACTTTGGCTCAAGGTTTGGAGGCTTCTTTCCTGTTATCATTGGAGTCCTGAGGACCAATACCAATTCTCTTTGAAGAAATGAATGGTGGTGAACTTTCTTGTTAAAATATTGTGTTATTCTATTATGATATGCTTCTAAATGATAAAAATCATGAAATTTATTTTCATTTAATCATTCCAACTCATCATATCGCTTTTGAGACATTTCATATGTAGATAACTGATCACAGATTTCAACTTAGAGTGAAGTAAATTGAATTTCAATTAGAAAAACTACTTCTATTACATACACCAATGAATATGGATTTGCTTGAGTGGAATTACGGGTAGTAGTATGATAAATCTATAAAGTGTGAAAAATGTTTATCAGGCTAAGATTTCTTATCTTTATCCACAATCTTCTGGAGTATATATGATAGGGTCTTATTGAAAGCCTCAATCTGTCCATTGGATGCTTCATGATAGTGATATGAATGGTTAGATTTGATATTGTTCTCCTGGTATAACTTCTTTACTTCTACAGAACAAAAATTGGTGTCATTATCTATCAATATATTATGAGGGACAACAAATCTCATGATGATGTTTTCTTTGACAAAGCTAACAATGCTATTGGATGTGACATCTTTTAGAGATCTTGCCTCAACCCATTTGAAGAAAAAAATTATAACATTAAGAATATACTTGAACTGCTTAGCCGTATCTAGAGGATAAGGTCCTACTACATCCATTCTCCATGTGGCAAATAGCCAAAAGTATTTAGCTGTATGTAACAACTCTAAGGGTTGATGAATAATGTTGGAATGCACTTGGCAGGGATGAAATTTCTGGTTGAAATTTACGAAATACTACGTCATTGAACGCCAAAATTATCCAATCCTTTGGATTTTATCAGAAATCCTATGCCCAAACCGGTGAGCACCACATGCTCCTACATGTACTTCATTCATGACAGTTGTAGTTTCTTCTCCATCAATATACCTGAAGAGGATTCTATAAATGCCTCATTTGTAAAGAATCTTCTGATGATATGGACTATCATAAAGAGTAAAATTGGCCACTCATCATTGGATCTATTATTTTTCAGCTCTATCTTGTAGAAGTACTCCATTTTTAAGGTATTCCATAATGGGTTTCATCCATCCCATGGTATGACCATATGGATCGGAAATAGGGATAATTTAATTAATTTCATCCATTATAGTTTGAACGAATGGTGAAACCACAAAACGTTGGGAAATATTGATGATTTTCTCATCCATATTTGGATCTTACAAGGTCGTGGTTGCATTATCCAGTGCATCATCTTGTGAATTTTGTGATCGTGGGACAGAAGACAATGTTGGATCTGAGGGAAATTCATCCATTAACCCTCTAACATAATCAAAAAAAGGTATTAACTCTTCTTTTCTAATAGAATAATCCCCATTGATTTTTTTGATTACCAGCTCTGAATCACCTTTCACTTTTAGGATGGTTCACTTGTACTTGGAGTTCAAATTCCAAGACTATGATGAGAGATTGATATTTTTTCTCATTGTTGGTACCACCTTCTGATAACAGAAAGGAATATGAAAACATAGCATTTTCTAGGGAGATAAGTACGATTCATAACCCATATTTTTTGAGTTTAGGGTTTTCCATTCACTTTCTCATTGGACTTTTAAAGGAACCATCAAGGTACATTTCCCATGTTTGGGGATTATCATGAATAGAGAAGACATATTTATCAAGAAGTTTAGTATTAAATGATGTCTCTTCTATAGATGGGTGTTCAGCAATGAAGTCAACCAAGACTTGGACTTTTATTTCCTTATGATGCAAAAACTAGATGTCAAACTATTGAAAAATAACATTTCTCTATTTCAAACACCTGTAAGCATAAGGTGAACGAGGATACATTTGAGCGGGTTATTGCATGATACATGTTGGACCTCTTGATGTTGCAAGTAGTGCCTTAATTTTTTTACTAAAAAGATTAATTCTAGGTCGCACTTCCTGATACTTGAATATCGAGTCTCTATGTCAAGCATAGTTTTACTGAGATAGTAAAGGATACTTTCATTCCCAGCACCATCCTTTTGGTAATGAAAGTAACCCACTAATCTCTCTAATGTTGTCACATAGAGAATAAGTTTTTTTCCTTAAATAGGAGGCATTAATACCGGTGTACTCAATAGATATTTATTGAGGGTATCAAATTCCTCTTGGTAGTCTTCTATCCATTGATAGGTGACACCCTTTTTCATTAATCTGGTGAAAGATAAACTCTTTCCTGCCAAATTGGCGATAAAGCTCTAAATATAGGCTATGTTTCCTTGAAGTCCTATTAATTCTTTCAAAATTTTAGGATGTGACATGATAAGGATTTCTTTTTCCTTCTCAGGATCAACTTTGATTCCATGATGGCGTATAATGAAGCCTTGTAATTTCCCTGAGGTTACTCGAAAGCACATTTCAAGGGATTCATCTTCAAATTATCTTCTTGAAGTTCTTTAATATGGTCTCCAAATCAGTTAGGTGACTATAACATTGTCTGGATTTAACTTCCAGATCATCCACATAACATTCGACAAATTTTCTTAAGAATGGTTTGAAGAAATAATGCATGGTAGGTTGATACGTTGCACATGCATTCTTTAAACCAAATGGAATTACCTGATATCAAAAAACACCTTGAGGGGATCTAAAGGATATATAATTTTAATCCTATGGGGCCATTCATATTTGTTTGTACCCAAAGTATCCATCCATGAATGAGAGTGCTTCATATCCAGATTTTGCATCTATTAAAATCTCTGTGATCGGAAATGGAAAGTCATCTTTGGGAAAATTCCGGTTAAAATATCTAAAATCAATGGAAACTCAGATTTTCCAATTATTATTTTTCACTGGAAAAATATTAGATACCCATTTGGGATATTTCACCACTCTAGAAAATTTATCCTTAATAAGTTTTTCAACATCATATTCAATTTTAGAGGCATGAGTTTGGTGTATTATTCTTACTCCATACTTGAATCCTCTATGCTCTTCTAGAAACCCTAAACTATGGGTGGCTACATCAGAATTAAGGCTTGTAATTTCTTTATATTTCCATTAAAATATATCTTGATGTTGCTTTAGAAATTATGAACACATCTCTTGCTCTTTATAATTCTTGGCCACACAAATTAAAGTGGGGCGTGGATCTTCTTTTGTACACAGATTTATTTCTCTCAGCTCATCCCGAGTGGTGGAGACACCTTACTCAAATTCTAGAGAAGCATCCATAAGATCTTCTTCTTCTTCTTCATCCTTACATGTCACTTATTCTATTTCTATTTTCCCAGTAGGTGATGAAGAAAAACATTCAAAGTTAAGGGAGGAGTTAGTAGTTAAACATATTGAAGAAAATGAAACCATTTCTTACCCTATTGATGATAAAGGGTATCCATAATGTATTAAAGAGGAGATGATAGTTTGGGAACCAAAATACTTGTCTACTTCTAGTATTGCGACAACTTCTTCCAGCCTGATTGATGAATAAAGGCTTTTTGAAGTTCTGTGGATGAAATCAAGACATCTCTATTTAAGCTTTCACCACTACTTGGTAAATCAACAATTTCTCTCATGCTAGCAGGCTCAATTTCTGTAATTGATATTATGGAAGTCATTGGATGAGTGCTCGGATTTGGATTTATCCTCTCAATTTGATATGTAGGAAACACATTATCTACACACAAATGTCTGAATGGGTTAGCTGGGATCTTTTCCAGGCCATTCGGAGCATTGATTCTTGATATCTATTCTGTCACAGACCTCGTTCTCTTCATGTGATAAAATTATTCCTCAATATACTAATATTCACATGTTTTGAATGGAGCCTTATCACCATACAATGTCCGGATTTGACCATTGAAACAATACTTGTAATTCCCCAACCCTACTTACCTAGAGTAGGTGCATTATTACATAACATTGGCATGATACAAGGAAATCTTGTCTTGAAAGACTGATCAGTTTAGTAGCCTTGGAAGTGCTAGATACATTCATAAATTTTACATTACATTATAAAATGAAAAACAACAAAAAAATTGTCTTCATTAACCACATTCATATACCATATACTATCCCTACAAGTCAATAAAAATATACCTCTTCGCATCCTGGGAAAAATAAAACATAGAGAGGGGTGAGCTTAGATTCTCAGTAAGGATAACAATATAGCGGAAACATTCATAAATAAGCTTAAACATTTTAAGGCAATGTAAAAGACTAAAACATAAGCCTTTTAAACATAAAATTCAGTATAATATTGCAATTATAGATCAAATGATTTCATTTAATTATTCACATGGATATTCTCTTAGTTGAATAATCACATGAAATATCAATAGCCAATTTCATAATGATGGAATGCATAATGCCAGACATCATAACCATATAGGCAGGGCCTTATTCCAAGACTACAAATAAGATTTTGTCAAGTCCTTATTCCAAGATACTAGTTTGTCTCGTGAGGCCTACTGATGTATCGAGGAGCTATAGCGGGCTCCACCTGTCACTTACTAAGTCCAATGCATTACTCATATGAAAAGGTTGAAACATAACATAAA
This sequence comes from Viscum album, assembly GCA_963277665.1. NCBI lineage: Eukaryota > Viridiplantae > Streptophyta > Magnoliopsida > Santalales > Viscaceae > Viscum > Viscum album. Next base: position 256,186,095 of record OY728140.1, on the reverse strand, counting down.
CATTCGTACTAAAAATATCATACGAAATGCTAATACTTTAACCATAAACCATGAATGTTATAAAAATAAAACATACATAGTAAAACATATAACAAAACCTTTAATACAATATGGAAGATTTTTATCATAATGAATCAACTTCAAACAAGTGTAAAATCCATCAAAGTCTGTTGACATAGATGAAAACAAAAATATTTGAGAGAAATATCTATTTCTTTTTTTTGAAATCATTTAAATTCAGATAATTATAAAAGAAAACATTTATTTTTAAAATAGTCTTATAATCATGTAAGGGAAGCTTCGATGATGTTATAACGGCGAAAAATAGCCGCACTCGCCTTATAAGATAAAAAAACATTATTACCTTAATTTTATAAAAAATTTCATAAAGTACCTTGTATGGAAAATGACAGAAAGAATCCTTTGAAAACATAGAAGGTAAACCAAGGGTATAAATAAATTTAACCCATAGTCTAGGAAATATTAAAAATGTTTTGAAATACATTTTTAAGAAACACAGATGTGGATGATAAAGAAGTCCTAGTTGATTACTTATATATAAACAACCTCGAATAAGTAAAGAGATTTTGAAATTAACCATTATCTTGTACACTTACTTAGATGATGGTATGTTAACCTCTTTTATAATTGTTAAAATATTGTTATTAAATTATACAAGAACCATATACATAAATATAATATCATATATGATCTTCTAATGTTTCTTTGTTAATAATATTTTAGTATTATCGTCGTTTTGGGTGTCAACTGATTCGTTTTCCTTTTTATGTTTTGTTACATAAGACATGTTTGTTATGGATATGATGTATTTGATTCATATCCATAATGATTTTAAGTTTTTAAACATTATTTTTAATCATAAAATGAAAATTATTCTTGAATGGTTACGATGGGGAAATAAATCTCATCGAGTTCGTGCAGACGGTAATCCATACATACGCACGATCGACAATATCATTATATTGATGGTGAGATCGTATGTAATTGGATGGTATATCATATATAAAGAATCATTAACATGTTATATTTATTATTTAAATCAATTATACATCATTATTATACCCATAAAAAATAATGTATTGAATAACAAATACACCACAACGTGGAGATGGTAAGCCGTACGTACGCACGTATGGTGACTTTGTCATCATATGATGGATAGAATAATGAATATGGTTGTACCATTATTATAATAACATCAAAGTGTATAGAAGATACTAGAGTTATTATTTTATAATGGAAACAACAAAGAAAGAGGAAGTTGAAGAATAAAAGAACATGAAATAGGTGATGAAATATTTACCTCTTCTTCGGGTTCTTCCTTTTGATTTGATCAAAAGGGCCCCTTAGGTTATATTTCTGACCAAATAAATGCCTCTAGGATGAGGGGAGTATAGTTGGAAGGGCATTTGGGATGGTTTTGTCCAAGCCAAATGGATTTGTAGGTGTTAATTAGAGAGAAGGTGAACTTCTCTTTTATAGGAGGGGTGAGGGGCACCTTAAGAAAAGATCAAAATATTATTTTATAGTAAAATCATTTTCTCTTTATAATTGCTCAAAAATGATTTATTTCTAGTCTATGGTGCGTATGGGTTGAAAAACTCTCAACCAATAGGTTTTAGACAGGTATAGGTCACCAAATTAACCTTATCTTTTAGATTTAACTCTTAGTTGAATAGTTTGACATTTACCATGTCTATTTGTATTTTTATATTATATGGTTAATAAACTTACTATAAACATCCAATAGAACCCAAAGTGGTTCATTATTGATATATATAACTTTATCCAAGTCCTTTGGTTGAACCTTATATTTTTTAGGAATATAATATCAATTAATAATATAGTATTTGTTTTAAAAACTCATTTATGTCAATTTTGACACTATTTGATATTTTGTTTTTGTTAAAGTCATAACAACATGATTACTTCAAAAACAATTCGTTTAATCAACTCTAACATGCCATATTAACCTATAAAATTAGTATAATTCATCAACAGTATCAATTTACATTTATTTGGGTATTTATAATATCAATTATTTTAATATTTTATTAATGAGGTAATTACTGCATCATCATTGTGTCATAAATAAATTAAAATTTTTTATCTCTAAAAATTATAAATAAAATACCATTATATATGAAATCGTTTTATATTTATAACGAATATTTATAGTCAAATTTATCTTATGTATAACCCTATATTAAAAATGTTTTAGTTATTAAACATCGAATTTAACACTTTAAACTCTTCTTTAAATTAAATAATAATAAATGTCCTAATCTAATCCAACTGGACCTAAAGGATCATATATTATTCCTAAGGTTGTTTTTGGTCAAATTAAACTTATCCAATAGAATTATGACATGTCTTAGGGTAATAATAATATCATTTTTACCTTTAATTACCCTATTTACTTTTAACCGTGGTAAATAAAAGTCAAAAGTTACTATTCACCAAAAATTATTTTCATATTATTGAACAAAATTTTACTTAATTATATCAACCGTGTCTCTTTTATTTTTGAAATTCAATTCATAGAAGTTGTAAAATTAATTTTTATACAAATTTGCAAATGATCCTAGGAGGTGGGTAAAGGTGGTAAAAAGTTAAATAATATTTTATACATCTAATTTTATTATAAAATGACTCCAATGAATTACATTGAGCTAATATTAGTATTATGTATCTATTTTGACATAAAATTAATTTAAATAAAATAAATATTTATTTAAATAAAAATTCGGTTTTAAACAATAACATAGTGTTTTTCACTATTCATCAAAAAATGAATGTTTTCATAAAAATACAAAAAATTTACCCTAAGATAATTTCGATATTACGAATTCAAAAATGATGTCACTTTTTAAAAAAAATTATAAAATTTCAAAAAGTTGGTATTACTATTCATAACGGCTAGTTTGATTGGTTGTGGTGTGTTAAAACTCCAAGTTACGTACAATGCAAGCTATTGCATTATTCAAAAGAGAATGTAACGTGGGATATTGGGGTGTTACATTCTCCCCTCCTTCAAATAATTTCGTTCTCCAAATTTCTAGAATACTACTACATAAAAAGATTCGGGTGGATCTTCATCATAAATTCCTCAGGTTCCTATACTGCCTCTTCCATCTAATGGTTTCTCTATAGAACTTTTACCAGATGAGTCGTCTAGTTTCTCAACACCTGTTCTATTGTTTCGAGAATATTGATAGTCTCTTCACAATAAGACAGATCACGTTCCAGTTCAATTTCCTCATAGGTGAGTACATGCATTGGGTTAGACATGTATTTTCTCAACAGTGATATGTGGAACACATCATGAACTATGGAGATACATGGAGGCATTGTCAAACGGTAAGCTACAACTCCAATTCATTCTAGAATTTCGAAAGGTCCAATGTACCTGGGACTTAATTTAGCCTTCTTATAGAAATGTATAACACCCTTCCATGGAGATACCTTCAAGAAAACATAATCTCCAACTTGAAATTCCAAATAATTCCTTTGGTTATCGGCATAGCTCTTTTTCCTACTTTGAGATGCTTTGATGTTGGTTTGGATAACCTTCACCTTTTCCATTATTTCCTCAACAAATTATGAGCCTATGAGTTTTCTTTCACCTACATCATCCAAACAAGTTGGTGTGTGACCTCTCTTTTCATATAACGCTTCATATGGTGCCATCTGAATACTTGAATAAAAGATATTGTTATAGAAAAATTCTACCAGAGGTAAATATTGGTCCCATATACCTTGAAAGTCAAGTGAAAAGGATCTCAACATGTCCTCTAAGGTTTGAATAGTCCATTCTAATTTTCCATCAGTTTGAGGGTGGTAGGCAGTGCTCAAACGATGTTCAGTATCCAGTGCTTTCTGAAGAATTTTCCAAAATATTGATATAAAATGGGGATCACTATCAGAAAAAATTGATAGGGGTACTCCATGAAGTCTTACGACTTCATTAATATATAGTCTTTCTACACACTCAAGTGGTAAATCTTCTCTTATAGGAAGAAAATGTGCTGACTTGGTAAGATGGTCAACAATGACCCATATTGCATAATTCCTTTTAGTAGTATTTGGTATCTCCATGACAAAGTCCATCGTAATATCATCCCATTTCCACTCAGGTATGGGAAGTGGTTTCATGACTCCTCCATGATGTTGCCTCCCAGATTTCACTTGTTGAAAAGCCATACATCTTGACACATAATTAGAAATCTCTCTCTTCATGTTGTCCCACAGAAAATGTTCCTTAAAATCTCTATACATCTTAGTGCTACCAGGGTTTATGGAGAAATTGGAGCTATGAGCATCATCTAACAATTCCCTTTTTAGATCAGGTATGTCAGGAACACAAATTCTCTTCCCAAATTTCAAAATACCATCTTCATATATGAAGTCACTCAATCTCTCATCATTCACATCTTTAATCTTATTTTTAAAATCCTCATCATTGGTCTGAGAACTCTTTATACTTTCTAGCAAAGATAGTTTGGAAACCATTTGAACAAGTATTGATGTTTCACCTTTCATGATTATTCCCATATCCATCATTACTAGATCTATGAAAATAGGATCTCTTTCTACTCTCATCTTGTTCAAAACACCATGATCCATTCTGCTCAAAGAATCTTCCACCTTATTTTCCTTCCCTGGGAAGTAGTGTATAGTGAAATCATAATATTTTAGTAGTTCAAGCCATCATCTTTTCCAAATGTTGAGTTCTTTCTATGAGAAAAAATACTTCAAACTCTTCTGATTGGTATATATCTCAAATTTTTCACCATAGAGATAGTGTCTCCAAATCATCAAAGCAAAGATTACAGCTTCTAACTCAATATCATGAGTGGGATAGTTCTTCCCATGAATTTTTAGCTGTCGTGACGCATAGGCAATAACCCTATCATTCTGTATAAGGACACACGCAATTCCTTTCTTTGAATCATCACTATAAATAACAAACTCATCATTCCCTGATGGTAGATTCAAGATAGAATCATTGACTAATCTTCTCTTCGGTTCTTTATAACATTATTCACACTCCTTTGTCCAAAAAAATTTAACCCCTTTACATGTGAGTTTGGTTAATAGGTTATCCAATCGGGAAATATTCTGGATGAAATGGCGAAAATAACCTACTAAACCAATAAAATTCCATACCTCAGTTATACTCACTGGTGCTGGCCATTCTTGGATTTCTCTTTTCTTAGAAGGATCAACATAGATTCCATACTTATAGACAATATGGACAAGAAAAGAAATCTCCTGAATCCAGAATTCACACTTGCAAAACATCCATCATAATTCATTTCGTACGAGGGTTTTCAGTGCAAAAATAATTTTCATGATCTTCGTAGCTTTTTGAGTATACCAAGATATCATCAATAAATACAACAAAAAATTCATCAAGATATTCCTTGAAAACTATTTTTATTAGATCCATGAAAATATAGAGTGCATTAGTCTGTCCAAAAGGCATTACTGTAAACTCATAATGCCTGTACCTAGTTCAAAATGCTTTTTTCGTAATTTCTTCCTTATTCACACACAACTGGTGATATCTAGATCGAAGGTCAATCTTTGAAAAATATTGTGCTCCTTGAAGTGGATCACATAAATCATCAATGCGAGGTAGGAGATACTTTTTATTATTATTATAGAATTGATCTCCCTGTAGTTAATGCACAACCTCATAGATCCATATTTCTTCTTAACAAAAAGAACAGGGGCTCCCCAAGGAGAAACACTAGGGAGAATAAATACCTTATTACTCAATTACTCTATTTGTTTCTTTAGTTCCACTAATTCCATAGTGGACATTCTATAAGGGGTCTTTGATATGGTCCTTGAACCATGAATTAAATCAATGGAGAACTCAATTTCTTATTCTGGAGGATGTCCAGGTAAATCTTTTGGAAACACATCAACATATTCTTGCACAATAGGTACGTCCTCTATTTTAACATTCCTTTACTCACCCACAGTTATCTCATTCTCTTCCTCCCCAATAATTTAATTTAGTTGAGCTAATGGGGGTGGATATAGATAAGAATAAGGTGGTGAAGTTTCTGCTCTAATGATAAGGTACTCCTTATTATCATCGAAAATTGTAACCTCTTTATTCTTACAATAAATTTTCGCATCATGGTCTGAAATCCAATCCATACCGAGGCTTATATCAAATTCAGTCATGGGTATGATAATGAGATCAAAAGATAAATAATTTTTACATTCCTTAATGGTAACTAATTCAAAGAACATTATTGCAATGATACTTCCCTTAAGTGTTTTGAATAAAAACTCCCTTGTTAAATAAAATTGGAAATATCTAATTTTCTTTGCAAACTAGGAATATATGAAACAATGTGATGATCCAGAATCAAATAATGAATTTTCTAAACTTGAGGAAATCATTAAATTACCTGCCACCAAATCTATCGAAGCTTCAACCTCAGCAGTAGTGATTGTATAAGCTTGCCCTTGATCCCTTGGCCTTTTCTGAGGTAATTTTCTCTGGTGATTAGGAAATTCATTTGCATAATGCCCCATTTCTCTACAACTGTATCATTCAATATTGACAACCTCTTTCTTCCCCTTGCAATCAGGAGATTGGTGGCCTTTTTCACCACAATTGTAACAGACTCCCATTCCCTTCAGGAAAGTACCAAGGTGTTTCTTCCTATATTTA